>JAUMTR010000016.1:11457690-11521783 GCA_032270685.1 Microctenopoma stevenorrisi
ATAAAACACAACAGCTGGTAAGATGCAGAGATCCAATATATCAGGACTGTTTAATAACACCTTGCAGAATCAACGAGAGGTGTGCACATCGTGGAACACGGCTGTTGAAAGAGTGCGTGTGCCGCTGTTGTGCTCTCTGAGAATCTGTTACAACACAATCCCGATTATCTCTGTGTGAACGAGCTGCTGCTGTCTCGGCAGCGAAGACATCCGTTCTCTCCACAGGTGAGGAAAAGATGAAAAAGAAGGAGTGAAAACACACAGGTCTGCAGGTGGAGCCTTTTACTGATTAAAGTATCTGCTGTTAGATCTTCTCTGGGTCTGTGGTCTGTAGTCAGAACAAACACATAACTAATGGGGTTTTTTCCAGGTTGATTTGATAGAGCAGCGCTGCAGAGCGACCATCAAACGAGATATTTCTAGCCATTAGACATCAAAACCATGCAACTCCAGCATTAACACAATCTCAGAGTGAAGCAGCAGAGGACCAAACAATCCTTATAGTCATACTGTACCTTCTCTGTCTGATATTATCTCCCCCCCTTTACCTGCTGCTTTTGAGGCTTTTCTTTTTCTTCAGTGTCAGAGCGCATTGAGTTCAAAACGGAGACAGCAACGCACTATTGTACAAGAGTAGACAGAGCAACCGTGGAACCTCAGCGCTGCTTTGACAGCCTAAAAAGAGCACTATTGTGTTATTTCCCACTGTTGTTGTTTTCATCCCACACGTCCAACTATACCAGATAAAGATAGATAGATGCACCTAACACAGCCACATGCATAGACTCTGTACAACAAACCTTTCACTGAATACCAAACAGCGCAATAAATGTCAGACAACAGGAAAGTTGCTGTGTTGTGTGACCATGTTTTTACTTGAATGCATTTTTTTCTTCTCTCCACTTGTAGCCTAAGGTGTGACGTGAATGACTGAAATAGGTATCTCATCTCAGCATTCGTGGCACAATTGCAGTTGTGCCCTTTTTATCTATACAGAACCGCTGAGAGCTTTGGAAATGTTTCTGACTTCAGAATAGATTAACGTCAAATCTGCAGTTCTGCTCCTGTGTCACTTGTGATTAGGTGTCCTCCAAGAAGATATGCAGGAAAATTTGCCAGGCCCTCTCTACTCTGCGCACCCTGGTCTATGTCGCAAAGCTCGTCCACAGTTAGATAATCAGCCCAGAGCTTAAGTTGTTGTTGTGAAATCTATACATCCCGCAAAATCAGCAACAAGGAGTCTGATGTTGATTTGGAGCAGTGGAAGGTACAATGGTGACTTTTAACCACTAGATAGTGATATAACGGAGGTTCACAGCGTGGTCACGATGTGGCACTCATGCGCCCTTTACGTGATCTTAAAATAGCCACAAGGAAGAATCGTATAATGAAGTATTATCATGAAAACGTATTATTATTATTGTTATTATTTTATATTATATTATAAAAACAAACAAATTAATTTATACACAAATTAACCAAACAACACAATCAAGCTGTAATTCAACACCTTAATCAGGATTGATTTTATGTATGAAAAGTGTAATATAGTTTAATAAATGCTAATTATACAGACTACTTATGATTAATGCTAATCCCAATTAGCCAATTTCTGCGTATTTTGCATGAATGCAGAGTGTGCTCAAAGGGAAAAGAGAAAGAAGCCTAAATAATAAACAAGGAACGTAGATTCCCCCCCTTGAGAATACTTCACATTGGAGGCTTTCTCTTCTGAAATCCCCAAAGAGAAGGACGTGCTCAACAATTCTTCTGGAGCTACGTGTGCTCCGTGGCCTCTTCAGGCCACAAAGGGACTTAAGAGCACTTCGGCTACTAGCACAGGACCACGGGAGAGCAATTGTATAACCAATGACAGCCCTGAGAGGCTGATGCACAATCACGACAACTGTCCTGGTGAGTTGCTGATACAGTAGATAACAGAAAGGAGATGAGTGGACAGGAAAAACACTGGGTCATAGGTCAGGCATGTCTGTACAGCATTTCATTTATGTTTTGCAAAGACAACAAAAAAGTTGTCAAATGATAGAAAAGATCACAGCCTGTACTTCTTGGGGTCACAGAGGAGAGAGCATAAAGATCATGAATTCAAATATTGAATGGTAATTTATTTTCTTGACAAGGATGTGATCGTTTTGATGCAGTGATTACTGTTCGGCAAGTAAAATGTTTATTCTATTTCAGTATGAATCTCAGCTCATCTAATTAATTTCTATAAACATTGGGGTAGTAATAGGGAGCCACTTTTTTTCACAGTGAAGGTCAAATTGTAGTCAGGCGATGACTAAACACCTGAAAGGGATTGCTCACATAAGTGATGATGTATGCTCAATTGTATGATGTATGTAGCAATTGATGTAAGCAGATCAGGTTATCCCAAGTAGCAGCTTGTTAAATCTACTTATTACCTCACTTATAAAGCCCTAAATAATCAGGCTGCTTAACGTTATCATTTATTATAATCACAAAATGACCAAAGCTGACAAAAACTAAATGTGTGAGAAGAAGTAAATTTTTTTATTTAAATCTGTATTTGTTAATCTTTATATAAGTGTCACATGATTTCCTGTTATGCCTGTTTCAGCGAGAGAATTAAGATGGTCCACGAAAAAAAACTTGTGTGGGGTTATACTTATTTTCAGCTACAAATTAATTCCAGGAAAAGCGACACTCAACAATGGCGCCAACATCTTAGCATGAGAGGGGGGGTTTGGACTGTGTTCTTCTTTCCACACCCAAAATAAGGCCATTCATTGTCCAATTATACTTTACTGGGATGTAATTGCTTATTGGACAAAACTGTACAATTACACTAATTGAACTGATATCAATACGCAATTCAACCACTGCCTCAGAAATCTGTTAAATTATTCAGCATGTCTTTATCTTTGCACTGATTAGTCCCTGTACTTATTGAGTATGCCCACATGCACACGTTTCTTTAGACATTAAAGACATTTACAATCCTTCTGAATAATATTGCACAACTACTGGTCCTTTTGTTCACGAGTAATTAACTTATTTGCACTTAATCAATATGGCTCCAGCTCTTCAGCGAGCCCTGGGTAATTTGCTGGGAAGAAAAATGCATGGTTGGGGATATTTAGTGTTCAGCAGGGCCAGAGGGCTTAGCTGGATACCTACATACTTTGATTCATGCCTAATGAAGGTACAGACATGCATGTAAAGCTTTAAGACTCATTAGTGCCATTGTGTGGGAACAATATTCAACAGCAGGGTGATGTGTTTACATTTTTCTGAAAAAAGTGTGGTGGTTCAAGCAACACGTGACACAGACAGATCGAATAAACCACGACTGGCCTAAGCAGATGGGAAAACTGATGTGCTAGTAAGATTTAACTTCTTTATATAGCAATAATTCTGGCTTTATTACTCTTGTCAATGCATCCCGATCTTATTAGCTTCCACTGTATACTTCATTTTGTTAGTTTTACCCCTAAGACATAAGAACATCATCAAATACAAGAATCTGTTGTAGTAAGCATGTTGCATATTGTTGTGGAAATGTTCACGTTTAGGTTGATCACTGAAACAGAATATATATCAAAGCAATCAAAACAGTTGTGTTGATGACACAGGCTGCAAACAGATCATCAAACAGGTCTGGTAGGATTTACAGTAACGTAGTAACAGAGCAGATCAGGTTAAAGCCTCTTTTAAAAAAGCCACTTAATATGATTTATCAACGCACGTCTGTACAGCACTTAAGGCCAGTGCAACTGTGGCAGCTAATTTTGATGTAAACATATTGATGTTTCACTGGTTTCACTCTTATAGATAATTCTCTAAAAACCAGTCAGGCCCCTTCTTCCCCAGAGACCCACTACAGCTTCACAAATAGACTTGGTGCAATAAGTCTGAAGGCTAAAACACTAAATCAACAATGTATAAACAATCTTCAGAATCATTTTTAATATACATATTTTACATCACCTTATACAGCCGCAAACAGCTGGCACTAATCATCATCACACAGTGTGGTAAAGCTGCTGTTCATGATGTTGGGCAGTTGGTCATTTAGCAATTGAAAGCATTATTAAGACATTTATAGGAGGTTTAAAATGCATACAACTAATAAACATTACTATTATTTTTCTGTGAATATGTGGAATTTCATGCTTATTTTCATTTCATATGAATCATTCTCAATAAACATGTATGGTAGATTTAGTATTCTATTATTGTGTGCTATAAAGCATCTTTACAGGGTTTATAAAGTTAATATAAATAACTTAAAATATAGCAACTCGTGACTATTGAAATGCAAATTAAATTGAATTCTGCATATAACATTTTACAATAAAGACAAAAGATCTAAACACTGTAACTTCAAAGGCAACACAATTATTGACAGATGATCAGATTATGGTCGTGGCATAAAGCAAGCCAGTGAATTACATTATTTCATTTGTCAACTGGTGATCTTTGATCTGTACAGGCCAGCTGTTGTCCTGCAGACACACATGTTATATAACAGCTCTGAGTCATGGGGTCACTGTGATATCTATATGCACAGGTGAGCACTGTTGAACATAAATCATTCACTGGTCACTACAGGTTGAAATGTTGCAGAGAGGTGGACGGGGCCAGCACGACACCTTTTAATGGGTTGTCACCTCACCGCCGTAGCTGACCCTTCCATGCGACAATAAAGTTGCCTCAGATGCAGTCGCGTGCACCTCAGCCGATCCTGTTGGCTTTTCCTCCTGCAGGGGTGACCTCGCATCACCAGAGGTCAGCTGCTGATCAAATGCTTTCAAGCCATTGAAGGTATAGTTCCTGGTTTTTACTCAGGTGGCCTGGGTTAGACTCCTGGTATGGGAACTGTATTTTTTTGTGGAAATTACTGCATCAGTACAATCCAGGAACTACACGTCTGTCCACGTGGTAGATACACAGGAAAGTCAGTCACAAAAGCCACAAGTTCAGTTTTTGGCATTCGTGTCAGCACTTGAGCAGAGTCACGATAGCTAAATGTTAAGTGAGAGAAGCCAAGAGTTTTTCCTGCTTTCTGCAGTGAGAGGAGAGATGAAGCACTTCACAGTCACTGAGCACATGACTGCTTGTTCTCATCATCTGTCTGGGAAGTAACCAAAAATCCTGTTTAACATCCTGTGAAACCAGAGCAGTAAAAGAGGGAGAATCAGAGCATTTCTGCAGCAAAGAAACTTTTGCTTGTGATATTTGAATTTCCTCTGATGTACGTGTGACCTGCATCATGCAGTGCAGCTGTCACAGGAGAGTGATTCATTTTAAAGACTTTCTTCTGCTGTAAAAATTATCCTATGATACATGTGCTTTAACCTGTTGTTCAGATACTTAGATTAGTTTCAAACCAGATTGTGTGATATTGACATTTATAGGTTTGATAGCCACAGACTGGCCTAATAAGGGACAGCAGCCACATGGAAAGTGGAGTGCATGTTCTAATTTTAAGCAATGTGAGGCCTCAGAGGGGGGAAATTTGTGTTGGTCCCACTTTCAACTGAAAAATATCAATATCTGGTCTTTGACTCCCCCTGCTGTTTGTCCATGAGGCCGCTCATGTACCTTCATAGTCCCCTCATAAATTACTATATTGAATTTCACTGTACTGAAATCACTTAAAATTATTATAGCAGGTAAGAGCTGCTAAATAATGAGACTATATTGTATTTTTGTTTAGTCTTTAGTGATGTGAATTAAGGGGGGAGAGTGTCTTTGTTGTCCCGTACATATATTGTAAATGCACAGTTTAGTTAATTTAAACTGAGCTCAGGCCCTGAGAAAATGTCAGTCTAGCTGGATGAGGTTTTATTTCAGATATTCTTCTTTTCATGGTAGAGCTTTGTGGTGTTTTTGAGCTTGTGCAGTGATTTCCACTACAGAACAGTAACAGCTGTTTTGCCACAGTACCTGTTAAAAACCCTGTGATCACAGCAAGTATTTATTTTCAACTTTGATCCTTGCATACATAGATTTCTCTAGATTAACTCAATTTATTCTTAAATTTGTCTGCACAACTCTCACAGAGCGATAAAACTTGCACCACCCCTATTTCTGCAAGTAAGCACACCTCTAATTGACAACATTTCTTGTCTTTCTACTACTTTCATTAAATTATTTAAAAATTGTTTAAAGTTTTTAGGTATATGAATTTCAAAACTGGGTTACAATTCCACGAAAGTACTTTTATCTTCATTTAAAAAGAGGATGTATTTTCTGATTTTACACACACATTTATATTTATGATAAACATATCTATAGATATGATTTGTGGAAGGACCAGGTGACGCTTCGCGGCGGGTTTCACTCCTGTTTGGTGATTTCCTACAGAACATGAACGCCGCGCCGTGCTTACGCAGCGGTCAGCTGACTCCTCTGAGCTGTCATGTGGCGTTTACAGACATAGGAGGAGATCCCGCAGAACGCTGCTGGACAATAGCCCGAGTCTCCAAACAAAAAACAAACAACAGCTCGGTGCCGGTGCTCTGACTTCGTCCCGACCCCTCGTCCATCATGGCGTGGACCAAGTACCAGCTGTTCCTTGCGGGCCTTATGCTCACGACTGGCTCCATAAACACGTTATCGGCGAAGTGAGTCGTTTGTTTTCCTACTGGTGTCATGTGTTTGTAGTTAAAGGTTAATTGGCTGCAGCAGCACCGAGTTGGTTCGGTGTTCAGACAAAAACATATGTAATTCAATGAATTCAATATTGGTTGTTACACAGATGTTACACAGATGTTACAAAGCTGATCAGTGGGCAGCTCTTACAGCTTTTAATGTTAGCTGCTAAAACACGAGCTAAAAGCTTCACCGAGCGGAAAATGTTCATTAAGAAGTTTCATTTTCCCTTTGCAGGAAGTGTGAGGTCAGATTGACAGATCACAGGTTTTTGACAGACATGATAAAACTGCTGATAATAGGAGGTGGACTCGTCATGCATCCTGCAGGTCGATGGTTCAAATGTCGAGCTGGCTCTGCAACCGTGATGTCAGTATCAGAAACAAACAAAGCCCACTTGACACATGTATTGATGCCCAGGTAGAGACTGAGTAGTAGCTTAGTTCAGCCATAGCTCTACAACTATCATCATTCTCATCACTCTTAAAAACATCTGATCACATGTCAAATATTAAATGTACACGTTTCCTTCATTATGATAACTGGCATCAAAATGATGTAATAGTTTTAGCAAATATCATTTTTATAAACACATAAAACCATTTATTTTTGGCTCTGTTTAGTGAAACACCATATTCAGCCTTTTTTTTTTTCTACTTCTCTAAAAATCTGTAAACTCAGCTCCCCACATGCGTGACGCATACTTTTCTGGGCTTTTATGAGTTCGGTCAGCGAAACGATCCTCGTGAATCACACTTTGAGTGCACAGCGTGGTGCTAGTGTGTCAGAGACAGCGAGTCAGGTCATGTCGCTCGCAGAAGAGCTCGGCAACTAACAGGTAAAGTTTCACTGCAGCCACCTGAAACCAGCTGCTTCACCGCTGCTAGTTTTGGTGCAGGTTCCCTCCGTGCTTCGGTGCAAATCTGCATCATGTGAAGTGAATGACTCGTCATCGTCCCTGGTGGCAGTTGTTGCATTTGAAGGAACTGCTGTGTCTTCAGGTTTCAGGACCACATTCCCTTGTCTTGCACATTGAAACGCTCACATGCCAGTCATGCTTCCTCTGCCTGTCTGACTATAAAAGGTCAATGGGTTGCGCACACCTATGCATTCATTAACTTCACAGGTAGCAGTCAGCTTCGTCAGATCATTTTGTTTCGCTTGCCGCTGTAAAATATCAGCACACAGTCTATCATCATCCATGTGGATTAGTAATTACAGTAAACATCCTTGTTACGTAACAGTGTAATACCTACACAGTTATTACAGTTTGCCAGGTGTTTTGTGTTTAATGTGAAGCACGTTAAATCTTCAGAATGTGCTACAGAAATAAAAAAAAATCTTTCTCTGTGTAAAATATCCACAACTAGGCTGCAATAATATTTTCTTGTCCTACAGATGGGCTGATATGTTCACAGCGAAGGGCTGCCACAGTGACCCTGAGCATGGGTTTTCTCATCCATTTGTACAGGTAATTATTTTTCCACTATGTAACTGAACTTGTAACTAAAAAGGAAAAAGTCACGAGGTCAGTTCTCATGAGTTGTGTCTCTGCCTGCACCTCTCCAGGCAGTTGGGATGTTCCTGGGTGAGTTCTGCTGTCTCGCAGTTTTCTACATCTTACTCTGCGTTGACCGACGTAGTCCCGAGCCCAAGATGAACCCAGGCCAGAGCTTCAACTCTCTCCTCTTCCTCCCCCCCGCCCTCTGTGACATGTTGGCCACCTCCATCATGTATGTTGGTGAGTGAGCTTTCAGACTAGACAACATTGCATTTTAAATGTTGTCCTCTGGGTATTAGTCCCACATATATTTTCTTTCTTTTCCAGCTCTCAACATGACCAGTGCGTCCAGCTTCCAAATGCTGCGTGGGGCGGTGATCATCTTCACTGGTCTGCTCTCTGTGGCTTTTCTCGGGCGTCGCCTGGCGAAAAGTCAGTGGATTGGCATCTTCATCACCATCCTGGGCCTGGTGATCGTCGGCCTAGCTGACTTCTTCAGCGACAAGAAAGACGACTCGCAAAAACTTAGCGACGTCATCACCGGTAAGGTGGATTTTCATGATGATGCGGCGTCAGGTTTGGCAGTGTGGGACTGCAGAGTGCAACCGTCGGTGCAACCCTCGCAGTAGTGTCGCTTAAAATGATGAGGCTAATGTTATTGTTATTTTAATATTCTCTCTGCTCTGTTCTGCAGGAGACCTTCTGATCATCATGGCTCAGATCATTGCTTCGGTGCAGATGGTTCTGGAGGAAAAGTTTGTCTACAAGCACGACGTCCATCCTCTTCGGGCTGTTGGTACCGAAGGTAAGTCAGTTATTCACCAGTAGTCACATGATCATCATGAGAAATGCAATAAACAACCGACAATGAGAACATTGTTTTTCTACAGATTCTAAGATGAAAATATAGACGAATAAATTATAATAATAAGCTGAGGACTTGATCATCCATTCAAAGCCCTGGATCCAATGCAAACCTTGAAGCTCTGCTTGTTAGTTATAAATATGACTGTAACACAAACTAGCATAAAGTCTTTCCCTGTAGAGAGAGGAGGTTTCTAGGGCTGTACTAAAGGATATTTCACAACAACAGAGCTAAATAGGTCAGACTTCATCATGCTCTCTGCAAATCAGGCAACTTTGGTGAAAAAGCTCTAAAACATTACTGTACGACAGTAACAGGGGACAAAGGTAACGACTGGCTGTGGAGGACTGCCATTGAATTCAGTTTTCTGTCTCCAGGTTTGTTCGGTTTCTGCATCCTGTCGCTGCTGCTCATCCCCATGTATTTCATCTATGTGGGCAACTTCAGCGACAACCCTCGGCACGTCCTGGAGGACACTCTGGACGCCTTCTGTCAGATCGGGCACCGGCCTCTCATCCTGTTGGCTCTGCTGGGAAACACCGTCAGCATCGCATTCTTCAACTTCGCTGGCATCAGCGTCACTAAGGAGATCAGCGCCACCACCCGTATGGTGCTGGACAGCCTGCGTACCCTGGTCATCTGGGTGGTGAGCCTGGCGCTGGGCTGGGAGCAGTTTCACGGCCTGCAGGTACTGGGCTTCATAGTCCTGCTGCTAGGCGCAGCAATGTACAACGGACTACACCGCCCCCTGCTGGCCAGGATACCTTGCTGCGCCGGGCTGGTTAATGAAGAGGAAGAGAGTAGTCCAGCAGAACAGGAGAGGCTGCTGAGTGACGGCAGAGTGCAGGCCGGCGACGAAAGCTAGAAGTCGTTGGTGGTTGACACACTCGGCTCTGACAGCTGTCTGTCAAAGACACTTAATCTGTCATGAGTGCTGTCTGTGACAGTCTCTTTTTAAAATATAATCATTTAGTTTCCTGCAGAGTATTCATGGAAAACACCGATATAAATCTCAAAGAAGCTCAGGTTGTTGTCTTTTAGAGACACTGCACCTTCAGTATGAAACTGGAGAAAATAAATTAGCTTAGCTTAAACGAGGAAACACAGCACAAAGAGTAAAACCACAAACTGGTTTAAACTGACCCACCGAACAAAGGTATAAATATTGAGCTTGAGGGGTGCCGGTCGACAGGTGTTGTTACCTCAGTATAAGACATGCTAGCTGTTTCCACCTGCTTCGAGCCTTTATGCTAAGCTAACCTGGTGGCGCAGACATCACACGTGCATTACTCTGGTTATGCAACAAGACTGCGCTTATCTCCACAAAATATTGAACCGTTCTTTAAACAAATAGAGAGGATGATCTGAAGGCACTTTTGTACTACAGTATGGGTTTTTTAGTGATTTAATTTAGAGATAAATTCTTTCTTCCATTAGAAACTTTTTAGTGTAATTTAGTGCTAAAAACTGAAAAACTTTATCACACATGATAAACAATGACTATGACTAAGTTTTATACAGCTTATCTCATATAGAGATTATTGTCATGTTGATTTTTATAATGATTTATAAATGGGAAAATGTTCTGGTATGCAGTTTATAGTTTGATCTGTTTTATTTTTTCAGTTGTTGCTGACTATGCCAAAGTGTTTTTAGTGTGAAGATGGTGCAGTTGAATGCCCATTCTTTGCCTTGTGAAGGCACTACAGAGTTATTTCTTTAACAATCTAATTACATTGTCCTTTCTTTAACCTCAGTTCATGTGACGCGGAATCTAGTTTGTGCACAAAAGCGGTTAGAAAGAAGTATCTTAACATTTGCTGTGACCTTTCGTCCCTCCCTATCAACGAGTGACCTGCTGTTGTTATGGTAAATTCCACTTCTCCTTCTCTGTTCACACATCTGTAACATACTGTAAGAAAAAAAGGGAACTGTCATTAAATGACACTTGTTGTCTGGTGTAGGGGATGTTTTGCTCAGGGTTGTGTTGACCTGCAGAAAAATACAGCCACTATGAGAGAGAAAGGGATTCAAGAATAAATACATGTTTGGAACGACCCAAAGACATGTTTGTGATTCGTCATTATATGAGTAATAGGGTTCATAATAAATCAACTGTTACCGTTAATCATAAAATAGCATACAATCTCTTGTGTTTTCTTATGATGGCTGTTCCACTATATTTTAGCCAATTTATATACAATTTATAACAGTTAGTAATGGGAATAATGTGGAATTGTGTTTTCACAGCTCCACTCAGTACAGTTTAGAAGGAATTTCATGGGAATGACAGTAATGAGATGATGCAAAGTACCATTTTAAAAGCGTTTATATAACTTATACCCTGCATGTCATGGTTTCCAGTGCAGCACTTTATTTCCTGCTCCTCAGCGTCTCATTGGTTCCTAATTAGTGAACAGACAGGAAACATTTCAGTAACAAAAGGACAAACGTTTGACTTTGATGTTGAAGATAAATAAGTGAAAAGTCAGTAAAAGAGTCCAATGTCACCAACACCAGCAGCTGACACCTGCCTTCACTTCCTGAGCCAACCTAACATCCTCCCTAAAGACTGCGCTGATGCTTTAATGGAGGTCAAAGGTTAAACCCAGGAATCCCCTGAGATGTGTACCCATGGCCCTCTGAAGGAAACTGCTGTAATATATATGTAATTCCATTATCCTGGGTATATGTTTCATCCAGTCATTTATTTCTAATGGGTTACAGTTTTCTTTCAATATTCACTGTTGTCATTATTTGAATGCAAAATTGATAAAAATGTAAGCTTCTATTACTATTAAGTCCTTTTTTTTAATTGCTGTGCCACAAAAAGTGTAAATATTGCTGATCACAAGGTACTGATAAATCTACTAAGTATATATCACATAAATGTATTAACTATTAACTCTATTAACTGATTGATATTTGTTTCATAGTCCCTTATTCAGACTTATTAAATACTCTGCTTGTGTTTGTGGCCACTGTATTATGAAGCGCTAGCTGTGATGCGCTCTGTGTCCGCTAGATGGCAGCGCTGTGCCAAATAAATGCAGCTCATCACGCTGCGTTCTGCTTCTGCTGATGACTTTCTGTCAATGCACTGAGGAGAAGTACACACGCAGTAACATTTAGGATATGAAACAAAACGACTAAATAAACATAGAGACCTGTTTGTTTTGATTAACTACAGAAAAGCTAATGAGTGAATTAGACATTACTATGCGTAAAATGAGCATCAATATAAATATTAAATTACATATTACTAATATTAAAACAATTAATATGCTGGAACTGAGGTCATACATATATATATATCACGGAAACATTTGAGTGATTAACTCTATAAACTCAAACCTCACACGGGACACTGAACTCGACCCCGGCTCTGCAGTTTGTCAGTTCTGCGCATGATACGCCCTCCGTCCGCCTCGTTGCGAATCATAATCATAATATAATAAAAACAATAATCCGTTCCATGCAAAATCGGTGTGTCACACAGATACGTCATATTCATTATGATAAAATAGCCCATTATTATTTTCAGCTTGAATTCAAGAGTTTTTTGACAGACTATTTTTAGAGCATTTATACTTTATAAAACGGACTACACCAACCCGTACCAGCACAAATAATAATAATAATAACATAGATTATTTAGTCACTTAAACAATGATGTGGAAACATGTTTATGCCGAATCTAGTTCCCTGGACTGAGATCTCCAGAGTCTGACGTTAAAAATAAAATAAAATAAATTAGGAAGACGCTCCTGGGAGGAGGTGGAAAAACATTTCCAGTAGCTGTTTTCTGGACAAATTTGTCCCAGTGCGGTCTGTCCTCCCCTGAGACCAACTGATCTAACCCCCACAGCAGAACGTGAGTCTGTGACTGAACTGGATGGACCTCATCATCTTTAGGCTTCTTTAACAGGGACTTTAAAGCAGTTCAAACTGAGCTGCTGCTGTTTCTCGGCTGATAAATCGGCTCCTCCGTCTTCTTTTTTCATCGCTGCGTTAAACACCAGCGAACTGATGTGAACTATCCAAACTGCAGACTGAGATGCTCTGGTCTACATCAGCGACTGTCCTCGACGCATCTGCACAAACGTTTCCACATCCAGTCTTTTTAAAATCTGCAAACTCATTTTTTACAGCTGGTCCTCACCGATTTTTTTACATTAACACTAAACTCCTCGTTTTTCTTACAGTAAGTCCAAAGAAACACGTGTATTCGACATTCAAAGCTAATTATTCTGCACAAATAATTTACATTTGTTGCTCTATTTTTTATTATTATTATTTTATGAGTACAAACTCGCAGCTTACGTTGCATCAGATCTCTCAAACTGAAATAACTTTGAGATGTTCTGATGCATTTAATGCTCCTCGTGGCAGCTCGCCACCCCGCCGGAGAAGCTGCAGTAGGATCTAATGGTTTGTTATTATGACCTTTTGCGTTTCCATTAGTCTCCTGCAGAATCCAGCCCCCAGTTTGCCCGGCGCTGCTTACAGTATGTGTGATTTAACCGTGTGTACATTTGCACAGTGCGGCTGCAGAGGGCCCTGAACCGCTGCACAAGTGATGGCTTTAATCTGTTTTAATATAAACATATGGTTTTGCTCAAAGGCACTGAGTCACCATCATATTTAAAAGCTTCCATTAAAGCAGCCCTTAGATTGTTTACAGTGGAGGGCAGGCTGGGGTGAGTGTGATTAGTCTAACACTCCAATGTCCAGCTAATGACCACTTAATGTTTTAAACTCTGACTCTGTGCAGAACAAAGAGCAAAAAAAAAAAAATCAATACCACAAAAGGAAACGTGGGGCTGTTCATGTCTATGGGTAATATTGTGCCCACGTTTGAAGGAGAGTTTATTTAAAGCACAGTGAGAACTGTTTAGAGTCAAGAAAATCAACGCACGTCAACTCCACTTAATTATCAATTAAAATCAGTGAGTACAAACACTGGGAAGTTATTGAAAGATTTGTTTTCCCAGTGTATGACTAATGTTTCCAATACAGGCAGCTGCTGCAGTCGCTCAGCAGTGACTGCATGGAAAAACAGCAGCGCCAAGTGATGTTACAATCACTAAATTCTATTCATCTTCACATTAAATCAACATAAAGCATGAAAACTGTCTTATCGCTCATCATTTCAGTTAAAAGAAATGTGTCACGTATATATTCAGTTTACAGGAACATCAACAAGAGCACCAAATCCTGTCACTGGAGAATCTGGGAATCGTTAAATGTTATTCCAGTTATCTTTGGAGCTTTAATCACAGGAGAAGAGAGAGCATGTTGTCTGTGGAGGGAGCTGATTGAGCATTTAACGTTGTCACCTGCTCTTCACATCTTTCATGGCATCAGAACTAGTCACACAGTGCTGACACGAGAAAACTGTTACATACTGTAATATGTGTAAACACCAAACATATAAAATGATGTTTAAATAATGATTTTACATCCTAAACAACAATATATTTATAAACTTTTACTTAAGTTTATTGTGAATGCAGAACTTATCCTCATAAAAAGGAGGAGTACATTGTTTTTACTTCACTTAAATATATAAATATTTCTCCCTGACCTAAAGCAAAGCTTAATGTGACCTAAGACGGGCTAAAGGAGCATTTAACAACATGAACAAAGAAGCACAAAGAGTCTGACTTTTGAACCTCTCACACACACACATTTGACATCAGCTGAGTTCACCTGAACCTCAGAGCGAGTCCGGACTCGTGCATCGCATGTGCTCATGGTCACATAAACAGGACAGTCTTGCTTTGAGTGGACTTACAACACGTCCCTCAGCTCTCTTTTCTCTCTCCTCTCTCTGTGGAAATGATGGCAGGGCGCCATACAGAAGGCTGTGTACAATGGCCCAGGTCCCATTAAATCTGCGAAAAGTTCCTTCCTGAGGCAAACATTGCCAGAAATAGTAATCTTGGCTTGAGCTGGAGTCTTACAGTGGGGACCAATAACTCTCGGTGTAATAATGGAAATTATTTAATTCTGAGCAGCAGACTCAGATCCAGTTCAGATACAGTTTGAGGTGGTCATTCAGTTTTCTCTCTGCCTGATAAGGCTTCCTGAAAAACACAGAGCAAGCAATCAGGCCACAACAATAGGCTCCGTCAGATGCTTCAAACCTGCAGCACGGCTTTGTTTTCATCCACTGCGAGCATGTGACTCATAAAAGCTTTGACATTGTTTTTTTTAGGTCTCGCTGGGTTTGATGACTGTTCAGCAAATGTTTGACTGATTATGAGCCATTTCATTTGATATTTCACATTGGGAAGTACACTGTTGGTCACTGATGCAAAATGAGAGTCAAACTTCTTACACAATAAAAATATTCAATAATGTTTTTCATACTTCATCCACAGTGGAGGAAGAACTGCTGCTCTGTGCAGGATGAACGGAGGATCAGGGAAAGACAGTGATGATGTTGTGAAATTTTGAACAATAAAACCTTCAACTTTAATTTAACCAAAGTAGAAGTTCACCTTGGTGGAACAACTCATGTTTTTATTTAAAAACCTCTCATACACGTTTTTATGCCAAACTATTATCTGACAAGAACAAATCTCTCAGTGTTTCCCTGTTGAGTGCAGTTACTAGTCAAGCAGAGATCTGAGAGATGCACTCATGTCAAAGTATCTAGTCATTTTCCATGTATTGTATTATAGTGCGTGACTGGGACAATAACACTCCAAGAGCACAGTCATGAAGTCGTAGGACGACTAATGACAGAGAGATTTCTATTGTTTAAGAGAAGATGGATCCTCCCAGCCGCTGAAACAGAGTCAGGCGTCGCTGGCACTGGCAGTAATCCCACCTGCCATCATTCATATAGCTCCACAGAGGACTGGCTTGGAAAAAGGGAAATTATGCTGGATAATGGTATCCAGCAGGACTCGGCCTGAAAAAGTCATATTTCAGTTTTTACACATGATTTGTACATCAGATATGTGCTCTTTTTTTCATTTTCAGACCCAAACCTCTAAAACTGCAATAACACAAAGACAGAAGTCGGTTTCAGGTTTATTCCTGCATGTGCTGCGTATTTCAGCGCAATAAAAGCTTTATGTTCTGACCTTGTCCTGTGTGAGAACTCACGGTCAAAATTCAAACAAAAGCCATATAAATGCAATACCAAATGTTATTACAAGAGGAACGAAGCGGATATATACATTATTAGACTGCAACACACTGTGGAAAATATAGTCCTCACCCTAAAAGCAGCTGTGTTACATTATTGAAATATTACGAGCATGTTAAAAATGCAGAAAAGTCGCTAAATTAAAAGGCAATTTGGAACAAAACTAATGGAGATTATTTACATTTTAATGATTCTGCAACGCTTTACTAATCACCTTAATGCTCACAATAACGTCTGGAAGCGGGCGTTTTATCATTTGTAGGATCATTTATTCGGAAGTTTAAACCACAATAAAATCAACAAGGTAAATTACATTTCACAAACAGCGTTATGATTATTTTGCTGACGACGTGCAGCGCGTAACGATACCAAAAAAAACGGAGGCCTCTTATTTTAAAACGCTTCTCACTGAAAAGCTGATCAGCACCTGAAATAGCTCGAGGCGTGCTGCGTCTGCTACATCCTTTTCCCTGGATTGTTTTGACTGCATGATGGAGGGCAAACGTTAAATCTCGTTTCTAATTTTAACCCGGAAAAGTGTCACTCGAAAACACCATGATAGGAGGCAGTCAGGGTCATCGGCCCTTCCGCCTGCATGAATCAAGAGCAAATGAATGCGCGCTTCAGAAGCCATTGTTTCCACACTTGCAAGAGAAACATGCGATCGGAGAGTCTGAGGAAGAGGGCGGGGGGGGCAAAGATTTAATTTTAACTGACAATTTAAAAATATAAAAAGCAGACTTATATGATCTAAACACATGTGAACATAATTATTAAAGCTGCATTCGCGGTTTCCACTCTTTTTTAAATGATGCTGTTGCACACAAATTGAGCGAAATGAAAAGTGTAAGTTTGCATTTTGGCTATTTAAAAACCTTGATTCTAAAACCACGCTGGCCAGGGCCCAACGCGTGAATCTTGCGCGGCCTTGCGGATGAAGTATCGCCTCTGAAGTTAATTGTGTTTTCGTTTTAGAGGGGAATAGATTTCCTCTGTTTATTATGAGCATGGGGACGGATTTGCGTCACCGTGCAACTTGCGGGTCGAGATAAAGTTGCACAAATATTGAAAAGGGAAGTTCTAACAGTCATTATAAAGTTCCCCCCTCCTGCTCCGGAAGAAATAAGGATTTCTGCTGTATCCTAAAATACTAAAACAGCTTCTATTTTGGGGGCAAATCTAGCAGGCATATCCGCTCATTTAACACGAATCTCAGCCCATCAAAAACAGGATGAGTTGGAGCTAATAGACGCTGCCCTGCTCTCAGTTTGTTCTTCAGCACTGCTGGACGTGTTCACACGCCCTTTCACCAGAATCAGCGGTCACAGAGCGAATGCTAAGCTTCTACAGTATAAGAATAATAAAGTGATATGCAGGAGAAAACACTCACGCACACACAAATAATTTATTCAAACAGAAAAATCTATATTTATTTGAGCGGCTGTCTAGTGTGTGTTCATGTGTGCTGTCTTATACGTGTGTGTGTGTGTGTGTGTGTGTGCGCGTGTGCGCGTGCTCGCTGATACGGTTGAGGAGAAGAGTTCTCTTTAAGTGATCAATCCGTCATCTCAGGATCAAAATTGCTCCGAGGTGTCCCCGGTCATGTGTGTGTGTGTGTGTGTGTGTGTGTGGGATACACATCATCCTCATTCACAAGGGCGTGATGCGAGCAAATGCAAAACGCCCATTGGCTCAGAAAGCGACCAATCAGTGTCAGCGGAGGAACTTCGGAGTGGAACTGCGGGGTTAGGATTTCAGAGCTGGGAGAGCGATTTTGGCATTAAGACAGAGAGGACGGTCGTCTATGCCCTTCAAAATCGATCGCTGTTTTTTCACATGACTCCCACCTTTATACTTTCTTCTGAGAAACAATAAGGCGCATTAAAAGCTCCGGGATGTACACGGCCGGGCTCAACCCGTTTTACGCGTCAAACTTCAGCCTGTGGTCTGCGTACTGCGCGGGGGGCTTCACTGTGGATACGATGAAGAAGCCCTCGTTCTGCATCGCAGACATTTTGCAGGCTGGAGATGCGGAGAACATCTCTGGGTCGTCGGCACTTATGATGCATATGGGACACCACCACCGCACGCAGCAGGGGCACTCGGGCACTTCCCCGCTGCGCCCTTCTCCCGTCGCGCCTGAGCAGTCAGTGTACGGCGCGAGGCTGAATCCGGCGTCTCCGTACCACAGACACGGACTACAGCTAACCTCAGTCTCCAGAACTGCATTTAACTCCCAACAAGCCCCCCCACCTTCAAGTAAAGACCTCAAATTCGGAATTGATCGGATATTGTCGACAGATTTTGACCCAAAAGGCAACGAAAAGTCGTCGCTAAGAGGTGAGCGGAAAGATTTTATTGCACTCCAAGTTTCCAAAAGTGGCTCAGTCTTTGGACAGGAGCTTCCTCTCATGCCAACCAAAGACAGGAGTTATTAGACGCATTTTATGCCTTTAAAAAGATTGTTTGTGACAATCCAAACTTTAGAAACTGAAAGCAGCAAACCAGAGGCAACGTTGCACGTTAACGGTCCTTCTCCAGCTTAAAACCCTGACAGACTTGTTTACAGAGAAGTTAGAACTTAGAGCGCAGATAACCTCATAATATGCACCGAGGGGCCCAGTGGGGAAATCCTCTACTCTCTTGCCCCCTGCACAGAGAGGTCAGAGTTCAGGACTGGATACTAACAGCAGCAGTGCAGCTGGAAGTTTGCTCAAAAGAAATGTGACAAGGACATTCAGGCTACGAATTCATGGTCTCAGTTTTTTCAAACTGGAGACTCTCTGGTCCCCCTGGAGGATCAGAGTCCGCTGATAGTGTTTATGTAAGCTGCCTGTGTGTCACTGTATGATTCTCTCCTGACTGAAGCCCGTCATCTCTCGCCCTGTTAACAGATCTCACATCCATTGTTAGCTCGAACCATCAGTCAGGGATCCATGTCCCCGTTCAGCCCACGGCCAGCCAGTACTTCACTTCCATAGACCCCGGGATGAGCGACGCATCCTCCATGATGAGTTCATTAGGCAGCAGCAGCAGACAATCAAGCCAGCATCAGTTTCAGGACACCTTCCCAGGTAGTCACCATATGTAGGACTGTGACAGACAGACTTTGGAGGCGTGAGACACCTGCAGTGAATATCCTCCTGGTCTCTGGATCCTTTTTGTTTTAACCTCGTGACCTCTTCCTGTCTTTTAGGTCCATATGCTGTCCTCACAAAAGACACAATGCCTCAGACATACAAGAGAAAAAGGTCGTGGTCGAGGGCGGTGTTCTCCAACCTGCAGAGAAAAGGACTCGAGAAGAGATTTGAAATACAGAAGTATGTCACCAAGCCAGACAGAAAGCAGCTGGCTGCAATGCTCGGTCTGACGGATGCTCAGGTACGAAGCAGTGGTGACTCATGTGGGTTTAGACGGGAGGTTAATCTTATCTGTAGATGGCAAAAAAACAGGTTCTGGCACACAAGTGCATCTAAAAATGGGGGGTTGTATTTAAAAGTGAAGTAGTTTTACTGATGACAGGCCCATTTTTGTAAGGACAATTTTTCCTTCTCAACCAATTTAAACTCTTCAGTTAGATGTAATGGTGCAGTGGTGCGTGTGCCTGTTCCCTGAATCATCAACTAGCGGCTTCCAAAGGAACAGTAAAACAATATAACAGGGCTGTAAATACACTCCACCATCAGATAATTTTCGCCAGACAGAGATAAGTTTATCTTTTAATTGGTTTGTCTCCTATTCAATAATTATAAATGACGTTCTCTAAATAGTTTTAGACCTTCTTTATTCTTTATCTACTAAAAGTAGTGTAAATAACCTATGGTATACTGTGGGAACCAGACAAATATTTAGGGTAATGACCTCCATGTCCTCAGTGACCCTGAAAGGCCCGAAGGAACTTTTTTCTCTCAAAATGTTTTCCATTTTGGAAGCTGCATGATCACGGTGCACCATTACCACCACCAAGTCACCGCTGTAGCTCACCTTAGGTTGAGCAACACCTCACCAGCTTGCTTTCATAATATGCATTGCCTCATTTAACCGAGAGATATCTTAACACACCCACTTGATTATTAGTTTTAATTAATATTGCATTTGATAAATGTCACCAAGACAGTCAGTGCAGACACATTAAACATCTGTTTCAAAGGATTACACTTCACTTGATCCCCTGAAAACAGACTCCACTCCTCAGTGGAACTTAAATGAAGTTGAAAAATATAACTGTAGCATTGTAGCCTCATTACAACAGGTCGTTTTAATAGCATCACAATAAAACGATAAAACTGAATATGACTAACTTGATGCATGAACACAGGCTTCAATGCAAAACAAAAAAGTACAGAAATGAACTGAGCTGCCCTCAGTAATCTGTTTGCAGATTGTAATTTACAGATGTCTGTGTTCGCAGGTGAAGGTGTGGTTTCAGAACAGGCGCATGAAGTGGAGACACTCCAAAGAGGCCCAGGCTCAGAAGGACAAAGACAAGGACGAGAAGCCGGAGAAGAGCGCGTCTGAGTGCGGCAGCAGGGAGGCGAAGGAGCCGCTGGAGTCAGAGTGCGAGAGCGATGGCGGGAGCGAGTGCGAATCCGACGAGGCTGCGGAGGAAGAGAGCTGTGATGGAAACTTGGACACTTCTGAGCACAATAAAACCAGCGTGATCATGAGCGGCGGCGCAGCGGCGAGCGGCGCGGAGGCGGCGGCCGCAGCAGCGGCAGACGCGGCGTCCTCACAGGTGCTAATATGAAGGCAGAGCGCGGCCTCGCGGACAATGAGAACGAGAGGCAGACACACGTGGAGCGGCAGAGTCAGTCCCCTCAATAACAGCATCTAAAAAAGTCCCACATTGTAGCATTTGCAACCAAAACTAGGCCCGAGTCAGTTAAATTCCTGGGAACAAGTGTTTGTTTAGTAGCATATCGTGCAGTATTTAGTAGTAACACTTCAAGACTCTTTATTTGTTTCCCAAACGTCAACAAGCACAGTTGTGTCAAATCGAAAGTCTGACTTCCGGCCTTCTCAGGTGTCTCCTTACCTTCGTTTGCATCATGTCTTCCTCACGTGAAGGAAATATGCGGTTGTGAATTTTATTCGTAGGTTATGAACCACTCATTTCACTTTATAAAGGAAATCTCAGAAATCACGGCGGTGTTCGTTTTTTCTGAGGCTATAGTTGTGCTATGTTGTTAATAATTATTTGCACTGAAGATATTGTAAATAAAATGTTTCTTACTTTGAATATTGGAGTATAAAGTATTATTATTATTATTATTATTATTATTGGCGGGGAAGCTGAAGTGGCTCAATTAATTTGTATTTTTATTTTGTTAGTATATTTTTTTAATTGAATTGATTCATTTGCTTTCGTGTTTAAAGTAGAAATAATAATAAATAAAACAAAAAACTTCAATAATAATAACTGAAGTAAACAATAACTTGAGAAGGTACGAACAGCTTTTTAAATGCTGCTCATTATAAATGAGTAAAAATAAATACCACGTGTAGTTGGGATATGTAGGTCAATAAAGCGAACACACTTTTAGTTTTATGTAAAACCAAATAAGACTGTTAGTTTGATGCAAAACACTTTTTAAAATAATTCTAGCTATCTGCAGCCGTCTTCAGGCCTTCTTCTTTAAACAGGGTAATGTCACTATTTCCCTGCAGCTCTGGCAGCGCAGAGAGGTAATTTATAGTTTGTATACATTTACTGGCTCCAGATAGCAGCCACGACGTGGATATTTAATGTATCCAGACACAGATACAATCAACAGCTCCCCGTTATTACTGCAGCTCTTAACCTCCCTGCGCAGTTGCTTCCCAGGCTGGGATATTCCACATCAGTTCTGCTTTTTATTAAGAGAGAAAAAAAAATCATGCTGTAGGAGGAAAGGCCTACTGTGATGTTGAAACGCATTAGGGTGCCAATCAGCCTTATCAAGATGCTCGACGGTGACTGTTGAGAAACTATGACTTTATCGCATCCGAACGCGCACTGAGCAGCACGATGAAATGTTTAATGACACGATGTTGTGACACACTCCCTCCTTCTGCATCTCTGTCGAGCCTATGTGCGTCTGTCAGCCATAGTCTGCTTTCTGAAACACTCGTACATCTCTAATAGTGGGTTCCCTGGAGGACACATTCACCTTATTAGTCTGAGGACAAAAATACACAGAATATTTTTAAAAGGCAGCAGCAGTCCATTGAAAACAAACAACAGCTTTTTTTTTACGGTTGATCATGTACATTTGTGCAAAGCACTCCAATCACTTATTTATGAATAATCTGTCACTGTAATGTTTTTCTATCGGCCTCAGCTATCAAAGGTTTGTTGGTGGAAAAACAAGCCTGATGGACCTTTATGAGGAAACAAGCTCTATGAAGGATGGACATCATTCAATTAAGAAGCAACACCACACTGTAAAAGTACTCGCTTACGTCTTCTAACTTTGTACTCATAAATAAAAAGTCCTGGAAATAAAATGTACTCTAAGCATGAAAGAGGAAAGTATTCATTGCACACAACAGGTCCTGTCAGCAGCACCGTAACCAGAATGCTGAGATCATAATATACACTAAATCACAAAACTTTACAAATTTTTTTCAGTCAACTTTTATAATATACTAGATGTGTGTACGTGTTCAGCACAGTTTTCAGTTACTTGTACTTTCACTTAATCACATTTTAGAGTTATACAGAACATACCAAATGTGAATCGTCCATAAAATGTGTGCTATCTTCAAGGAACCCTGCGCTTCCTCTGATTATCTGAACGAGGTGCGTTTCCCACTCCTCACCCTCATCTTGACTTCCTCAGTGCGGGAGTTCTGCTTTTGATCGACTGCACACACCTGATCCACGTAATCAGCAGTGTGTAAAACAGGCATAGTTGGAAAACAAGCAGGCTGAGGTCCTTAAGAACCAGGATTGGGATCTCCAGGATTAAACTTCCCTAGAGAAGTCTAGGGAACATTTTAGAAGGAAGAAAAGCAATTGTCTGAGCACTGCAAATGTGCAAATAAATACAAACCATGGCCTCCTCCTTATCCAGAGTTGGTCCTGTCAGTGTCATGATGTTACTGGATGATGCATTAACATCCATGCAGCACTTCAAAGTTGCCACTGGTCCAGGTGCAAATAACATCTGAGGTTTTATCCTCATCATCTTCGGCGTTTTCATGTATTATGAACTAGTTATTTTTTATGTCAACCCTAATCTGGAGACAAACAACAAACAGTTTTAAAGTGGACAAATGTTCTATGATGTAACATAGTGAAGGTAAGTTAAGGTCCCGGCTTTCAGGTAGCATTTTATCTAAGTCACAAAACTCAAAGCCCTCTGGTATTTGTTGTCATTAGCCGCAACATCATAATGACTGACCCAAAAACCTGGACCACCAAACACTCTCCACAGTGGGGTCCACTTTCCTCTCCTCCGGAACGAGGACTGGCCCCCTGAGAGCTGCAGTTTTTCCGTTTTAGCTTTAGCATCTTGAATTTCACTTTTCATTTTCAGTTTCCCCTCTCATGCTGCTATACACTATACCTGCTGTTGTTTGTCTCTTTTACATATGGGAGATATTTTACCCCCAAAGCACAAAACACAGCATCTCATACTTGGCTTATAAGGCACTTATCTTAATCTTCACTCAATTTATGCTGGATGAAAAATTATTTGAGTTATTATAGCCAGTTTCCATGGAAGGCAGTAAAAGCCTGGGCACTTTATCAATCTAATATTAACTGTTAAATGCTCACATATTAAATGTCTGGGTGGGTTGAGTCTCGAATTATCCTCGAAAAGCTATAAATTACTTTAGTATTTGCAAACGTACAATAACAATAACAATCCAAGCGCTTAACATAATACTGAGAGGCCTTGATTTGTGAACTGTCCTCAGAACTTTTATAAGCAGGATGGGAGAAAGTCCATCTGGCCTGTATTTAATGTCATCCTCCATTTAAAGCTGTCCTATATGTCCCTCTTGGCAACCCAGGGCAGGGCAACCCATAAAACAAACCAGCCTCGCAGATTTTGCCAATATTTAACACTTTGAAAAAGTAACTGTGTAAAACAAATTACCTCTGTGACAGCAGAGGAGGGGGTTTCTGTCTGCAGTGGTTGAGAGATTAACGTGACTAAAAGCTGTGACGTCTCCAGTCCTTTGAGGCATTATCTGTGAAGTTGTTTGATAGGCTGATGGAGATTTCTCCACTGCTGCTGTAATGCATCAGTGGAGGCCATAGAGTATGTTGTGAGAGGAGGGGGTGTACGAAAGCTGCACCATAACTCAACAGATGCTTAAGAAACTGCGGCCAACAAATAACGTGTGCAAAAATTTCAAGGCTTAGTTTAGTAATTCTCATACTTCCTCATTTAGCAGATTAAAACGATAATGTCAGCAGTTGTCACGATGATTAGGATGATAGAAACACCTTAAAACTGTTTTCCCAAATTCATTTTTATGACTAAGTAATCTTGCAGTAAAGAAAGAAGCAGTAAATTATTTAATTTGAAGTGATATTATTATTGTTATTGTTATTATGAGTAAAAGTGGAGTACATGAAGGAAAAAACAGCTTAATTATTACATATAACAGTACACATCATTTGGGTGCATAAAAAATTCCTGTTTGATCAATTCATTGTAAATGTATTACTATATATAAAAATCTGAAATACAATGTATACAAACTGTCTTAAATATGGTATTTTATTAAGTGTACTTAGTTACCTTCCACTACTGTTGATACCACACTGTAAAAAATGCTTTTGTTAATTTAGGAGAGTGCATTACCAGAGCTCATACCATAATTACCAGCAGTAAATGTTGTTGTAATGCAAATTGAAGTAGTCCTATAATATCTTCTGTCACATTATTTGCAATTTTTTATGAATGCAAAGATAATGAAAATCAGCATTTTAGTGTTTTAATTAAAATTAGGGCCACAATACTGGGTCTACTTTGTTTATAAGGTTACAAATACAAATAAAAATTTTATTTGTCACATACAATTTTAGACAGTGTACAACCTGCAGTGAAATGTGTTCTTCTGCATTTAACCTGACAAAGTGTTCTGGAGTTGATCTGGAGTTAGACACAACAATGTCAACTAAAAAACTTTTAGTTCAATTAGGTTCAGCACTAAATTACAACAGGAGTCGCCTTAGGCATTTTACATTGTAAGGTTTATGATACTGTAAGTATATACAGAACAGAGAGCTGGAAAAAACCTCCAGCACAACCAGGCTCACAGTTGGCGGTCATCTGCCTTGACCGGTCGGGGTAAGTGGACAGAGAAAAGAACAGTAGACAAACACTGTCACAAACTTATGCGTTGGGCAAAACTATGACACTGTAACTGCAAAATGCACATATTAATATCAATTAGTAGAAAAGAGTGAATTAAAAATAACAAAAAATAAAATACAACCAAAAACATTGAGGCAAAACCACTTTTGGTCTTTTCATATCATATATAAACATATATCATATATAACAAGATGACCTAATGTTTTGTATACATAATCAGAAAACAAAGTAGCAGTGAGGCAAATCCTTAATTATGTTGCAAGTACCTTAAACCTGCACTAACATACAGCAAATGAGTTCATATACTAATATGCAATGTTTGACTAAGGTCTTTATGCATTTTCCAACAATACTTTAATCTTTGATCTAAAATTAATGTTTTACTGAGCTGCTAACATTTACTAATGTATCACTGTATCTAAGGGAGCCAGAGTCAGTGCTCTGTTCCCTTAAGAGGTATGTTTGCTCCATCAAACACTGATTTATGAGATCAGCTGGATGCTCTTTTCCTAAATGAGCTGTGAATCATTGGCATGAAGGACGACTTCCTCATGAGACTAGCAAAATATTATTACATGTTCCGAACCTTTAATTTGATAACAGGCCAAAATGTTTCCAGCCGCCCCCCCTCTCGCCATTTCAATCCCATGTGCTGGAATAACCAGTATCAAGTTATTTATTTATGTATGAGCTTTTATTCCAAATACAGTCATTCTAATGGAGTACATCTGTTGTTGTGTGGAAATTATGGCATAATAATATGCATAAAATGCTCATTGACCTGCCAAGTGCCGAGAGAGTTTTTGTTTCATGTAGAGTAAAATGAAAATGTCACCACAACTATCTGCACAAAAACATTCAGTTACAGTAATTCCTCTTTACACACCATATATACCTAAAGCAAATACACCTTTAGCTTGTAAATCCATTTTTAAAAGACTTTTCTGGGGCTCTGCACACGCACCAAACATGTTCACCAGTGCTGAAAGCTGAGCTCCTCATACAGAAGCTGTCGCCACATTTCCAAAAAGCCACATTATTGAGTGCTTTTTTAACATGGTCGCAGTTTCCAAGCATCTTGGCCCTGCTTTCATAACCAAGCTCCTGCCAGCAGTTGGGAGTGGAATAAGAAGAAAGAAAAAAAAGACATCTCAAGTTAAATTTAAAGATGTGTTTCTCTTGGAAACCAGGCTGCGCTGCCATAAACCAAGGGAGACATTTTCATGCTCCACATTTTTCATGGTTTCTCTCTGAGTTTCCTCCCTTCCTTTCTCACTCCACCTTGGCTCCAGAGTTACCAACTGCTGCACTGGCTGCAGACCACAGCCAGCGGGGCATCAGGGGGTGGCCAGGTCCTTCCCACCCCAGCTCAAAAGCTTTCCTGGTTGTCCTTGGATTGCTCTCACAGTGGAGAATCCCTCAGAGAATCTGCCACCTGGACGGCACAGTTCTCTTTCACCACCCTTCTCAAATAATACACTGCCTACACGCATGTAGCTGATGGCCAACAGTAATCAGTTCTAAGCTAAAAGCCCTCTGACCTACCGCCCTGTGTTTTAATGTGGCCATGAAGGAACCGTTTTATTGCAGACTGCAGACTGTTGTCTTGAGCCAACCTTGTGTGGTATACGCTGTAATTTGTGAAGGGTGCAGAGGTTTGGTATTAATTAGGGCTGTGAAATGGCAGTGGTCCGACAGCCTGCCCGTTTCCATAGAGGCTGAATTCACTGAGTGATGTACACACTGGGAGAGGGGATTATGGCCAAGCTCTGACTGCCCACTGAGATGCAAGCACAAAAGAGAGGATGTAAAAAGCACTTTCATTTTACGTGACCTGTCATCAGCAGCAAATTTTCACTCTGCTCTCTGAAACTGGGGTGAACTGCCTGCGGCTTTCAAACTAACTGTAGTCTTGGTCCAAGCATCAGCTAGAGATGACATTATGTGCGTGCAAATGAGAGGGTTGCTCGTATATATTGAACCTCAGTGCTGGCTCTCAGAAGCATTAAATTGTTTTTCCTCTCAGTAATGAGAATATCATTTTATGAGGTTAGATTTTAGGGATTTCACCTTGAGTTCTACTCAAATTACAGTATACTGTAGAACATTTAAGGTGGTTCCAAACAGCTGTTTATAAATATGAGTTAACGGAACCTAAATAATTAGTTTCCATCACCTTAAGATTGCCAGTAATGTAAACTATGAATGGTTGGTGTGTCTATGTTGGGATTGCGATCGACTGGCAACCTGTCTAGGACGTACTGTATGTCCTGGCTCCTGCCCAGGGACAGTTGTGACAGCAAAAGAAGGTGAACATTATGGATTGATGTGAAAGTTGTTGTTGGACAGTCGCACATATGTGATGGCGCTACTACAAAGTTTCAGCGACTCGTCCAAAGACACTCCCGGGAGATACTGGGAGCCAAACCACTGACCCCGCAGTTCATGGTCGACTGCTCCACCAACTGCTCCGCACTGATATTTTTGAATTGGACACTAAGGGAACCAGTTGCAGACACACAACATTGACACATAATCACTTTTTAAGTTGATATGGTAAATCCTTTGGCACACAGTGCTGTTATGGAGCAACATCAGTCATGTTCCATAGTCTATGTAAATCCAACAGTCAGTCTCTGCATTGGTTCTGTGCCAACACCCGAACGGTTCTTCAGCTGCTAGAAGCTCCACTATGTTCACCTTCTAACTGTTTGCTGGTAGCAGCTCTTCACCAAAAACAGTTGCCTGCCTCAGCCATAAACAACGTGAGTGATTAAAGTGAACCAAGACAGTAAGTTTGCAGACAGAGAAGTGAACTGAAACTTTCCATAAAACCAATGACAGCTGCAGATTTGGTGAAAGTCTATTTCAACTTATCAGTCTAAATGTCGTACATTATACATTGTCTCGTTCTGTTACGTCATTTTATGTTATTACAATAAAAGGTCACTCTAAGTAGAATTAATAGTATAATTAATAAAACATCAGACTTGATTTCTCTACATTTCACAATGTGTATAGAACAAACTACGTTACAGCGCAGCAGAACCTGACAAGGGATGCAGCTGAGGTCACCTGCGTGGATGCACTGAAGATAAATGTTAAGTCTGCTGAGTATAGTCTGAGGTTTCCTCATTTCCCCTTTCTCGTGCTTATCGTGGCTCACAGATGCCGTTTTATGGAGAACAGCTAAAACGAAACACCACTCAGTGAATAACAAGATTAACTCAGTGTCCATGATGTAAAATGACAAAAACAAGGTGTTTGCCTCATTCAGCAAATGTCACGCTATTATAACATCTAAACACAGATCTCCCTTTATGAAATCATATATCAGAATAAAACATGTATTCACCATTAAATCCTAAATTCCACTTTTCCAAGAAGTGACCAACTGACAGTAAAGCCCACACATTTCACACGGAGGCTCTGCAGCACACTTCATGCCAACGCTGACAACGACACAACAAGACCGAGGGGAAAGAGTAGCCACCAAGCAACACACTCACAGAAAGTCATTTCAAAACCGCATTTAAGTCATGATTGTTTCCTTTGGTGTGAGACAAGCAACGATCCTCTTGTGTTTGGACCACCCCAGGGACCAATCACAATTAACTACGTCTTGGCTCATTGCTCATGCCCCGTTTATCTTATAGTGCCCTTTATTATCTGCATTTGTTGCAGCTTTAGGCCTGGTCGCACTCCATTATATCTATGCCTGTGAGTGTGTGTGTGTGTGTATGGTGTCAACACTCTGGAGAACACACTCTTTGGACTGATACTGATTGATTATGAAGGAATTCTTCACGACTCCGCTTGTTGAGGGGAGGAGAGGGCAACAGAAGGAAAATAAATAAGATGTCAATTGGGTTTGTCTTGTTCTTGTTCCAAAATAAACAGAGCAATGGCAGAAAGAACTGCAGGAGCTTTCGGAGCTGCTGGGTATTATACTGCTGGTTTGAACAAAATCATTTGGATTGAGAAAGCACCACATGCTTGTTACCACAGTAACCAGAGAGGACCCATGCAAGTGAGAGTCAACAGGTGATTTATAGAAAGCACTGCACAGTTTCACATCCTTTATTCCCACTTCCTTTTAACTGATTTAGCAGACAGATTCAGATGCGGGTGAGAGATCATAATTACTGTCCTTATTTGCATTTGTGTGGTTACAGTAAAGCCATTTCTCAGACAGTTACTACTGTATTTAAGCAGAGAAAATGATTTATGTTGGTTTAGGAACACGCAGTCTAAGTGTTGATTCAAGCCAGTGAGTGCTCTGTGCATTTCCTATGTGTGTGTGTGTGTGTGTGTGTGTGTGTGATGTTTGCACATATTTAAGAGCAAGAACAAGAGAGTAAGTGTGAGCCCTGTAACCCATATGTGCAAGGGGGTAAGAGTTCAGTTCCTGCAGGGTTTGTTTAGGAATATATGACACTGCACAGCTGGCCTAATCATCTGTACATATCTGCCTATAAAACTTTACGGAGCGTCACCAGAGCCAGCTGCCTTTATCAGTAAGAGTCATTCCCATTCTGGACAGAGGGAAGCCTCAATTCCAGATCTGCTGCTCCAACCCTCATCAGGAAATGTCCCTCTTACACTATATAAGGGGTTTATTTAGAGTCACTTCAGAGTCACTCAAACGGCATTCAATCAAACCAACAATAAGAACAATGTCTACATCAGTGGCTGCTTTGGTGACAATTGATATTTTGTACAGACCTTTTTGTTCCCCAGATGAATAGGCCCTCACCCTGCACTCACCCCAGGGTGCTGTCTGTGGCTGCAATACAGCTTAGCCTAAGTACGGTCTCAAAAACCTGTTAGCATGGCTGCAGATTCTTAATGTTATTCTTGCATCAGTATTATCACATGCAGTAATCAAGAACCAATGAGGATCTTTATGCAAAGTAGTTTTTTGTTTAACTATTTCAATGCTTTTGTTCTAACATACAATACACCTCAGTTAAAAAGCACTTCCACGCTCTCCTCTGCCACACTGATGACCTCAGCTGCGAAACATCCATCAGGTGAACATTACAAGTTGGAGGTCATGGCCTGCACACTCCAATCACCACACCTGCCTGCCTGCCTCTTCCTGCAATAACCCTGCGCTGTACTCTCCACTTCCTCTCACACTGGAAAAAAAAAAGAGTCACAGCTTTATAATGTTTCCCTCGGTGCAGGCTTATAGATTGAGATATAAAGTGATCCTATCTGACTGCAGGAAACAGTCACAGGAAATGGGGATGCACTGTGCAGCTTCGAGTGCCACTTCAGGTTATTTATTTGGACAGATTTTTCTTCATGGGAATCCCCTTCCCTCCATCACTCTTGAAATCCCGGAGTCGATGCCTGGGAGTTGGAAGAACAAGTCGGCAGTGTCATGTAACTTGTTGAGGCTACAGGGAGGGATCACTTCCCTTCTCTCGCACCCCACAAGACCACCACTAGCACCAGCCCAGCGCTCTTCCAAACAAAAACTTGTGTGGGGAATCCAATTAGTTAATCTCACTCTTGACACACTTCCACTTGTTTGCAACATAGACATGCCATTCCTTCACAGATCTTCTCATAACAAACTGTCAGAGAGGAGAGAGAGGGAGAGAAAGTCAGGGCTGTTCTGAGTGAGGCGATTGATTATGAGCCTTTAACGGACAGGGAGACATCTGGTTTCCATTATGGCCTGTGATGGGTTGCAGGGCTCCTCGGCAGCCGGCAGCAAAGGCCACACGACTTACAGACACATGCTGCACAGCTTGTAATTACTGCCTATGGGATGCTCTGGGGGAATAGGAGCGATGCTATGTCATCTAAAGCTGAAACAGGTTTATTGTACATTTTCCATTATTCAGATTGGTTTACTGTCCAATTTATCTGAAGCGCGTGTGTTTAATATATTATATGCAACAGTGAAGATGTTCTATTAAAGATAAAGAAAATGTGCTTCTACAGTAATAAACCAGTATCAAGTAAGAAATGTTCTCTCAGTCTAGTAAATGATTATTGGATTACTTGTCTATATACACACGTATGATGTGGGGACATGTTGGTTACACGAATAATATGAATTGGATGATTACAGGGTGGCTTTAAATCTACAGGCCACAGATTATATTTCACATTTGGAGAAAGACATTTCATATATTCACCATAACAAATTGTGTTAAAACCACTAAACCCACGTTGTTAAATATTGAGTTCAAATCACAGTAACATAAATTTAAGAATTATAAAAATGAAGACATTTCTTTTCCAGGATTATAACATGACACATGCTGGAGTAGAGTCTGTGTGAGTGTAAATACCTTAGAAAGCTTATAAGACCTGTTGCAATGTCTTGTGATAATCAATTCTTTCTGAGAGCTAATTGAGCTTATTGCTAACACGGCATGTTACTTACAGAGCTGCTGCCGAGACGCTGATGAGCTTAATTGAGCATAAAGAAGTGAGTTAAAAAACAATCATAATAATGAACAACTATGTGTTTTTTGTATCTGTAATGCAACACATATCGGGTATATTTGTCTAGATGGACTACATGCTATAACTATTCCATGACAACATGTTGTTGACTGAAACCAAACCGAACTACGCTGTAATCTATTTCGTTACGTTACGGAAACAAAATGCACTTTGCCACATTGTTCTTTCATTTTCAGGGGCACACCTCCCCCAGGACCAATCACTCAGAACACATGGTCTAACTGATGTTTTTGCTATGAGCAAACTCAAACTGCTAGAAAGAAGTATTGGTCAAGACTGAGTTATCCTGCAATATCACTTATCACCGTGGCAAGATGGAGATTATTGACTTAACTGGCCTAAACATCAACAATGAGTGATTTAAGGCCTCTTCTCAGCCTCTGAGATTTGTGTATTTTACTAGAGGTAGAGGAGAAGAGAAAAAGAGAAAAAAAATCTTTATTTATCCTTTCAGACAGAGATGCAGTCGATCTCAGGATCGCACCGAGTCGTCGTCACGGAGCAAGACGGAAAGCTGTTGTGACTTTAATGTGCCTGTTTGGGGTTGTGGCTTGTGGGAGTGTGTTGACAAAGTGGGTGTGCGCCGTGTCAGGGAAAGAATACTAACAACTCTAAATCACTTTTTAAGTTAAACTAATCAGACAGCGAAACACACACAGACGTACATTATGACTGTGTGCGCGCAGGAGTTTTCCTCTGTGCGACTGAATTCGTAGCAGGAGAGGCCAAAGTTTGAGGAGAGAGTCCTTATGAATTTACTCGACAGAGTTATCAATATAAATTATGTTAACAAAGTTAGTATTTACTGCATGACTTACAACACTATTTGACTGCAGTGAGCGTTTACTCTGATGTCTCATCTCCAGTAGTGCACCCACAAATAAACGTCTTAACGTGCATTGTGATACTCGTGTACGTACGCGTGTTAAACTTTGCATATGCTCAGTGAAATGACAGCCAGTAAAGCTAAACTATAGGTACGATTCGCTAATTCTGTCCTGGGTCGTGCTGCGCGGGCCTGTCTGCAGCTCCTGATGGATGCTGACTGCTCCAGAGATGGACTGCTGCTGATAGGGAGTGACCAGAGAGAAGCCTGATTAAAAGTAGCGGAGCACGGCGGAGAGTGATAACCCCTATCCAACGGTGATGAATCCACTACAGACAAGCTGCTGTCTCATTAGGGTCTAACCTCAGCCAGGCACTGCATGTCCGAATAAACAGTGAAACAATCCTGCTTTTATCAGCAGGATTACGCTTGTTTTCTTTTCCACGGCTTTCCTTGTGTGGGCTCATATAGAGCATCCTCCCCCACTGTCGGCCTCTATAAACTGAAGGTGTGATTCACCAGTCCTGACTTCACACTGTTTATACAATTCTGGGTCTATCTCCTCAAATTAATAAGGGCAACAGCACCATTAGACAACTATTTGTCTGACTAATCTGCAGCCAATATGAAAGAGTGAGAAAAAGTTGAAATTATTTGCCCTTTATTTGTGATAACATAAACATTTGAGTTGTTTTAAAGGATGATAACATTAAATATTGGGCTTGGGGAGGGGGCAGACAGAGGTAGTTTACATTCTCACTGGAGTAGTCTTGATAACAGGCCAGAGGGAATATGAGCCCCTTTAAATGTGTGCATTAGTGTAATTTATTGGGCTTCCCTCTCAGCCCTGCTGTTCCTCCAGCTCCCTTTTCCCAAACAAAAGACAGGCCAAGGCTTCAAAATGTATGGGAGTGAAAATTCATTCACTGTTGATAATCACATAAAACAATGCCATATTTGCTGCCTAATAAGCACAAAACGTTCCACTAGCCTCCTCCCTCCAATCAGGATTAGGCGACTTCTCCAAACAGACCTGTTTGATTTACACCCAGCGATTTGGAAATGCTTTGGTTTTGGAGTGGGTACGAAGAGAGAGTCAGGGAGGCTGGGGTAAGGCCAGAGATTTCATAATTCTTTGTGTATGTCTGGAAGTCATCCATGCGTTCTGATTTTTAACCAATTTATGTCCGAACATAATGACCCTGGGAATTAATGAGGCTCTGGCCGTCAGTCCCAACACTGCAAGGTCAAGTAAATCATGCTTTAGAGCTCCGGTCCTCCCCACTCTGCTCCCTCACTCTCCCTAACGCCACATCCTGCGATAACGGAAAGACAAGAGGCCTGACAAATACCACCTCATCGACACTTGTGTCTATCCAGTAGAACATATTTTAGAGTTTGAGTGCCAACTGGCTGTAAAGCCTGCTTTTAGTGGAGACTAGAAGCTGATGAATGGGAGTGGGGCAAGAGCGGTGGGACTAAAGGTCACTTTCTTCATTTCACATTTCGCAGCAGATTGTTGATGTTATGCACATTTCTCTCTCCAGAGGTGACTTTTTTCAATGCAGGACTGTGTTTTATTGGAGCATTATAAAGAGTTTATACTTGATTTAGCTGCACCGTTTCCGTTCGAATGAATACGCTGCACGTTCACTTGAGGGAAAAGTTGACATCACTAGATGTAATACCATGAAACCTAATAGAGTAGCACCTCAGTAACGAGCACTGCAAATCAATCAACTCTTTTTGTGCAGAAAAACTATTTGTCTTTTCATTTAATAGTTATTAAAATCCTATAATTTTTACATGTGTTTAGTATGTCATATTTAAAAGGAAAAAGGGTGACAACATTTTCAAACAAGCATGAAACTAGAGCACAGTTCGGCCCTCATGGAACATTTCAGCGAAACACTGCCAAGTCCTGCTTGGCTGTGTTTCTCATACTTGCGTTACCATTCACTAAAATCAACTCTTTTTTAATGAGTTTGTAGTTTGTGCAATAATGGTTACGGGGTATCTGTCCAAAAGTTTCTATTTCTTACTCAATTTGTTCCTATTTAACTTAAAAGCACATTTTTTTCCTGTTGCACCTCAGAGACTGGAAGATTAAAGCTGATTAAAACATCAAGTTGGCAAGAATTAAGTATGGCACGAATAAAACATGCTCTGAAGCGTCTACTTTATATCCATAAGGACATTTGTGTCCTTGCAACTCATTTGATAAATGCAGCTTATGCAGGTAATCTGATCTTCATGGATCAAACCATAAAGCAAAATAACCATAAATTGTGTTCCTACTTCTCTACATCACTATGGAAGGAACTGGACAGTTGCCAGTTAAAAGCTCTGGACTGCCTCAGAAAGTCTGGCAGGGAAAGTGAATGACTAATGCTTTGTCCTGTTTGCGGTGCTACTGACAGAGTGCCCTTGAGCAAGGCACTTAACCTTCAACTGGCCAGCACAGTCAGTTGGCAACACGTGGGTCTAAGATTAGTTTTGCGATTAGCTTTAAAGTCTATAAAAACTATAAAATGTAGTGTAATAGTCAGATTCAATTTTTATCAACATCATACAAAAATAAGTAAGTTAAATTAATTCATGAGAAAATGTAATAACCCTATAATAAACCATGACCTACTGCACTGTGCTTTACATCCAGTAGACAAAGACAAATGAATCAATCCACTAATTAATTAGTTTGTGCTTTATAAATTTGGGGCACTCACCAACAACTGGTTACCACATTTTAACCGACCATTTTAGTCTATAGAAAGTCATTACAAAAAGTCTAGTGCCTGACTCAGGTCCATAGAATACTTATGATGAGTTAAGTGAATATGTGTCGTTAAGACTTAGACCAGGAGAGCTCACTTGACCATTTCACAACCTAGGTTCATCCACACATTCCTTCCTCTGGCTATTACTTTAACTTGTTTATAAGATTATCCTCCCAGTAACAGTTAACTTAATGTATGAATTAGACCCGGGTGACAACTTGGAATAAATCTGGTCTGTCTGTGATTATCGCCATTACATACTTCAACTTTGTAAAAACAAACTAGGCGGTGATGTCAGACGTCCATGCCGGACCAGCTGAGGAGAAGCAGCCTCCACACTCCTGGCCAATGGCTCCAGACAAGCACCTGGATGGCTGTAATTACTGTCATGTTCCGAAAGAGATGAGAGATACCAGAGACCCAAATAAAACCTAAAACGGTTTTGATATGACGAATTTCTCCAACTTTGTTTAAAAATTCCTTGAGCTGTCTGTCTGGAGTCTCGAGGAGATGATGACTTGAGCACTACAGCGTGTCCATTCACCCCCGCAGCGTACAAAAGCTTTATAGTGTTTAAATCAATGAGGATGGTCAGATTCAAAGTTCGCATGCAGCTAAGATCGCTGCCTGTTTGCTCTACAAGTAAGTATGCGGACTGGTTTCAGTAAATGTCTGCTATGTGTGTTTACATTCTGCTTAATGCACTGAGATGACACTGAATCTAAACACATTCACACAGAGACTCTCCACTGCTCAACTTTACTGCCACATTCCAAATAGGTCCACCTTTATGAGTCCAGCTGTCTTTAAGCTGATGTTTCTCACTGGTCAGCATTTAAACATAACTGTGGTGGTGGAAAAGTACGTAAAAGTAAAGGAGTATTAATAGAGAAGTTACAAGTTATTTTTAATACAGAAAATGTGAGATATTATGTTATTAGTTACTGGTACTGGTAGTGCTAGGTAATATTTAACCGTGCGAGTTTTCTTTCACAGTGTTGTAAAAGACAAACTTAATCAAAGCAGTCACTCATCAGACTCTTATGCTTTTTTTAGCAGTTACGTTTTGAACCTTAAAAACCTTTAAGGTGAACATTAAATCATTTAGAGAAAATGGGAATACACTTTACTGATGTGTAACAATGAATGAAACCAAAGCACAAAGTGTAACAAGCAAACAAATTATTATGTGCAAGAAAGTGATTCCCCAAACCTTATAATCCACTGATTTGTGTATCCAAACACCACACATTGCTGAACTAATGTACAATCACAAGCTGAACATGTTTGTACAAATTTGTACTTAAATGAAAACCTTTACTTTTTTGTATCTGTATATCTCATTACGTGTCCTCTGATCCCTTACAGCCCCACAATATCTATACCTTACCATTGTGCTCTAATGGACTCCAGTTAAGTAAATGTGTCACAATGGGAGCTGCCACATCCCTACATGCCAGAAACTTTAAAATGAATGTCTGCAGCAATCACTTGAGGTTTTGCAGGCAGTATCACTCTCTGTCCATGCTGCAGGACTCAACACACAAGGGAGATAAACATCTAACTTTTGCAAATGGGATTAAGACATACAATAACAAAAAAGGGGAAATAATAGCCTTGCTATGTTAAACAAAATATGTACCTGATAATCCTTGCATGGTTTTCACTAACAGATATTTAAGTGGTGGGCGGCTTTATGATGCCGTAAATGCACATGCATTTAGTTCTCAAGGAGGATTAGCCATTTGTGGGAAAGACTGTTTAAAGTTGTCAGAATAAAAGTCTATTTTCAGACAGCAGTGCCCACAGTGAGTCAAAAGACTTCAGGGAATATGATTTGTACTGGCAGACATCGCAGCAGTGTGGCTATACTAAGAGGTGATCAGTCAATTTTAATTTGTGCACCAAATATCTATTTCCATCAACTTTAGCTTTACATTAACAGGCTCGTAGTGTGTAGGAAAGGCCAAATATCTGTCTCACAGCCTGGGAATTCATCCAGGATACATGAATCAGATCGAATAAAAGGAATACATTCGCTGAAATGTTTTCTTATTGTCACACTTCTAAGCCTTGTGTGTCTGTCTTATATTGCGTTGAGGGGGTTAAACACTTGGTGCCTCCTCTTCTTAAGATGAAGGGCAAAGGTTGAAATGAGTTGCCAGTTCTCACCACAGTTTCCTCTCTTAAGTAGATCTGATGCTGCAATAACACAAATGTTCCAAAAACAAGCTAATTTTGGGGGGAAAAGTCTCTTTAACCTCGCTCAGATCTTTTCAAATGTGAATCCAAATGTCACATGCATGATTCTCGATAGAGTTTCAGGATTATATCATGTGTGTTAGTTGTATTGTAAGTGACAAGCACAATCTCTGGAACAACTAGACAGATAAGCAGAGATAGACAATCAACAGAGCTCATTGTGAATCAGAAGGGAGAGAAAGAAGAGATCCATCGACCCTTCCTAAACCACAGGTATGATTTACAGAGCGGGGCTGGTCGCCTGCGTAAAATTAATAATAGGAAATGCAAGGGTATTCCAGTGACTTGTCCAAGATATACTTTCCCTGGCTCTCCAGACCTTTGGAAAACCTGGGTGGCCTGCAACCAGGCTTCCTCTGGTTTCTGATGTTAATGTCATTGCTTTTGCTGGTATGACAGAAGCTTCACCACAACTGTGGTTTGGGTCAGACAAAAGGGGCAAGCTGTGATAGCAGGATACAACTCCCGTATTTCAGAAAAAAAAATAAAAACTCTGCGTTTATCAGGGTATTTTTGTCCCACTGTGGAGTTTGTTGCCACAAAGAAGGAAGGAATGAAGAGGAGGATGACATTTTTTAAGTCTGATTGTTTTTAAGCACTTCACTTTTCCAGAAATCAGAAACCACACAGTGTATTATGGTTAGTGGATGTTTTGAATTACTTCAGCTACTTAATGGTTCCTCCTTACCCAACCCACAGAATTGTTTCATAGTGGTTTTAAAACTTTGCTTAAGTCACTGAGTTGGATGTTGAGTAATTTGCTTTCTAAACCTACCCCGTACATTGGTACGTGTAGGCAGTTTACTTCATTTCTAGGCTTTAATGTGCTTAACACACCACAACATTAGGGTCAAAAGCACATTACGGATTTGGGACGAAGATAAAATGTGGTCATGTTTTTAGGCAAATTAAAATGTAGTATGATGATTTATGATTTATGATTTATGAACCATAAAGTGAGAGGTAACAGATTATATTCATCTTTGGAGGTGTTTAAGATTTATTGAAATGAACATACAGTAACGGTCATAGTTTACACATATTTTACAGGAGTCATAAATATGTTTAAATTAAACTCAATATTTTTCTCTGCTCACAAAAAGCTCAGTGTGTACTTAAAATCCTGAGAGCAGCCCTCCTGGTATTGGTCTCTGTGTTAACCCTGTTCAAGTTGGCACCATTTAGAGAATCCCCTGTTTTCTGAAATAGCAGAGGATCTAAGGTCCATTACTCTATATACAGAGTATTGTAAGAAGTAAGTGGAGTCGGGTGGAACATTTTGTAAATCTTGTGTCACCAAAACCACTGCTAGCAGGATGAATGCGTTTACTTCGCCAACAGGATATCCCCTTAGACTTGCTCACTGCATCAGTGATGAGGATAACAGAGGGGGCTTTATTTTTGCTCAACAGCTCGGGAAGGTGATAAAGGGCTCCCAGATCCTCTCACAGGGGTGCTGTGGTACACACACATCCATTTATGTTGAGGCAACATTTCATCTTCTCAACAGGGCCACGGCCAACATGACTGGGGTCAGGAGGAAAGCTTTCTAACACAGGGCTGCCTAAACTCATCTCATGTACTTATAAAAATGTCTCCATAATAACATCAACTGGCAAAAAGTCTAAGGTATAGAGTTTTATTTTAGTTAAGAATTTTAAATGTGTCTGCATTTTCCATTTGCGCTTCAGTTCATGTAGTCATCATTTTCCTCCTAATAGAGAGCTTATGCATCACTAATTAGGAATGACACAGTACGGCCTGAATACTTTCATGACTTGTGCGGTGTGTATGAAGAGTACACAACACTACAAACATGATCTGCTAGCACTTAGATGCTTTTACACAAGTTTATCAAATCAATGTGATCTGTGGCATTGGTTCGTGCTATGCTGTATGCTATGCTATGCTATGCTGTATATTTGTTCCTAATCATTTGAACTAACCTACAGTATAAAAGAAGAAAAAGTGTAAAAGTCATGTCTCCAGCACAGTAAATAGAAGATCAGCGACACTTCATTATTATTTCTTGTAAAGTGGGAGCTTAAACTATAAACCAGCGCGTTTTCACACAGCTAACATCAAGCTAGTGCTTTGGACATTGCTAACAGCAGAAGAACTAGAGGGCAGTTACACAACATTGAAGATGGGACTTCTCTCCACTGAGCAGTTTCCCAGCAAATAACGAGCATCTACAGTCTTAACAAGCATCTACAGTCTTATGGGACTGAGAGAAACGAGCAGAAGGCAAGTGAAAGTGTGCTTATTTTGGCTGTTAGATGACAAACGTGTTGAAGTTAGTAGCTAGTTTAGTTTGTTTGCCAACCTTGAGGAGAGGCCCCTACAGAGGGCCACAAAGAAAGTCTGAGGCCTCGTCAACCTACACAATGGTGTACAGGAACATGACTTGACCTGTACCTATATAGCACACGTATCACAAGACACCAGCAGAAGTGCAAACTATAGCTTTGGTTTGGGTGTAGCCTGCTGATTTTGATGGAAACATTTATGTTTTATACCAGCAACAGTGTTGAGTTTTTGTCTTTTATTAAATAATAAATAATACCATGGTAAATATTTTAAATTCAATTTGTGCACATCATTTTTTTTAATAAAATAATTTGCTGTTTTTTGATTAATTCAGGACTGTGAGACAGAAACCACATAACTTGCTCAGGGGGAGCGAATTCTTTTTTTCAGTCAGTTTGTTGTGAATTCAGCATTTAATGGAATGAAACCAAAGGTACAAAATAATTTAGATTGTAGTTTATCATTGTGTTTATTGCAAATAAACGGAAGATGCTGCTCATAAGGCCACCAAGAGCAGGAACTAAGCCTCAGTGTTGTGTCCATATGGGCTGCAAAAGTCTGAACATTTTCAAAATGTCTCAGCGCCACTGACAACAAGACAAACTCTATTGTCTCCTCACTTGGTGATTAAAATGAATGATTCCTGTTATGACTGGCAGCTCTGTTTTACTTCCCCTCTTTCCACTAACAAGTGTGGATGCTTTCAGTGAGAAGCAGTTCTCAGTCTCAATCAGTGTTGGAGTTTGCAAACTTCCCCATGTTTTCATCCTTTCTGGCTTTTTGTCAAGATTATGTGCTACGTCCAACAAAATGTTTTTTACATTCTGTTGTATTGCGTCTGCATTGTGTTCTGCACACAGTAGATATGTATCATCTATTGGTAAGCCGGTGAAAGTAAAATATTGCACTGGGTCTCAGGTATTGTTAAGCAGACAGATTCCGTTAGTTCTCACAACATTGTGGAGAACTAGAATGTTTGTTAAAGATTAAATTAAATGAAGAAACAACAAACTCAAAAATTAATAAAGTCTTTTAGCTAATTGCCTTACTGGCACGTGTATGTTTTGTGGGTTTATCTTTAAATTCATGTTTTATTTCCCAGTGGAGTTCCGTGTACCTGACAAAATTCATCATCCTGCATGTGGTCAACACTTAAAATTACACTTGGTACATTTTGAAATGACTCTACTGTAAAAATTCCAGCGCTGATTTACTGAAAGCCCAATAATGGTTCTCCGTCACTGCCATAACTTACATGATTTGTTGAAGGGAGCTGCTCTCAGTTATAGGGAAGGTGGTAGAACATAACGCTTCCTTTATAGCTCTGAAATGATTTCACCGACTCTGGTAGGACTGGCATAATTTTCGAAAGCTTGGGTCTGAGGTAGCCCATTAAAATTACTTATAAGCATTAATTTTGCTAGTGGGATGTGAGATTGTGTTACATCCTTGGCAGAAATGTGTATAAAATACGTGGTTTTTACATTGGCTAAAATAGTTCCCAGCCCTCACTTGCCTTTAAAAGTGTATAATCTAGACTGTGACTGTTGTCAACTCGGTCTGAAGAAACTGGCTGCAGCCCAGTAACCATGTGCCTCGTCATGATAGTGATGGCATTCATGTCAACATAAAACCTTGCAAAAATCAGTGAGGTTACCCAGTCATGTGCTGACTGATTAGTGCAGCACATTTCATATATACTAAAGCCAAGAGATAAATAAAACTTCTGTGATGAAGGGTGGAAAGTTACTGAGACGTGTCCAGTACAATGATCTGTTGAATATGGTTTCTAACCATTGTTGTTTTAGGTTTTGGTTTTCAAGAGCTTTTTTTAAATGGAAATTTATAGTGAAAATACTTCTTTGTCCTTCAGATTAATGTAATATTTACAAAAACACACTTTTCCTCTAAATAACATATAACATTCACAACAGTCATCCAACAACCTTTTAGAAGATTGCATGAAAATTTAATAAATCTAAATCAGGGTTATTATTATTTATAACAAAGTTAACCAAAGAATTAATCTCCAAACAAAAATAACCAGTGGATTAATTCACAAAATGGTCATTTAGACAGATTAGAAATGGGGGCTTCTCTAGACAGTTTTGGCTTTTGCCAAAGAAAAAACTAATGAACACCAAATGTGTTCTTGTAACCAAAGGCAAGCTGAGACAAAATTATGACCATTTTACAGCCTAAGTCTACTTATCAATGAAATGAGACACAACCTACAACTGCTGTGGTATAGATCACACACACTGAAGACCTAGAGATAGTATATAACAGAATGCTGAGAATTTCCCATTGAACTGGAAATGAAATGCTCAAGATCTAAGGGTTTGACAAAAGTGTGGCCAGAATTACAGCTGCCGCTTATCCAAGGCTGGAAGGAGCGACCAGTCAAACTAACATGGTTGGAAATCGAACCCATGTCCTTCTAGCTGTGATGGTGCTAACCACTTCACCACCATGCCACCCCCCAATAGAAGTGAGAGCAGGAAGACTGTTAAACAGCAGCTGATGGCAGCGGTTAAGGCCTGGAAAAGCACTTAGTCATAAAGACTCTCTGAATAAAGAAAGCAGAAAACAGTTTCTTTTAGTGTTTTCATATTAATAAATGAGTGTATACAGAGCAACACTATGTGGGGTGCAACAGGGCCAAGTAGCAACTGTGGATTTATGAATAATGCAGCAACCACCACCAAAAGCAGTTTAAACTGGTAGTACCAATGTATCATAATTAATTTGACAATGTTATGGTGAAACACTGAAATGTGGTGTTTCAGCATTTAGATTTTATCATTTAAAAAGACACATTATAATGTCAATTTCAGGTGCTGTGCCCATGTGGAGAGTGGTTCAGAATGATGTGAGAAGTTGGATACATGAGCAGTTCTGTGGTAACAGGGGCTTGGCTTCCTGGCACACACTAGGTACACCCGACTGATGCTCAGCCAGCGGCCAGACCCACACCAGGACAAATTTATGATTAGATATTTAGCTTGTCTCTGCCACTTTATAGCAGAAAGAATAACATCAGGCTTCTGCACTGTTTGTGCTTTAAGCCTAGCGACATTTCCCTTCAGAGGAACCAGTCTGGCCACACATCACAGTCCTGCTTAGACTAATGTAAAAATGTCAGAAACACCCTCCTCCTCTCCTCTTCAAAGTTAAAATGTGGCCTGTAGTCTCATTTTGAACTTGGCCGCTATGGCAACATCATACTTATCCTTTTAATTAAACCAAGGATGATCACAGCAAAATGTATTTCCATATACATCTCTAGAGTCAGCATGACAGTTTGCTAATTATTAATAAGTCAGTATTAAAGTACCTTAAATAACTAGTTACTTTGATCTTTCTTCATCAGGCTTTGGCAGCCTGTAGCGATGATGATAGTAAAACAGGAAACAGTCACAATGTGTCATTGTCAGAATGAGGAAGTAAAGATGCTGCGGTATCAATATAGTTTTCTGAAGAAATTATGAGTTCCTAGTAACCAGTTAAATTACCTAATGGGATCCTATTTTATATCTGGCACAGGTTATTGAAATAGGTTGTATCTCAAGTTGTCCCAGTAACTAACCTGTTCACTGATTAAACCTCCACCATCTGCCTCTGCCACACACCACATCACATTTTTTATATAGTATGAAATTACAAATAGTGTAAAAATGGGGAAGTACCATTTTTATTTTCCTGTTACATGAACCTTGGAACATGCAACTTTCCAGCTGCTCCAGCAGCTCAACCCCAAAAGTAGTTTCACTTCTCTTTGGCTCAAGATTTTCGTTTGAGTTGCAAAATACCTAGTGAGGTCGTTAGTACAATCACTCTCTCGTAAGCCACATGTTACTTTCACTGCAGGACTTCAAATTATTTACACAGGGGATCTGGCTTACTTCCGTGCAAAGAACTACAGTTCGACTGTACTCAAACTAGAACCAATGTTTATGGAGAGTTCCACCATGTAAATACAATTACCTGTAATAGGTGGAAATTTTCAATTACTTGGAATGCGTGAGGTGGAAAAACTTTTTTGTTTAACCATTACCGGTACCGCTGTTAGTTTGTTTTGTGTAAATCTGTGGTCTGTTTACTTTTTCCTTCCAAAACGATTTACTAATAAAACAAATGGTGGCAGAAGGTTAAATTTGGTGCATGACTTTGGTTTTGGTCTCTTTAGCGTGTGGGGATCGCTCTGAGTAAAATGTCTTAGAGATGGGATGTTTTATTTTCACTACAAGAGGCACAACATAGCACAAAAGCCCTCGTTCTCAGTGAGCAAAAAGGGACGCAAATCAAATGCAAAATGCAATACGAATTGCAATAAACCCAGCTTTCTCAGTTGGGTGGAGTTGAAGTCTGGAATAACCCCAGTTCATGATGTATCCATCCACGTTTTGAAAAATAACCAAATGTTACCTTTATCCACAGAAAAAAACTGTGAAACATTTGGTTCAAATGGTTTTAAATCAATCAGCGTATGAGGTAAAGTTTAATTCATGCTCAGTCACTTGACACTTGACAGCTTTCTCTCAACAATAGGTATTGTGTTGCACAACCCTCTGCGTTTCTACTTTGGCAACAGTAAGTAAAATGACAGACGATTAAGCAGAGTGATCATGCACAAGAGCCTCTATTACCCTACCTCTTCTGGCAAGTGCAAAGCTCCAAGATGTGTAAATGTGTGTGTGTGTTTGGTGGTTAAGGTGTCTGTGCTGGAAAGGTGGGCAAGAACAGAAGGCTTTGGAAACTTGTCAGGTTTCTACAGAATCCGAGCAGCACATTTGTCAATGTCACAGAGAAGGTACTAATTTGTAGTACAGCTGTTTCCCCATATGATGTGTTGAAATACTCAATCAGAAAAATTGGGCTGGACCAGCTCATGTCTCCAGTTCGTAATAATGGCCCATTCACAACATAACCTGCCTGAAGTGGCAGTAAACCTCAGCTGCTCTAATTTGTAAACTACGCAAGAAAGAAATGCTCAGAGAATGTGTGTGGCACTGGATATGATGGCGCGGCAGTAGTGGAGATGGGGGAGGGGGGCTGGGTAGAAGGGTAACCAGGCAAGAAATAACATATGTTCCTGATTGATGATGATTGAATCAAGTGCAGTAGCAGAGAGAAAGTGTTATCTAGCCAGAGAGAAATTTGTGTGCACCGAGGCATTTGACAGAGAAACAGAGAGACCACAGTGGAGCTTAAACAGGCAGGACGAATCGATTAGGGATGACCCATTACAACAAAGAGTGTGTGGAAAGGCTTCTATATTTTCATGGGCTGGAATGCCTTTGAGTGGGCAACAAAAACCCGATCCTCTCCCCGATGTCAAGGCCACAGGAAGATATGAAGGAGAGACTCTGATGTTCCCCAAAATGCTGCCTGTGACATGATGGCCTCTAGTGGTACACTGGTGATTGACACAGACAGCTCAATCATTTCCTTATAGGCGTGTGCTGCCAGGTCCAGCTGGCTTTGACATTAACACCAGGCTCTGACTGACAGAGGCCCTGGCCTTGGGCTGGGCTCCTGGGGCCTCCACAGTACATTCAGCTCTCCTTTTAGCCTGTTGATTTACTGTCCCCGGTGGCCGCTCGTTGATCCATTTCCCCTCTCAGTTTGCTCACAGGGCACCCCAAAAACCGTCCTCCAGCAATATATTTGCTTTATGATTTCCTGAGGAGCCGATGAAGAAAAACAAGCCCCCACTCACTGCACCTGTTCCAGTTAATGTGCAGCAGGCCGGTCAGCCTCCTCTGGTCTCGGTGACTGGGGAAAAGCAGAGGGCCGCTGTGTCACAAGCTCCATGTGGATCTTTCATTTCCCCCAGCTGGCCCAGTCAGAACTGAATAACTTGGGGAACAGGGCTAGATGCAGAATTACACACATGTGTGTGTCATTTTAACATACACAGATCACATGAGCCCAGATAGTAATCCTGCGGGTGCGGGTGTTCATGTAGCAGCGAACTCAACACAGAACTGACATTAATAAGGGAAAGTAATGAAAACGTGCTTACATCATTTCATATGACACACAGATGTGGCCGAAAGGAGCCTTCTTCCATTTGTGCAATGATGTGAACAGTGAGGTTTTTATATTTTCTAAAATTGAAGAAGAAAGAGAGTAAAATCACCAGATTTATTTGCTGGCAAGTGAGTGGAATAATAAAAACGTTTTGTCCAGTGATCCATATTAAAATGACAACTAACATGGAAACGTTGGAAATGCGGGAGTAGGGTGAGTCGGGGTAGCGCGTGTAGACAACAGCTATAAACCTCAGTGACTGCTGCGTAACATTACAGCAGAGAGCAGCGCCTTACTGACACAACACTGGAGCTATTGTGTGACTCTTCTTTGACCTATGCCACGAACACACATGTATTTAGATCATTTCACAGCTGATGATTGATCACATCATAAACACATTTATGTATTGGCTCTAACGTTTAGTTTCACCCGGTACCAGCTGCTACTACCAGTTGGTGGATAGCATAATGCTACAAACATTAGCGTTTTTATTGTTTAACCACAGTTGTCTTTGTTTTTAGGTTATTAAGTAACGGTAGCAAGATAGAGTTTTTACTGTGCATATTCAAATGAACTTCTATTTTATTCATCTGTAGTTAGAATACAATTTACTACTGTAAAGGGGTCTCTACACTGTGAGTAACACAAAGGAAAAGTGGGCATATTTTTGTCTTTAGTTGTTACGGTATATCACCTTCTTAAGTGGAAGACCAGGCAGAAATCTCCCGTCCTGAAAATGTGATCCATTTATTTCACAGTCTGATATTTCCATCGATAAAAAATGTCTGTTATATATTTTATAAGACAGAAAGGAGTGAATGATAGGGTCAGTAAATTGCCAGATAATCCAGAGTGATAAATTTCGCAGATTCATTTTTTTTTAGTTTTTTTTATTTTTCCTTCCCTGTCATTATTAGCTGAGGGCAAGAGAATTTGGTTTGACAATTATGAGGGTCATCTCCTGGTAACAGCATTTTGCTGTTTTTGAGTGGGAGCAGCTCTTACTTCCTCAGGGTAAGCCTCTGAACACGGTGGATATCACCAATAGTCCATCTGAAAGCTGTCAACTGCCTCGCTAGCCCACTTCTTCCTGTTTCCTTGGTAGTGACCCAGTGGTAAAGTGGCCCAGTGGCTTTTAGGTCAAGAAGAGAGGTGAACAGAATAATGAGAGGAAGCATGCATGTGGCAGTGTCTACTTTCCCCAGTCATGTGTGTTTAAGTAGTAACCTGACAGAGTGAATGTATTCCAGGGTGCTGTTTTCCCCGTCCTAACTCAAGTTGTCTTCCTGATGGCAGATGCATTGGAGCTCACCCTTGCGTGTAGTTGGTGAGTGTGTGTGAGTCCTTGTGCTTTTCCTTATGTTATTTTTCCCCCTTTTTTTTCTCCGGGCTTAAACAGTGTGTTAACCACCAGATCCCATCGCTATCAATCTTAATGGTTGTGGGTCAGTGTAAACGCACACATGTGTAGGCTCTTTCTGCGAGCCATAGTTTAAGAATAATTCCCTCCCAAAGAAGAGAGAGGGAAAATATTCTGGCCCCATTAACAAAATAGGTGCTCAGAAAACACCCCAGCCAGCCCAGAGTGATTGCTACTTCCTCAGCTTTTCCACTTCATTGATGGTTATGTGAGTTAAAACAACGAGCTTAATGGAGACTCCGGGCCCTCAGGGGACTAATCATAGCCACGTGACTTCCTCCAGGGCTTCCATGAAAATAACTCCATTACAATGGCCTGTGATATTAATATCGGCTTTGGGAAAGTCAGGCCCAGGATCCGCAGGGAGGGCTCAGTATGAGCAAACAAAGAGGAATGCACGGCATTCAAAGGAGCGAGGGAGGGAAGGAGAAAAGGAGAAACGCAGCAACAGAGGAGAAGCAAGTAGTGAGCCATTCATGATGAGTGATGGCGTATTACACAGTTATGATGGTTTTGTTTTTGTGAGCTTCTGCAGTATACTTCAGTGATCTGACATGAATGGTAGAAACGTTCTCACAGCTGCTCCAAATGTAAACACCTACAGTACTAATACTCTGTGGCCATAGAAAGAACCAAAACACAATACAAGTATTAGTCCTATTAATTTTTACACCACTGCCTTTGAAAGGTCAAATCTGTACATTTTCTGACTCATATGGTAAGATCATTTTTCAGACTTGCATCTGAAGTATAGGCACTTATGATGTTGACATTTGATAAATATAAACTTCTATAGGAAGACCACTTAAAAAGCTCCAGTAGATAGTAATGTTGCAACGAAAGCAAGACGGTGAGCAGGAATTTCATCATGTTTGTTGCCAGGTGTTGCCCTCAAATGCACCTGTTGTACATTTAGATGCACCCGAATGCACTTTCATGAAGAAAATAAAGAAAAAAGCATGGACATAAACACTGATGTGTATGGTTTAAGTGACAAAACTCGATAGGTGCTATTGTGACTGGCCAATTATAAGATTGATATAGCCAGTGGTCTGCTGGAGATGCAAATATGTGTTCAGATGTAAAGAGTGATGTGTCTCTGCTGTCCACTAATGATCTGATGGCAGAAGATGTGTCGTAGTACCAGGTGTAAACAGGGTCTACATGAGAGATAGGAAACATTTCAAAGACACTGTTAGACTGTTGTTTTTATTGTCACTTGAACACATCCTCCTGCTCCTTGTAAACTTGCCGTGCTGTCAATCTGCCGTCTGTACAGGGCAATAACTTGCCCCCAGCTGCACTCAGAACAATTACACCTTAACGGTTGCAGCAAGAAGTCGTCCACCTAAGAGCTGAATGCCCACTAAAGGCCTCTACCACTTCCTCCAATTCAGACAGACACGTTTTAGCGCCTCCAACCAAAGAGGACATCTTATAGAGCAGACGAACTCTCATAGTTCATCGCCTATTAAGAAATTGAGTTCACAGAATCTTAAGTCAGACACTTTCTTTTCTCAGGTTCCTCTCAGTGTCAGAGATTTATTGAATGGAAGAAGACTTGCTTCACGTTTACCCCTTCTTTTTTACGAATATATATATTGTTTTAACAGGTCTTTTAAATTCCTCCCACACTCCTCTCAGGGTCATGGCCCGGTCTTCGTCTACTTGAGAATTCAACTTGAGAATCATTATCATAAACAATTTGTCCTGGACAGGCTAAGGCTGAGGAGCGTGAAGGGTGAGTTTGAAAGTGACAATAGTAAGAGCTAAAACTGAGATTAAAGCAGCATTTCTTGATTTAGAATATAGATTCTACTACTATAGAAATGAGGTACCAGCGTCTCAGGATAAGCTGGATGATGTTTAACATCACACATGTCAAATATACAAAACATTACTGGTGTTTCAGACGAGTTTTTGTCTCAAACACAGTTGCTGTGCAAGCATATAGGGTCCCAGGTCAGTTTCCTGCAGCCACATGTGGTGTAATGAGAAGCTGGTCTAGAGACGGAGCCGGGACCACTACAGCATTTAGCTCTGGAGCAAGAAGTTGTCATTGGATAGAGTTAGAGTTATGTCTCAAACAAAGCGGTTAACATACCATAATGCATGATACCTGTACTTTAAGTAGAAGCATGTCATAAATGTTTTGTCTCTTCCTGTTCGTGAAAAAGTGTCCCGGGAGAATAAAACGTCACACTCTTTTCCTTCAAAGATCCCTGAGCTACCTCTGGTTCTTGTACTCCTGGTTTCAGCGAAGACCCCCCCACATACACACACACACCAGCAGCAGGCGGCTTATTAGCGAGTAAATTCGCCTTGGATGTGCATTAAAAGGACGAGTCCAGAAAAGCTACTGCACCATACTTTATTTATATGGTTATCATAATATTATTTCACAATATCCACATATTTGTAGATGTGGGTCTAAAATGGAAAGAAAATTAATGGTAATTAATAAAATGGGATTTGGGATTTGGGAAAATATTTGCAAGAAGATTTAGGAATTTCCAGCATACTTACACCACTAGTAGTATTATGGTTTTCACATGTTTAAGTGAAATATTAGATGGCAGTAGCCAAGCCAAAGAAAAGGTCCTCCTCCAGGGTCCAAATAATTATAAGAGTGCCATAACAGATCAAACAGTATTTCCTTGACCTTGTCTCCAGCGTGAGGAACAGCTCAGACTTTCTGGCTTGAAGCTCAGCAAAAAGCAAAAAGCTCTCTGTCTACAAGAGCTCTCGCTACACAGATCTACATGTTTACAGAGGATTAAAGATTCATTCACCATTAAGTAAATGACCCTCTGCCGGCCAGGAGCAACACATCCCTGGCTGCTTAGATTGTGCGGTTTACAATTCATTCAGGGAGGATAGAACATAAATTAGCTGTTTGGGCAAAGTCAGAACAGTATTTGCCAAAAAGAATCCCTGCACGTGTATGTTATTGTTTTCTCCACTCTTAGAAGTGTCATATATGTGTCAATGTCAGCGGGTTTACTTTTCATACTCAGGTCGTAGACGGAGTTATTTAAAGGACAACAGTGTGTTTTTAAGCTGCACAGACGCACTGTAAGCTGCATAAAAGACCTAAAAAAGCACCTATTGTTGTCTCATGTCCATTTTCCTTTGAATCTAAGGAAGTTCGAGGAAGCCGATGAAAGCCGACATCTTCGGTTATATTTTCAGGACATGATGCGACATGTTACTGAGTAAGTGGCAACGTTGTCACTATTAAGTTGAACAAAAAAAAAAAAGAGATGAATCAACAGCGTTTAGAAGTCAAGCGGCCGCAGGTCTTTCGTGTGTTTTGTTGAGTCAGTCGCCTCAGGCCTTCCTGTCAGGTGTGACCTCAGCAGCTCTATTCAATGTAATGACTTAATTTCAGGAAATGCAGACTGTTAAGAATCCAAAACTGCCAACGTTGAGACTTTCATTCTTAGAAAGTCTGCAGTGTGGGAATAAAAAAGGAGCCCGTTGGCCTGGAATTCACAGTGATACATTACAACAAGCAGCTGAATTTTCACTTTTGGCCCACAGGCAATGACACCTTCTGCCACTTAACCGAAAGGCCACAGAAAGACACGTAAAACGTAACCTGGTTAACTGCTTACAGCTGGAAAAAACTATCCAGGTTGTTGGGATACACACTCGACTTAGTCTGAACCTGTAACCCTTTGACCACTTGAGGATTCACCACTTTAGCACCAAACTAATGCTGTACCAGCAAATGATGCTTGTACAACAGCTGGAGGCAATTTGAAAGCAGCAAGGGGGGACATGCCGTTCATTTACACACAAGAGTGGATGCAATGAAGAGCCAATTTACCAGTGTACAATGGACCAATCCACGTTTCCTTAATCTAAAATGAATTGACACCAAATTTTTGGTTTGATCTTTGCAACACATTCTAAAAGACAAAAGCATGTTTACTGCTGTTATTGCACCTTCCTTTTTAGTTACACTTTTCATGATTATTTGGGAGCTGAGATTACTAATTGCTACAGTTTTACAAGCTGCTCATGCTTCATGCGTCTACAACGCCGTGTTGTTGCAACTACTGAATGAGGCCTGACATCGTCTTGCTAGACGTCCTTTTTGGACGTTGACATGCTCCCAAAGGGTTCAGAGGTAGCTCAGTAGTGGTTTCTGCCTGTTTGGCTTTTACACACAGAGATTTCCCTGAATTTCTTTAGATGGCAAAATCGTGATACTTAAAAAATTGTGGTTCTTATTTTACTATATATTTTGTGTTTATATGCAGAGCAATAGTCTCTGGCATCAAAACTAGGGAACCAACAAACCTAACAAACCAGCTCTGAGCTGGAGACTTTACTGGAACCCTTAGAGCAGGTGCTGGAGAGCAGGATGCTATCTATTAATTATATTGTGCGTTGTGTATCTATAATTTATAAATTAATCTAGTTGGTTAGAGAAATTTGTGTCTTAACGTGTATACACAAAAGATAGATACACTGCTATTATCTTCTAAAAGCATTACATAACACCTCTAAAATTCATTCTTACAGCCATTACACAGAATTCGGTGTACAGAGTTGTGTTTTTTTTTGCATATGGCGTCCACAGCTCCATCATCACTTCTACCATCTGTCAGCTGAGCACCATCAGCATCTGAACTTGGCTCACAAAATAACCCCTCTCGTTCACTGGGGATATGACAGATGCGTGCTTTCATGTTGAAGCTGATGCATGGTTGTTCCGTGCAGAGTTGTGCTCATTCGGTTTGTAATGTCTGCAAAAAGAGAGCGCAGTGATGGTATGGAGAGTGGTTTAGGATGGAGCCATTGTATGTCCTTTTTTTAGGAGAACTTTTCTTTTGTGCCACCCTTTAGACTTGGAGTTTAATTGTCAGGAAGGAGATAGATTTATTTCCCCATAAATTAAACAGGTTTTCTGCGGAGGGAACTAGAGCATAATGTAATCTACACATGTGCATCGTGAGGGGTGTTACTGTTCTACTTCTCCTCTACACCCTCAATTCAGGGTGTGAATGTTTTACTTAAATTTACTTAAACACAATAATTAATTCCAAACACTGGTACTCGAAAACGCTGCCAAAATCTTTTTTTTACACATATTTTAAAAGTAGAACTCAGTCCCAGTATGACTTAAGTTAAATGACCCAACGTAAACTTAATGTTTTATCACAAATGTGGACAAAGAATTCATCTTATCAATCAACTCACTCTCCCCTATTACGAAAGCACTGGTTTCAGAATGTCCTCTAAATTTATAACATTTCCCGGTAATTACAACTAAGAGCACAAGAGGCTTGATTGATGCACCATGTGCAGAAGTTTTGGTTTTTAGATGTCCGCTTTTTTTTTCAGAAAACCGGTTTTCCTCCCTGACCTTACAGAGTCGGCACTCGGCATCATGTGGAGGCTTCTGCGGGGAGCCATCACTGCCGCCAAAGGCCTTTAAATCCTCGATTTGATGGTTTGAGGATTCAGCAGGAGGATTCGAAAGAGATGAAGAGAGGAAAATTGCACATCCTTAAGAAAACAAAGAGCATTTCCTTCCCTGTGTCAGGATGAAAAAGGGAAAAGAAAAAGTTTAAATACATACTAATTCATCATTGGCTTTTACTGCTCCTCATTGGTCCATAACTCACTCTGACCATGATTCCCTTTCCCCTTGCATATTGTCCGATTCAAAATCCAGTGCGTCATGTTTTAATGAGCTTATTATAGGCAATTCTACACTATCCAATAAAAGGAACCGTAATCCATGGTATGACTCACATATTTTATAATATCTCCTAAATGATACAGTAACGGAATAAAGGAGAAAATGGGCGAATGAGGAAGTCACACACATCTTGACTGAAATTACTTGGCTTTGTCCTTAAATCCTAAAATGATGATTATCGATGATGACAGTAGTTCTGTTCATCTTCTTATATAAACCCAATACATGGCCGTATTATCAAAGTTTGAACACTAACTCAGTGTAGCTGACAGGCATGACATATGAGTTTATGCTGAAACTTGTCTCAAGATTTAAGCACCGTCACCATATGGTAATTCAATTTTGGAAGCGCTGTTTCAATGGATTCCTTAAAGTAGTCTGGTACTGTCATTGCTCATCCTTCAGACAGGGAAGTGTTTCTTCCACAACATTTATTCCCTATGAACAACGCAGGATTGACTGAATAGACAGGCAGGCCAGCGTATGCCGTAGATGATATAAATAGACGACGCATATGCGTACATTCATTATATTCATAGTCTACCTACAGTTTTCAGTATTCATATTCTTAAACCTCAGCAAAGGGTGGATTCATAAATCAAAATCTGAAACAATAGTAGCATTTACAACCACGTTCGAAGAGATGAACTTCACTGGCAGTATCCTTTGGAAACTGGAGCCATAAATTTTATTACTATTAAATGTTTCTAAAGGGAGTTGACAAATAGTTGAATGTAGTTGATTTTCCCCTCCTGCTCTTGGCACGGCTGCAGGGAGGAAAAAATTCCCTGTCTTGAAAAGAAAAAAATTCACTCACATTAGTGCTGCCAATCCATTCATCTTGATGCTGTTTGAGTGTAATTTAAGCTTTTTTAAAACGCCTGCTGAAAATACAGTGTGCTTAAGGGCATTTGCAAGCATTTTATGAGCACAATAAAATTGTCACTGCATATGGATTAGATAAATTTTGATATATGGTCATGAAGTTTTTCAAGTGCATGGGTGTTTACAGCGGAGTGTTAATGTGTCTGCTGCTGAAGGAGTAACTGTTGGCTGAAATTACTCAGGTTTAGCCCTCATTGGAATTATTTATAATCTCCAATTTGAAAAAGAAAACAGTGAGCTAAAATATATTTGAGTTTAGTATTCCCACCTAAAATGCATAGATCTTTGTGCTAAGTGTGCGATATTCTCCTGAGGTTCAAACGGTTATGTGAGTGATATGTGGGACTGCAGGCTGCATTACAAGCACCACTTGTGTTACTCATTGTATGTGAGCTACTTTAGAGTTAGCGACTATAATTCTGCTGTTTATTCAAACACTGACAAAATGGAGCCAAACCTATTTTGCATATACTTAGTATCCTCAGAGTCCTCTGTTTCTCCCTGTTCATAATGATCAGCTGTTTAACCAGCCTTTAACTATGGCCATTTGGATCATGTAAAAAGTCGTTTGATTTCTGACAAACTCCTGAACGCGAGCAGCAAAGTCTTCACTCACTTGATTCTGGTCATCTGCCAGCTCTCCCTCATCATTCCTCTCTACTCATACCTCTGTCTTGGAGGCGTTCGGGGACCGTACAAAGCCTGGATCAGTTGGGATTTGAAAGTGCTGAGAGCCAAATGATCTATATCAATCGACTCATCTCGCCACATCAGTGACATGTTTATTGTGAAATTTAAGTTTTCTTGGGACATCAGAGAAATGAAGGCAAACTAATCCATTAAATCTGTGAAAACTGTGAAATCTGTGAATCTTTATTACGTATTAGGCTGCACATTTATTTTGTTTGCGTATGAAACAATGTTCCATGCGCACCCAGCTACGGCATGTCGACAGGGAACAGTTGTTAGGCCTACTGTACATTTATGTAAACAAATGCTCTGCTTGTTTGAAAAATGCATAATTACTTGCAAGGTCACTGAGAGGACAAGCTGTCATAATTCATACAAACCAAACCATCAACAATCTGGGAATAGCTTTAACCATCGTCTCTGCTGTCAGCCTTGTAGTCATCTAACCACAAGATGATTTTGTGGAGAAGAGAGAGACTTCACCTACCATCGCTCTGGGTCAGTGTGATTTACGCACATGTTTACTGATGTCTTTCAGATGGTTCCTCTCGCTGGTTATTGTCTTCCACTATTAGTTCCCAGATGATTCACCAGTGGATAAATTGGTGGACGTCTCTGCGGATTTGTGATATTTATTGAGGTTACGCATCGCTCCGGACCTCTGTTGGCTTCCCAGAGTAACAAGGGAAAAACAGATGCTCCGCGGTTGTGGTGTGTTTGGACATTGAAACACTTGAGTTTCATGGTGCTTTTTATGCTTTTCTGCACATTTGCTCTACATCTTGTTCAGAGATCATGTCAGTCTTCAAATATATATTGTCTTAAAAGATTTCAGGTACCTCCTCTTCTGCGAGACCTTTAAATCATGATCTGTTCACCCCTGCACAATTGATGAAATAACAACCCCTTGAAGATATACAACTTCTAAACGCAGGGCTCTCTGAGCCTGTACTGGAGTTGCTTGCTGCTAGCTGCACAGGAATTTAAGTTTATGCAGCAGTTTGGGTTTTTTTTTTATTCCCCAGCTGGTAATACTCCAGCATGTTTATTTTAATAGCGTAAAATTAAATGAACCGCAATGATTAAAGCAGATATGTAAATATTGTGTTGTTCAGTTTATGGAGGAGGGAGCCCCACTGATTACCTTTAAGTAAAAAATAATGAACGCAGCCTAAATGACAATGAAACTATTCTATTAATGCATTTGTGCACAGAATCTGGTTCGCAGCAGTCTCTGCTGTTAGAGTTTCCATACACTGTCTATACACTGTAGGGGCAAATAGGTTGTTTTTTATATATATATATATATATATATATATATATACATATATATATATATATACAAGGAAATGTATATTCAGCCTTTTTATTGGAAAATTGTACAAGTAAAAGTATCTTGTTGGAAATTATCTGTTAGAAAAATAAAGCATATCTGACTTTTTATCGCCTGGCGATCGATTTATTACTCAGCTGTCAGATGGAGTCTAAGTAGATGACTCCATAAACCACACCGTGTTTTAGATACCAGCTACATACTAGTACACTAGTATTCATCTTACCATGACAAGCACTTGGATGGTGGATGCTTTATCCATTCAGCAGACACACCGTGACAGCGATTACTAACCCAAAGCAAGACACAGAAATATAGTACTCAACAGAAACTCCAGTGCCACTGAGACTATACTACAGCCTATAATGTCTTTTGACGTGCATTTTTTTTTATTCATAATAATTTTCTGAATGCGTGCAAACTCAGCACCGTGCTAAACCGAAGCACTTTAAAGTGAAAAGAAATGTCAAGAGGAAAAACACTGTAACGTGACTATCTTTAAGTGGTGACATTGGATTTTGGTTCTAATCTTTAAAACATATGGAAACCCCTTTGAAGCACACTGGGAGCTGATGAGGCAGCTGCAGAAATTCTCATTGTTTATCTTTCAACCCCCAACTTTCTTCCTTGAAATAAAAAGTAAAATGTAAAACCATGGCGGGGTGAACACCGGCTCATTTCATTATGCCCAGATAAGCGAACACTTCCTAATTCACCCACCACCCTACAACCCCCCAGAGTATCTCCTGTGTGGTTTTAAGGTTCCCAGATACTTTCTACCAATTAAACACTTGAAAACCCAGACACGACCTTCACCTGACATACTTATCGAAAAAGCAGCCAGGGGTCTGCACCTACTAATGCGAGTTACTCATCAGAATGAGTTATGTGTTAAAAAGTGAGCAAGTGTTATTTCATCGTTACAGCTTCCTCTCTAGCTAAATTTAAACCTAACGCCTGTGCCTTTCTTTTGTCCGTGTGTGTGTGTGTGTGTAGCTGCGGGATGACCCCCGGGAGAGAAACGCAATGAGCGAGAGGCCTGGATGCATTTATCTTTCAGTTTTTCACCTGTCTTCAGATACCGTTTCCTTTTTAAGTCGAGCAGGAGGGATTTACTTGGCTGCTTCCTTCCGGGACCCAGTGGAATACAACATTAAACTGCAGGGAGGAGAGAAAACCTGTAGCGCACTAAAATAAAGTTATGTCAAAACCATTCTGTTCTTCCTGTAGTCTTTCCTCAACCTTGCGCGTATCCTCCAAGGGGCTGAGAACATTACAAGCCATTCAGTTTATGTGAATGGGCACTAACAGACTTTTTCGCCATTTTGATATGTCCAAATTTTGCAGGCATATCCTGTGGTCCATCAGGTACAGCCTTAGTTTCAATTTGGGTTCTCCCTGTGGACGCCTGTCTTCCTATTTCATGTGGAAATTGTATAGAGTTTTTATCCCTATGCGCTTTCAGCTGCTTCAAAGCTCTTTTTTTTCACCAGAGAGACGTACAAGCTAGCATTTTAATGTTCAGAGGAGATAAGCAAATCATTCACAAACAGCAAGAAAGAGACTTGGCAGCCTGTCAACCACTGTCTTCTCATCAGTCAAATCAATCAAAAAATAAATAAATGATATGTCACTGCTCTGCTGTAATTGAACAGAAGTCTGCAAAAGTCTTTGAAAGCAAAAGAGGAGCACCTGTGTTTTTATTAGGGCCAGTCTTGCCTTAAACTACTCTATAAAGTTTGGACACTGCCAGGGGAATCATTTCTGATGATCTCTAGAACAGCAGTGCGCTTTACTTCATACACATTTGACCCGAAAGGAGTGTATCTGGAAGAAATGCTTGAAATGATGTCAGAGAAAAGAAATCATTCGATAGGGCAATTAGGGTTCAATTCTTTTTTTTAGACTTTGACCCATTTCAGAGGAGCCTCATAGTGAATAACATTTTCTTCTGGTATGTCATCTGAAATGATATGATGACATAACATGATGATGATGTTTTTTAGGTGATTTTTTCTATTAAACTAAGTGGTCGGTCAGTTTTCAGCTACAATTTCAATGAAAAACTGTTTTTATCACCCTGCAATAAAGTATTTCTTGTCTTTGTGGGAATGTGTTGGTCAGGGTCACTTCTACAGGTGATTATTCACTTCCTATGTAAGGTAATTTCCCACCATTTAAACAAAATTAGTTCCAAGAAATGAAACCAGAAATACTGAGGAAATTATGCATCAGTTATTGATTCCGACAAATCCAAAGAGATTTTTGTTTGGACTGCAGTTGTTTGGCAGTCTTATACGTAAAAAAAAATACTGTGTAACCTGTTCTATAATAGGTGCTTTTAGGTTAACTTTGTGACTCTGTCCGTTCAGACATTTTACTTTAAGAACAGTTATAACGCGAAACATGTTCAATAAACGTTTTGACAATAGATATTTTACTGGACTGTTAACACCATTTGTTCTCTGTTAGATGATTGGACTGTGAATGCAGCGACAAATCTTAGGTCAAGGTCTCCAGTTAGTGCCCAGTTGCAGTAATCTTATCTACTGCAGCTGACACATTAACAGAGCTCTTTAGGACAAATAGATTCCCGGAAGCAAACAGGCTGCTGGGACGTTTTTTGCTTTTTGACAAGTCTGTCACCTATAATCTATAGAATATTACATCAGAATACACAGAAAACTTATTGGAAACATTCCTATGATTGTGTGTGAGTGCTGAAAAGGAAACTTTAGCAATTGACGCTGTTGAAATAATACATTTATATATATAATAAGTGAAATCAGAAGCATAGTGAAGTAAAGGGCTATTTTTACATTGCTAAAACACATGTCCTTATAGTGTCTGTGATGTCTTAATAACGCAGATCTACAAGCTACCAAAGACATTCAGAATTAGTTCAACAGCTTTTAGAGATGACCTCACGTCATCTTATTACATACCGTCCGTGTTGTCCTGCACATCCATGTCAGATCCCTTTCAGCAATTAGCCTTGAACTAGGAGAGACGATCAGCTCCGGTTTCCCATTGCTGCGTCCCTCGTCATCTTAGAGTACTTTGAATCTTTCCCCTTGCGTCCTAATTAAGACCTTAATGCTAGCTCCCGTGGGGATGTGGATGCCCCGCTCCCACCCACCACATTCCCTCTGTAGCCATCAAAACTGTTATGATAATAGTCATCTTTGCACAGGTGCAAAATGCCTACATTTAGGGTACATTTGTTCTCAATCACGGGTGATCATCAAAGCTTAACATAGCCCGACTTAAGTATTTGCTCACAAATTTGCTTGGATGACATTTGAAAGTCAAAGTAGAAAATACCAGCTATTTTCATGTTTTCCAGCCTTGAGATCAGAGCTATCGGCTGTTGAGGACTGAACTGACGGAGCTTTCTGCTGTTGTGCTAAAGACCACCATCCCTGTTCAGTAGAGTTTTCAAGCGTCAGACCTATATTTTCTTTCAAAATACAGCACCGTTGTCATCATGGACCTCGGCACTTTCACAGGACAGTAGTTTATTCTGACTAGGTACAGTAATAAATCCATATACTTATTCCATTAAACCTCACTTTGACCTTCTAACTATTTAGTTGGCCCGGAGCCATCTAATGTGTATGAGCTACTCAGGGCAATTCCAAAGACCTGGGATTGAAAGAGCGCTGTCATTAGGATGGGCTTTCACATACCAGCCGGCAGTGTTTGGCCGGAGGCCAGGCTGGCAAATGGGACCCGCTCAGGGAGGAGAGTAGGGGGCCAAGCCGAGGGCCGTTGGGGATAATTAGACAGTTTTATCCCAGCTTGTTGATATAAATGTGGCCGGCTTAGCCCCCTACGCCCTTGCTTCGTGGTAATGATCATGTCTAACAGGTGGCAGGGAAAGAGAGTAGGGCACGAAATGGATACCTTGCTTCCTGGCTGCGTCTCCTTTTTTTGTTTTGTTTTGTTTCCCGGCCCAATCGGAGCTGTGCTCTCCACCATTGTGGTTGCATTCAGGATTGTTGATACAGGGGAGTGTTGGATATTTGTCACCATCTCATCACATTCTAGCTAATCTCAACCTCCCCCGGGAGCCTCCTCGTAGCGAGGGCCCGCCTCACAAAGGGTAAACGAAAACACATCAATGTGTTTAACTTAAGTGGGTTTAGAGTCTGATGCAAAAGAAAGTTGACACTTGGCTAAAATAAAGACAGCGTTGTTGAAGATGTTTAAATTTTTTCTTCCTCAAGTAGTCTTTGGAACAGCCTGGTCTTGTATCCACTTTATGACTGACATGTGCATGAAGATACTTTTATCTAATAGAGAAAACATGTTTTTATAGCCATGGAAACAAATGCCTTCTACTTCTTCCCTCCCATTTTGCCTCCATTCAGGATCTCTAAAATGTGTTTTGGAGTTACAAGCCTCTGGATTGAGGCATCTCTGACATCAGGGGCTGAGCGTAGCCCTGAACATCCAAATCTCCTGTATCCTGTGCACAGGGGGGAGGCTGAGGTATGCATGTGAAGAGGCATTGGAGACCACTCAACTCCAGGCTCCTGATTCACTGTCATATAATGGATCATTTGGGGCAAAAAGACACAGAAAAAACGGTGCATGTATTGAAATTTACTACCCTGCCAGAAATGTTCGAAACAGATCCCGGTCACTAAATAATGCAGAGTTTCCCTTTTTAATCAGGACAAGCTTTAGCACATAATATGGGATTAGCTAGAGGTCTGTGTGAACTGCTGGTTTGTTGATGGCTCGTGCTCGCAGCAGACGAGCACACAGCAGACCATCCAGAAAGCACTTAGTGCCTCGGCTCGGTTTGTGGTAGCTTGTGTCCGGCTAATTGTGGAGAAGAGCTTCCAGATTTAGGTCCTTGATCCTTTCTGGTCGTTTTGCTATAATTTTCACCTAGCAAGTTGCTTTTAGAGCTTACTCTAATCTCATTCTCATTGGGGGGTTAAAGTCGGAACCTATCTTTAAATAGAGTTGAAAAAACAAGTTTTATGATTGCAAATTTTATATAGCTTTTTTTTTTCTTGTGGTCTGGCACTGCGAAGAGAAAACCGATTTAGTGTGTTTTGTGGGGGAGTTGGGCTTTCACTGGGTTGCCTGGTGTGACGTCCTCAGACCTTTGGGTCACTCCAGTGGTGCGGATTTGGTATTTTTGTAAGACATACCATGTGCTCAGACCAAAGCGGTGAGCGGTATAGAGACGTCAAAGTGACCAGTGTAGGACAGCAGACAACAGGCTGCCCCCTCTACTGCTACTGGCAACACTTAGGGTTCATAATCCAGTACTCTATATTTGTTTGATTGCCCACCACAGCTGACAGCGGATGATCCGCCACTTTTGAGACAACAAGAGTTGTGATGGAGGCTGTCATTAATAGCCAGCAACTCAGTACAGTATTTTTAGCCTTGTGCCTTAAACGTTTACAGACCATTTCTCTTTATCCTTGATGCATTTCCAGAATAAATGCTACTTGTCGCTCATGTGTTCTCCGTTCTGAAAGGATCTTGGCTCCTTTTATCGGTGGCAGAGCCAGTTCACTGTGTTCAGGTCACGGCGGCTCTGTGAAGCTCTATTGCACTGCATATTGAGCGTCCTATCTAACGTTTGTGTTTTGAAGCATTAAGCATAAGTGACGCACACAGAGCCCGGGAATTAGATGAGCTGCTGCATTACCTGAAACAGCTGAGGTTCGTTCAGACTTAGTTGACAACAACACATAAATGTCTTTTCACATTAGTTTGACAAAGATGAAAAGCCATTTATACTTCATCGTGTAAATGTTCATGTGTGGTTAATGCAGCTGTCGATGATGTGACAACTCTCCTCATGGAGCTGACCTCCAAAGTTCAGGCACTTTCATACAAACCCGCCTCTGTTGAGATTTATTTATTTGCGCATGAAGGTCAGTTCTTCACTTGGTTTCTACATAAACGTGGTTCCTTTGTCATGGCTTGTCTGTTTACTGTAATATCTCTGACCCAGAGGTGGCAAATATCATTTGCCTCAGACAACAACCCAAAGCTCTAAATTTGTCTTTGTCTTTGTGTCTGATTCCTGTCCAGGAGTTCTGACGTATCCAACTTCCACAGACTATTGCCCTGTCATTGTCTGAAGCTGCTGGCAAGATATTTATTTTTAATGGCCTCCAACTTTGCCTCTACGTAGTACACACACACACACACACCTTTACAATCCAGCTCAGCCTTCAAGGATCAAACACTGGTGACATTTATTAACCATTACTAACTCGTGTTTATTCTACTTTTTATTTTAGTTTTTTTTAGTTCTGATGTTGTGAAAACCGTTATAAATCACACACAGATTACAGCATGTTCTGCTTTTCATAAAATGCACTACTGGAGCCTGTAACCAGTATTTTTCATTATCTTGTGACTAAACAATATTATCATTATTCCATATCATTTACTTTTGTCAGGTTACTGTATAATGAAATAGTAGTTAAATAAAAAGTATAACCCATCTAACAAATGACTCAAAAGTATTAGCGACTCCAAACTAGTATCTTTACAAAGTTTAAAGTTTAAATGTGTCTTTTGCAGCCTTGACCCCAAACATTTTGCCTGAATTGAAATATATAAAGTATGTGCAACATGAACCTTTTAACCTTAATCTAAAAAAAAATTCAAACTTAAATGATTTCCCCTTCTAAAATGTCCTCACTCTAAAATTAAAATGTAAAGTGCAAGACTGGTTCTTATGAATACATCAAACCCTGAATCATGAAACACTGATAAGGTGCCAAGGCCTATCAGTGCAGCTGTTTAAGTGTTGTCCTCAGCCATAGTTCGCCTTGAGTGTTAATTTATACTTGTACAGTTGCCTCACATGTGCCTAAAATACAGCACAGCACTCATTAACATGTCTGCGGTTGCACAGGCCCTTGTGGAGAGGCACTATTATTATGGCCATTATTATACTTCATCAAAATCCAAAGGCCAAACCCGAGATGTTGTTGCATCTACTGAGGGAGAGAGAGTCACAGTCGCTTTGGCCAGAATGAGGTTAACAAAGACAGGAAGATTAAATAATACATTCATCACATTCTGAGAGACCGGGGGCCAAGTTCATGTCAAATCCATAACAAGCAAAGTATCCTCGGCCTAGCTCATTTCCCCACACGCACGTCACACTCTGCTGGAAATCTACGTAGAGGATGTATTGATCTTACTGGTGCTTCCTTTCTCACAAGCTCACAAACAGAGCCGCCGTATCACCGGCAGCTCTGCAAAACAACCTCCCCTGCCTCCTAGCCCCATAAAACAAAATAATAAACTCACCGCTTGCCAAAATAATCCAAGTACTTCTGTGTGTATGTGTGTGTGTTTTTTCATACAGTTATTTGCTTCCTTTTGCTCCAATAGATAAAAATACTGTGTGTGTGGTGTGTGTGTGTGTGTGTCAAAACATTTTAATAAAAAAATATTTTTTTATATTAAAAAAACATTTTCAGATTTTCTCTTAATTACTCTTTTTTATATCTAAATGTGAGAAAATGTTGAACATTACTTATCTAAACCTAGAGTGACAAGTGAACTGGTGAAGCTTGATATGTACAACACGACATAACTTTCAGTCATAAATGAGGAGAAAGTTTCACTATTGAGAAGCAGGAACTAAGTAAGATTAAGTTATTTTTGCATCACAATTCATCACATGTCAGCATAGTTGTAGATTAGCTGACTGGTTCATTAAATGAGTAACCTTTTCGGTTCTGAAATGCATAATATATACACTTTTCTTCTGAAATGTAACCGGATACCAACATAAACTAGCATTAAATTGACATCCCCATATTATCTCCCAAACACACACACACATATATATATATATATAT
>JAUMTR010000016.1:11521977-11580616 GCA_032270685.1 Microctenopoma stevenorrisi
TATTTATATTCCCTTCTTTTGTTAAAACTCTATTAAAGTACACCACTAATCATATCCTTTGTCATCATGTTCCATGAAGTTATGAAATCCATTCGGTATTCATCATCTTATTTTACTAATTCAGCAGAAAATAAGGAAACGGTTGCCCTTTATGGGCTGTGTTGTGGATTAGTCATTTGTGCCTCAATTCACCATAACTGACACAGCAACTTCTCCTATGTGCATATAATTTCTTTCTTTCTGAAAGCTAGTAAAAATCCCTGGGAAGTACTTTTATATGGTAAATCCTCTGCAGTTTTGCTCCATTATCATGATCCTACATGTTGTTTTTTTTTACATCAGTCACGGCCTTGCTGGTGATTATGGTTGTCTACTTACAGGAAAACAGCATATTGTTTAACGCTCTTGATTTTTACCATGTTTGTCCGGCTCCCAGGAGCAAGCACAGATGTGAAGATTAACAGTACTGAATCGCTGAATGTGTAGTACGATCATCAAGACAGAGACAGAGACAGAGACAACCACAAACTGTGTGAGAACAGTGTGCTTCAATCTCAAAAAGAGAAAAACTTCCTACATCACTAACATAATCATCACCACAAATGTGATGTGGTAGAACCAATCAAAAAGACAAAAGGAGAGAAATCCATTTTTATTTATTTTATTTTATATCACCCTTCTGAAAATGTAATAAATTGTATAACAAAAACTGACTCCTAGTGGAGGTAAGAAGCCACTGCATGTGTGAACAGTTCATTGCAACCAGGTTGGCTCTTCGGTGGATGGTGCAACGTGTTGGTGTAGTGCAGATAACTACACATATCTTCCTAAATAACACCACACTACCATCAATTCAAGATCCAGCAAAGAGAAGTGGAAGGACTCTATTAACACTCAAAATACAATACATGTCTGTGACAACACTGAAAAGCTGAACCTTTACTGAAGTGTTGCTTTACAGTTGTTCTACACTGGTCTACGTAACTGCTGTATTAAATTAAGTGGACAAAATTAATTTGACTCTGTTTACACAATGTAACCAAATAATATCAATTTGAGTTGAACACATTAAAAACAATTGATCTGTGAAATACGTTTTTTGTTGTTGCTGTTTTTATATACGCTTTACATTTATGATTTTATTTTTAAATTATATAAGATTATTTCACTACGTTATTTTGAGTAAAGAATCTAAATACTTCCTTATCATTTGAAATTACAGTATAATCAACATATTCCGCTGTGTTTTCCTCAAGTTAAACAAATACTAATGAAATACTAAAGGCACAAACACAGCATATAAAAGAGTTTCCTATGTGCGAAACATGCACAAGATTTTGTCCTATTTCTGTTTTTGTTTCTATTTCTTTATTGTAAAATGCCTGCAATGTGAAAATGCTTTTGGATGCAATCACAGAGAGCTCCTGAAACACGACGCTGAGCGCGACGGAGAGTGAAAAGAGAGATTTAAAGGGTGAGTAAACGTGTGAGCTGACTGGGTGACTTCTTCTTGTTCTATGCGCGATGTGTGACTGCAGATTTGGCTCGGGAAAAAGAAACACTCGTTTCAGGTGTTGGTTGAAATTCACATCTCCAGGGGACTTGAGCATGGTAACTTAGGGTTAGTACAAAATATTTGAGGGTTTACTGAGGAATGTAAAAATCACCTTTGATGTATTTCCTAAAACAAAAAAACAGATTTTCGCAGATTCAAGTGCTTTTGTTTGCCAAACAGCATCATTTAACAGTTTGTCATTTTTAGCAATTTGACAGTTTAACAGGAGACAGCTTGGGCTCTGACCGAACCTTTCCGTCTACTCTCTGTGAGCTCGTCCAAACATATTAGTCGCCATCGCCAAGCCGGAGCCCCCCAGCTCAGCAGGAGCCCAAGGCAGCTGCGTGTGGCCCACTGTCCTTTCTTTAATTAGCCTGCCACGTGGTGCAGGAGGCATACAGGCAGGGAGTTACAAGAAAACGAGGGTTGGGAATGTAGCTTATTGGTTTTACTTCAACACAGGATGTTTTCATTCTAAACTCTGATTGGCTGGATCTTGTCCAGACTCAAAATGACACAAAACACAAATCAACTGGCCTGATTTTTCAGACTGAAAAATTTACATTTTGGCCTAAAAAAGAAAAAAGTGCAATGGCCACGACTCGACTTCCAGAGTTGAGTATAGCTTACTTGAGAATGATGACTCTCCTCATCTCTGCGTGAAGCTGGCAGTTTGAGGCTGTCACTAGCGAAACACACCTGAATCTATGGTTGAACTCTCGAACAGGAAGGAGGAGTGCATGGGATGAAGAAGGCCAGTATCTTCTTCAGGCCAGTGTGCTGTAAGTTTAGCACATCTTTTCCCTGGCAATGACTCATTAGCCTCAAGTGGGTGGTTGTTTAAATGAAAACTGAGTAGCGAGTTACCTGCTGTCCTAATAAGCTTTAATAAAGAACACAGGGCTCATTTAGCATAGATGGCCAGCACCACCCTCCTCTCTCCTTCTCCTGTGCACGTACACACATACATCTTCTGTATTTCACTGCATCTGCTGCGGCACAATCCCGTCGGCTATCTAGTTACGGCCTGCCTGGCCAGGAGCTCGCATTAGTGGCGTAGGAGAGCTGTGAACAGGGAGTATCAGATGCTGTAATATGGAAATTCCTCTGTACTGCAGAGGCTGTGGGATTGTGCGATTACTTAATTCATTTAGCTGAGTAAATGTTACTGGTCTGCCAGAGTAGGGAAGTGGAGTCACTGTGTGTGTGTGGGTACCCACTGCATTGGCTCATGTGTGTGAGCATGTAATGGCACTCACATGTGGTTGTGGGCGCATGAGCATGTGCGTTACAGATAGATGAGAGCACAAATGGTGCTGTACCAACAGGTTGGGTTCAAGGCTCCGGTTTCAGGCACTGAGGGAACAAACCATTAAGAACGACCATTGAGCCCACCAGACCCACACTCCTCCAGTACCCACATGAGCTATCCCAGACACTGATTTGTGGCTCCTGACACTTTAACTCATTGGAAAACACTAGTCTGGACCCAGGAGTTAAGTAAGTCCATTAACACTATGCAGGAGTAATGGTTTCCAGTGCGGTGCCAGCCCTGCCACCCAGTGTGATCAAGCATGGAAACTCAGTTATTTCACAGTGGGTGAATATTTTCTGGAGGTTTTACACGGAGGCTGCTGACAACTACACACAATAAACTGCATAGTATTTTTGAGGCAAATGTAAGAGCAGTAATAGATTTACACTGTATTCGCCGACTTGTTGCTGACAGGCTGTCAGCACCACCCTCCACGTGTTTATCAGCTTTTATTATTTATTTATTTACCAAACACCTTTTACAACTTATTAACCCATAACTCCACCCACTTCTCTCCCTTTAATCTCCTCCAGCACTTGCCCATAACCTGCTACCTTCTTACCCTAATGCTACATTTTTCCTTTCTTGAATTTCACTGAAAGCTGATGTTTGTCTGAGACAGAAATGTTGCATTTGGACACTTTTTTGGACTTTGATCACCTTAAACTTTGCCACGGAAATATTATCTTCCACTCTGTCTAGATTTTTAACACATATAAAGTCAAAGACACATTTTATCAGCTGTTGTATTCACTGAATCCAAAATTTCCCCAAAGGCGTCTCCCAAAAAATGATTTCATTGTCCTCTAATCCATTATATGGAGCTGTCATGTCAGCTGAGCTGTAAATGACTCAAAACACAGCTGCTGGGGAATGAAAAACACGGGGCCAAATTCAACTCAAGCAAAATGGAAAAAGGTGGGGTCAAGAAGCTGTTAAAACTATCTGACAGATTCGATGCGCCGTGCGATGAGGAACAGAATTATTAATTTGGGAACTGGGCCTGTTAAATCTATCACTGCATTATTCTAACAGGAATCCGAGGGACATTTGCAGCCCGCAGCAGTCGGAGAGCTCAGCCTGCTGCTCCAACAGTTTAAACCGTGGTTTGTCGTCCACTACAAGGAAGTGTTACTACACGTTACACACAATCTTTGTAGCGCCACCTCTTGGACACACGGTGGACACATTTCCGATATTGGAATTATCTTAAGTGCTGTACGATTTGATATGGCTCTTGTTACATCTCAGCATTAGGTGAGATCACTCTTGGCATTCCTCATTTTTGCCACTTGCTCACTGTTTTTTCCTTATAAATAAAAATGCTGGAAGGCTGAATAAAAGACCCAAAGGAGGTTCAAGGTTAAAAGTATTCATCCATAAAATGGAAATTACAGCTTTGCCTCCTAATGAAAAAGAAATGAGGAGGTTTTTGCGGGAATTGGTTCCAGATATGTGGTGGTCCCGGATACTCTTATAGTTTATCTGTTCACAGTGCTGTGTACTGTATACGTATATGATAAGTTACTGACAGCTGGAGTTAAATTCCTCGTATTCGTCAACATACTTTACTATTACAGACAGAAGTTCAATATTCTGCCAAATATCTTTTTATCCCCAAAAGACACAAGTATAAACTTGTTCAGCTCCTGGCCAAAAACTGTATCTTGTCCTATCCCCATTTATCTGCCTCTAAACGTAACTCTCAGTTCCAGCACAGATGTACTCTGCATTATCTCTTTCAGAATAAACAATGCTGTTAAAAAAAGGCCAGTTTCGAATACAATAATCCACATTAAGGATCAAATGTGATCTTATGTTTACGTTAATACAATATGATGAGCAATGCTAAAAAAACATCAACACATCTGTTCAACTTTATCACTAAAAAGCATCATTACAAATAAATAACGTGAGGCAGGAGGACTCACAACTTCTATGCACATTGTTTGGATTCTCTTCACACACGGGTAAATGTAAAGCCCGCACTGAGTCTAATGGGTTTATCGGTTTATTCTATTACAGTATTTCTTTTTGCATGGTTGAACCAGTTCGTCACCAGCAGCATGTAATAAATTATAGAAAATGAAAGGAAACTAAAATCTGATGTTGACAGAATAAAACCTTGTCTGTCTCCAGCACTTTAGGATCCTCAAACTGGCCACTTGAACATCCTCCAGGCAACATTGACCCAATAACTGTTCCCTTTCAGCCTACACTTCAAAAAGGCCAGAGCATGTTTGCCTGTGTGTTGTGGTTCAGGCTGAGAGGTTGTGGGGTCTCGCAGTAGTGCCAGTGGGAAATGCAGGGGGGCACAGGAGCCTCTGAGATCCTGGTTTTACAGCAGAGTAGTTCACAACGCTCAAACCAGCCCCTGCTCTGCCACAACTGGAGTTTGTCACTTGCAGATTTACATCCCCCTCCACTAGAGTTTCTTTACAAGCCCACTGAGATGCCTGGACATATAGAGAGGGAGAGAGAGAGGGAAATGAAAGAATAGACACAAGGAACCAAGCAAAGGGAAAGTGTGTGTCGCTACCAGTTCACCATAATGTCAACTCTGAGCCTTAGACATTCGTTTAATATTCATGCTTTTAATGCTTCAATTGGTGCGGGTTTTAAATCATATGTTTAAATCACAGCACTGAATTTACACGCCGCTCTCACTAATGAATGACATTTTACATGCACACTACAAGAAAGATATACAATGCATCAATAGTTCTTCCAACATTTTTCTGTTTGTTTTCGGTTTTAAACTCAGCCTTTCATAGCTGTAAAGATCTAAATGCTCCACAGACCAAGCCTTTGTTATCACAGCTCTGCTGCAGTGAACATCATGCCAGTGCTTCCTTTGTGCACAAGAGGGCGCTGCCCTCCTTTCTAACCGAATCATTTTAACACGTTCAGTCACGGGCCCCTTGTTGCCTCTTCTGTGCAGAAGATTAATGAGAGCCGTATAAATTCACAGTGCATCACTACTGCCAGTGTGACCTTTGAGAGGCTGGACACAAGCTGTAACAATATGGAGGAGAGGATTCTCGTGAAAAGGAGTTGTCTCTCCATTTCTGCCTCACTCCTTTGTCCCCTCAGCCGTTCTCTGCCGTTGAAGGCAGTCACCTGCATTATGACAAAAAGTCTGCATCTCTGTCCAAAGGGCAGCCCTGTGGTGGACTTTAACTTTTTAACAGCTTGTATAAAAGCATCAGAGTCAGGCAGGGAGACTTTGTGTTCTACAACCAAGCCTGTTGTCTGAGTCACATTTCCCCAGATTCCTGCTGCCTTTCAGCCTCAGTCCTGTTGCGTTCTGAGACAGCACACTGAATCATTGCTTCTAAAGATAGATGCTCATTTGCAGCAACAGCATGGGTCAAGCGATGCAGAAGAAAGGTGAATCTAAAGTCACGAGTTAAAAAGTTCAGCAGCCTGTTTTGCAAAGCAAAAGAGGCAGGCCGTCATATGGCCGTCTTATCCTCCCACCTCTCCCCTGCTGGGACATGGTGTGTGTCAGAGTAATAAAGCTGTCCCATAACCTCACAACCGCTGTAATATTCATGATCCAAAGTTTGTGCGTGGTCGGACAGCTTGATAAGTGTTAGACCTGAGTCTGTTCCCAGGCTCAACCATAACAAGTACATTGTCTACCTGGGTTTCCATGAGGCGAGCTAGTCCAGACTCAGAAGCCCAGGCCGGCTTGTAAAAAACACACTCTCCATTGGTTCAGCAGAGAGCTGGGCTGCTGTTTACTGATGTCACAGGTTGGACCGAGCCCATAATAGGCAATGGCTCATCTCAACGTTACGACCTGTTTAGAAACGGGGTGAAAAATGACACTTTTATTGCCAGTTTCAGCGTCTCCCTCTATCCTGTCCTGCCCCGGCCTGTCCTGCCTGGTCCTGTCACCCTAACGGAGCACTTCTGGGAGAAAATAAGTCAACAAGAAGACAGCGAGAGCAGCATACAAATACAGTAGAGAGAGGGGGGGGGGTGTCTGGACAATGACAGCATTAATGCAGCATCTCATAAACATGCATTAATCAGAGCAGTGGGCAGGTACAACGGCTGTGGCAAACAAACCAAGACAGGTTGAGGAAGAGACTGGTGGATGGATGGTTCATCATTTGTGCTCTAGTCAAGTTGGTGACTTCATCAGTGTGGTTTTCACTCACAGGACAACCACATATGTACAACAGCAACAGCAACATGCATCAGCGCTGTCATCATTAGTGTCAGTCGACCCTTATGGTAGGTGACGTGTTAGTGACCAATCTGGACAGATTGACCATGTAAGAAAAAACAATTTAAAACAAAATGTGTTTTCAAAACTGTTTCAGCAGTACAGAATCCAAATATCAGACTTAGTTAGTTAGTATTGAGTAAACTACTGTAGTCTGTACTGTAGTCTTTCTTGGAGAAACATGAACCCATGCTGAACACATGAAAACGAAGTGTCACACACCAGCTCTGATTTCAATCAAATCGTGAATGTTCCAAACGACAGTTGTTGGACATTCGAGTGACAGTCAGAGCTTTACAGGCTTTACGTTATGCTCCGATTTGGTTTGTTTAAGCATGTAGCATGACCACTCACTAACCACCACGTGTGTTTCCCTGCAATTGCATTTGTCCTGACAGAGCTAAGAGCATGTGAGTAATCTTGTGGTGCTGTGCTCTTAGTACTGATGACTCACCATTAATGGAAAATAAACACACAGACTATTATAATTGTATTATTATTTACACTTTTTAATTTAATTCACACACATGGTGGAAATGTCGACCATGATAATAGATTCTTTCTCTCTCCACCAGAGTGCGGCAGCATCTTCCCACACTTCAGCATAGCACTGTGTGTGTGTGTGTGGCTGCACGGAGCTTCGGCAGCTACACTGAGATGCTCTGTTATGTTATCACAGTCTGTGCTATATATAAAAGTCCTGATTCAGCTCCACTGATGTTTCCATTGTGATTGGAAAAAAATGAAAACCTAAAGGAACAAAAGGGCTGCTCAAAGTCACCGTTGGAGCTGCCACTTTACAATCAGCGCTCACAGACTCCTTATTAGCACATTCGTGAACTTGAAGAAATCAGCTTCTGTACTGTAATTGCATTAGAAAAAAATTATTTAATTTTTACATTCAATTTTCAGTATATGTGGAATTCAATGTAACATGTGTCTTGTCGTGGCACTGATGGAGATTTTGTACTGTGAGGTGAAGCGGGGCAGGTAGAGACTTTGAAGGGTTCGAACTAAAAATCCTATCAAACAATTAAAATACTTAGAACTATAGGAACAAGCCAGTACACATTTCAGTAAATAAACCTTATCACACCAATGCATGTGCATTATTTCATCACATATTTGATCTGTTGGCTATTTCTTCAAATTCAACAAACGTCTAAATTCTCTACTCACTCTAGTTTAGTCCATTTGCTAAAACTGCCTTGTCCATCTCTTTAGAAAATGGCCCCACCCTTAAAAAAGTAAAAGCATTGTATATTTTCCACCCGTTTCGGTAGTAGCCAGTGGTCATGTGGCAAAGAGCTTCAGACACTGTACTGGGCACTGAAAGGTTATTGGTTTTGGTAATTTTGTGGGGTTTTTTTGGCTTGTTGCGTCATCTCTGCTGTAAACTGTTGTGTCATAGATGTTTCACACATCTTTTTATAGAGCTTTTGTTTCACATTACCCACTCTAATCATAAAAATCCCCTAAGACCCCCGCCACCACCATCACAGTGTTGTTCTAGGGGGGCTGCATCCACAGATAGTTTTTTTAACCTACCAATACCAACATCTGTGCCCATTTTACATCTACGCATCAGTTAACCACATGTGAGGAGGTGTGAAAGTACAGTAAGGAGGGTTCTAAAGTATCTTGAAGTCTTTTCTAGACTTTTGAGGTGAGAAAGTGAAAGAGTTCGTTATTGAAACTCTTCTCAGAACAATATGACCCTTTGAATATCAACGTACTTTGTCTCAAGTGTCAGATTGTCATGTGGCTTATTCTCAGCATGACTTACACAGAAGGGCACCAGAACTGAAAAACAACAACCAAAAAGGAAGTCATCATCTTTCCCAATGACATTTTCAGCTCAGACACTGTATAAACCTAATCTGACATGTCACCGTCTAAGTTTAGACATACAGTAAGTTGAGGTTCAACTTTTACACCACGTTTGTGGATGTTGTGGAAACTCTTCGTGTTTCCTTTTTCCTTAAACCCATTTGCCTCATTTCAGTCACAATTATTTTTCTTTCTTTTTATCTTTTTACATTACAGTTTTTCTGCCTGCTTCTTCGGTTTGAGCTTTCACATTTAGCATTTTTTTAGGAAGCGTAACACCACACTGGTTTCTGTCCTACATCACTGTTTCTGTCTCAACTATTTTTGCAGATAAATAAAGTGAATAAGTATTCAGGCGTGGGCACATACGTGTGAACCAGTGACATAAATTCAGTCTAAAAGAAGAGACGTTCTCAAATCTATTCAAGGCCAGACTTTTGAATATAGTTCCAGTTACCATGGAAAAAATGCACCTCTGTCCCACAACCAAAAATGAAGCCTGCGGCAACTTAATACGGCAACAGCATGCTTCAGTGCCGTGCAACATTACAGCATGTCAGTTTGGGAACAGCATTGTATCAAAATAACATAGAATAATGATGATTTTCAGCCTGTAGTCGTTTGTTTATAGGATATTTCTATCGGCTAGATAGATGGGTAGCGATGACAACAAGAGAAGCCTACTTTCATCATCCTGCTCGTTTTCAGGCATCATGATATTTTAGCCCGTGCGATTGAGTTGCACAGCTAGTTTATTAAACTCTGCAGCTGTTGTTTGTGAAGGCACCTAGGAAACAGAGGTAATTGATGGACCTATTGAGTTACACGCGCTGCATATGAAACGGCCATGGCTGTAAAAGTCAAGGATACTAATATGAGCTCAACTATGCACCTTAGCTCACTGTCTACACACAGAGCATATAGTGACAAGCTGAGTTACTGCGTGTTGTTATGAGTTATTGCGCGCGTGTGTGTGTTTCTTTTTGTGATGGAAAGGTCAGCCTCTATTAATACTTGGATTACTGAACCTACTGTCTGCTGCCTGAATAATGAACCATTCTCAAGCTGAAAATGTTCTCAGCACAACTCAAAGTTTACAGATATGTAAGTCAGGTGTGAAAAAAAAAAAGGTGGTGAAAACCCCTTCAAACGCCTTTCATTATATTTTAAGCCAGTTTGTCAGAGCGTTTTATATAGTTACTTGTCTGTTTACACGTTGTTTAACAGTCTGTGCCTGTGTTATTCATCTCTTTCCTTTCTTTGCAGAAGTTTAAGGAGTATATGTCACTGTCATGTCTGGAGTCATTTTAAGTAACGTATCAGCATGTGTGGTGTCTTTAAGCAACAAAGCTATTTTAGTTTTGTTTAGAGTTTAATAAACATGCTCTGGACGACAATTACCTCTAGCCTACATGCCTCCTCTAACCTTAACCAAGTTCTGAGTGCCTAAACATCGCCACAAAATAGTTTAACAATGCAGTAATCAAAAACCAGGAAACCACGAGTCTGTATACTGTATATCCAGCATATACTGTACAGAAACTAAAAGAATAAGAATAAATAAGTGGGCAGAAACCAGTTAAAACTCAAGCCCTGAACATATTTGTTCACTTGACAACTATTGAATTCAAATGTGAGATTCAATCATCCATCACAACACGTCAGCACAGTAACAATGTGTGGCTTTGACTACTTGTGTGAGCACTTAGCAGATAAATACTCCAGTACACTGGGGGTCTAAATTATTGTTTTGGCTTGCCGGGCCCCCCCACAGTGCAATATAATAGTTGGTTTGAATGTGTCATGAAGCCTGTGGCGGGGGGTTTCCCAGGGTAAAAACGAGATGGAAAGTTGAGGAGGAAGGGGGGCTGCTCTCTTTCTTTGGTGGTAGGAAAAGAGGAGGGTGGTCGAGCTGAACCAGACAGCATTTAGGATGCCCACAGTAGGCAGTGAATTTTGAAACCCCACCTGGGGTGGTTAGAGAAGAAATGTCAGAACAGGAAATTTACAAAAGACTCGTTGTAGTGAGATTTAAAAGCTGTGTGTTCACCACTAAAGGAAACAAATCAAAAACTCACCTTTCTTGATTTGAATTATCAGTTTTGTACTGTAAATTGCCGCAATTTCTCAGAAATTAGGCACAGTATACTTGACATTACTTGTTTAAACAGTTTGACGTATTTCACCCAGTTCCTAAGTATAGGAACGGTACAGGAACAACACAGGAAGTCCCTGGTTGAGTAATACCGACATGAGAGGTGACAGATTTCTTAAAATAAGCGTTTCAGGTTTAGAACGAGGATGTCATATCGGTGTCTCAATTGTAATTTGGAGACATGATGTAACCCAAAACACACTCAGCCACTGCTCTACATGGTTGGATGTGCGGTTTGCGGGGGTACAGCAAAACAAGGCCAGCAATAAAAAAAAAAGGACTAATATAGAGCAGAAGAAAGAGAAAAGTACAGCAGCAGAGTAGGAATAAGAGGCACACTGCATGTGTTTGTGTGGCTTTAGATTTGGGGGCATGTTCCACTTCGTGCTACAGTAACTTTGATATTATCAGTGTAATAAAACAGTATTTGAATTCATAACCCAGCTGTCTCTCTTGGACGTTGCAGTGCAGAAATATCAAAATAGGGCACTGCTGTGCTGATAATGTGCTCTCTGTAATTTCAGGGGGAATTTCAAGAGTATCTTTTAGGGGCGGGGTTGTACAAATAACATCTTAGACGTAGTGATCATTTTATAGGTTGTCTTTGTAGAATGAATTTATTTTCATGTGTAAAGCTACTGTATGTATCTGACTAAATGTCTTTTACTACTTGAAAAAAAAATGAAAATTAATAAATGAAAGCGTTAATGAATTTGATGCAATTAAATCTTTAAGTTTCAGAATCCTTTAAAAAATAATAATGTAGCGACATTTTTTCCTTGGTACCATCGGCTCTTCCCTGCTCACATGACCTGTGTCTTTACAGTGTGTGGTAACAATCGTTCTCTGTGACGTCCCAGCATCCTGGGTTGTTTTCTGCTGCTCTGTTGTGAGGTCATTTGAGAACCTTCATTCCAAAATTATAATCTTCACATAGTGACGACACATAGTGATCAACTTTTCCAGGGTTCTCACTGGTAAAAATTAATTTCTAAAATCACAAATAACCTTTACCACAAAGAAGCCTGAACCCAATATCCTGCAACTCACGTTCAAGTCAGAAGACAAGACACGACAAGTGCCTTAAGTCATTGAACTCATCATGAAAACATTTTTTAATGTTTTAGGCATGACTGAATGTACAAGGACTGTGATCTGAGTATAGGACATTATAAAACCATAAGCACGGAAGCTGTTATTTAAATCAGAGTTTGTCAGAGTCTTCATTTAAGACCTGCTGATTCACGTGTCCACGAATACATCCTAACATCACCATCTGTAAATCAAGAGGCAAAAGTATAACCATTACTATACCGTGATGAAATGTGAATAAATAAGACATGTTATGTTCTGATAATGTGACTCTGGTGGAGGTGGAGCTTCAAATATAGCCCGAAAATGCACAATACAGCAAAGGCCATGTGGCATATGGCCTGGTGTCACCACACTGAGCCCCAGCCTGTCTCTTGGGCAGTGTTCAGTGTGTGGTTAACATGTAACAAGACATGACACTTCCATGACAAGTCCAGCATGCGCCACAAGCGATAACAAAACCACCGCCACCCTCAGTCTGCGAGTTTGTGGACTCAGCAGCTCCAGATGACAGCTTTTTTTAAAATCTTGACTCTGTGCAGAGCTGCCGTCGTTGCTTGATATCGTATTGATCTTGCAGTGTAGAAATGTTTCTTCCTTCACCGTCCTTCGCTGTACTCACCTCTGCTGCAGGTGACATGCATCTGCTTACTCACAGAAACATTGCCACGGTGCCCAAGTCAGACCTTCTGTAATCTCCCTTTTGTTCTGTGTGAAATGGATTGTGATCTCTTTGTCTCTATCCTTCACTGCTCAACTTGTTTCTCTATCCTACAGCCCCGGCTGCCTCTTTCTGATGCAGGAGGATTATTCATACTCACCAACTAGGAGCTGACTGCAGTGAACGGTAATGACAGTAGCTACAGCTCAACCTGACTAATCGTCATCACAGGAATATACTACACTGTGTGAACACCCACATTCATATCTCATTGTTGAACATTTTATTCCACAATATAGTTTATTCCAGGTGTAAATACACTGATATCACAAGCTCCGTGTTTAGTGAAGACTTTCCACACTATGTGGGAGCCAAACATCAATGCAATGATGTTGGCTGATAGTTGATGTTTAACAGTGTGTGCCTACTCCAAGCCTAAAATAAATCTATTTACAAGTACAGATGTGACCACTTTGAACAAATTCAAACAAATCAAATCACAGATTGAGACTGTGTAGTAAATAAGTTGTGAGTGGTTTTCTTTCTCAGATTGCTACGTGTGAAAGGAAAAAGTATAATTTTTTTGTTACGGAAATACTCTATATTTTGTCTTTCTCGTGCCCTTATCACTTTTTTCTTTGGATAATGTGTCAGTTCAGACCTTTAGGTTTGAAGGCGAACTGAAAATAAACATTACTTCAACACATAGTGTGTGACGTATCCAAAGACCCCACTGCCTCAGGAAAACTATGGCTATCACTGGAGACCCCTCACATGCCACCCCTTATTCCACCAGGCTCACCAACTGTTTTTCCCCCTGGGCCATTCAAACTTCCAACAGGTGCTAAACACAAAAGAGCACCTAGAGGACCCATGGACCCATTTTCCTCTCATTTACCTAAATTGTACCGTCCCATTTTGTAGCCACGTGCATATTTAGTTTTAACATTTGCATTACTGAAGCATTATTTTCTGCATGAGTGCAAAGTGTGCTGCTGTTTAGTAGGTGGGATGTCGTGTGAGCTTTGATGGTAACCAGTGCGGCGGGCCTCTGGCTTTATTTCACTAGCTCCTCGGAAAAGAATGTATACACTTGATTTGTGTGTGTGTGTGTGTGTGTGTGTGTGTGTGTGTGTGTGTGTGTGCGTGTGTCCTCCTCTCGGCCTTACTTTGCCTAATACGTCCATGCAGGGATTGCTGGAGAGCAGCATGCAGCAGCACAAAGATCAGGGCTATTCTGGTGCTGCCGGCTCGCCTAGTGCTGATAGGAAAGGATTAATGAGGCGGGGCACTCATCACTTGTAATTAGAAACAACGCTAAAACTATTTTTGTGCCTGTTCCTATGGAGAGATCTTGACCCTTAGACCAGCAGCCCCAAAACACCCTTTCTCTTCTAGCAGTAGATGCCTGTGAAGTTAATATGGGGCCATAACTCCTGCAGCTATGTGACACATGGTTCAATGGAGGGGAGTGAGGATAATTCACAACTCTAGACATGTACTCTGCTGGAAGCTCAAATGTCAGGAGGCTGATACAGTCTGTGTCTTAAAATACACACTACAAGACCTTTTTTTGTTGTTATTGATCCAAATGATTAGTGCCCGAGCTTCTGTTGTTCCCTTGCTTCCAGTGTGTCATGGGGCCTTGACCATGTGACAGTTTTCCAGCCATCTTTATCCCCTAATTTGTTGATTCACTTTTAACATCCAGGTTTAATGCTGAGCTTTCAGAAACAAGCTTTTTCAAATCATTTCTAATTCAAATACAATTTATTTTAAAATGATCAGTAGATAATTTGATATGGAAAAAACAGCTACTCGATTAATTACAGCCCTGGTTTATGCCTTCCAGTGTAACCCTGCATCACAGTGCTCCTGTGCACAGAACAAACTTTAAAACTGATGTTGTTTAATTTCACATCAGCAGTTTCTGAGCAACCTTGTTTATTGATTAATGTATTAATTAGGTCTGTTATTCATTCATTTATTATGCGTCTGATTAACGTGAGGAAGAAAACTGGCTGTTTAGCTGCAAAACGCTCCACTATGTTGCTGTATTTGTCATTGCTATACTGCTGGTGCTGACCAGGGTCCGTGAAGGTGATTTATCAGATATTTTTAGCTGAAAACAGGTGCCAACTGCTGGAAATATAGTTTGACAGGAGCAGTGAATGAGCTAAAACAGTAACAGATGTGAATGAGCTGAAAGATGCTGATTTATCAGTGCAACTGATACATTTTGCATTACGCAGATCCACTGTGAAAGAACAAATACTTATCAGTGTAAAACCACTTGAAACATTTGACAAATTTTTTTTCAGAATGCAGAAATCCATTCTAAATATATTTCTGTTTTACTCTGTGTGGTTAAAGATCTTAGTTCATCTGGAGAAACCAAAAATAAACTTCCAGGACGCCAAAACCAAACTTGAAGCCTTCCTGTTTATTTCAAAGCTCACAATTAGGGATTACAAAATTACAGTGCTTCATTTGCAATAGTTCAAAGAGTAGTAGGAGAGATGACAGACGAGTTGAGGAATCTTGAGCAAGTCATGCAAAAAGGTGTGGGAGAAGGCCTCCGTTATAATAGCACCCTTTGTGGAAAAAAATAAATCCATCTGTCCATAGGTCAGTGCAAAAATAGTAATGAATATACTGTATGCATACAAAGAAAATATATATATATATATTTATATACTGTATATACGGTTGACTACAGACACAAAGAAGGATAGGCTTGTAGAGCAAAGCCCATTTCCACCACAACCTCTGAGCCCAAAGCAGAGACTCTTAAACAAGTCTAGTCATACAGAGTGCGCATCAAATATGACAGCTTGATATTGTTCTAATACAGAACCATGTTTTCAAATAAAAAAAAAACAGAGCCAGAGGCCTCCTGGAGTTGTCATTTAGGCTATGACCTCAACAGAAAGAGCAGTGTGGGAAAGACCAACAGCACCATAAAGACTGTGAGTGTCCCTCTCAGACCAGGAGCATGCGTCACTTTCCAACCAGACAGGGTAACGTACAGTACAACGGTTACAACGGGTTACATTGTTCAGTCTAATCGATTATTACATACAGACGCAATGTGCTGCTGCATTTGCAGGAACCAGCAGATGGGTCGAAAAAGTACTTCCATAACATTGGCTCAGATGACTTCTTTTTCCTTTCCAAACGTCAGTCACTGAATATAAATGCACAAGCTACAAACGTGTGGCAAATGGTGACCATATCTATACTTTTTTTTTAATCATATTCAAATACATCGCGGAGCACCAGTAGACACCAATAACAACAGCAACAAAAATACATAAGTGAGGACATGTTTTTGTTGGTTTTTTTTTACTTCTTTGTTGACAAGTCACACTTTAACTCACTTCAGTTTGAGGCTGCAAACTTGTTAGTCATGCTCCAAATGTCCACAGCGACCTCAGAAAACAATTTTGTAATAGCGGAGTAACGAAACAACCTGTTGTAATTTCGCTTTGCATAGCATGAGGGAATTTTCACATGAGGGATCTTTGAAGCTCATTGTTGTGATTGTTGGTTTTGTTAAGCCTTTCTGAGTGCGCTGTGTATTTGTATTCACTATGCTATGAAAACTTATTCTTACTGACAGACACATAATCTTTCTTTCTTTTTTTTTTTGTACAAATGTTTGGATTCAGTATTAAAGAGATAATGGTTCACAAAGTGAGAAACAAACATGGTAAAATTGGTCTAGGTGCTTAGACGATTATTAGCTCTGTGCTTTGTTTTGTTTTATTTATTTTTTATGCAAACAACATAGAGCTGAACAGAAACCAGAAGAATGTCATCAACAATTACATAAACCATAATTTAAACAATAAAATAATACAATACTGCATAAGAAATATTGGAAATATATATATTTTGAAGCTAAATTTCATGACATGCTCTTTGACAGCCCTTAGGATCATCACAAATAAAGAGTATTTAGATGAAAATGTTTTTTCAGGCTTTAAAAAGCACATTTGTCCAAATTTGAAAAAGGAAAGTCAACATTTTGGACACAGTCCACACAATAGTTCTGATCCACAACATTTTGATCAATATTGTTTAAATGCTCACTTTTTATGGCACACAACAACATGAGGTCTTTGTACTGTGTGCACAGTTGTATACAGGTGGTTGAAAAGGTGAAATCTGTAGTACTGGGTAGCTGAATAATCAGTGAGCCTTTTCTCTTCCTATCTATCTAGATGTGTTTTAATGTGAGTCAAAGGCGAATATACTCAGATGCAAAAGGAAGAGGGTAATCTGTGTGCGTGCATAAACTCTTTTCTACACTACTAGTGCCCGGTTGAATCACAATCCGCGGTGGTGTTCGGTTTCTCCTTCAAATACCACCACGGGATCAGAGTTACATAATGAACATTTTTACCTCAAGGCTATATAGCATCTTTGAATGCAGTTCTGTAGAAATCTGCATGTTACTCAAGAACAGCAGAAAGAATCAGAAAGTATAATTTGTGTGTAACATAGAGACCAGGAAGAGCAGGTTGCTTGTTGTGTTCTACATTTGTCAGCACGTGATGGTGTACCATGCACAGGCCAAGTAGTGACACATGACTTAAGGCATTGATAGAGGCACTAGAACAGCACGTGACAGCAGCACTCGCCTATGCAAGGCAGAAAAGCTCACTGTAGCTCACTGTCAGCGACAGAGAGATGCAAAACATTGGACAAGGGTCACACTGCTCTACTGTACCACTGGTGTCACAGTTAACTGAGTGACCCACGGGAATAGGTCTTTGTTTGAAGTTTGCACCTTAACTCTGCTACTTTATAATGGACTGAATTACACATACAAATGTAGGGCATTGACAAATATGTAGCTACAACGGGACAACAGTAAAGAACATTGCAATAGAGCTGGCTCATGTATGAACTGGAGCAAAAAGAACAGAGGACACAGGCGCAGGCAGAAGAAATTCCTCTGCTCTGTTACATTAAACTTCAGCAATAGCCCTGTTTTACAGTATTTACTGATGATTTCAAAGTGTTATTTCCTATGCTAGCAGCCATGCATAAAAACTGTTATGGCTGTCTGGGATATACATGTAGCTAAAATGTCTTCATACGTGGATGTCGGAATGGCGAAACAAATATTTTGAAGCAAAAACATGAAAAGTTAACTAATGGATCGGCTGCATAAGCTGCTTTTTTTACTCTCTCGTACATATCTGCAGCAACCGTCACACCAGAAACAGAAACGCATAGAACTGAACAACAGTAAGTACACTAACATCAAAATGGTGTTTCAGCAAAGAGCCGTAAATGTTTTGTATTCATTACCAATATATACACATAAGATCAAGGTCTCAGTTGCATTCCACTCTGAAATTATTGCACAGTAAGCCACAATGGGCTCGTCATGGTCACCCCCATAAACCCCTGTATAAAAATAGAACAACATTAACACACCAAACATGTCTCTATCGTTTTTTGTTTTCGTTTTTTTTTTCTTTTTGACAGGCACTGCCGTGGCCAACCCTGCCTGAGTCTGCAAACATAAACTGTGTGCCACAGTGTGAGCTTTAAGAGTTAAAAAGTAGCGCATAAAACATCTTTCCCAAACCAATTTTCTTTTCTCTCGTGTACGCTCCTCTTCGGTCACAAATGGAAATCTTCCCACTGACCGCTTCCTCCCTCTCTGTCTCTCTAACTCTTCTATTCCACCGGCACTTCGGCCAGGTCCAAACAGTAGGGATTTTTGGCATTTCTCATCACCGCTGACCCAGAGCTTTGACACTCCAGAGCGTCCAAGACGAGCGTGAGGAGATTCAAAAAGAATACAGCGACTCTCCCTCTCTCACACTCAAAGCCATGAGAGTGAATACAGGTGTGAGCACGGAGTCCAGAGGTGCGCTTAGACGACCGTCTCCACGCCAATCAGCTTTGGTGTGAGGATCCGTGGCGTTATTCCGTTGTTGAGGTCCTCCTCAAACTCTAAGAGTTGGCCCATGAAGTTGAGGTTCGGGGAGATGATGGGCCTCCTGGTTTTGACAAACTTGTAGGCATCTGTCATGGTCATCCAGGTGTGCTTCATCAGGTAGGCGATCACGATGGTGGCTGAACGAGACACGCCTGCCTGGCAGTGGATCAGAAGGCCCATACCTGCTTGATGTGCTTCCTCTGCAGAAAGGCACATTCACAAACAGTAATAAATGCTTTGTTCTTTATGAGGAAGTTCACATGTGATCGAAACAGAAGTTAGCATTAAACACTAAGACAGATGTATGTGTACTTTCCCTATTGTTGATCTAATCTTTTTTTTCTTTTATTTATTCAAATTTGTTTTCCTAAATAATGTATTCAGAGGATGTCATTACAAAATGATCCATCATAATTTTTCTTCCCTACATCTTCATTTTAGCCCAGTGGCTCCTAGTTAAGGATGTTAACTATCCATTGTCCATTGTAACAATCATTTTAACACTTATTAATCTGTTGTTATAACTATTATTCTGCAGCAGCCTGAGAAGGTAAATATTAGCTCAATGCAGGTTTTCATAAGGACTCTAAGCTAAGTTTTCATACCGATGAATTCAAACGCCTCCTCAAAGTATTGGCGCAGGTTCTGCTTGTTGCTGTCAGTGGCAGGCAGGCGCTTGTAGATGAAGAGGCCTGTGTCGTAGTGGTAGAGCGGCAGGTGGGTGGTCACGTTTAAAATGTAACCGATGTTTAAGCGCTGCAGCAGCTTGATATCCTGAGCATCGTGCTCGTTCCCCAGGTAGAGGAAGGGCAGGATTGGCGTCAACTCTGCATTCTCTATGTCCGGGGTGGAGGGCAAGGAGTGAGGTAGCGCGCCCGTTAGGCCAGCAGCTGCACCCGTGTCCAAGCCTTCGTGAAGGTGCAGGGAGTGCTCGCACAGGTTCTCGTGGCTCTGTCTGAAGCAGCTAAGACCTCCTGTGAACACCAAGACAAAAAGTATGATGTAAGCTCAATACAAGTTCTCAATTATTCTTTTTGAATGGAAACTGGACGCTGTGACTTTGAGTATGGAGCTGACTATGACAGGATTAAGGGTTCAGCTCCCACTAGTGTGACGCATGCCTACAACTACACGGTTATATTTGGTTGTGATATTAAAATCAATAGAGCGCTCCACACTGGTTTCACCAACAACCACTGTCCCCTCTTGTTAACTCTGATTTGAGAAACAGAGACTAGGCCATAATATCTCCCACGACAGTTTTCAACAGCTAAAGGATATGCAGGGAAATGAACAATGCTAGTCTTTTTCTATATGTTTTCTTTTTTACCAACACCTCCCACATGGAGACTCAAACTCACAGTGACTTCCCTGCCTGTTTCTGACATAAAACAACAGAGCTCTACGGTAAAGACTCGCAGACATCATGGGGAGTAGAAGCAATCACGTGCAGGTTTTATTCTTTGTATTTGTATAAATATAAAGTATAAAAAAATATAGAAAATGACCAGCGTGGTTTTTAAACATGCTTCTCACTGGACAGCTGCACTTCTCCAAATAACTGGTTTGTGTGGAGGACTGGAAAGCGTCTCTCTGATGCACACACACACACACACACACACACACACACACACACAAAGTATTCTTCACATCACAAGTGTTGACCTCACAACAAGTTAGGTCATCGCGCAACTTTCCCTCAGTGACCAGGCAGGTGGGGATCTCCTGTACTTACAGGAGATAAAACTCAACATGACGCCAGGGAGTGTTTCCACTGATATTTTTATTTTAAGCCCATTTCCAATTATTTTTTGTTCATGAGAGGAAAATATTTATGACATTTCAACTCAATTTTTGGCAAGAATCCTCACCAACATCACAGCTACTTCTGCTGTATGCCATGCCCTGTATGCTGCTGTTAATGGATTTCTGAGGAGTACACGAACATCTCAGTATTAAAAAAACAAACCCATATAAGATGAAGAACGCCTGAATCAGCAGTTTACCTCAACTGCAAAAAGCATTTTTTATCCTTTTATTTCCTTGTTTTAGTTTTATTGTGCACTCATCAGCTTTGTTTATGGCGACCAGCAGGCAGCTGTTTGCAGCTACCGTTTAAAGCCTAAAAGAGACTATTCATCAGGTTGTCAACATTCATGGCTCCAAATATTTAGTTATGTTATAGTGTTTGTTGTAACTAACTATAAAGTAGCATATCGGTTACTAAGGATTATAGTATATCAACGTTGTGTTTACAAGTTGTGGTAAAGATTTAAATACAAAACAGGACAGCTAAAAAAACCCAGCTTACTTTAAATATATCTTCAGCACTTTTCTGATGCGGTTTCTTGTAATTTTACCAGCCGGTGACTGGTTGATATCACTAACTTTACAGTTAAGATCTGTCATTTCGTTATTTGGAAACTATTCATGTAGGACACATCTAAAAGCTCACTCTGAAAACTGCTTCCTGTTTTATTTCAAACTGAACCGGCATCTTTTTTTTTTCTTCAGGTCAAACAGGGCTGATAAATGACACTTTTCAAAGTAAACTGAGAATAACAAAATCTCTCACAGAAGCAGCATGGTGCTTGTGAGATGAAATCTGTTGACCGTCTGTCATTATCTCTGACTAAACTCCCAGAGAGAAAACATGAAACTGTCTCGATCACTTTCATAAACCATTGGCCCGGTTCCTGCTTAGAAACTACCGCTTCTACCTTGCAAAGGCCTCTCACACCACAGATCTGCCATTTCCAGTGCTTACCCTGAACCTTCTGACATTACTGACATGTTGTTTAAGGCAGTTCTGATGGATTAAATGTAACCTATTACTGCTTTGAACTGCGGCAGGGCAGGCAGGGAAGATTTTCAGTTTCCACTGGAGCAGGTTAGTACACAATAGACATATTCATAATAAATCAAGATAAGATGGTAAGGGATCAGATGATGGAGTTTGAGTAAATTATTTAGCAGCATTTATACTGTTTTATATGCATGTTCTAAATATGTCACTACTACAGCTGCTTGCAATAACCACAACCCCCTGCCTACTTCCCCTAGCTCTAAAATATTTTAGGGAAATTCTTCTACATTTAGAAACAAAGAATACATTGTATTGTAAAGGAATAAAGGGTCTGACATTAGAAATGTTGTGCTTACGGTTGGTTTTGTCTATGTTCTTGTGAAAACTATAAATATTTTTAAAAGCTAGGCTGAAATCAAATAAAGGTATATGGGAGGATACTGGCCTGGCCCGGTATGACCAATGACTTGTAACATAGATCAATGTAATATGTCATTCATTCCCTCAGCAGAGAGATTGGCTTGTATTTTTATTTTTGGGGAGTTATAATAGAAAGAGCAAGACCGTCTGCCTGTTCCTCCCACTGAGGCAAGCTTCAGATGAAGCAGGATGAGAGACTGGATGAGAGCCTCGTCCATCAAAGTACACAGTAAGACGAGAGAGGAAAAAATCAAGGCGCTGTGATCTGTGACTGGGAGGCACTTAAAAAACACTCACAGGCCCAGGCCCTGCTACGCCATACTGCTCCAGCTTCAAACATACACATGAAGACACACAGACACCAAAGATAGAAAACATGGCAGCGGCCCAGAGACGGCTATCTCAACAGGCCTCCGTATTTATTAACAGCTGCTTCTCACTCCCTGCAAAACGCTTTGAATACACATTGTGTCATATAGAAAACTGGTGAGAAATGTCTGCATATGTTTATGTGTGAGGGTGATGCAGACACTGTGCATAGCCTCTGATTCTTTGTGAGAAACCTGTTGTATATGAAATTATAACGGCTGTAATGCTTCTGTACAAAGCTCACAGGTTGATAAAACTACATCCAGTGTGTTGACAGGCAATATCGGCTGACAACAGCAATAAAGGTCGAAGTTTAACTCCTGGGGGAAATATCTAGCGGCCTGGTAGCTCAATGGGATAGACTGGGAAGCAAAAGGGGGCCGGACCGACTCCCAGACCAGACTCCCAGCCCTTCCCCCCATACCAGGTGTGTCTCTGAGCGGGACACACTAGCTCCCCCGGGCCGCTCACTGCCACATGGGGCGTTTCACCAAGAGGTAAAATGCAGAAGACCTATTTCGTCGTAACATGTAAAAATTTAATGTCAATGAGTATTAGAGACGATTCATCTTCTTCTTCCTCTCTTCAGCTGCTAAATGCTCCAGTGTGTTTACCAGCTAGTCTGTACATTTGGTGCTGAAGGTTTGCGATATCAAAGCTTCCTCACCACAGACACGGTGGGACTGGATCAGCACTGTAAATGTTTGCGTCAGACAGCTGAGAGACAGTTATAATGCCATTTTACACACTAGTATGCCACCACACTCGCATCATGTCAGTTCATATTACCAAGTTCTACCAAGTTTCTAAACTCATTTACTCCTTCCAGAGCTTTCTATCCCTCTCTGTCCTATTTTGATAAACGCTCTTAAATGTTACCTTTGAGGACGATGGGGTCCTTGCCCTCCCTCCGCAGCGACTCCAGGACGACATGTAAAGGCTGGGAGGACGTCAGTCGGTTGGGGTCCATGGTGCCGTCATCATAAACCACAATCTCTTTGGAGAAGATGCCCTTAAATGAGTCTTTGCCCTCACGGCAGAAGATGAGGTCCAGCACAGTGATCTTGCCCTGCTGCAGTCGCCGGCGGCTGATCTTGTCAGAGCAGTTTATATGCACGGCCCCCCGAATGTGGCTCTTGTTGTACTCCATGAAGGGCCGGCAGTCGATAATGACCGGCACGGGCCCTATAGGGTGCCCCATGGGACAGCAGGTCATCCGCTTGGCCAGCTCATTGGGGTGGATGATCCTCACAGTGGAGATGTCCTTTGGAGTGCCCGGGGTAATACTAGGGGCACTTAATGCTTCGTGGTTGCTGACCATAGGGGTGGGGGGGCCGGCATAGCTGAGGTTGGGGCTGCTGGCGCTCACCTGGCTGTGGTTGAGGCTCTGGCTGTCCTTCTCATAGGTAGTCACAGAGCAGCAGCTGGCACTGCTGCATCCACACGACAACGAGCGCGTGGAGCCCTTGGATGAGGGCATATACGTCACAAGATTGGCCGTCGCCCGGATCTTCACCACGGTGGTGCTGAGCACTGTCTTGCTGCTGTTGCTGGTGACAATGGAGTCCAGGTAGCTGGTGTCCAGGCGCAGTTGGAGTTCCTGAGGTCGAATCGGCCTTGGCAGCGCCACCACAATTCTGTCGTCAAGGGGAGTAGGAGGCATGGGGAGGCCGAGGGCTGGACGTCTACGGAGAACTCAGCAAGCTGCTCTGCGGGGACATGGACGAGCCGAAACATGAGGCGATGGGAGAAAATCCTTGCATAAACCAGTTTTGTTTCAAATAAAATCTGCATCCACCAACTCAGCTCAAGGCGGCGACCGAACAAACAAAGAGTACACAGACAGACCTCTTATCTGTTTGATCGCCATGCAAACTAGAAAACGGCTGCTGAAGCCAAATATTAGTAGTGTCAACACCTGCATGGCAACACCCAAGTTGGTGTGAAAATTTAGGAGTGACACCGGCCACTAATAATAAACAGTGAAATCATCAGAGAGTCTGGTGTAACTGAATCACTTTAAGTGTAATTAATATGAATCATCCTCCTCAGATACTGTATGTATGTTTCTGTCTGTGTGTGTGTGTGTGTGAGAGAGAGAGAGAGAGAGAGAGAGAGAGAGATATTGAATTTTTCATCCCATCACCAGTCTGTCTGATCAAAAGCCTTTATAACAACAGAGGGAAAAAAAAGATAACGATAAAATACTGCATCAGTGCAACGCTGCAGTTTGGTCTCTCCCAAATGGTCCCAAAAAGGACCGGTGACATTTCCCTGCGATCACAAGCCCGGAGCATTTTAAGAGCATGTCATTCTGGCACATTATATAAAGACACCCGCCGAGCTTTGCCTGTCCCGACCATTGGCGTGCTTTATGCACGGTGCAGGTTCAGCGAAAGCTGAAATCATTCATGAGCAAATTCATTGAAGAAACCGGCATGGGAACGTGCCGAGAATGTGATATGGCTTTTTCAGGACGAGAAGAACGGATCAGACGAGCTGCACAATGAAGGAAATCCAATTTCACATCAACGTGAATGAACGCAAATGCAGGAATAAATAAGCCATGGCTGGTTTTGAGGGCAGGGATTCTAACTTTGCCGCAATGGTGGGATGAAATAAAGATAAACGCTCAGATGAAGCAGGTCGATTAATAGGAAATACTACAATAATGAGAATAAACACAAACTCTCCCAAATGGTTCAAGAAATTCGCTATTTCTCTTTATCAATTATAGAAACGTCTGAAATCTCCATGATTGCACATTTGAGCAGCAACTTGTGCTTAGGACACTAATTCCCAAACTTGCCCTGTATTTCTGCTTACCGGCGTGTGTCGCGGTTGGCTGTAGACGGATTTATTATCCCTGCTGGCTGACAACGTCGCCTCCATTCAGTCCATCCCAGTGTTGTGGATCGGCAACATTTTTAGTACTTTACCCCGCTCCCCCAGAAATAATATTGAAGGAAGTCTGCCAGCCTACAGAAGTCGCGCAGCGGGATTGACGCGAGTCTGAGCCAATGTACGCCTTCATGAATATTAAATGTGATCCCTGTCGTACAGTGAAGTCCGGCCCCGTGATTGGAGGGGTTCGGCCGGGCTGTCTGCCTCCGTGGTTGGTGACTGGGGCTGAGGGAAGGTGGAGGGCCCTGAGTACGCCGTATGAGAAGTGATGATGTCACTGGCAGCCAATCAAAACTCTCCCCAGGAGGTTGGCGGAAGAAGGCGCGGTGCGTTCACGTGCTGCTCGTAGAAGTAACACACATCCTCCAGCAAGGATGTGAGAAAATGAGGCAACCTGTTTATTGTGAAAGGAAAGTAAAAGCAGATTACACATTTTATCTCTGTCCCATACAGTTCAAAAACATTTTTTTTACCTAAATTTAACAAAATTAGTTAAATAGCCATGATTTATTGCTTGTAACATTAAGTTATATTAATTCCTATTGTGTAATTTTATCAATTGTATTAGTTTAGGGTTTTTTAATCAATATTTTTAGGATTATTACTTGAACACCTCCAAAACGTTTAAAACAAAAAATAATCAAAGATTACATACTGACAGAAAGTAGAAGTAAAGTGTGTTTAGTCTATATCACTGTTGAGACTTGCATTAGAATCGCTCCACCTTTGTTCGTGAGTTTTCCTTGTGACTAACTTTCATTTAAAGTTGTTGGGTCACTAATACCCTCTGTATTACCAGAAAAAATAAGATGATTCTATCTTCCTTCTATCAAGTTACATTTCCTTATTTTAAAGTAACTCAATTTGTCATAATTTATTTTAGCCTTTGTTTATTTGTCCTCACGAAGATCTTTCTGGTCAGTTTTTTCCAAATGAATTGTTTGAAGTACAAAATCTGAATCCTTTCAGAACAAACAAACCATATTTTCAGACTTTGCCTTGGCCTGATATGACTTAACTGGGGTTTTGCCTTTCTAGTTATATGAAGTTATGGTTGGGTAAGAGTGTAATTAGATCCATCAGATATGGCTCAGTCTAACCCATTTTGTTACCCATCCCTATAACACAACACCATCAAACACACCTGACAGTACCAGGTGTTGGTATTACTCGTAATAATGCCAGTTTAAAAACTAGGGCTAAACTGTAATCATGGTCAAAACAAGAGTAGATATTTAATGCTAAGCTAACGTGATTTAGCTGGATATGTTATACTGGATTCTTATTGTATCATACGGCACATTTTGACTCATGCATCTGACAGACTGCAGATGTTTGTTACTTTATTGCATCACTTATTCATTTTATCCATAAAATTTTCATTGGATATTTCTTTTTAAAGCTGGTGGAAGTGCACGAGGGCCGCTTGAAAGAATAAAAAAAACCCAAACTATAACCTGCTATAACTGTAATTGTACTGTTAAATATAAAAAACACCAAAACAAAATCATTAAAGTAAAGATTGTCTTGTTTGTGTGAGACAAAACAAGTGACTTCTTTGCTGAAGATGGAGGTAACACAATTGGTGGTAATAAGTAGATGTCTCTGGCAGGAGTGTTGTTAAACAAGTGCCAACTTGGCTGACTGTACTGTCCCAAATGAGAGGACCCATGTTGTGGTGAAAGGGTCTCACTGACTTCAGACCACAAATATAATTTGAGCTCTCTATTTATCCTCATTGGTAACCTGAAAAATGCAGGGCATCCATTATTGCATCTATTATTAACCCTATGTACAGATATTTATAAGTGGACACAGCTGAGAAGAACCTATTCAGACTCCTGTTTAGCTGTGACAGAGGGTAAGTGAACGAGCAACCATGCTCGTTAAAATACACTCAAATGTACAGAACCAAAATATGTGTTGATGTACAGTACTACTCTATTTTTTAGATGTTTATGTCAAATTGTTTTTTTTAATGAAATCTCAAAACTAAATATAAAATGTAAAAATTTATTTCAGAGTCTAAATAAAACAGCACATCATCGTGGACCAAAGTCTATTTATGTAACACAAAAAATCCATTTACAACTTCAGTCCAAACTGAAAGTGATTGGAGCACAGATTAAGGTGTTTGGGGAGCTTGTGGTTCTTTTCACGCATCAGTGACACTCAGAAAAAGAAAGAAGAAGAACTAACAGGTTGCCTGGAAGTCACTCCAGTTCCTAGAAGTTACCTGCATCTCCTACAAATTCAATTCATTACAACTACAGTGTCTGTCTTTAAAATTAGCTAACGTTAGCATGGTAACATTTGCTAGCTGTCACAGAAGACAATGCCAGGCTGTAGACAACTTCAGACTGTCTTCCCTCATAAATGTCAGCCCGTGGAAAACATGACAACGACTGTGGTTTTGCGTGTCTGTTTAGAGATCGCACACTATGTTAGATAATGCCAAACTTTGATGTAAAACACAGTTAAGTGGTTAGCTCCTCTCTTCTTGCTCGGCGTGGAAAATGTGACTGATCGTGGGGTTAGCCGGCCCCAAATGAAAGACGCACACCACTTCCTGTGTTCAGCAAGGTGCATGCAGACTCAGAGTCATATTTAGAGCAGCACAGGAAGGATCTCAACCTTATGTAACCTTTAAAACCCGTTGTCATACATACATTGGGTTAAACAAAACTCAGGAGACTGTGTTTGAATTACAAATACGCTAATTAACTAACTGTTGTGTTTGTCTTTAACACGCCAAAGAAAACAGCCTCCTCGCTCTGTTATTTCCCATCTGGCCGTTATCTGCATTTCTCTTTTGATATTGAGGTTTTAAGAAAAGGAAAAACATTGGTGCTCAAGAGGGAATGGCACAGATGGGCCTACTGCAGACTCAACAGCTTGAAAAGCCACATGTCCAGCAATGGTAAATAGGGACACTGCCAAAGATTCAACAGCCTGTCGACCCTTGCCCCTTTACATTCTGCATATTTATCAGCACTCAGTTTGTTAGTCTGTACCACAGCACAACACGGGGCTCCAAACATGTCTAACCTCTTCAAACTAGATGGGCTGATTACCTCCCTTACTGTCATTTTAATTTTATTTCATTAGCCACATAAGGTGATCTTAACCGAGCACTGACACAGCTTTCCAAATTAACATTCTGTTCGCCATTAATGCTCCGGCAGTGTGATTACCATCGTACAAACTGTCTGAGCTTTGAGAGCCCAGAAAAGAAAAACTGTCAGCTCTGTCTGTTGATGCTATATTGTGCTCGCTGCCGAATTATGGTCACACAGTGTCTGCCTGTATTTATTTATTTATTTATCAGATGGAAGGGTGGTTTTCTTTGTCTAAACTTTGTGGCAGACCTGAATTTCACAGTCTGAAATGTAAGTAAGATTTTAAACGTCACATAATGGGAAAAACCCTCAGATTTTCTTGTAACATGTGAAAACGCAGATTAGATCAGTGAATGTGCCCAACATGTAAAGTAGTGAACATGATTGATTGCATCGCAATCCTTATTAGTCAGCATTAAACCAACATGTGCACTGGCCACGTGATTCGCTGGCCACGGACACAGAATTTTCCAGGATGTATTCTGCGTCTCGTCTAATGGCAGCTGGTATCGGCTCCAGCACCCCCGTGACCCTCAAGAGAAAAGACAGTTTGTATAAAACACCTCTTCATTGTGTGACATGATTGGATACAGAAGCAAATATTATTGAATAATTACAGTATTCACAGAATTAAGAAAACAGTTGATTCAGATTCAGATTTTATTTGTCACGTGCACAATCATACACAGTACAATATACAGTGAAAGACATATAACAAGTTTAAAACCTTTATTTAACAAGGAAGGTCTTAAATCACTTTTAGACGTTGCCTAGGCGAGCAACATGTAAGAAGGCAAAGTCCAGGTCAGAGGGCACGGGGATTACCTGAGATGGACACTACATGTGTGAAAGCACAGTTCCACACAATGCCAGACCAGGAGGCCTGGTATCTCAATGGCTTGAGCGTCAGGCTGGGATGCACAAGGTTGCAGGTTTGAAACCCCGTCTGACTCCTAGTCCATCCCCTATCAGGTTTTCCTGAGCCAGACGCCCAGCGCTAGCTCCTTGTAAGTCGCTTTGAATTAAAAAAGCATCTGCCAAATAAAATAGGAAGTAAGACTGGAAGTAAGATTTACATGTGAAAACAGCTTTATTAAAATTAGTAATTTATTTTTTATGTGAGTCTAGGAACCAGTATTTAAAATCATTCACAGGGAAAAGGTCTAAAAAGAATCAAAACAAACGTCTTCACAAACTACTTTGACTGTCCCAACACAATTTACTCTTTAACTGACATCTTGTTTAAGTTTCTACTATTTAAGTGTAACCACTTTCTTTCAACTTAGAGCCACTATTTAACCTAACTGCATGTTTTTGGACTGTGGGAGAACTCCAGAGCACAAAGAGGCACAGGCTGAATCTACATAAAGAACGACACCCAGGGATTTGAAACCAGGTCTCACCATTGTGAGGCGGCAGTGTTAACCACTACTGTATTACCTCAAACCTGAACTATAAACTATATTACGTGCTTTTGCTTCAACTGATATGTTCTTTTGGTTCATTTAGTTTAAACGCTGTTTTAAACTAAGTTCTGTCAGGACTTCCCCTAAGTCTCAACACTTCAAACCCAGTGTTTCAACTGACATTTCAAGTCATTTCAGTGCCTGTATTTAAATTAACACTTTAATTTACACTTGAAACTGAAAGCTCAGACATCCTACACGGGTACATTTCCAATACAGTTACCTTTATTTTTGATTTATTAAACAGGTAAAAGCTCAGTGCTAAGGAAACCCAAGCTAGGTAGCGATGCCAGTGAGTTACAGACAAACGTGACCCAGATAACACAAAAACTGAGATTATAAAACGACCTACAGAGCTTTTTAAAACAACCCAAGAGCTGTCTTAAGACCGCATGAATAAACATCACCATGGATCAGTATATATTAAGAAGGCTACATTTAAAATATATTGCAAAAGTCATCTTTTGTTACCCACCACCTCCAGATAAATCTCACAACCCTAAGGGGACTTCCAACCGAAGGCTGAGAACTACTGAAATTAGCAGATGATTATAGGCAGTAAAAATCCAAAAGGCTAAGGGCTTCTTTAAGTGTTGCTTGTGAGAGGAGGCCAGCTCGCTGTAATGGATTACCGGGAGAAGCACAGTTTACACATTATAATAACAGCTCCATCACTGAGCTCATAACAACCCTATTTTCTCTCAGTTGGGCTGGTCTCCTCAGTATTATTCATTCTACTTGGCATGTCCCTTCGCCTGAGGAGGGGTGACTCATCCTCACGGTCACTTAGCAACAACCAAATATTGTTTAGCTAATGATGAAAAACCTTAAAAATTCGCTTTCCCTTGTTCACGTCTACACGCCTGCCTGTAGTGCGTGAAGCCGGCGATGAATTGTCACCAATCCTGATATGCCAGTGCTGCATATTTACAGTGCCTGCGTGTGCACGTCCATTTTTGGTTTACCTAGTGTTTTGATGAAATGTTAGATAATGATCTCGAGAATAGCAAATATTGTGATTCTGCCTGCAGTGAGAGCCCAATTTAAATTTGACCTTATCCTAGAATGTAAGTGTATCATACACATGGATGGGTTTACACGACTAAGGGTAAGTAGAGATGACGTCCCCTTCATATTTAGGCCCTCTTTAGGACTTTTGGAGGCTATAAACCAAAGTTCTCAGCTGTGACCCTGGAGTGGAGCAATTTATCAGAAGTACTCTCTGCCCTCAACCTCTGAAACAAACACAGGGATAAAACAATATAAATAACAATGACTCTCTCTGCACCCAGTGCTAATCACATCTAAACAGCAACTGTTTCTACGACAGGGGTCACCTGCTATATGGCTGTGTGGGAGCCAGGCCTTTTAGCGCTGCATGGCTGTCCCAGAGGGGGCTGAGGTTTAGCCTCTGTTGGCAGCTGTCTCCAAGCTTTGGGAATTTGACTTCTTCGGACTACATCCTCTGTGGTAATACTGTCAATTTATATACCAGAAAGATTTATAGCAGCTATGGAACAGCTGAAACCTCACAGCTATCTAAAACCAAAGATTTGGTATATGTATGGCAGAATATTTTTAAATAAAGGGAGAGTTTCTGTATTTTTAATTTCCTGTCTATTTAGAGCCACAGCTGCTAATAATTCTCATGCTAACGCCTCAGTGTATTATTCTGCACAAGCTGTTGCGGCTGTCAGAAATGTAAAACGCATCACTTCCTGTTTGACAGAGGATGATTTTGCAGAGAGAAACAAACCGGGTGTAGAATAGCATATGTAAAACGTTTCCTAAATCAGCTATCCAGTAACAGATGTGCATAGTTATTCAGTGAATAATGAACAGGGAATAAATGAAGTGAACGTTCCTTTGCTGTCTGACCTTTACCCATACGTTACATAAACCGATTTTTATACAATGTTTTGAGACTTTAACTTTGTAAAAAAAAAAAAAAACACTGGCTTATGCGTACCATAAGAGTTTGTGTTGAATTTTAAATCTCACTTTTAGAGAAGAAAAATGACATGCTAGGTTACTGCTAAATATTCTTCTCTCTTAACACTGTGTAAAATATTTTTGATAATGTCAGACTGAAATGGGGAAGCTGATTTAAATATACTGGACCAGTATTAGCAGGATGATTATACTGCTAATACTGGTGCACACTGGTGCTTTACTGCTGGTGTGAGGACCAACTTGTTATTTTTAACCTGAATGATAGGGCAGTAACAACAACAATTTAATTCCAACCACCAAATTCTTTTAATACAGAAGGTGCTTTTTGCAGTAATTTAATCAATTTCTCATGGTCTGTATCAACATGTGATTGTGACCATCCCTATCAAAGTACGTCTCACATGGTTTCCTCTATGTCGTCAACCACCTGGCACACAACTACATATGCTGATGAAAACTGTGACGGATCGGGATCAGTTATTATAATTTCACTGCTAAATGAATGGAAACAATGAATCATCTTTGACAGATTATAGCTGAAAAGCGGAAATTTTTAACGTTACAAACTGAGAGAATCATGGCAGTTTAGGTGAGGCCCCGTACATACTGTAATTATGTGTGAAATCTCAGTAGAGCTTGGCAGCTCTTGCTCAAATGAACCCTGTGACGTATTTTACATTAGGTGTCACCTACTGTGGCTTTGCACAAGAGCACAGTGAATTGTCTGCGTGTGAGGCAGGGGTGGGTAATTCTGGTCCTCTATATAGTCTAATCTTATCAATTCCAGCCGAATCATCTATTTAAGTCAGGTTGAACAGCATCTTTGCTTGTCTCCTGGTTCTGGCATTACCGTACTGTAAGTCATTTACTGTTCTTCTTACTGAAACAAAACCATTATTTTTCCATCTGCAGCCAACATCGCTGACTGCTTTTAACACATCACATGATCCAACAATCTTTGTTCTTGTACTTTTTCTCCCTTTATCTGGGTCTCCTTGGGAGACTAATGATGTCCTTTCATGCTTTTTCCTCCCCTCGTTCACAGACTGGCAAAGTGGAAGCTTACAATGCAGGAAAGTTGATGATTATGCAAATGACTGTAGACAAAGTGTGCGAGAGACAAAAGGAGAGAAATGAAAGCAAAGAGGCAGTAGAGGAGAGTGATATCTGTCATTTAGTGATGTCATACATCCAAGCGTCCAGGGTGACAGCGGCAGTGGTAACAGCCTGAGTCAGAGGATGACATCAACGCTACAAGCTGTCAGACAGGTTGTGAAAGGGCTTAGTCCTACACTCCCATTGTCCTCTGGTTAATGCTGTTATTCAGCCTGCCACCGGCCTTACCATTTGTTAATCTGACCTAACACACAGTTAAACACAGGACAAAGACACACAAACAGCAAATTTAAAGGCCAGCTTAGACAAAGACCAGCAGAGAAATGTCGGCCTGTGATACACCATCGGCGCTTTATAAAAACAAAAGATAATGCACACAGTTTTGAGTGAGGCCAAGCATTACACATTTACTAGCAGACACATTCAGTGGAGGTTACAAAGCTTTTTTAGGTTTTATATGTGTCCCTATATCATAAAAAGACAAATAGGTGGCGTCTAGCTTTCAGTTTTGGTTTAGAACTAGGAGGGACAACAAATAAAAAAGTTACTAAATAACACTGCAGTAAATTTAGGTGGATTTCCACCACAGTAACTTTACTAACTGTACTGAACTGTAACCTGGGGATTTCTGGAGCTTTCCGTAACCTGAGCTTGTAGGTGACTGATCAAACATCACTGTACGTGTGTTTAGTTGTTGTTTACATCTACTATTTATACACTTATATATACAATTGCAATTGTTGAGCCTTTTTGAACCAGTCACAGGTGACAGCCCCACAGGCTGTCAAACCCCCCCCCCCCCCTGCAAGGTCCTGGAAATTGATTTAGTACTACTTCCCGATGGGATCTGAAATTCTGAAATTATATTCTAACCAGGAGTTAGAAATTGCCACCAACATGAACTCATACTACTCTACTAACAAGTATTACTTTTGTACCTTTTCACCAATCTAGTGCTTGCTATACCTCATTCCTCTGTGTCATAGTTCCGATGTTGTCCAACATTATTTAAAAAGAAAAACAGCAGCCACAGCGTTGCTCTGGGTGACTTGTTCCTTCATTACCATCATAACTGTCTCTGTAACTGAGTCAATTTACTATGTACTGTACACCCTCTGTGCTGCTGCTCAATAAATGTTTAGCTTTAATCTATTATATCACCAGCTTATTTCTAAAACAGTTTCCACTAATGCGTCTAATAACCTTCCACCTTTATATCAAAATGACAAATTTTGCCTGATGTCAAAGTTAAATCAAATGGAGAAGCGTTGCCACATTATCTTCCCTAACAGCCATCTTAATAAAAGGGGGGTGCAAGTAAGTAAGGGGAGGATAAGTGCAGGCGGAAGTGTAGAGGCAGAAAGACAGACAGATGTGCCAAGTTCTCCAGCTCCCACATACATTCAAAAAGCACCAGGCTGTGTTATATTTTCCAACCACACAATCCCCCTTTATGCAGCCCTAGTGCACTGACACACGGGGTCTCTTGGTCAAGCTCATTGTTTGTTCTTTGCTTATTTGGTACACAGAATTACAGATAAGTGGAGACAACATGAGTCAGTGGGCACATTTGAGCTACACGTGATTCAGCATGATGTAGTAGTTAAGAGGTTAGTTTCCAGAAAAAACGTTTCAAAGAATTATTCAACATACCTGGTATTATACCTGTAGGGTTTCAGAGGATTTCAGGGTGCCACATTTACAGGCTGCAAATTCTATAAGTGTGTGTGTGTGTGTGTGTGTGTGTGTGTGATGCTGAATGACATATTTCATATCATTTGAATATCCATTATGTTTTCTTTATATTTAAAAAAGGGAAGTGAATATATAAAATTACATGTTTACTGAAAGTTGGAGTCAGCATCCTCCACTTTACAGTCATAACACACAACAGGGTGACAAGAAAAGGGTATAAATTAATATATCACATTATGTGAATGATGCCCACGTTGAATAAAAGCAAATTTCATTTTCTACATGCTCTATTCACATATTCAGACCCTCAACACTGGCACTGAAAAATACAGTCTTTTGAGGTTTGTATAAAGGATGAGTGCTTGACAGATGAATTACACCAAATGCATTCATTGTATTGCAGGAAGCTGGAGTGCCCCCTGCAGGAAGGGGCTAAATTATCTCAAGGAAGAAAATCTTTATTACTTGATTCTTTATTTTAGCAATTTTATAATATGTCTGTTGCTTTTCTAACTGTAAGACACCATGTTTATCTACGTAAGTTAATAAAGTAAACTCTTTCTATTCAAAGGGGCCAGTAAATCTGGATGCTCAAAATTAAGAAGTTAAACAGTGTTCATCCATTATTCGTTATATTATTCATCAATAGTATTCAGAACATGAGACAGTGTGAGGCCTTCTGTAGTTATCAAGTTTTTAAAAAATATAGTATGACTCAAGCTTGAGAATTTAATTATTTTCCCAAGTTAGCAGCTTAGCTGGCAGAAAATGCAACGTCCCATGTTTGGAACTGATGGAGACTAAGAGACTGGACCATTTCTCCAGTAAGTATGTCATTTATTATATTTCAGCTTCTACAGCTTTGGTTTTTAATGGAACTGCAAAACTAAATAGCTGGAAGATCTCCCTAAAATAACCTTCAGACGGAAACTAGCACGGCATTAAGTTGTTTAATATCAGGGGCGGCAGAAGTGCACAAACACAAGTGCAAGTACTTGCCTAGAAAGTATTCCACTCCAAGTAGAGGTGCCACTTCAAAGTCTTTACTCAAATTGACATAATACTCATGTGCTCTAAAATGTACTAATACTTAGGTATAGGTAGGTTTTAGTAAAGTGCTGCAGTAAAAATCTGACATCTCAGACCTGACATACTGATAAAAAAGATTTTAACACATAAGCAAATAACATATATGCAGGTCTACATCTGATTTATTCAACGTGCATAACATTTAAATAATATTTGTGGAGTATAAGCATCACACTACACCAATGCCCAACACTGTAAAATCATTATAAAACAGAATTCTAAGACTTACTTATACTTATACACTTTCCATCATCATGCACACAATTCCTGCATTATATTTTTGATTAATTGATGTTAATCATCCATAATGATGATCCATAATAAGAAATCATATTTTTTAGTTAATTTCTCTCTTTTTTTTAGTACTTTTTACCACTGGTCAGTATGAACCTTGAGCACAGGTTTGTTATAATATACACAAAGTCGAAGCAAAGATACTGGAAAGTGAGCAAAAAAAGAAAAAGCCTTCCGATGGCATCATCTGTAGATTGTGTCACATCTGTCTTGCTCGTCTTAATAATTGATGCCTGCCTGTTAAGTTGTGCCACTTTCTCCGAATCTTTGATCATTCAGGCCGGTTTCTTTTTCACTTGTGCTTCTGTTAGCTTACCACCACGGACCATGTCACAACATTTGGATGCACTTATCACATGCATGCACACAAGAGTTTCAGGTCAAAGCTCTGCTGGTCAAGGCATTTTCATTACACTCATTATATAGCTGCATAGCAGTATATCAGATTAGGCGAAGTGAAACTACTGTTTCAGCAATTGTCCGGTCTTCAGTGAACACATGAGATCAGACATAAATATATAGACAAAGATTAGTCTTTCTTCCAAGGCAACATTTTTATTCAGTGCTGGGTAAGTAGAGCAATCTTAGAAGTAAAGAAGATCCGTTTGTGTTCTCCAGTCGGTTTTCTTTTTTCACTGTCAATGCACAGCAGAGAAAGCTCCTGGTGTTGGTGCATACACTGAGCTGAGCGTCTCCCCAGAAATCAGCTCACAGTCTTTATTCTCCTAATACATTATTGAAAGCTATTTTTGCAGCTGCACTGCGAGAACAAAGGTATTGCAGTCGTTACTTTCAACTTCACAGACTCGACAGAGAGGATATTTTGGGAAACTTTTTTTTTTTTTACCTCACTTTAGTTTCTCAAGACCTGACTCCTCTTAAGCTATTTCTTATTAGTATCTGTGGCGAATGCTTCTGCTTGGTATACATCTATTATACAATGGTCTTTCTTCATCAAAGCAAACATAATCATGAGATGTGAAACTGACTTATGTAGAAATTTCACTCATGAGTTTCATTTTATTTCTCTTTCATTTGTATGTTTGATCGTCAGTCATATTTTGAGGACGATCCTGACATCAGCGTCATGTTGTCCGGTTTCATCTCCCTTTTCTTCCTTCAGCGAGCAGCACAGACAAACACATCAGTATGTTAATTCCATATGGCATGGTTGAACTATCACACTTTTTCCCTCCACTCTCAAACTATACCAGACTTCAAATGTCTTGCAGAGTTACTGAGATGTTACACTGTCACTGTACAAGTCTGGTTTTTAAGTTACAAATCCCCAGAGCCCTGCAGACCAACCAAGCGAGACCCTGAGTCACCAACTGCAGAGTGTGTCTCTGTGTGTGCTTGTGTTCAGAGAGAAGGGTGTGAAACTGTAAGAGAAGGGAAAACTCAATTAATGTCAACCTTGCACAACAAAGCGAGATCCAGTGACATTATATGCCAGGCATAAAATTAAAACATCTCACCCTACATGGAAGTGTTTTTTTTTTTCGATGCATGTTGCTTAGCTGTACTGTTCACTATGCAACCTGCACTGATGATTAATTACACAATTATTATGCCTGTCAGTTCACAGTAGGGTTAGGCTGAAGACGTCAGTAAATTTCCCCCTTACGAGAGGTTTTAAAGGGCCTGTAAGAGTCATCAGGTCGATTGAGGCAGGATTTTTTTAAAATCCTGATAGAGTACAGTATGTCCCAACAACCTTGGAGTGCTCTGCCAGATGGACTTGCAGTGGGAAGAAATGATAGTAATTATTTGCATTTGTAATATTTGTATTTTAATTCACCAAAGTTACAAATATCAACAAGGGTTTAGGTCTGTGCTCTCACTGTGAAACTCCAAGAGATACATTCTGTGTCTCCAAAGCCATTCTTCTGAGTTTCGGCTAGTGGACAGCCATCCTGTACATAAAATTCATTTTCTCCACAATGGCATCCTGACCAGGTCTAGAAGCAGCAAAGGAGCATAATCAGATGATGCTGCCTCCACCATACTTTGCTGCAGGAACGTTGTTGTAATAGTTATCAAAGTTAAACAATAACAACTTAGTGCGCTCTTCTGGACAGATTGTGTAATAGTATCACTTTTTTAATTACAAAAATATTATTATTTTTGTTGTGGAACGTTATAACTTCTCCTCTGTCAAAATCACAAAGAAATTCAAACAAGGCTCTTTATGACAAGGTGTGGTGAGAAAAAGAACTTGAAATTGTTAAACTCAATTTATCTAGTGAGCTGATAATGAAAAGCTAACTACAAAGCCCTTTGTTGGTGGAGAAATTAGTGGGTTACAGAACCAAAGGGACTGAGAAGAGGCTTTCCATTTAAAACCATAGGTAAAACAATTAGTTTTGAACTGTGAGGTGCCCTTGAGGAACCAAACTTCCAACAGAGACACTGTGGCCATAAGTGGAGTACAGTGTCTACCTCAACTTAACATCTGTGCAAGCGATTAAAAATGCATACCCTTAAAAAAAGGTCACAATCAGGACAGAATCCAAAGCAGCGATCAGCTCCTCTGACTTCATCCTGTGCGCAGCTCAGTTTTGAATTTTCAAACATGTGTTATGTATTCCCAGATCCCTTCTGCAGCTGCTCCTGTGGTTGGGCAAGTGCTTTGGGCTTTGGTTTATGTAATGACTGCAAAGCAACACACACACACACACACAGTATGGCTGAGTAGCTGCATGGCCAACACCGTGGTAAGCCAAAACAGAATCAATACAAACACTTACTAAATTAGCATGTTACTGGCGGCAAGCCTTTATTTCATGGTTTGGTAAAAGAATAGGAAAAGGCTGAATCCTGTCACATATTTTTTAATAGATGGCATCACAAAATTATGAGCCTATTTACTACAAAAGGCACTGACCTCTCAGAGCTTTGTGAAATAAACGATTGATGGTGATGGACATCAGTGCATCTGAGCAAACACAGGCACATTTACAAGTTGAACACAGGTCAATTATTCTCCCTTGCCAACAGTACCTCTCACATTCAACTGAAAGGGGCTAATTCTGGATAACATTTAAATGGTTTAGAAGTAACCTGTCAATGCTGTGTACCCCTGACGTCCGCAGAACACTGCTTAAAGGTCTGCATTGAGTATTCCAACATGACAGTAAATCTGACAGAAGCCTCCACAGGCTGTGTGGAGGGTGAACTCACAGAGACCCTAAAAATACCTTCACACAGTGGTCAAAGGTCAGAATGACACTCCGTTCTCGGTAAATTGTTCAACGATTACCAACATTAAGGCCCATGCTCAGTTTGGATCAAAATTAGCTGCTCATTCCCATCAGATGTAAGAAACAGAACAGAACAAGAGCTCCACATAGTGGACAATGTAGTTATAAGGTAGGTCATGATAAACAATATTTTAAATATAAAATAAAACTTAAATATCAATGTCTGACCTCAGATAAGCTGTAGAAAATATTTAGCAAAAAAATATTTTCTCACAATAAATTTACAGTGTCAAAGGTGTATGAATGCAGACTGCCTTTGTCAGGTTCTTCAGTTGCTTCCTGATATTGACATTTTCCTTTAGCTCTTCTCTCAGGTTCACCGTCCACTGGTTACGCCAACAGCACTGTACTTTAACTTTAGGTCTATAGGAAGAAACAATGATGAAACCAAACAGCAAAGATCCTGTATTTAGTGCACAGGAACAAGATGTGGAACATTTATTTTGTTTCCTAAAATCACCAAATACAAATGTTCCTTTAAGAGCTAAATCCTATTTAATGGGGCTTAACCCACAATGCACATTTCTTTTAGATTCGAATGGAATGTGGAATAACTACTTGGCAGCTACAATGCAAATAAGTGATTTAATGCACACGTGCTCGACATTAGTTTACCTGGGCAGAGGATTTTTGTCAGTGAGGTCTTCACTTCCATCAGATCTGGGTTTTCCTCAAAGTCTTTCTTTGCATGGAAGCTTGTGAAGTGCAGCATAGGCCACCAGTCTTTTCTTACAGTCATTTCTTCAAAGACAATATTCCTCCAGTCTTTTCTGGTTTAATACGCAAATATAAACAACATGGTTCAATAGCTATTAGTGACGTGCAAAAAAAACAAACTGCAATCTGTTTTAATACATACTGTAACTGCAATTTTTGAATAATGGCTTTTAAACACTTCCACACGTCCAGGTTGCTGCGCCAGCAGGCGAAGTCCAGCATTTCCAGAATAACTCTTAATGATTTCTGAGTGTCACTTTCTTTCTCTAAAAACAACAACAACAAAAAAAGCCTTTTTATGCTGAATATCACTGGACACAGAAAATGCTATTTGAAAGCATGTCTACAATACTGGAGAGCCAATATAGTAAAGATATTAAAAACATATTTCCTAAAATCACTGTTACTTTAAAACAGAGATTTCATACAGACACATAAACACAATAAGTAACACAGAACTGTTCTCACATAACTGTGCGTATCATCATCATTTATTACCCGAGATATTACAGGTTATTTAGAGTTAGAATTGTACCTGACTGAAGAAGAAGAGAGCTGTACTCCAACATCAATTCATGACTTGGAACCAATCCTTGGAGGACCTAGAGTATTAGAGTAGCAGCAATTACAGATACAAGTATGAATCAAGAATCATTACATTTTAAGTTATCTTTATAACAGTCAAGTGCCAAACTCAAAAGTGTATATATTTATTATGTTCAAGGGAAGTAATATGCCATTTAATGTCCTAATGCAAGTCTTTCAATATGAAGTTATACTTTCAACACTTTCATCAGTTTCCTCTCTGATGTATTATGCCGCTTTAGGTACTGGTACAAATAGACATGTGCATTTGGATTAGGTGGGAAAGTGTTGTCATAAGCATAGTTGTTCAGGACTTTTAAAGCCTCCTCTTGATCCTCATAGAACTCCAGCATCTGCAAAAATACACAAAACACTTGTTATACAGAAAGTGTAGATATTTCCGTTCACCCAACCTAACAGAGCTATATTTGAAAACAATAAAGACTAAGAGAGTTTGTCTCCTAATACAAGGGAATAACTCACTATTTTCTTGACTTTTACTAACATAAAAAATGTGTCAATGCCTGTCACAAGTTTATTAGGCTTAAGTTATTATTGCAGATACGTTTTCTGTCAATCGATTTAATATTGCAACTGTTCTTTCAGCTTACCTCAACATAACTCAGAATAAAAGGATCCCAGACCCCAGGATTTTTCAGAATGTCCTTAAGATTCACAGAAGCTTGTCTGAAGTAATTATGCATCTCTTGGTTGTCAACAAAATCAGGATAATCTGAAAATAAAGCATATACAGCATAACATCACATAATCAACTCTTCTGACGCACTATTACAACTACAGTTACTGCATGTGGCCTGTAGGTGGCAGTGTGAAACCACACAAGAGCTTACAGTCTTCCATTGTAAGTGATGCAAATGAATAATGGGTGCTTGGGGGTGTTGTCTCACCACTGTTGGAATGTGTAAACTTTTTGTCACACCAGATGATGTAGTCCAGCAGGCTCCTGTAGGCCTGGATCAGTTTAGTCCTCTGATACTGAGCTGCTGACACTTTACCATACCGCCAACTTTCTGCGACAGACAGGTGACGCTTTGCATCCTCAATGTGGCCGTGAAGCAGTAGGTGGAAGGAATGTTCTAGACTAATCTAGAGACACAAACAAAACAGGTCTTACATGCTGATCAGTAATGAAAAACAAAAGTAAATTGGTATGAAATGCTCTGTTAAGTCAGCTGTCTCAGGGAACATACCATTAGGTAATCCTTAACTCCAGAATGTTTCATTCGTTCATAGATGTTGTTGTAGTCTTCCAGCTTTGAGTTGGGGTGATGGTGAAGGATCTCTGTGCTGATTCTCCAAACAAGCTGAGGTGAGAAAGAAAGTGTAAAAATTTGTATTTATATAATTATAAACACTAATTTTAAGTTAGGCATGCTACAATGTAAAATTATGTGTCATAAAATATGTCCATGTGTCTGCATGTATCTATTAACTGTTTAATGTATTGCTGAGACAAAATAAACAACAAAAACACACCCACCTCTTTATTTTGCTGTGAGCTTATGGTTGTGTCTTCTAATATTTGAGGGTAACATGCCATATATTCCGCTGCCTCCTGCCATCTGTGATGCAGCATGGCCTCTCTGATCTTCTCCAGGCACATCTGTGTACTCTGGTGAAACCCAGAGTCCTTCCGTGTTTCTATAGATAAAAGGAGATAAAAGATTAAAGTTATTTTTTAATTACTAGAATAACTATGTCATAAACTACATTAACTATTATAGTTTCTACAGCTAATCTGCTTTTCCTGGCCAACACCACTTTGGATCAAATAAAAATGATTGTAATAATTGTTGAAAATTACAATACATTAAATTAAGTAAAACTATTTGAAGTTGAAAAATAAATGTAGCGCTTCTGGAAGAATCTGTGTAATAGAGACACAACTTCTAATCTCAAACATATTTTATGCATGAAGCGAGACATATACACAGATAATGACATGCAAGCAAGTGCAATAAATTGATATGGGCCAATAAATCAGTGAACTGACTTACCTGTATTCATCAGATTAGCCAGAGGAAGATTAGATTTCCTCCTTTCTTTTGATGGGTTGTCATCTGAAGAGTCATCATGCTCCAAGTCCTTCAGAGAACCTAGCTCTAGGTCTAAGTGATCCATAATAGTTCACCTCAGCTGCTTTTTGTCACTTGTCACTAACATAGGTTAGTGAATCACTTCTACCTGGAGTAAAAAAGCAGTTTTTACTCACCAAACATCATGCCTGCTGCAGGTACATACTAAAGGAGCACATAGACTATCAGGACAACTCAACATGTGTAAAATGTTTAGACAAAAACAACTGTTTTGTGTTTGTAATGTATTTTGCATAGGTCATAGACTTTTAAAATTTCGGGATTTTCACAAATGAAATTAACGTTGATCATCAATTGCGGAATTATTTTGTGAAATTTCACCTATCTTAGCTATCTTAAAACCAGGCGAACGCCTACAAGTCCTACGTTTTGTTGAACGTAAAACGTGACATTGCGGTTAGATTTATTTCAAACAGAAGAGTAAAGACGTGTTAATGTATGTAACTAACAAGTTGTTAGCTGAGAGCCCAAGTTACCTCGTGAGCAGATACGTAGTCAGCCTGTGACACGGGGCTAAATGTTATCCGCGGTAGTTCTTCGTTCGTCCTCGCTAGATCCCGGCAGATACCGAGTCTGCTATAGATTTCTGGTATTGTTAAGCGGTATTTATTATGCATTTATTATTATTTATTATACAACAGTGTACCTTCCATGTGTCTTTCCCTAAAACTTACCGCACTCCGACTGTCGTAGCTAAGGAAGTAGAAGGGACGCTGCACAGCTATGGCTGTTGTAAGCGGAAGGGGCGGATAAAATTCTTCTTCTATGTATTTTTTTACACAGTTTACGTACCCCCAGGGTTGCTGGCTCGATTCCTGGTTTTCCTCGATTCATGACCACACGTCGAGGCGTCCAAGGACAAGACACAGACCCCGAACCCTTGGCGTCTTATTATTAGTATTAATATTATAGAAAATATGTTCTAATACACGGTCTGTTCCTATGGGAGACATGTATAAGTCAAGCAAATGAGTATGGGATGGATAATATTATATAGGCTATGGGATCAGTTATGTTTAAGGTAGTAATCTGAGCAATTCTGTGTGCTGTTTGTTGTTAATGACATAGACGTTATCATTGTTTTTCACAAGATGTATAGTAACTACTTATTAACTAACTAGATGTATATTTGTAATTCTTATTCTGCTTTTGCTGACAAACCACTTTAAATTGGGTATAGACAATAATGATTATGATTACTTTCGTGTTTTGTGCTTAAGCACATTGCGTTTGTCTATACTTAGAGCTAATTTTATAAACAGTTCACACACTTTATTTCGCCTCTGCAGCATCACATTCTGCCTTTTTGAATGGAGACAGGCTCTGTGGATAAAAATGCAAGATGTCCATGCACTTAGATCAATATTCAGGCATCTAATTTTCACCTTAAATATTTCGGTGCATGCCTTTGCTGGTGTATTAAATAATTCAAGAAGAAAGTGTGCATACAACAATTGTCTAGTGTCTCTGGTTTCTCTGTTATCAATGTGATGTTTCCCACTGAGATTTGAAGCAGCCAAATACAAACCAAACAGCTGAGAAAACCTATCCCTGCCTACACCCAGCCGGATCTGATGTGCTGACGTGTCGGCTCCTGCAGCCCAGTGCTCATACTCCAGCAGAAGAGTCCAGCCAGTCAACAGAACTGCCAACATGGCAGCAAAACGCTATTACCGACAAGGCTTTTTATTACTTTTATTTAATTTTATATCGGCTACAACCTTGGACAAAAGGTTCTCCGACTTTAAAAGGTGCACCGATAAGGAGTGCAGCAGTAAGTTTGCTGGATACTAACTATTAGCTAACTATTTAGCTTATCGGGACTTCAAGGATGCAGCTTCCCCCATCCCAGCTAGCCATAAACTGCGCCTTATCTCTTGACCTGTTGCCAGTTGATATTATTGACTTGGATAACCTCTTGCACTTGCTCCGATGCCTATACCTCTGTGTTGCTATTTTAAAACAGGGCAAACTAGTGTTAACATCAGTAACTAGCTTTGGGGGGTATTTCGTTCAGACGCAGCTTGTGTTGGCCGGTCGCCTGGAAGCTCCGGCCTGCCCTGCTATGTGGATAAAGGAAGCTAATAGTAGCAGCTAGCTAATTAGCCGGCTCAGATAGTAGCTCTGCTAGTGGTAATGTATTGTTAGTAACTCGACAAAGATTAGTAACATTAGCTTGAAAAGTACCAGCGTCGCCAGCTCCACTGTACATTCACTTAAACTTCTGTTATAATACATAATTTTGTTGACAACGTTACTTAATACAGACGACTGTATATTGTGTTACTAGCTTAGCAAAAACACGAAATTCAACGCTAACCTTCTCAAATTAACGCACCGTTAGCCCAGGTTGTCCTTCTAGATCAGTTTGCATTGCTAGATTTAAGCAAACCAGGTCTCAATCCTGAGGGGACTGTTAGAGTTGTTATGAGCATTGTGTACCTGACAGACAACCCAAAGGGCTGGTGTACATCCTTATATACTCAGCTTACCTGTATTCATTCTCAAAGTATCACCAGGGAAAATAGCAACAAGAAATGTGCCCTTCATCATATTCAAGTATGTGTTTGATAACTAATAGACGGCAACAACACAGGTTGTGAGGAAGGCACAAAAAGACTGATTCTCTTGTAAAGAGGAAGTAACACAATATTCAAAATGTGAGACTAAAGCCAGCAGCAATGAATCGTTTAAGTACTTTCTAAACAGAAATGCATTAGTTTAAGCTTTTAAAATGTGAATATTGGTTTACCTGTGTTAAACTAAGTTGAATACCCTTTTAATACCTCATTTTTGGAGAAATTCTAATTCCTCACATTTTACTTTCACAGTGCTTCTGTGTCGGGGAAAAGCAGTTAAAGACTTCTCCGGACCTGACTGTCGATTCCTTTCTTTTAAAAAATCCGAAACTATCTATGTATATTACAAACTGTCAGGAAGAAGGGCAGACCTTTGGGCCGGAAGTGTAAGTATCCTAGTATTAATATTTTTCCAGTACTGTGTAACAACTAATTTTGCCTAATTATATTCCCCAATAATTATCCTTATGTTGCCTTGTACGTATCAATAGGTTGGAAGTCACTTTGGCTATTTTCCAAAGCATATTCTTGCAGTTAACCATCTTTACAGTGACAAGGAGCTTGAAGTCCCAGCAGAGGTATTCATAATTGCTGCTCAAGATCTGAATTATTAAGACAAGTCAAAATGCAGTCTAAATTACAGTCACAGTTTAAAAATGTCAACATAAAAGCACTTCCCATGAGATTTCCCATGCTTAATGTTTGTAACTTTATTTGTCTGTCTTATTTTCAGGAAACAGATTTTGTCTGTTTTGACACTGGATTTGATAAGTTTGATAACTATGACATAGATTTACTCTTGGGCTCATCAATAGAGGAGAATGATAGTGCAGGCCATATGCAAGAGCCAGAGGACACTCTAAAAGAAACAGAAACAGAAGTGGCAAGTGACATTGAAAATCCAGCTGAGCTTGATGATGAACCAGGGGAAGTTGATAGAGGCCCAGACAGTCCGAGTTCCTCTTTACCCAAGCTTGAAGTGGCAACTGAACACCTTGCAACAAAAGTAGTAGAGGCCCATACTACACCTGATACCACTGAAGACCTGGAACTAGAAAACACAGTAGATTCAGTTCTATTAAATGATGTTTCAGAAAGCGCTGAAACTAAAGACACCTTTTCAATATCCAAAGTGGAGTCTGTGCCTGAAGATGAGAAGAAGAAAGAAGATGAAAATAAAGCCGTCTCTGTTACTGAAGGAGTGCAAATCCCTGAGTTGAAAACTACCTTCGGATCAACCTTTGATGCCGTCACTACAGATGAAGAAATCACCAAAAATGTTACCCCATATGAAGAGGAGGAAACCAAAGATGTGAGGACTCATCCTGGAGATTACGTAAATGTTAAGGAAGAAACTCCATTGCTGTCTTTTTCAAGAGAATCTGCAAAAACTCTGGAATTTGATACTTTCAAACAGCAGGCAAGTCCTCCAAGAGCACATGACAGGAAACCCAATGCAGCAGATGAAAACAACGTGCAGACTTCACATAGAGACACAGCCTTTTCTGTTGTCACTGAGGTAGAGACAACAGCACAGGACTTTAGTTTTGAGGAAGATGATGGTGATGATGAGGAAGAAGAAGCTGTTGCAAGAACTCATTCAAGTTTTGAGGAAGCTATGGATGATTTAGATGAACCCATAACAACAGAATCACCTGAAGAGCCAGAAAACATAGATCAAGTTCTTCAAGATCCTTCTGAGACCAGCTCTGTGCAGTCACATAATAAAGAAACAGTCAGTGATTCTAGGGAACTTTTGTTGCATAGTGAGGATGAAAGTGATGGAGAAGTAATGAAACATGAAAATGATTTGGATGAAACATTGCTACCTATTGATGATGCAGCAGAATCAGACAGACATCAAACAAATCATCAGACACAATCAGACCAATTTTTGCAAGATCATATTTTGGACATACCAGAGGCTAAAAAGTCAGATGTTAAAAAAACACATAAACCACCAACTGAGGACAACGAAGAGGAGGAGGCGACCAGCGATTCAGAGATCATTGAGGATGTTGAAGACACCCAGGACAGTGGTGTTGCAGTGGACCATAGAGAGGATTTTAATGAGGCATTTGATGAACACAAAATTAACACTTATCAGCAATTGGTGATTACAGAGCGTGAAAACCTTAAGGCCTCTGATAAGATGAGATCTCGTGATTTAGATGAAGAAAATATAGTAGATGACAGCCTTTCTGGTCAGATACACGAACCCTTAGTCAAAGATGACGAAAATATAGTAGATGACAGCCTTTCCAGTCAGATACACGAACCCTTTGTCAAAGATGACGAAAATATAGTAGATGACAACCTTTCTGGTCAGATACAAGAACCCTTAGTCAAAGATGATGAAATTATAGTAGATGACAGCCTTTCTGGTCAGATACACGAACTCTTAGTCAAAGATAACGAAAATATAGTGGGTGACAGCCTTTCTAATCAGATACATGAACCCTTAGTCAAAGATGACGAAAATATAGTGGGTGACAGCCTTTCTAATCAGATACATGAACCCTTAGTCAAAGATGACGAAAATATAGTAGATGACAGCCTTTCTGGTCAGATACACGAACCCTTTGTCAAAGATGACGAAAATATAGTAGATGACAGCCTTTCTGGTCAGATACACGAACCCTTAGTCAAAGATGACGAAAATAAAGTGGATGACAGCCTTTCTGGTGAGAATAACAACCCTTTAGTTGAAAATGAAGAAAGGATAGAAGATGACAGCCTTCATGGTCAGATAAGCCACTCTTCAGTAACCGGTTTAGAGAGAAACATTCAACCAGAATTATCTGTCGAGCAACCAGACATTCCTGAAGAACTGTATACAGAGGAAAGGGAAGATAATGATACAGAGATGGAGGAACACAAGAATAAGGCGAAAGAAGAATTACTTGAAGATGAGAATGCACTTTCATTCTCACAGAACACAGAATCTGACAAACCAACACCTAAAAGGGAAACTGTGCCCCCTGAGTCAACTCCAGAGCCAGAGTACAGCGACAGTGTAATGAGACTGACTCTGCTACGAGACCAATTCACAGAAGAATACATCACGCGCTTCCAAAACCTTCTAGGTCTCAAGAATCTTTTCAAAGTGGAGGCAATGTTTTCCGACTTGGACGCAGAGTTTCAGGCTACCCGTCTGGCACAAACAGGCACTACACAGGATATAGAAAATGCACTTGAGAGCATCTTGGAATCTTCTGAAAATACTATCTTGGATGAGATTGATAAGATGCTGGATAGCAGACATTCGGAACCCAACTATGACAATCAGAAGGACATAAATGGTGTGGATGAAGAAACTGAATTATTGGATGATTTTCAAGAGCTTGCATTCAGTTTACGACATAAATATTCAACAGTCAGTGACAGCACCCTTTTGGCAACAGAACAAACATCAGATATTCACCACGGTATGTTTGATTTTAATTATTTTCATTGGCACATTTTGTATAGATAGGGACTAAAGATGAACTGTTCTGTGATTAGTACTGAGTCAGACTGAGGTACAATTGCATATTATATTTAACAGCTTCTGGGAGTCTTTCACTGGCATGTACTCCAATTTCATCAGCTTTTGTATCCACAGAAAAGTGTTGCAGGATTTGATACTGTTATAAAGCAGAATGCAGCCCATTCAGCCCCGCTCAGACCAGTATCTTATTCCAGCTATGTCCCAATTGTGTCTTCATTTAGTTAAAAGAAAACGCAGTTCAAACCTGGCACAACCATATCACCAGTGACCATTTGCAATAGAATTTACTTACATGCAAACAGCACACTGCAGCCCCCGCCGTAAGGAACACATCAATTTAACTTGGATGTTTTGCTGTCTTTGTTTAGCATCAATTACACTTTGCTTAGCTTTGTGATTCTCTCTTTCCTCAGTGTGGTTCAACTGGTATGTCACTAGCAGCTGTAATTTGAGATATCTAAGACTTCAGATTTCAGCACACTGAGCATGAATAAGTTATTATATAAATTATACAAAGGGATGCACTGATTCATTCCACTAAATTAGTTACTTTACTTTGCAGACGCTTTTATCCAAAGCGACTTACAGGGAGCTAGAGCTGGTTGTCTGGCTCAGGGACACACCTGGTAGGGGATGGACTAATAGTCAGACAGGGTTTCAAACCTGCAACCTACTGCATCCCAGTCTGACGCCTAACCTATTGAGCTACCAGGCCGCCAGGCCGTTACAAGGCAATATGCCTTTAATCTCTAGTACCGGACAGACATGATGTTCCATGCTTAAATGGAGTTTCCTGAAATGGCATTATAATATAATAGTAATATAAGAATCTCTGCTTTCTAATAATTTATCTCTGGCTAATCCAGCAACTGGAACCCAGAGCCACAGGCTTCTTCACAGGTCTTATTTCTTTACAATAACATCATCCTAAAGAGGTTTTAAAGTTAGGGGAAATTGAGCTTTGGGACTAAACAAACTGAGTTGGGGATTACATATCTAGAAAGAGTTCAGTGTTTTTTTATCTCGAGGATAATCACACTAACCTCCCTCTTGGCAAATACTGTGCTTATCACAAACAAAAGATCACACCTCAGATTGGGTGTGAACGCAAACAGAAGCACGCCTCTTCTTCTTAAAGGACAATTCTAATGTACCTAGAAAACCACTTCCATGAGTAACACTTTATTGCATTTCACTGTAGACGAACATGAAATAAATGTTAAAGAAGACACCCCTCACACAACTGAAGAAGACAAGGCTGCCAATATCCCTGAGAGTGATGACAATCTCACACTAACTAATTACGAGGAGACGCCAGCTAATACTGAAGAGGAGCAGATAACTTTGGATGAAGAGCACACTGAACCAAATATCGGTGTTGAGAAGGATGGTGGCCACTTCAATAAAAACAAAGACAATCAGCCGGGCTTTAGTGAATCGGATGAAATGCAGAAGGTCCCACAAGCCACTTTAGAAAATCCTTTAGACATGGGTCTTGCTGTCGAGATGGAGAACTCAGCCCCAGGTTTGTAGTCCAAGTGCAATAAAAATAATTTCTGCTGGTAGTAGTCAAGTGATAATTTTAGTCTATAAAATGTTTTTTTTATCTAGACAAATGACCTGCTCTGTTGGCATCAATTAAGGAGGTTTTTTTTGTTTAGATTACTGCAGCCAATCCTGACTTTAAAGCAGTTAGACTGACTAATAGGTTGTTTTTATTCTTCCAGGATCTTTGGACTTAATGGAGCCAGTGTCTGAAATTCGTGAGGAAGAAGTAGGGTCATTCTCCACTGGAGTTGCTTTCGTTAGTGGCATCCTTTTAATGAGCAAGAGCAAAATTGAAAAATTGGCAATTGTGGTAAGTCTAAAAATTGTAAGCTACAGTTTTCAAGTATTAAAATACATGTTTGTATGAATCAATCTTTGCACATTAATTCATTCATTAATCAGGAGGGAATTTTTTTAAACATGATAACTCAAGAAGACACATTATCTATCCTCAAATGTACAGCACAGCGTACAGGTTACATACACTATCATCCGTCGCGGGAGTTGCTGAGCGGTTCTTCTATCGGAGAAACATCGAATTTCCCGTTTCTCATGAACGTCGCGCCGTCTTGTTGACTGTTGCGGTGAAAGGCTGAAGTTCAGCACAGCCGGTGTTGAGGTGGCCGCTAGTACAACCGTTGGGCCTCGTTTCGACACATAATTATAATAAGACTCAGCCGTAAGATACTCCATGGTTAATACAACGTTTAAATCGCTTTTTGTACTAACGTTTGTCGCAAAGCTATTATCCAGCTATGAGCCAGTTTTCGGTTGGTTTTATTGAATCGGCTTGTCGCCTGTAGTCATCGTGAGCCAGCTAGTATTGCGTTTATGCTTACACCTGCTTCGAGAAATAACGTTTATCAGCGTTTAAAACGACGTTTTTTATTTCCACACGTCGCAGGATTTAACGGCTAGCTAATGTTAGCCTAACGTTAACGGTGTCGTGTACTAGCGTGAGCGCTAACGGGCAGCTAACCTGCTAGCAAGCTAGCTGACATCTGTCAAACTACGATAACGACACTAACGCCAGTTCCGTTTTTGTTTCTAACACTGTCATGGAGAGTGACACTTTAACACGACCTGTAATGGAACCGGATCATGTATACATGCTTTTTCTAAATTTGCTGCAACATGTAAGTGGGGATAAATACGTGTTTTGTATTTTTTATTAAGTCAGTCTAGTATTAAAGATGCTATCATGATTTGCTGACGTGTTAATAAGCTTTTGGTTTATGCACTTAGATTTAAATGTTAGACCAATCACCAAGTTTGTCATTGGTAGTAGGTACAGTTGATGGTTGACAGATTGTCTACTATTTCCAAAACAGTTTATTATTTTTATTCTGTGATGAATATCAATAGCATGGAGCTGAGTTTACCTTTGTGTGCACATCAACAAGTATTGTTTATTTTAAATACAGACTATCTGAATAGACTAGAGACGATCTGTTAGTCCTTCTTGCAGTTGCAATGCGGTTTGTAAATTTAGTCATAATCCCTGCATTTCACTTGATCCATAGAGCATGATCGTGGCTGGACTGCCACATGCTCAGTTCAAAGGTTTGTTTGTGGTTAGAGTGATAGGCAGAGTAATTGTATGACAATTCATTTCACCACAGCAGTCATCACCTGGCTTGGTTTTTTGTTTTTTTGTTTTTACGTTATCTGTGTTTGAATTTGAATTTGAGAAGTAACAAATGATTGCAGACGTTGAATGTCTGACCCAATGAAGCAGTCTAACATCAGCCTTTATTGGTACCCTCAATAATACTTTAAGCAGTGCACTGTTTAGGAACTCCTTAGGAGCAACACAAACTCTGATAGCAACAAGAAACTTACAAAAGACCTGGTCTGTTTGGTAGTTTTGCTTAGTTCTTTTTTTTTTTTTTTGCTGTAGGATTGTTCATTCAGCTTTGCTCTTGTGGCTTATTACTTGATTGTGTTGTTATTGTATGGCAGTGCTCTGATATCTTTAACCTTTATTCTTAGTGCTGTAAATAGAGTAACAGATCACCCCTCACTGAGATCTTGGTTATTAAATACAAAGTATTTCATACTAGAGGTAAATTTTAACATTGCAACTCAGTTTGAGACTTGAGCTACACTAGCGGCACTACTGTATAATACCTGAGAAACACTGATTTGCTTTTTGTGTCCATCTTTGTACAGTATTAGCATTTGAATTATGGGAAGAATGCTAGCAAGTGTACACACTCAAACTGTCTTTTGCATTTATTTTGACCATCTTTTTCATGTCTCCTGATCATATACCTAATCATTGTTGTGTTTGTGTGTCTTCAGATGATTTCATTACTGCCAGAAGAGTGGAAGCCAGGGGAAACCTTCTTTGGTTGTCCTTGGCAAGCAGTGGTCATCACCGCTTTGGTTGGAGTAGTAACTTTCACCCTCTTCTTCTGGCGGACTGTGTTAGCAGTAGGTGTTGTGATATTGCTGCTTAAATAATTTGTTATGGAGCTCTGGGAAAAAGAGCTTAGTTTGATAGGTGCAAAATTGTAAATGAACAGCTTTGCTGTATTATCTGTAAACTGTTAACAAATTTTCTCTTAATTTCTAAATAATTAGACTAGAACATGACGGTACATCAAAATAAGAGACGTTATGCACAAAACTTATGTTTTAACCATTGTTTTTGATCTTTTTAGATAAAGAAGAGAGAATACCTTGGTAAGTTACCTTTTTTCCCACATTTTGTGTATGCTAAAAATACAGACAGATGTGAAATCTAATCCCTTGTGTTTTCATCCCTCATGGTATAAAAGTGGATGAAAGAAAACTTACAGAACAAATCCAGGCCCTTAAAAAAGAGAAAAATGATGTTCTGGTGAAAATGTCTGAAATCCAGAAACAGGTAAGAAATGTGAATAATGCAATCAAATATCTAGTTATTTATAATTAAAACTTTATTTAACAGTTTTAATTATTACTTATTTATACTCTTTTTTTTTTAAAGGCTGAAAAACTGAAAGAAAATCAAAAGCAGTCAATGGAAGCTGTTAGTAGTACAGTGAAAAAGGTGCAAGACTTAGAGGTAAGTACTTAGGTTTTGAAAAGAGCTTATAAAGAAATGGGAGATATACCTGCTGTACAGTGGGTTGTAGGTGTTATGTGTAATTTGCATGACAAGTGACTTTGTCTCGCTACTGTTTTGCAGAGTGAAGTTTTGGAGGCAGAAATGCGGAATAAACAGATGGTTGAGCAAAAGAACACATATGCAAACTTACTTGAAAAAGAGAGAACGAACTCCCTTCAAAATCAAACCAGGGTACATTTTTATTTTCTCACTTACTGTTATTTTAACGTTTTTTTCAAATTAATGATATTTATTGGTTTTGTTAACAGATTGAGAAACTAGAGACGGCAAATGAGAAGCTACAGCTCAGTAGGAAGAAGGTTCAGGAAGCTCTTGCTAAGGTACAACATTTTGCACAATCCTTTGCACATTACAAGCTTTACTAATTAAAGCAAGCGTTTCCCTTCTAATTAAGTGCATTCATTTATCACAGACCACTGTTCTCCTGGACGAGGCCAAGATTCGTGAAGATGCCCGAAATGTTCAACAAAAATGTGTAGAGAAAGATTATGCAGCGCTAAAAGAAGAAAACAAAATGGTAAAGTGATGTTTTGTAGATTTTTTGTAAATAAATGAAGTCATAATATTTCTGCAACAAACCAAACTGACACTGTGACAATTCTTACAGCTTAAGGCCACTATTAAGGACTGGGAGGACAAACACATGGAGCTGAGTGAACAGATTAAAGTCTATCACAAATCCCAGAAAGAGCTTGAGGACTCTTTGGTTCTTAAAGATCACAATGTGGAGGTTGGTTGGTTTCCACTGCTATAACAACTTGTCTTGGTCATACACTGCACATATTACCCCATACGTTTTTACTCATCCCACACAAAAATGTCTGCTTGCAGGTGCTGTCTGAACTTCTAGCAGACCTTGATGCTTGTGATTTACAAAAAGGTGACACCAAAGTTTTAGCCAATGGAGAAGTTGCACCCGGTAAGTCTTTGTCTGCAGCTAATTTAGGAAGTGTATAAATAAACTTGCAAGCAGATTTACTTGTCAGAATTTTAAGTTATGTTGTGTTAAGCATTTCTCAATGTGTTTTGCAGATAAGAAGACAGCCATAAAGAACAGGATCAAACAGATGATGGATGTTTCCCGGGTAAGATGTCAAGAAATTATTAAACTCACTTTGGTTAATGGACAAAAGACACGTCATTTTTAAAGGTTTTAAATATTTTTATGTTTATTTTCAGGTTCAGACAACTCTCACTGTAGTGGAAGAGGAGCGTGATCGCTTCATGACCAAACTACTGAGTGAAGAAAAGACTAGAAAAACACTGGAAGGTGCCTTGCTCATGTTTCTTTTTCTTATTTTTTAGTTTTTTGTCTCACCTCATGCCTCTTACTAAACACATTGATGTTCTGCAACAGAACAACATCAGGAGTTGGAGCACGCCATTGCAACCCTAAAAAGCGAGAAGAGCCACGTTGAAAACCAGTTTAAGGTCCTGCAGCAGAAAAATGAAATTATGGTTGAAATGTATCAACAGAAGGAAAACGCTCTACAGCAGTAAGTGAAGAAGTGTTGTTTAACACTGCATGAAGTTTAGGTTTCCAGTCTTGTGATATATTTAACAATTGACCTGCTGTCACTTCACTATGATGACCATGCTTCTGTTTAAAGAAAATCCAAAATACATTTTTTCTTTGAAATTGTAAAGATGTGTATGAAGCACTGCTTTTCAAAGGATTGTGTTTCTGTGGCTACACAGGAGGTTAACAAAGGAGGAGTTAGAGCGACGCAGCAAAGAGAATATGCTGTCTGAGGTGGGAGGAAAAGCTCTTGAGGTGGAGGAACAGGTGAAAGTCTTAAGGCAACGCATTAATGAAATGGAGGAGCAGATGAAGAAAACTGAGGTGGTCTACAAGGATCAGGTAAATAAGTCTGTTTAATATATTTAAATGAGAAAATATTGAAGAAGCAGAATTCTGAATGCTGGATGAAAGCTTCTTTTGTTTTGCTTTTAGATAAAAGAACAAGAAAACAAAACCCACTCGAACTGGGTATGTTGCACAGAATTTATTCATATATGGCGATAAGCTCTGAACGGATATTTGAATGACTATTAAACAGATTCTAGATGCACACTAATTGTGCTCTGTGTGTCCAGGTGAATGCTCGTAATGCAGAGAGAGCTCTGAATCAAGAGAAGCTTGAATCATCAAAGCTCCGTGAGAAGTAAGTTTCACCAGAGTCACAAGACTTGATTTCAAGTGTTCAAGTTTTTGTTATTAAAACCCAACTAAAACGTGCTTTACCTGTGTTATTTCTTCACAGACTGGCAGTGCTCACCTCACAGCTAAATGAGCGCCGTGCTCCTCTCTTTAGACCCAATTCTGGACAACCTGCAGGCCCTCGCCAAGGTCAGTCCACCACATCCATTTTAGCTGCTAGGAGTGTGGGGAAAATTATGTTGTTTCCTAAAAAAGTCCAGATTTTGTTGTTGCTACATGAGAAAGATCACTTAAATTTTGTCATGCCACTTCCAACCGGGAGAGCCTGGAATTTTTTGTTTGCCCATATCGCTTCCTTTGGTAAATAGATGGTTTGATTGTAACAGGTGATTCATATGGGCCCTCTCCTGTGAGTGGGGGCGCCCCTTCCCCTCCACTAATGATAGAGGGTCCCAGGCGCCCTCCTTCTGCCCCAGTGGGGCGACGAATTGACCCGTATGGTGAGTCTAAGTGCATTACTTCACCGTATTTATTTTTTACCACAGTTGGACATCTTCCTCTTCTAGAACTTCATGTTCTTAAATCTTTCTCCTCAATTAACTTTATTCTTTTCAACTCTTTCATCTTCTTGGATTCTTCCTTTTTTTCCCTTCAGTTTTTTTTATATTTTTACTCCCACATCTTCCTTGTGTTTCTGTCTTCAATTCAGTTCATCCCGCTGCTGTTTTCTTTTGAGGAGAACTTCTTTGTGTTGCTGTTGAAATGACGTTCAGCATTTACCAACATTTTACCTAGGCTTGGTTTAATAGTCATAATGAATTGGATTTTAATATGAAAGTCTTCTGAGACTTTAACCTTGTCCAGAGTCATTCACTCCTCTTCAATGATTCACTGAACAGATGGTCAATTTTCATCCTCGTAGTAAATCTTTCCTGTTTCGTCTTTCTTGAAACTGTTTTCCTGGAAAGGTGCAGCAGGCTGGGTCCTCTGCCTTCTTTAATTTTTCACATTGTCTTGCATTGTCTCCTCAGGTCCGCGTCCTCCATCAGATCCTCATGGTCGTTACGCTGAAAACAAACACATCTCTGGGATGGGTATGACTTAAGCAGTCTCCTTATTTAAAATAGTTCAGTTTAGCCGTCGTTTAGCTTTTCTAACACTGGTGTTTCCCCTCCTTCAGACATGATGGGCCCCCGCAGCTCTTCACCCGCCAACATGGATGGATCTGTAAGTTTTTAGTTTTTTAATCTTGTCTACCTTTTGTTTCATACCTTCCCACTACTATCTGTGGGCCACAAGCTCCTACCTTCATGTGCATTATGTATGTCCTTGCTCTAAAACAGACACAAGCAGTAGATCCACAGGTTAAAGCAGAGACTCAGGCTGAGACCTCCACAGAGAGTCCAGAGCCAGTGAGTACTGAGGTTGTCCATTCCAGGGGCTTGGTGTGAAGGTCTATGCAAACACTACACCGCCTCTTCCCAAAGCCTGGTTTGGGGAGGGACATTTAAAGCAGTTTTGTTTCGTTGGGCCTGACTTAACTTTTTTTGGATGAGTGTGTGGTTTCACCTGTTGTCACAGCAAGGATAGAAGCAGCTTACTGTGTCCAAGCTTCAGCCTGACTGAACTGAAAAATGTAAAAGCTGTATGCGTGTCAGAGAAGACTCAAAATGCTTTCACAAAGAATCATGGTGTGTGGCTACTGGTCCTGTGATTGTGTTCTGGCTAAATGCACTTTATGTTGGGATTGAGTTGTGTGGTTTGGGGTTGTCGTCGGTGCATGACTGAAATTGTAATGCATCTACATCAGTCACAGGAAGATTCTAGTCACTGAACTTGAAAAACGGCACATTTTCTTTCTCATTATCTGCCTTCATTGTTTTTCAGGGTCCTGGATCCTTCATGGTATCTCCGATCAGGGACTCACCTGGACCTATGGTCCAAGGACCTCCACCCGGCTCTGGACCTCATGACCCACTTCTGCCACCTGGACACCATGGTCGTCTGCCACCACCCGGACTTTACAGACCTCCACGACCTGGAGTCTTCCACCTCCCACCTGGACCCTATGTACCTCCGCCTCTGCATGGGCCTCCACTACCAGCCAACGGACATCCAGGTATGCCATTGCCTGGACCAATGGGAGGAGAATTTGGACCTCGACCTGCCAATGGACAAACATTCCTCCCCAGACTGGGCCCTGGCCCTATCATTGATCCTCGGGGTCCACTGCCACCATACTTCCGCCCCCCTCTGCATCATAACTTGGGCCCGGTGCCTCTACCTACTGGTACAGTCTTTATGCATTCTGTTTTTTCATCACTGTCACTTTGTGTTCATATTGAGTCATACTGGAAAGTTCAAGTGCTTTGTTTTCTCTGTATATTTTGAATCAGGATCACTAACTACTAAAAGTTTCATAAACAGTGATAATATACATGTTGCACAAAAACATAACGCCAGATCTGAGAAAGAAGGTTTAGTCATGGCAACTGGACTTCTTTATTTCAGTAGAGACGTTTCGTTCTACATCCACAGAACTTTTTCAATCTGAGTTAAGTTGGTCACAAATTTATCCTCCAGGTTAGTTTCACCTCACACCTGACTTGAATGTGTTCGTTAAGTGAAACAAAGGAAGGGGGTAGATCTCAAAAAGGCTTTCTCCAAAGCAGCTGGACTTGTTTGGTTTCTTGACCACGTTTCACCCTTGTATTCCAGAAGGCTTTCTCAAGTCTTTCTCGAGTCCAAACAAGTCCAGTTGCTTTGGATAAAACCTTTTTGAGATAACCATGACCTAGATGACTGAGAACCTTCACAGATATTTAGCAGGGGGGTAGATGTAACAGTTCCAACCCTGGCAGCTCCTCCTCCACCCATAAGTGGCTCGTTAGGGTGGCCAGCCTGGTGGACGAGTGAATTGGACCTGATTTTCCTGGGGATGGATGAAAGGGCAGCATGATAGCTGGATGATAAGTTGTGCCTGAGACCCCCCACCCCTGTTGAGTGATGGGTTGTTAATTTTAACT
>JAUMTR010000016.1:11580626-11607089 GCA_032270685.1 Microctenopoma stevenorrisi
ACGCACGCACGCACGCACGCACACACACACACACACACACACACACACACACACACACACACAGGTGCAATCAAGGAGCCTGAGCCTACCCACTAAAGTTACACTCATCACATAAATACAAATCCAGTGTCCGATAATTTGTCGGCTCTGAATTTTGACAAAATTTTTAACTGTTGCTGCACAGCTGCTGTGGCCATAGTTACAGGATGATGAAGTATTAAACTAGTTGGTAGCACAATGAGCAATTCAAACAATTATGTTTCTCAGCCTCTCACTGTATGTTTTCTGTAACATTCTCTTTTCATTTGTCTCGTCCAGGTGTCCGTGGACCTGTCGGACCACTCCCACCCATCGCTCCTGACATGAGATTCCCAGGACCCCATGATCACACCCGCCCACCAATGGACCTGCCCCAAAGTGTTCCACCCCATCCTGCTGATGCATATGGTCAGGCTCCACCTAATGCTCTCCACAACTCAGTGGGAGCTCACAGTGGCCCCAGGCAGGACCCGCATATGAAGCAGGAAACACCTCAGGACTCAGTGAGGCCCACGATGGTCAAGCCTTGAAAATACCACCAGCTACAGCAGAGGACTTAAACACTCGTTCCCCTGAACCCCATCAAGTTAACAAACCAGATTTAGTCCAAACATAGGTCATGATTATTTTCATATTTCAGTTCTAAAATAAAGACTTGAAATGTTTATTTCAATTCTTTAAAAAACATGGTCCTAAAATTAAAGCATCGTTAATTATGTGTCTGAAATTGATGTTATGTTGGAAGGGTTGCCACTTTTTTAAAAAGCTTATTGTGCAATAACACTTCATTATATGCCATAGAATCTTGATTTGTGTTAATCAGATAAAGCAGTGATTTTTAAGGGGGCAAGAATTTTTTAATGTCATTTCCTGTGGAAATTATTTTAAAAAAGGAGAGGTTTAGTTTGTAGCATTTCAGGAATACCACGGTTTTCCCAAAGCTGTTGCTTTAGAATGAACTGCAACGCAAATGTGTAATTTGATGGCCAGATGTATAACTTATTTTACTATGTTGGTAGAACTTTTAATAATAAAGAATGTAAAAGCAGTCTGTTATTTTTATCAACTGTTGTTTACATTTACAAATGCATATTATACACTTTGATACTTGTATACTTTTGCACCATAGGCGTGTATATAAGGCCTTAATTTTGAGGGAAAAAAATAAGGCATACATCTGAGCTGTTGGGGAGATAGAGCTAGTCTCACGTTAAGCTTCTACATAATGTGCTGTTGGAGTGAGTATTGGTTTCAGACCCTTATAGACACTGCACACTCTGCTGTCATGTTTCAATATAAACAAATGCCTAAAGCCCTGCTATTGTGTTTAAAACATGAAAATATGTCTTCAATAAGACTGTGCTTTTACTCATCTCAGAGGTCAGGGACACAAACGTTGTTGCCTTGTGGATAATTACCTGACACCTGGTTCATTGGTACGCATTGCCTCTATGTATGCAATAGTAGCAGTTGTATTGTAGTACTGGGCGTGTGATGTGTGGCGCTTGAATAGTCTGATAATAATTTATGTCCAAACGAAGAGCCACTAAAGATGATTTAAGTACATTTGAATTACCTACTTTCGCTATATCCAGCCATGCAGGTTATTTTTGTCTTGATAAGCAACGCAAATCAGATTCTGTTCATCTGAAGGGGGAGACTATTATCTCAGGTGAATAATCAGCTCCCTAACAATCCATTGTGAATTATGGAAATCTTCCATGTTTTTCAACCAAAGCTGGTTACAAATTATAGTAAAAATATATTAAATAAAGCCACAGATACAGATAAAAATACCAACAACCTGTCCTTTCAATATACTATAGTTTTACTCTTATTTTAAAAATGTTTTTCCTGTGCCTTTTAACCTGACTTGGTTGATAAGGATGAGACTGCAGGTCAACATGCAAAACAGTTTGCAAATAAAATCACACGATGCTCTGGACAAAATTATCTATTAAACTGCCTCGTTTGTAGTTTATTAGAAATTAAAAAGCATTGTTGTAAATGTTTGATACAATTCCCCTCTGTCAACAAAACTCTGACTCAGTTCTACCACACCATCACACTTCATACTCTACATACATACAGTTAACTGTATATTCATCAGTTAGTGTCTCTTAGAGTTAATTTACAGTCCTGAATATTTAGACATTACAAAAATACATTCATGTTTTAGTGAAGGAGTACGAATGGAAATAAAGCTACTTTATATCCAACATCAATTAAAAAATAACATTTCAAAACAAAAGTAGGGGGCTTTTCTGAGTAAAATAAAAATCTTAGTCTAAATCTCAGTCAAAAAAGTCAGTCCAAGAACACATATCTGTCCTTTAACTACCAGTAAAGATGCATCCTGTAGACATACTGTAGTTCCATGTTAAGTCTTTCAGCAAAATATAATCATAAACATGCAGAACCCATTTAACTCTTCATCAAGAGTTAAATGCACCCTGGTCACAGTTAATGCAACACTGAAACATACTAAATAGATATTTAAGAATCAACACTGAAATGCAGACTTTTAATTCATTCTGCGTTATAAGCGTTTGGATTTTGTGACAGTCTGACCAACACCTTTGAACAAACACCATGAACGCTACTGAAAAATCCAATACTGCTAAAACTAAACTACTATGGAGTCAGGAGCCTGCCATACTCTTTTTAGCGTCTGATTATCAATTTACTTTTCTGTTTCAAGGTGTCACTCGCAGAGATAAAGAATTATCATCCAACTCTATAAGCTCAGGTTTTAAGTGTATTAGTGTCCTTAACTAAACTTTTAAAGTTAAAAGCTGTTAAGTTTGGCCACTCTCCTCCACTTGTTTCTAGTTGAAGCAGGTAGTTGCCTGCAGCAAAAAGCTACCTGCACACTACCTACTCAAACAGCAACCACACAGCAGCCCGAGACAGTGACTGGTGGACACACTGAAGCATTTAGCATTAACGTTGAGCAGCTAAGCGCTTGCCCTGTTGGCAAAGAGGGAAAATAATACAGCAAAATAAAAGTTAATGCAGATTAACATTGAAGAAAAATATTACTAAATTTTAAATTAGAAAGCCAATTGTGAGATGTAATGGTTGGACACCACAATAAAAGAATTACAGTTATTATTTAACAGCCTTTTTTCAATTAATTGAGTGCCGTTTACAACTAAATTATTAATTTAGTAGTTAGGCGCTCAATTCTTTAACTTTTATATAGATTAATTTATAAAAAAATTATAATAATATACATTTTAAATTCTAATATAATTCACCACTTTGTAATTTGTTTTCAATTATTATAGGATTATAATTTACCACTAGAACATTTTAAACTTCTGACACACTCAAGACTCCATAAACGCGACAGAAATGTCACAGAATTCAATAATGCACATTAGGTGGCCAGATGTAGCAAACAACCTTTTGCTTATCGCATGCTATTTATTAACAAAATGGCTACACAGAAACACTGCGATGACTTCCCCAGTAAGTCTACTTTTTTTGGCAGCTATAGTTGTGTTTCAGCTTTACCTGAATTTGCCTTTAGCCTAAAATTCAGTGTCCAACATCTCAAATGTAACGAGTCAAACTCCATATATTCTTGAACAGAAATGAAGCACCTGCAATACATGTGCCAATACGTGCCATCTCCCAAAATCAGTGAGCTATGAAAGACTAGATTATATATATCACTGCTACAATACAAAAAACCCTGGACTTCCAAATAGCCACAACCTTTTAGGTAGTTTCCATTTTTCTGAACGTGTTTTCAGCAAAAAAAGGAATACACAAATGTATACAAAAACAACAAACGTATGTGTTGGTCTGAGCAGATCTTATGTTTTCCTCAGTTCCTTTATATATTACTGCTGTCTGCCGCGTCTGACGAGGTGGAATGCCACGTTTTGCTGGATGTAGATGTAAAACAGAGATCAGAGTAAGTTTGAAGTTCAAGGGGTGCTCAGACTTAGCTGTCTTTGTGTAATGTCTGATTAAGATGGAGATAAAGTGGTTTCTTTGTTAGAAGTTGCAGTTTCTTCCTCTTAAAATCTGTGGGCTTCTTGTACCTGAAATGCAGAAAGAATGTACAATTTGACACAAAAGAATCCTATGAAAGGTTTTCACAAATAAAAACAAACAAACGTGTGATTTAACTTACAGTTCAATTACGATGGGCCCAGGTTTGATCTCATCCATTTCCATAAAGCCAAAACACTTTGTGCTGGTGAACCGCTTTTTGGGTTTGTAGTGTTTGAATTCAAAGAAGATAGCTGCTCCTGGAAACAAGTGGTACACAGAGTCAAGTTTACGAATATCACAGGAAAATATAGAAGGTTTGGGTTTTAGGACTTCTTACTTACTGGAGGCTTTGAGCCCCAGAGCTGTCTGTAATGCAGCATTTCTTTCTGTCATGTCTCAAACATTACCTTTTGGTAGTTTCTCCAAATGTCTCTGGATCTCTACGTCCACACTGAAGTGAATGTAGGTGTCTTCCTTCCTGGTGGCTACGGGGGTGTCCTGCATGGGGTTCAAATCTACACCATTCAAATCTGCAAGGTCAAAATCGGAGAACATGGTCTTGGTTTTGGCAGAAGATAGAAAAATTAATTAAATTAAGGGTTGAGAGTAGAGGAACTGCAGTAGGCTGTGCCTGTATTTGGAAACTAGCAGCAGTGGTTGTCTTTATTACTTTACCAAACTCCAATTGTTCACTTTCAAACCTTCACAAGGTTTGAAACAAACCATCACAAACCTTTGACACTAATCGTCATGTAAGGATCAATACACTGTCCGGCGTCCTTCAATCCAATTTTGTCAATTTTTATTGTAAGTAGCGTCATCCCAGGCTCCGATGGTAACCGTGGTAACAAGGTACCTGTAAAAGACAAAAGTGCAGACTTTAGTAGTAGCATAGCATTAGGTAATTATGTCAACTTGCACCAACCAACAGTAACTGATGGGTGAAGCTCTAATGTGAAGCGACTATATAATATTACACATTCACAGTACACTGCCAGGCTCTGTTTTGGGTCACTACCAAGTCCTGAGGGACACTAGTTGCTAACTGTGTCTGCTTCCAGTTTGATGCTGAGCAGGTAGTATCTAGTGTCTGTTTCATAGAGCTAAGGGAAACTGCATATTTGGGAGATTTTTCCTGCATTTATCACTATACACGCCTCATTTTTTTTCATACTATCAATGGCTTTTTTTCAAAGCCATTGATAGTATCAAATGCTGGTGCAGCTTTAGTTTTATCTTATTTGATTGCTATCTCTCAAAAGGTCTAATAAACTTTATTTATTTTACAGTAAAAAGAAGCATCTAATTCTAAAATAATTTCTGTCAATTTAGAAAAAAGCTGTATGATTCCAGTGAAAATCTGTTCAACAGTTGACAACAAATTCAGATGCTGTTTGCTGATAAAGCTGTACCTTGTGAAGCTGCAAATGAAGCAGGCAGGAATGAGCGATAAAGCCATGCACAGCACCGACAGAAAGAACAAACAGACACGTGATCATACAGTCACAAAAACAGTCAAACACTGGATGTTTTCATGAATCTGCCATCGGCAAACGGACAATACCAGGAGCTCGCGAGGGAAAAGCCTCAGTAGCATCTGCTTCTGCTGCTGCGTCTTCTTCCTCCTCCAGCTCGAGGTTCTCCTCTTCACCTGGAGCAAGGATTTTCCTGACAAAGATAATTGCAAAGTTTAAGCACTCGATCTACAGATTGGAATACAAATGTCAAAAGGCGCAATAGGAACTCTAATAGATAGTGATGGATATTTACCTTAATGGCACTGGCTGGACATCGAAAGGAAACTCTTTGTTGTAGGTCAGTATGTTTTTAATGACTGATGATTAAAAACAGGGAAGGTTGTGTAAAGAAAAATATCCCAACGATTGCATGAGAATTAACAAGGGAATTCCGTCAGAAACTTACTGGTTTCCAGATTCTTCAGGTCTTCTAACTTGAATTCTTCTTTTGACTGTGTGCACTACAGGAATGAAGGCAACAGACAAATTTAGGCACCTGAAGAAAAGCAATTGTGTTCTATTTTGTTTTAACATCAACCTGCAAGCTGGCACTTCTCATCTCCAGGCATGTCGCAATCTTCCCTAACGTTTTCTAAAAACATAATAAAAACAGGTTAGTTAACGAAAGTAAAAATAACTTTTACACCCAGTGGTTGTTAAAGAGAAGTGTAATAGCTACCTTCTGGTCTTCTGTGAACTCCGAAGAGTTCGTTGACTGGACCTCTTTTTGCAGTTGTCTCGCGAGTCTAAATAAAGAAAGAAAAGGCTTTAAATTCAAACTCTGCTCATGGATGATGATGGTGGATGCATTTTGTTCAACTGCGCCCCCTTGCGGTCAAGGCATAAGGTCATCAAGATGTAGTTTCTGTAATTTCCAAAAATATATATATATATATATTATGTGACCAAACAGATAACATCTTGAAACAATTGTCAGAAGGCTGATTGGGCCTGAAAGGCAGGAAACATTCCTCACTGAACAGCAATGTAAACCCACCCACAACAATGAGAGGGTGTGGCTCACTATTTCTCAACACTCTGAGGAATACTGGCTCATTTCTGCACTGCATGACACATAACAAAACCCGCTGTAGCTCGGGAGGATTTTCTAGGACAGACTCCTGAAAGGACTCTCCCTGAACTCCAGCTGATGGTGAATGAAGCTGGGATGTGGGCACGCACACAGCGACTGCCACATCACGTCATGGGTGGTGAGGGTTTATTTACAGCTGTGAGAGCTGACTGACAGCTCACAAGGCTAACTTCTCGCGAAGCACCATGCACCGACTGTGTCCTACGCGCTGTTATGTCCCTGCACATTTGAGGACAGATGGATCTGTCCTAGGAGGAAAAAGGAGCATGCCACCCGCGCTGTCGTCAGGATAAACCAGCTGCGCGGAGAGCTAGGATACACATGCTGAATCCAACTTACATTTGGTACTCATCTATAGCCTCCACTAACTGTCCCCACGAGTCAAAGTCTGTGCCTTTCTTAAAACTGGCGTGCCATTTCTGAATAGTCTTGCTAACATCGGACATTGTCGCGGGACGCGTACACGTTGCGCAGCATAGCCGGGATGGAGAGTCATGGACGGGGCTTCCAGCGGCGGCGGCGGCGTCAAACAGACTGTCTACTGTCCACAGGCGCACAGATGGAGACCGGTAACACCCCGACCAAGCTTTTTCTGTCTCTGATATCGCATCCGCAGGAGGCAGGAAGTCCCGCCTGGTGCTCTGGGTGCGCACGTTTTGGGACACGGGGTGGCCCGAGTGAACGGCAACAGGATGTCTGCAGTACTACAAGTGGGTGGTTGTGAAACTATTCTGCAGGATCAAAGTGGTATTTAAATTAAAGGTGCAGTCAGTGTTTCTTTTCGCCACATGCATTAAAGGTGTAGCCAATGAAGCAGAAGAGTTTGATAATCTCCAGTCTGTTTTAAGGCATCAGTGTTTCTTGCTGTTATTTCTTCTAGTCATACAGAATTATGGCTATATACTAGGATAGTCGATATACTTTTTCAAAAGCTAATGTGATTCTTCACTGAAATCAAATGGTCAGTCTCCAAAATCAAAGAAATCACAAATGGGTTTATTGCCTAGTAGAATTTATTTTGGTAATGTGGTGCTAAACGACTTATAACCCACAAAATGAAACAAGGACACACCTTTGCCTCATTTTCTCTGTTGGGCTGTGGTGAAGGGATTGTCACGAAATCTAATACACAGTAATCCATTATACATTTCAATATTTTTAAACAAGATATTCTGACAATTCAGCCTTTAACTTCTCAAATGTGAGGATGTTTAAATTGAATGTGTTTGGGTTTTTGACTATTGTCTGGACCAAATAAATTAACGTAAGACATCACTTTGAGCTCTAAGCTATTGTAATGCATTTTTCTAAGTGCAGAGCTAATGTACTTAACTGGATAATTAATAATTTTAATTAAATGACAATGAGTTTTTCGCTACTGATAAAAGTAATTTTGCCCATTTGTTTTAATAATATGTTAAAAATATTATATTACATTGTATTCATTTTTATATACTTGTGTTTGTTTACATGTTTACACTTTTTATATAATTTTAACAATCATTAAATTGTCACAGAAGATTGTCAACACATGACTCGCTGGTGAAGCGAAGTAGAACTTTTATTTTGAAACTATATCTAGGCTCTTCCGGCGTGTGCTTAAGTTCCGCGTTAGACATGGGAGTGAGAACCGACACAGCTAACGATGTGTTTTCGGTCCCCTTAGCCGCTGACAAAATGAGATAAGATGGAGAATGTAACGACGGACTCTGCTGCGGCTGAAGAGGACGAGTGTTCAGATTCAGAGGTTTTATGTTTGATGAGAGTGGGAGAAAATTCAAACTGGCTTCGCTTGTTCGAAAACACTGAGGTGCAGTTTGCTAACGCTAGCTAAGTAGCTAACTAAATTTGCCTAATTTAACATACAAGTTAACGCTATTATTCAGACTTTCACATACAATATATTCATTATTTCTAGTTAATCGTTTTAGTTTCCTATTATATAGTTTTTATCCATATGTGCTAATGAGAAAAAAAGAGACGCACAGCTAACAGGCTTTTTCCTTTTGACTGGTTAGAACACCATTGGACGGGGTATGGATGTAACCTACCAGCTACTGTCCCCAAGTTGTCCTCTGATGATCTCCAGACTGCACTGTACTTTTAAGCAAAGGGAAGATGGCCACTGGACAGTAACAGACAGGAAGGTAAGCAGGTTTCTGTTTCCCTCAGTTATTAAACTTTGGTTACAATAAAAATGTCAAATAAGATAACAAAACAACAATAAAATATAGAAACCACAATAAATACATATATTGTTGTATTTAATGCTGCAGCTTACAACCCTTGTTATTAATCTTACAATTGTTTTTTATAAATAATCTAGATTATGCACATGTCATTTTGACAGCTTGTTAAAATCAGATGTGATGTTTTGTTTAGACGTTAGAAAAAACATTTACAACTCAATTAGTGACTGCTTAAAAGCTCATGTATTAAATTAATGACACTTTAAATTTAGAGACATATTCCTGATATTTATTTACCATTATTAATAGATTCAACAGAAGGTGATATAGACTGTGGTGTCTTCTCTCCTAGAGTCTTAATGGTGTGTGGGTGAATGGAAACCGCATTCCTGCTGAAGAAGATCATCAGCTCAGGCTCGGAGACTCCATACAACTTGGGGTTCCGGTAATGGGATCCAAAGTGGAGTTTGACTATATTCTCGTTCAGCGGCCCCTCAAAGACATAAGACACTATCTGGCAAAAGGACACAGAGAGGGTGTTAAAGGAGCCCATGCTTCCAAGAAGCCCAAGAGGAAGTTGACTATCGAAGAAGTTGAGCCATCTACCTCAAAGTCTAAGCTCTACCGCTGCTCTTCAGCAGACAAGTCATTTGCAAAGTCCTGCCCATTGCCTCCTATAAAACGCCAGCAGAGGCGCAGCTACACCCAGCTGGCAGAAACCGGATACAGTGGACAAGCTCAGGAAGTGAACCAGTACTCTGATGGCTCCAGCACTCCCTTTGATGTGGACAATTTGCATAGGTATATAGTGCTGCAAATGTTAGTTAGTTGCATTACTGACTAATATCGGGTATCCTTTGTCAGTTAATCATTTGGTCTGTAAAATCTCAATTGATTACAAAAACAGTTCAGTTTCATTTCAAGTAATCTCCTGTCTGCAACAATGCTCCATTTAGCAGTGCAGTATTTGTAAAGGTAATTCCAGAAGTTCCAATTGTATATCTTAATCTGAAAAATATGGATGTGAGTGATTTATGCCAATCAGTGTGTCATTAGTTAAAGGTAAACTTCTTTTTCTCTGAAAATCTCCCTTTCCGTTTTACAGGTATAGCCAGAATATTCAGCTGTTGAGGGAACAGGTGGATCACACCCAGAAGCAGGTAGCCTCTTTGGAGGGAGAGCCCCAAAAGGTTGACCCGCTCAGGGAGGAGCAGGTCAGGGAGCTGCAGGGTCAGCTGGAGACTCTCAGAGCCAAAATGCACAGGATGGAGACGTTAGAGAGGTCTTTCAGTGAAACTAAGAGAAAGCTAGAGGTGAGAGTTTTTTCTATGTGTCCAGTGAAAAAGAACATGCTAAAACCAATTAAGGGTATATGCCCAGCTGTTGCGAGTCCATACCGGCACACGTGGACGATACATATTTCTGAGTTCCATTGTAAGCTGTTATGGTGAGATCTACACACCTCAGAAGATTATGTTTTTTTTAATTTTTCACTTTGAAGTGAGATTTTGAATACAGCCCTCCATGTGTTGATGATTTTGGCTTTTATTGACCATTGATTTGTAACTTTGTTAATCAAGATCTGATGGCTGCTTTAAGTGGTGACTTATTTTTTTGAGCAGTGTAGATATTCATATGACCTCATTCATAGAACTATAGAAAATAGAAAAGCCTAAATATTGTCATAATTACATGTGGTCCAGGTCTTCTGGATATAAAACAATGCTACAGTACAGCATGTTACATGTTGACAATTTTTGCTTGAATGACTATAGAACACAAAATGTTCCCCAGTCAAATTTCTTTCCTTTTCTATGTGTTTAGGCAGAGAAAACACAACAACAAGAGGAGCTTCTGAAGAAGCAGCTGGATGAGGCCTTACAAGAAGTAAGAAGCATAAAACGAGAAAGTGGCTTGGTGAACTTTTTTTATTCAACAAGCAACTAAGTGCATATTACAGTTTCTTATTGTGTTATGATAAATCAATATATTTGTGATTTATTCTAATATGTTAATTTCTTTATAACGGTTTGTAGCAAAAGAAAGTAATAGACGAACTAGCCCTTTCACGGCAAGGCTTTGAGGAGATTCTTTTGGCCAAAAACAAAGAGCTGGAAATGACAAAGGTATTCATAAGGTAGTCATTTTATACATTACATACTTTGTTTACGGAATCAGATTACAGATTTCTTTAATTCAATATACGCAGGAGGAGAAAGAAAAGGAGAGAGCTCAAAAGGAGGAGGTAGTGACACAAGTGACTGAAGTTCTGGAGAACGAACTTCAGTGCATCATCTGCTCTGAGCTCTTCATCGAGGTAAGACCAAGGGTCTTTTTGACATGGTGTTAACGTAAGCATAAACAAAAACACAAAACAGATTACAACTTTTTTGTTTTCTCTTAATTGTACTTGGGATATACAAAGGAAAAGTGAATACCACTAAAACATTTTTAATCTGTTGTTGTTTTCTCATCCACAGGCAGTCATCCTGAACTGTGCTCATAGTTTCTGTTGTCACTGCATCCAGCAGTGGCGCAAAAAGAAAGATGAGTGTCCCATCTGCAGACAGGCAATCCAGTCCCAGACTCGCTGCCTGGCTCTGGACAACTGCATAGACCGCATGGTGGAAAACCTGAGCCTGGACATGAAGGCGAGGCGACAGGCGCTCGTCACTGAGAGGAAAGGTGAGAGGTGCGTTATCAGCTGTGTCATTAGTATCCAAAAGTTTATGCAGTCAGAGGACTAAGAATTTGATGTTTTAAAGCCCAACGTGAACAAGACATATAAGACAAATACTGTAAAATAGTAACCACTGTATTTTAGAGATTATCTGATGAAGAAATATGGATAATACTCACTGATACACAACTTAAAATTAGATTTTTTTTTTCTTCTAGATAAACAAGCTTCTGACCAAGATGTCATCATATCAGGTCAGGGGAAAACCTTCAAATGTCGTTATTAAATGTTGTAGAGTGAATTTGAAATAAAGCAGACAAGTCAGCTTGATTGACGAACAAGGACAAAGACAGTAATACATAAATCTTTAGTGTACTGTATACTTTAAAACATAGGTTTCTTTTTTCCTCGTATGTCCTGGGAACATCACAGTTATTCATCTCTTCAGTTACAGAACACACATCAAACCACAGCAGTAATTCAGGTTCAGGGACACCCCGTACAGTTTAAGTGTCTCACTGACGGTGTAATTGCTAGCTGTAGTGTGCAATGTCACTTCCAACAGCTCAAATGACTTGAAGGCCTTGAAACACGGTATCAGCTGAAGTGTCCTTGAGCAAAGTGCTTGACCCTCAGCTGGTGAGGTGATTCCGCTTAGTTGTTTCCAAGATGTTAAAAGAATATTTATACTCCATGTGTGGGTGGTCCAGGGTGCAGAGTGAGTGAATGCCTGAACAATCGTGGTTAATAGGGTGGCTTGGTTTTGGAAATGGATAGATGAAACCATTGGGTGCATAGAAGACGACTAATTCTTCTTCATCCTTCACTGTTCATGTTTTTTTGAGTCGTGCAGTCATCCTCTGAGCTGGGTCTGCCGTAGCCTGCTCTTATCTTTGGCAGTATACAAAATGTGATGGAGCAGGAAAAGATTCGATAGCAGGCTGAACTTCTTCAGCTATTGCAGGAACTCTGGGAAATGTTCAAGTATCTTCTCTCAGTGACAAATCCTGTTGTTTTTCTTTCCATTTTCCAGCAGCAGCTTCTGCAGAGGTGATGGTGATCCACGATGATGACAGCAGCAGAAGCAGTAATAGCGACAGCGACAGTGACAGTAGCAGCAGCAGCAGCAGCAGCATGGTGTCCATAGATAGCAGCCTGAGCTCTGTGGTCTCTGTGGTCACAGGCAGTAGTATCCACTTGGACTCCAGTTCACCCTACAGTGGTTACTCAGATGAAAGTGTTGAAGACTTTGATGATTAGCCCGATTTTCTTGTGGGCTGTAATGTAAATTGAACTCTATGGCATTTGTTTTCCCCCTACAATCTTCCCGGGGCCTTGAAGATATTGAGCGCAGTTTCATCAAGTCCAGTAAACAGGTTCAGCTGAGATTTATATTTTATTTCTGAAAACTCTTTTGTCTTATTGTCTTTATTTTCAACAAAAGGAATAAAATTTCCTATGCACTTTTGTAGTCACTTCCAGTTTGTCTGTATTCATGCACTCTTTGACCTTTCTTGTTTGTTAATGGTTCTAAGGAACCAGTAAATCATTGTAATTATAAATCTGTTGAAACTAGAAGAAGTAAAAGTGTTCTTTCATTGTTGACTTCAGATGTTGTGGTAGTTGAAGGCATAAACGTCTATTATCTGAGACCGAGGCAGTGGAAAACAAACCTCTGCTTCCCTCCAGCACAACTCGGTGGACAGCAGCCTCGGCCTGCCACTTGCTGAGACTTGCCTGCAGGATGCAGTTTAATAACTCTGATCTATTGACATTTACTTTGACGCCATCTTCTGGTCACATTTTTTATTTATGCACTAAATACCTGCAAAAGTAGAGACTTGGCTATGAATCCATCTGTACTTACTTACTGTAACACATCGGTGTAGCTCGACCATGTTGGATGGATTACCAATCTTTGGCGTGCAAGTTCATTTTTATGTGTTTTATATATGTTTTCAGAAGATAAGAACCGGCTGGATGTTTATGTCAGATACATTATAGAATATTTGCAAACCACAGATGGCTTAGAATAAATTATGTTAAATAGAGCAACATTAATAATACAATTATCAAATTTGTTCTGTTTATTTTTTAACCTAGTACCCTTTAAATCAATCCTGTGGCTTTTACAAAGTAAGCTGTTACTGGAGTCTCTAAACTTGTTGAGGTGAAAAAATGTTTTTTAAACATCTTACTGTGCGTGAAAATAATTTGCAATGTGATCATGCTGGGATTCCTGAAACACTGCCAAACTCTTTTATTGTTATTTTATGTTATGTATGTTTCCATTCACCCACATGTCCCTCTGGGAATTGCCTGCCTGGTGCTAACAGGCTGTTAATGTCAGTGACTGAGCAGCTCCGGGGAAGCTGTGGTGCTTTGCTAAAAGGCTCTGAGGCTTAAAAAAAAGAAGCTAGTTAATCACCCCCTGTGGCCTTACTCCAGAGTTTACCTCAGCTCTCACCGGCCCTGAGTCACACAAACAACTGGATGAATTTATTTCACAAGATAGTGTGATAAATGCTTAGTTGGGTTTACAGTAAAGTCTTAAGTAAGTAAAGATGAGTTGCAAACATGTGGAACTGCCTTGTTCTTATGATTTTAATTACCTTTATTTTCATCAGTTGGTTCACTGTTTTGTTATGCATATAATATTTTGATTCATTATGGGAAGACTCAGTAGCTTCATTTTGCTAATCTTACATCGTTTTGATAGTTACACACAACCTTGCATTGCCTAGCAACTATTGCAACAGCTCATATGTTTAAGGCAAATTGAGTGAGGTGGTGCTGACCCGAAGCCAATGTCATCGTGGCTGCTGACATTTTACTTAGAGTGCCTACAAAGTTCTGGTGTCAGCATCTAAACAATCAAACCAAATTTATTTCTTGATAATGTTTTTGAAGAAATTTATAATTTGACTTTATGTAACAAATTTGAGACAACATTCTAATACAGTATGCGTTAATTATTGTGGTTGTGAGTCTAAAGTATTGCAGTATTCAGAGAAACAGCACAAAATAGACATTTTGATATGTAAAGTAGCTCAAGTAATAGTCAAAATCATTAGGCTGAATTCCAGGTATAGGTTTCAGGGCCATGCCATTAAAAAAATGAAAGAAACGATTGAAATATTGAAGAAAAAATAATGAAAGTTAAAAAATAATTTATAATTTGCTCAAAATATTAAAATTAAAACACGTTTGAATGTTTAGATTTTCGTAACTGCTGTGCGTACTTAATCATTACCTTATTATTTGTGTTGTAATGTGTATAATTAGTTCAAAACTATGAAAGAAAGTTGAATGAATAAATTGATGTTGTTTCTGAATAGAGCTGCTTTTATTGCACTTCTGTGAGACAAAGGCATCCATTCCTTTTGAAAAATCTATTCTAAAAACTGTTGTTGACCTTGTGCCAAAACAACATGTGTTGTTTTTATCACTAAACCCACAGTTCTTGGTGCAGGAACACCCACCCAAAGTGATTTCTCTTACACTGCCTCTAACCAGTGCAGGACGAGATGAGAGTGAGTTTTCCTGCTGTGCAGTGGAGGGCTGATGTCACGCCAGTCCATTAAAGCTGGAGTATGAGGGAAGCGTGTGTCTGTCAGGCCATATTACACGAGGACGGCAGTGATGGGCTGCCTCTGGGGTACAGTTGGAGCCTCTTATTCCTCCATCAGACTCCTACAGCAGCCTCATGTTTTCAGTAACAGCCATCTCTCTCACACACAACCATCCCCAAACTAGAATAGAAGATAGAAAATGTAGATTTATATTCTAAAGTTAAGTGTTGCACATTACACTTGACTTTTTTCTTTGTAAAGCACATATGTCAGTAGCACACTCTATCTGTGCACCTGCTTTGTGATTTGTTGTTTGTAAGAGACATGGCTTCACTCCAGTGTGCTCTCATCCAAAAGGGCCCTGGTCCATGTCCGTGGTCCATCTGCCAGCTTTGTAGAATCCAAATGCTCTTCACAGCATGGTCAGGCTGAACACTGCAGCAGCTCCAGCATAATGCAACACCGATGTCACACATTCCCAAAACACACACTGGTGCAGGACTCATAGGAAGATTCTCCTTTCCAACTTCCAAATATTCCAGGTAACCTGGTAAATCTTAATGAATTTAAAAACTATTTTACAGGTTAGAATCTTATTCAGTGTAACTGAATAATCAGAGTGAATTGACAGGTTAGGTTATTACTTACTAGTTTGATTGATTGTATTTTTTTTTTATTCTTTGGCTAAACTAAATAACATTGCATTTTAGGTCATCTTTCTAAAGATGACCCTCATGCTGGCACAGTTAAACAATATATCAAATGACCTATATCTGTTTGCCCTGTTGAAATAAGAATAAGTCTTTCCAATTAGCTTTTGTTGTTGTTCTCGCTGTTATATATATGTAGGCCTCCGGTGCTGCCCATTTCTACTAGTGTTCACCAACACAGTTAAGTTACGTTCCTGGTTGTCGAAAATTCCGCCTTCTAACCTGCTAAAATGACATCCAAAGATATTACTGACACGGAAATAACTAACAACTTTGACAATAAAACTCTCGATTTCTCCATCCTATTTTCTAACATGTTCTAATAAGTATAGCATAGTAGCCAGTTTATGTCTATTTTGTATGTTTCTATTTGGTAAACTAGCGGCCCCGCTGTAAAACATTGAAGACTTCCATTTCCCCTGACCTACACTGTGAGCGTTCTGTTGCCAAGGAGATAGATGAACGCAGGTAGGTTAGCTTAATGCGCCCGTTTGACCGCGGCGGACATTTCGTTTATAACGCTAGTATAATGTTAACAACAAAATGAAAACTACAACTAAACACCAGATCTTACCTAGTTTGTTAGTTGAGTCTCCAGATATGCACGATATAGCTATAAAAACAGTTTAGCGCTTTAGTTTTGCAGTAACACAACTAGCTAGTCAGCTAGCTAAATCCACGGTTGATCGAGCTATGCTCCTCAACCAATTAAAATGTGACTATGTCAAATCTTAATGCTTATTTTGGAGTTTCTTCATTACTTTAAAGCAGAAGAGTCATCAAAGCCTACAGAAATTGTCCAAGTCCTCTCCACTGGTCCGACTCAGCCCAACAGGTCGCTTCAGAAAGATGAGAAGGATCATTGGTGAAGATCTAGATTGGTCACTGGCAACAGTGCCTTATTTGTCAAAACTGTGCTTACACAGCATTGTGAAGAATTTCAGCGGTAGGCTTTTTAATATTATGCACTGTTTTACACAATAGCGTACTTTATAACTGGAGGATGATTGTAAAACTTGGACTTTTTACAGAAAAGCCCATATTCGAAGAACTTACACCCGTTCAGAAAGATTTCATTCATGAGAGTCTGTCTCCATCTTTGCCTCTGAGTGTGACAGCCAAATTCATTAGTGATGGTATCTACTGGAAGAGGTGCTGCGAGCAACGGTGGAACCTTTGTGATGTCTCCCATTACGGCCAAAGCTGGAAGCGCATGTTCTTTGAGAGGCACATGGAGAACATTATTGATCACTTTATTCCAGGTGTAACAGAACTAAGAACAGTTCTAGACATCGTTCCATATTGCAAAAGCTATGTGAAGAGGCTGAACATCTCCCAACTGCTTCCCCCTATAAGGGAGCCACAGAGAGAGGAAGAGGAATATGGCTCAGAGTTGGCAAGTTACAGTGATTTTGATACATCCTCCATGGACCACTTTAACTTTGGCATCCTTCTTGACAAGTTAACCAGCCTGGAAGAGCTCCATTTGGTGTACAGGGTCAAACAATGTGGAATGAACTTTGAATGGACGATGTTTGAAATGACAGACAAAGATTGTGAGTCCCTTGCCAAGGCCCTTAAATCCTGTAAGAAATTGAAGGTGAATATCGATCCCTTCTCAGTGGTTTATAGCATGCTGCTTTTAGCTCTGCATAGTTATAGTGTATGGAGCCAGATTGTCTGGAGCGTGTTTGTTTGTTGTATGTCAGCATTTTTGACTTTCTTGCCAGTAAAGAAATGTCACACGCAGAAATGTCCCCAATGTGATGAAACAAGAATTGTTGTTGGTGCAGCCTAAATTTCATGCATACACTATTTACATCAAAGCAAAGACAGCAAAGCCTTTGGCTGCAGCCTAAATAAGTCACGCAACAGTTATGTCACATGAATTTATTACTGCATGAGAACTGCATTATTATATCTGATACTAGTTTATATGCACGCTGACCTGGAAACTGTTCAAGAGGTTTTTGGGTTAGATATTATGGCTGCATTTAATACCTGATTAATCTATTAATTTATTTTAATTTAAATATATAATAATGTGTTAAAACAATTTCTAATAATATAACGTTTTTACAATTATAATTGCCAAAGCCTAATGTGACATCGTCAAAATACTTGTTTAGCAATATTAAACTTACAACTTACAATATATTATTATATATTCACTGTCACATATGGCAAGTTCATTTTCAAGGCTTTCAAGGCTAAATGTGTTCATCCTCATACAATTCTTTTTACACAGCTTTTTAGGCTCTATCAAAGCCACATTGATGATAACAAGTGCAGGCTGCTGGTGAAACACCTTCTGGACCACCCATGCCTGACGGAGCTCGACTTCTCTCACAACCTGATAGGAGACAGAGGAGCGCGAGCCATTGGCAAACTCCTCAACAGCAGTAAACTTGAGGTACTGAAGATGTGTGACAATGTTATCAGAGACACTGGAGCTAAAGCTATAGCTCATGCCTTGTCCAGGAACTCCACTCTTTTATCCCTCAGTCTACGTCTCAACCGTCTGGGAGATGAAGGGGGCAAGGCCATAGGCAAGGCCTTGCTGAATAACAAAACCCTACTTCACCTGCACCTGGGAGCAAATAAAGTGACAGGGCCTACTGCCATTGCTCTTGCTCAATTGCTAGCTCAGAATAACACCCTCAGGAGCATCAATCTCTCCTGCAACATCCTGGGTGAAGTGAGTATTACACCCATTATGAATTTGTGTCTTCACTGTAGCAATAAACAACTCACAGTATTACATTACCTTCATAGTCTTAGTTGGGCATGTTAAAATTATATATAATATAATATATATAATTATAATATTAAATTATTGTATTATTAGGTAATAAACCTCTTAAATACTGGTTTATTTTCAACCACTGGATTCCCCTGGAGATTGACAATACTTGTATAAAAACAGTACATTGAAGTGAACAGACAGAAAAAATTTAAAGTACAAGGATTTTTAATTATGCATAGAAACATGCAATAATGGAAAACTGAATAAGTTGGTTCCCCTTGAGATGTAGATCTGAATTTTCCCCTTCTCCTGTTCATGTCGTTAGGATTTCACCATGTACTGTGATTCTGACTGGAATATACGCAATGTGTAGTATCATCAGTGTCTTTGACTATGTATCACTGCCATATGTTTTTGTGTGTTTTACCTGTTTGTGCAGGATGGAGGTAAAGCTCTGGAGGAGGCGATGTCTCAGAACACCAGTGTAACAGAATGTGAGCTCCGCCTGACAGAGATTGATGAGCAGGTTGTTTCCTTCATTAACAAGGCGGTTTGGAACAACAAGTGTTTGGAAGAAAAGAAACAAGCTCAAGACAAGACAAGCAAATAGATTTCAACATATATTCTTTGTTAGGCAAACCAATATTCCCTCTCATATGTTGTACTCTAAGTTATCAAGTATTAATATAGCTACATTACAATTAACCAAATTCAATCTGAAGGACAAAACATGTAATGTTAGGTAGTAACAGGTAACAGGTAGATCTTGGGAAAAAAAATTAAAATTAACCCTCAACTGATCCTAACTTGTCTTCCAATCTTGCACTGGGTGATGTGCTCTTATATTATGATGAACAGAAAAAACTGTTTATACTCAGTAGTTCACCAATTAGGCAGCCAACAAAGTTTTACTACATTTTGTGTGATGAAACCTACTGGGTGAAATCGTCCCTGCAAAGATTCCAGCTGCCTGTCACATGCATTCATTGAGTTACTAAAATGTGTAGAGAGGCAACAGTTGTCATGAAGGCATTTGTACACATCTTAGGTGAGCATTTCAGTTTATTGAGGAGCTGTTTTCCATTTTGATACACAGATTTGGTATTCAGATTTTATGTAATAACAAGGCAACATTGTGATGGTGTTGGAGTACATACAGACTTGCATTGTTGACTAAACACCTTTGTAGGTATAAAAAAAAAACAAATGAAGTGTTTTGAAAAATTGTTCTTTAGAAGATTCATTTTTTTGTGGGTTCATGATTCAAGCCCTCACCCCCCAATTAAAAAACATGTGAAATTGTGAATCGACCCTTTTTTATTACTACCAACAATCACTCAACTTCCCTCCCAAAAGGTGGATGGTGTATGCATGTGCGCCCCATTCTCTACTAAATCATTCTGACAGTAACGTGTTTAAAGGGAAACAAAAATAAGTCAAGCAAGAAAATCTAAAGCAGCACAAAGATGCTGTCATTACTATTTTAAAACAGATCGTATTGTCATTATGGACTTATCAAACTTATCAAGCTTCTAACCTCTGCACATCAAAAAATGTCTCTTAAGTTTGTGTTACACATTCGGGTATGATCCACATTGACAGACATTCTAACACCTCATCTCTATTGTATTTACAGTGCAAACCCTTTGTGCCCTAAAGTCTTGAAAATTCACAAAAATATGCAAATAGAAGAAAAAAAAACCCAGGCAGGCCATTCTTGAGTGAAATTGTACATATACCAACCTAATGTACTTAGTAAACTTTATAAAGGGTTCAGTGCTTTGCATGACAAAAGCCTTTATTATAACAGTCTGTGGGGAAAGATCTCTAGTTATGTTTAGATTTCTAACCGTCTTCAATACCCCAAATTGTGTTTGTCACTGTTGTTACGTAAACATTGCACTGGTAAACAGATTCTTTTCTATCTTACCCATTGCTATATATGAATATCACAGTGAAGCCATCTGAGAGGCTTTTTGGCGAAGAGGATGTGATGGCTTCCGTATGAAACAATGACTAAAATCTGAGGACTCATCTTTCAGCCTCCACCTCTGACAAAATAGTTAAATGGACATTTCATATTTGAATCCCTTATGGACTTGACATGCTCTTGTATGTGGTGACTTCTGTTTGTTTGTTTGTTTTTCAAAGCAGGTACATGCAAGCCCATCATCTGCCTGGACAATGCATGCTGGGAAATTATCCAGCACTGAGTGACATCATTCTGAAATATGAGGCTAGTGGCAGCAGTCAGTCGGTTAGCTTAAAGACAGGAAACAACCAAAAGGGTTTAAGGGCCACGCTGTAAGTGTGAGCGTGAGAGATCTTGATAAATGCATTTTTTTACTCTTAGATAGAGCCAAGCCAGTTTTACCTGTTTCATACTTATTGCTAAGCTATGCTAACCAGCTGCTGCTAGCTAATCGAATACACAGACATAACAGCATTATTTATCTTTTCATCAGACTCTCTCCAAGAAAGGGAGTGTGTATTGTTCTCAAACTGCTGAAAACACAGTTAGTGTCATAAAGGCCAGGGCCTGGTGCGATTTGCATCAGCTGCTCAATCTTGGCTGTGTTACAATGCAACTTTACTAAGTGAAGTGGTACAGCTCACATAATGAAACCAGATTGCGCCTCATGCTCTAACATTTACCTTTTAATTTGCCATAACCTGCTTTTACTGAGAAACACTTTTTAACTTTTGAAAGCACCATATAAATAAGTCTCTACCTACTGTATCTATTTATCATGCCACGTGTTTTATGGAGAACATGGATCAAGCGGATTTAGTTAATTATAGTTTGAAACTAGCTTAGCGTTGCTAAGAAAACCGTGCTTGTGTAGTGGTCAATCCTGGAGATAAACGGGTACCTCACATGTTGGATGAATAGCTTCTGTTTGATATATGTGGAATGGGAATATGTAGTATAATAAAGTTAGAACAGTTTGGTTCGGCATTCTGTGTTTGCAAACCCCTCGATCCAGATACAGTATTATGCACCAGGTCCTTGGAAAAGTATTTGAAAAGCGAAAAGAAATGTCCGTGTAACAGGGACATTTCTATAAGCACAATAATTGCTCTAAATACTATCCTGAGTGGGGCTTGCATAGATGACCTGTGAGAGTGATTTTACTATAAATCTTTGAATGAAATGTGAGGTTTGATTCATGCCTCGCTCCCTTTGATTATTTTCAGGGTGTTCTCTAGTATTGCTATAAAGATCTCCAAACACCACACCACAAATGGAATGTAATGAGTATGGCTAACTGGTCAGTTACATGAAGACAAGTCGCTAACAGGAAGTAAAACAAAATGCCCGACCACAAGCGCAAGATTTTTTTATATTCTTGGAAGTTCAATAATTTCATATGGTCTTAATGGCAGAAATCTAATCTGGTTTCTAGTTCACTGCAGGTCTCACAGATGGAGCTAGAAGCTGGTTTGTAAATAAATACTTCTGTCTCCTTGACTGGTCTCTGTGCTTCCCCTGTTCCCTTAAAGTAGCTCCAAGACATAATATAATATCATAAGTGTTGAGGGTGATGCATTTTGGCTCTATCTATCTAATCTTTATTTTAACATGATTCCTAGCATCACTTTTTCCATTAAAAGTTTATTATGGTACGTGATTATATAACAAAATTCACTATGACTAAGACACTAAGCCAAGAGGATGTATTTTTCAGTACTTTAATGCTGTCATATTATTAAATCTGACACTATCTGTAGAGAATCCAGGTCTCTGCCTAGCTCTAGCGTCTTTGATGACCAGCTCTCTGGTTGTCTCTCTGATATGCAGCAGCACAGAGCCAGCTACGCAATAACTGAATTACATTATAAAGAGAAAACATCTGCATTTAGGGTCAGGCTGTTTGGGCCTGCAAAGATGTTTTATGGGTGTTATTTTCTATGTTTCGTCTTAATGAGATCATGATGATATGGTAGCTTATGCTTGTTGATATCAGTCGATCACTAGGCACTTAAATAAAGAGGTAGGTTGAATACAAATGAATTTTTGATTCTTTTTAGAACTAGCTGGGTTGACACCGCTCTCTAAATATTTTGGAGACATTTATTACTAAGCAATTGTCGGTTATAGATGACATACAGGTTATACCTAGGAAACAGCTTTAAGAAGTGCTGTTGGTTCGCTCTAAAGCTCTTGTGTCCTTTAGCTCTCCAGTGCTCAATTATTCATTGACAGTGTTGCTATATTTAGCAAGCCAGGAAGTATAATGTCATTGCAACCAAGCCGATTTCTGCAAACTGAATGTATTTGTAACTCCATCAGACAATTATATTTATATCCTATGGAAGTGTATACTGTTTAAAAAATGAACTGAACAATTGATCTTCCAATGTCTACATCTTTTACATATACAGTATATTTATATCTGGGCTAAGATAACGTCACTGTATAAGAGGCATGTAGTTTAATAGAACAATTTTGCCATGTTAATGTTATGATGACAATGCTGATAGCTTTGAATTTTTCAGTTCACTCACAATGAGTCAATTTCTCAATATTTTTCATTCATTCAATTGTCCTATGCCTTTTATTTCTTGCCAATTTCTACATGAAGTAAGACCCCCTTACAGTCTCCCAATAGGCTAGTGTTACTCATGTGTTTGCAAATTGTCTGTGAACTACAGATATGACATTTACAGTAGGATGTGACTCCCCTTGGTATTCCTTAGATGCTGTAGGGCTGTACGTAACACTTTGGCAGCATATTCCTTTAAAGCTGCAGTCTCATCAAGACCATCAAGTCTGTTTTCCCTGACTTATTAGATGTACGTCAAGGACTTTCCTAGACATACGTTCTCTTGAGATTTGAGAGTACAGTATCCTTTACAGTAGTTTGTGGGAACTTGTGATGACTGAGTTACCTGTGTTGTTATCCCATCAGAAGTTAATGTTATTCCATAGAGGTTAGAAGCTTGCTCACTCTGTTCTACTATCATTATATTGTCTGCTCAGATAAGTGTAGAAACTGTATGTCATAGGGAAGTCTCTACACAAGAGCCGTTTCTGTGCAGGGAGCGGTGGTCATGGTTGAGGCAGCCTTCATTGCGATGTACAATGAGCACTGGGAAGTACACCGCGTCCTGATAGGCTGGAGGATTCTCCTCACTGTTATGCTGGTCTGACAGACAGCGCGTGCTCTCTGTGGGGCAGGACTGCTCATTCAGGCTCCCGCTGCTCCTCCACAGGCAGCTCCGTCTGGAGCCGTACAGTCGGCCCAGCGAGAAGCGGCTGGCGCTAAAAGGGATGCGGGGGCTCCCCGTGTTGCAGATGCTGAGAGCGCTGCGAGAGAAGATGGAGGAGCTGCTGATGGCACGGTGGCAGCGTTCGCAGTTCTGCCTATAGCCTCCACATATGGAGTAGCTGTTACAGCTCCCTGAGAGCTGGGCCAGGTCCATGAGAACCGCCTCTGAGTAACTGGGCACCAGCTGCTGGTTGGAGCGGATGTGCCACTCCAGTTCTGTACTGTCAATTGTGTTAACTCGTGGGATGTGTCTGCAATATGGCCGCTCCTCAGATGGTGTTACTGGCACAAAGTCAAAGCCAAACAGCTTCTCTACGTGGTAGTGTACACAAGCAGTGCAGTACTCCGTCAGCACCCGCAGAGGCCAGGAGACGGTGAAAGCAGCTGCCACCAGAAAAGTCGACTTAGATGCGTACCAGGGGAGGTGATTAGGGTCAGAAAAGGCAATCATATACTCCTTAAAGTCTACATTCTTCAGGTGCATCCCTTCACGGGCCTCCATATAGTCATCCAGGCCCTCATTGTCTGTGAAGAACCTGGCCCGTTGGGTCAGATAGGAGTTCTCTGACTCCACATTGGCAAAGCTAAAGCACTTAGTGAACCTCAGCCTGGTGATAGGGAACCCCTCCAAGTCCAGCAGGTCCTTTGAAATGTCCTTAACCCCACAGTTTCCATAGTCAAATTCTGCCTCAGCCACATGTGTGTTGACTCGCTCATGGTACACCTGTGTAGTGGTGTACGCATCTCCATTGCGGTAGCGCGTCACCTGCCGCGTCCTCCTGACATAATGGTAGCTGATAGCCTTCCACCAGATGCAGGGTGTGGCCTGCTGCATCCGTTGGATTCGCTCGGCAACACTGTCCACATCTACCTTGTATTGCAGCTCATTCCTGGTGTAGCAGTGCCAGCACTCCACCAGGTAGACCACATAGAGCATGACCAGGAACGCCAGTGGGATGTAGATGTAGCCATTGGAGCAAGGACTGTCGTGGTACATCATAGACTTTCCCTTGTAAGCGCTGTCAAAGGACAAACGTGTGACCTTGGTTACCTGGCACCAGGCTATCACCCCGATGCAGCTGTACATCAGGAGGGTCAGCAGCAGGCATTTCCAGTGAGTTTCCTGGCACAAGGATTTAGTCAAGGACTGTTTCTGGGGCCGCTGCTATAAGATGACAAAATATCAGTGAGTTAATAAAAAAAATAAACTCTTGTGTATATTGGCACAAGAGTCCCTCAGACTTGTACAAAAAGTAACCTGAAAGCGATACAGTGCTACAGTGTACAACAATTACATATTTCCAATATAACATATTTGATAGATTGTAACCAAATATTTAATGTAAATAGCATGAAAAACAGTGGATCCTGTATATACTGTAAAATATTTAATGAAATACTGTAAATGTGCTTTTGCATAATTAGAGCCAATAGTCCCAGTAGCTCATGTCTTGATCTTTGCTTGTAATTATCAAACGCCTCTGCCACTCATAATCAAATTAAAGGGAAAAATGTCTGATTAATGCACAAGTACAATGTTAAGTATATAAGTGAGATTACCTGGTGTGTGGGTGTGCACATGGTATGTGTGTATCGAAAAAGTATTCACACTTAAAAACACAAAAGAGAAGAAATACTCTGAAGGCCAGAAACCAAATTTAATGCTAAGCCAGCCAGAAAGAAAAAGCCATATAAATTTGGCAGCGTGAAGCTGGTGTCATCGTTCATCACCTTGGGGCACAGCAAGCCTCAGTGCCTGCATAAAGAGCAAGTCACGCATTTTAGGAAAAGTGCCACACAAACGTGGAGACTCAAAAGCCCCTAGTAGGATGGTTTCTAACAAAATTCATGTTTAAAAAATGGTTAAAGACAACACTTTGTAGCATTGATGCCGCTGTAAAAAAGGTGTGTGTTCTTCAAGTAACAGAGAAACATGTATAATAAATGTTCTTTCTCCATAATTATCTTACCCACATCTGCCACATGGTCCCCAAATCCCCTACAAACCCAAGGCTACACAAAACTGGGAAAAGGGATTAACATTGAAATTCCCTAGGGAAGCCCATTGTAGAAGGAATACTTTCTCTGTAGTTTCCTGTGCACAGTCAACAACTATAATCAATACAACATGACAAAGCTTGTGGCTTGTGTTAAGCAGTATGTGGTAGCATCTGATTAGAATTGTGCAGTGAAAAAAAGATGAAAGTGTAGTCTGTCACATACAGATAAGGGGCAATTAAGGTGCAGCTCACAAAAATCCATTATGAGCAAATTTTAATCTGAGGAAAAAGACAGGACACATACGATTTGGTGACAGTTGTAGCCTAGTAGCTTTGAAAGTGATTTTATTGAAGGAAATTATATTCTCAGTTAAAAAGTTGAGCTGGTAACGTAGCTATTCAGAGCTGTTAGTGATTGACTCACCACATGAACACAGTGATGTTGACATTTTCATGCACTGGACAAAGACATTTTTCTGGCCTGGTTGAATAGCAAGAAGTAATTCCCCCTTGAGGCATTCAAGGGGAATTGCAGTACTGTGCAAAAGTCACATTTACAATACACCACCACTAGATTTGTTGTTCTGCTGAACATTTCTTAGCTATTCTTTTAGAACACTATAAGTTATATTATAT
>JAUMTR010000016.1:11607189-11630443 GCA_032270685.1 Microctenopoma stevenorrisi
TATATATATGTGTGTGTGTGTATGTATATTTGAAATATGTACATAGTTTTCAAAACACAAAAAAAAAATCATCTGAGGGCAAGGGAAGTGAAAGATATCGAGTGTGACTATCACTAGAGGTCAAGGACAAAAATAGGAGCAGAAGACCTGTCAAAATCTGTTGAGAAGTTTCTCATAGTTTTTTCTTTGAGACACCAGAGGGAGTCGAGCAAGGACCTGGCACGGCATCTAGCAGCTTCATCTGGATGCCAAGTTGATCCTTCTATAGTCTGAAGAAGCCTGATCAGGAATAGTTTTTGTGGAACGATGGCTGTTCTAACGCGAAAACTGAAAAATAAATATGGACATCATAGCACTGCAAAAAAAAATCTAATGGTGGACCAAGACTTTTGCACAGTACTGTAACTCAAATGTTATTATACTTAAATATTAGGGACAAAAAACTGATACCTGAAAGAAAATTGGAAAAATAAAATATGGATTTGTTGGTGCAGAAAAATATTAAGAATCAGTCAGAAGGAGCCTGATATTATTTTTGACATTTTGTTGTGTTGTGTATTGTATGTATTGCGCAGTCTCTTCGCTTCTCTGTGATTAGTATTTTGGGAATAAGATTCTTGGTTAAGAAGCTTCGCAACCTGTGTTCCCTTAAACAAAAAGTGCCTCTCACACTCACAGACACATTCTCTTATGTCTCTTGACATAATAAGACCAGCTAGGTTATATAAAAACCCTCTTGTGTAATGGATATGTAACTTGACCAACATGTTGTTGAGGAAGTCTCCACAGTGACATAAAAGAAGAATGAAAAAATCTTACTGATTAGCAAATATTTCATTTATTACTCTGGCAAAAATCCATAATTTTTAATAAACTGATTCCCATCATATGTTGTGTCACTGTAAAGAGGTAGACTTTAGTAGGTTATTATAATATTAGATGCTTTTTATTAAGCAGATGTCACATTGGTCTTGTTCATGTGAGATGTTTTCTTATATTCTTATTTCCTGACACAGTAGCACAGACATCACGCTGCTTTATTTGCCTGGTGACCTGCCTAGAGCCTCCTCAGGACCCGAAAGAGGTTCCCCGAACTCCATTTTGTAAACCACTTGTCTGGAGGGGAGACAAACGGGAGTACCTCCATGCACGCTCACACTGTCGGGTGCGCGGTTGGACGCACGGGTTCAAGTGTTATTGCCTGTTAAGCCACTAATACATTTGTTGTCGCGTAAATGCATAATGCATGAGAATGCATGAAACATAATCTTCAAAATCGTATTATAATAATAAGATTATTGGGATCCCATTGGGATTCCACTGAAATATGTCACGCTAATTAAAAGATGAATCTGACCCTTCTACATTTACTTTTAGTAGAACTGACTACACGTTGCAAAGCATGTTTTCTCACCTCCTCTCGGGGGCTGTCCGAGCTCTCTTCGGGGACAGTGGTGGTGCTGCTTTCACTGGCCGTCGCAGCCGATGCTGGGGACATGATGACAACGAAAGAAAAATTGGGACATGGATCTCCTCTTGGGATGGGGGTTTTCCAAATCGGGGTGAAGCATAAACACAGCGCGAACCCCTTCAAGGATCATGCAAAAGATGCGAGTTTTCACGGTGCCCAGATGGGATCGCTGAAAAGATACCTCATCCCAGCATCTTCCAGGTGGGCACACGACGCTGGGCACGGAAGCCAACAAGATTTCGGTTATTCTGCCTCGGAAGACGCGCAAAACCGTCGGAGAGACTCCTCCCGTGATGCAAACCACTAGATGCTGTTGCGGTGTTGTAGGAAATAACAAAGGCAGTAGAGCTCCTCTCCCTGCAGACAGCACTTAAAGCAGCCAGTGAAGCTGTGAAGTAGGACAAAGAGGGCAGCAGCAGCAGCAGCACGTGTGAGCAGCCACCCCGACACCACAATGTAAATAACGCACCACATCGAAGTCACTCAGAACAACGCACAGAGGCGTTGCTGCACAGATAGACACGCCCCCTGCACCCCTTCAGCTGTGTGTGGACAATATCCCATAATGTGCTAAGAAACAGCACAAGTGCGCTCAAAAAGAGGTGGCTACTGATAAACACAACTGTCATGTCCATCCTTGACTTTGGTATCTTTATAAACAAAAAATATCTATCACCTCAGAGAAAATGATTAAGCGAATGAGGGGTAGGGTGTGTCAGAAGTCCTGGTGAGTGATTTAAACAGGTGAGTGTTGTCATTTTTGAGACCATAGATTTCATACTGTTGTACTGAATGATATTATAAAAAAAATCATGCATCGCCCACTGCCCTTTTTTGGATATTTTTAATGAAAACATCATAAGAATCTAATTGTGATCAGTGGCGGTCCATCAATACAGGGCGCTGGGGAGCAAACCACCATGATAGACAATTTTAGAAAACCATTAAAACTTAATAAATAATCCATGTATTATACAGACCGTGAGTAGTGTGTATAATATGCATTAATGTGTGGTTATTTACCACGACTTAACTGTCGTGTGACTTACTTCCTGATCCTCTGGGGCACAAAAATCTTGGCATAGATGCTATGCTAAGCTATAACTGGAGTAAGAGAGAGTTGCTTTGTGTTGAGTATTATTGTGGCATTAAGTCAGTGTTAATCACAATGATTCCGGGATTTATACATAAAATAATGTTTGTCTGTCTGCAGAGAGGATTTGTACGTAAAAAAAACATTTTTCTGCCTGTAAATACGATTTGTACTTTGTACACATCAGTGTACAACACGACTGACACTGTTATGATGCTTCAATCTGATTGGTCAGTTGTAGCCAGTCGTACCCAATCACAGCACAGACTGACCCTGTCCCACATTAGGTCCTGAAAGGTACAACAACATTTTAGTGTTCATTTAAAGCAAATGAATAAAGCGAGAATATGGCTAATAACTCATATCCTCCTGGAGAAGACATACATTTGAAAATAATTGCAGAGATGAACTTTAATATGCGCTGTCATGTAATTCATATTTTAGTGTTCACTTCTGCAATTGCACACTTTGAGTGCTAGCCATGAGAGAGATAATGCTAGCAGTTAGCACTGGAATAGTAGTTCACTTAAATTTTATTTATAAAGCATTTTGCCCTTCAGTTGGATAAAAAAGTTACAATTAAATTTTATAGTTTTAACAATTTATACTTCTATCACTAAAAAGATTACAGTCATCATAATTTGAGATATCTTGAAGTAAAAGTTAGCATTTTCTTCTGATGATGCTCTCTCAGCAGAAAAGAGAGAAGAAAACCTTCAGAAAACTCTCCAGGTAGGATGTCCCTTGTCATTGATACATTTCTGCATGTTACAATGAAATTTCTTCTCTGCATTTGACCCATGCTCCTTTGGGGGGAGCAGTGAGCAGCCACAGGCGGCGCTTGAAGTGTCTCGCTCAGGGACACACCTGGTATGGGGGATGGGCTGGGTGCCTCAGCTGGGAGTCGATCCTGCTATTTCTGCATCCCAGCCCTCTGCCTTAACCACGAAGATATTTGCAAGATGTTTGTAAATGTATTTAAATTAAATATGTCATACCACAAACACATCTAAGGACAGTCTACACAAAATATTGGCAAACGTGAGATGCATCCAAAAGGAGGAACTGAGATAAATGCCTTCTTATTTTATGTGACATGAGTCACTGAAAGAACAGATGACGACAACTGACAATGATTTACAGTTGGCATGTGAGAAGTTAGATTGTAAAAAACACAAAAGAATGTATAATATTGAAAAGATTAAGCACGTATTAAATATTTTACATTCTTTCCACTGTTTATACAAGATCCATTCACTGTCCAATCCTGTTTATCATGTTTATCACAGCCCTACAGTATGGACATTGGACTGGAACTGGTGGCATTGGCTGAAATAAGTAAACATAACAGTAGATGATGTGAGAACAGATGCCGCAGAAAAGCTTTCTTTCTGACAATCACTACTGGTTTATAGACTGTTTTCATGTTGAACGTCTCTCTCAGGAAGCAGAAAACAGTAGCTGTGGTAGTGAGCCCTCTAAAGGCCAAACCACGATAAGCATGTTCAAAACAGAAAATAAAATGATAAGACAGAAATGCTACTTGAATTATTCCCTTTACTCTTCTGGGTTCAGAATTCTGACTCTAAATTCAACTTTCTATCATTTCTGGTAAACATGCCTCGGTCTGAGACACAAAATACTGGACGAATACAAGCATTTAGGCCCCTGTTGATTGCAATAAATTAAGTTATTGTTGCACTGTATCAGTGGAAAGATACTGGAGCTGCACCTATGCAAAACAACTTTGTACATTGTTAAAATGCGTAACAGTTTACTGAAGCCGAATATGTCAAAGTTTAGATTGACATTGCAGTTGCTTATGACTATTTAGTGTTAGTGTCAAAATAAACGAGTCAAGATGAGAGAAGAAAGAAGTGAAATGGCATGAATTATAATGTGTGTGCAGATTCATGCATCTGTAAAAAGTCCACAACTGTAGGTAATGACTTCCGGTTGTGATTTAAAAAATAAAAGTACGTTTTGATATTGAAGTATAGTGTACTAAAGTGAAGAAGCACTAAGGAACTGATTTTTTGTGGATCCACGAGCCAGACTGGGAAGGCTGACAGCCTGTATCCAGGAATGTAAGTTTTAAAATACAATTTGAGGAAGACAATGGATTCTACATGGTCAAAGATACACACAGCGAAATAGGCATTGAGTGAATATAAATATAGCATGTTGGGAGAAACATTTGATCATTTCCACATTAGAATAAGTTATTATTCACATTATTGATACATTAATGATACAGATTATTATAAGCGATCGATTTATTCTATTTTAGAAGGATTTCTCATTTAAACAACAGAATTTCATCTCATATAAATATAGTATAGTGAGTAAATATATAGTAAGTATAATATACGTGTTTTACAGTTTATCAAAGCATACGTAGTTTTATGGAAACGTGTCAATATTTTATACCAGACCTTACTTGTAACATCAATCTGAGAAGTATAGCAGCAATGTGCCAAATATAACCAGTGGAGTATGAAACCTCAACTGCATATCTAAAAATATTTGAATCTAGATTTAAAATATCCACAAAAAGTTCATTCTAATTGTAAAATCTAGAGCTCAGCCCCTGAAATTCACACAGATAACACAAATGACATCCTACATCTGGTGCTACACTATAGGATATTCATGGTAATTGATTTTAATTGTGTAGGCACCTACAGGAATTAAAGGATTAATGACTGCTAAAAATACACCACAGATATCATGTTTTGCTTTAAACTTATACTAAAACATACACATATAGCATAATTGTTTAAGTCTAAAATGTGCAAACAATAGCTGTGGCGAACCTTTACTTTGAAGCAACTTCCGCTTGAACGCTGACTTTTTTTTTTGTGCGGTGACGCGCACGGAGGTGTGAGTCCGTCCGCGCGCGCTGGGGGATTCCCCCGCGTGACAAAAACAGCTTCGCCTTTCACATGTCAGCTCTTCCCCTGCTCGCGTTTCACCGCTCATATGCTCTCCGCCTGAAGCTCACGCTGTTACCGGATACTCAGACGACAGCCGTCTCCCCTCATTCCGCTCGTTTTTCAACCACTTTCGCCGTCCCTGGGATGAGCGCACGGACTTTTAAAACACTATAAGAATGTTGTAATCCACCAGAAGTGGAGGCCTGGTCGCTGGGAGTCGAGTATTATCGATTAGTGGCATGAGACGCTGCGGCTCATTGCTCTGGTTTCACAAAGGAGCAGCGGTTTCCTCAGGTGTCAGCAGACTATCCGAGCATCAGGAGGCTACAGCGCCCGCTCGTAGCCCGTGAGTCCTCGGGGAAGGCGGGAGGGGGAAACCCACGCGAGGCCAGCACCACCATGGCGAGCGACGACTGCAGCAAAGATGCGTTGCTGGAGGAGAACCGCGCGGACTCGGGCATTGACTCGTACCGCTCCATACTGAAGTCGGAGGAGCCCCGGGAGCCCAGCTCCGACTTTAGCGGGCCGAGGGAGAAGTTCTCCGCCGTAGAGGAGCGCCTGGACTCCGCCTACGGCTCCTCGTCTATCACGGGGGACAGTCTGGCAGAGTTAGTGGGGAACTGCTCGTTTTCCAGCGTCCAGGAGGAGCAGACAGACAACTCTGAACTCTCAGAACAGGAGGAAAACCTGCTCACAACTATTACTGAAGAAGGAGACACGTAGGTTCTTGTTTCTTACTTTTCACACTCAGCAGGCGGTGGACGACGTGCACACATGGCACCCTGCGTTTTAACTATATTTCTCACAGAGTTTTCAACGAAAGTATTTTGCTTTGGTGGAGTCTGTACTGATTGTGATATCCATAATAACTCTTATAAATTGCTTATTTAAAAGTGTTTCCCTCCTTCTGACAAGTGCTCTGTTTTCAACACCGTCTGTCAGCATCAAGGTGATGTTTAGCAGCTTAATCTGCCAGTTCCTCTTCTTCTTGGTTAACATTTTTGGTCTGTTTAAAGATGAGAAAGTCCTCAAAATAATGAAATAATAGTTCCTAAAGTTCAATGCGACATCTCTACCTAGTCCAACACAAAACTGTTCAGTTTACAATGATGTAATAGTGAAAAGAAAAACATTTTCAAGCTGAAGCCAGAGAATGTGAGCAATTTATGTTGGAGAAAAAGTTATTATAATTGCTGAATATTGAACTAATTTGATCAATTGATTAATTACCAACCTTATGATTAATTAAAAACGCATATAAATGCCAGTTTAGGGTGTGTGTGTAAGTCACATTGAATTTCAGGCCCAGGTTTTCCCTCGATACTGGTTTTGAAAGGGTGCTGCAGCCTGCTTTAATAAACTTGCCTGTGACATGAGTGTAGATGGACTCTTGAGAGGCGTCTCTCAGTCAGAAAACAGAAGTGAAACAGATAGGCTTGGACTTCCCCGTGCAGCACAGACAAAGCACATGCTGTGAGGCAGCAGTGTTGCTCGCTTTTGATCCATGAAACTTGTTTATCAGGACAGTGTAGTGTGGATCCCGTAATTCACACGCTGCTTTCTTTGTCTTTTTTTGTTGTGTGTGTGTGTGTGTTTTTTTTTTCCTCTTCCACTAGACCAGACATCTGAAAATGTAACTCGGTTACCTGCCAGTTGCTGTTTGCTGCTGCTCATTTTCTCAGTTTAAGTAAATGAAACTGCAACTTTTTGCACACAGTCTAAACACCTCAGCCTCCACACAGCTTTATCAGCCCATGCAGGACTTCTTGCGTGACCCACTCACTGACATTGCCATGTCATCCGTGTGTCTCGATGTTAAAGCAGGCTTGTTGACGACTCCTGCAGCCTGTGATGTAGTTACAGCACACCAGATGTGTTGTTGTGTCTCTGACCTCTTTTCATTTCCGCTTGCTTGATTGTTGGAGCCATATGGTTTCATTCCCATACGCTAACTTTAGATACCTGGGAGGGAAAAAAACACCTGAAACAGGGCACACTGTGCTGCTTAGACTGAGAGAGAATCGTGCAAACATTTATTTTCCCCTGTGGGATTTTTTGTTCTTATTCATTCAAGTCTTACTCAAACCAGGAAGTCCCTCTCACATCGAGACATTTTCTCACAGGGCTGCTGTTAGCTTGTAGTTGTGCATATTCACTAGTCTCTGCAGATATTTGAATCAGTCAGTGATGACAGCCCCATTCATATTAAAATTAGTTTTTCAAACACATTGAGGTATTTATTGTGTGATGCATTATCTGTACATTTATTTGAATGTTGGGAATTTTTCTTGACAGATTAATCAGTGTACCACAGACATTTTTGGCAGAATACTGGTTTTCTTTCCATTAGATCTGATTTTCCAATTCATGGATGTTAACATTTAGATAGAGGTAGCTGTAAGTACGCGTTCATCATTTCACACAAACATTATTTGGTTTCTAAAACTTAAAACGTAGCTATAAACTATATAACTATCCATTACAATTTAATTTGCAGCACACCCTCTTATGCAATGCGATGCAGTGCAATAAACAAACACGTGTTCCATCTTTTGCTAAATACGCTGTCATGTCACAGAGATATTTCCTAACGAGTTAAAGTGAACTGGTGGTGCTACACAATTGTAGAATAACCTTACGTAATTTGTCTCCAATACAGAATTAATTCAGTTGATATTCTGCATTTATTTATATTCACGAGTTTTAAAAGTTGCAAAGTCAATACCACTCACATGCGGTGGGAGTTTGGGTAAAGCCTCATTGTGCTTTGCACAACTAGACTCCATGCAGATCCTCTCAAACTCTGTGAGATTGAATGGGAAGCTTCTGCCATTAGTCTTTTTGTCAAAGTGTCTTCCTTTGAGACGGTCTGGGACACCGAGCAGCCAATTCTAGGAAGAAGAAAGTGGTTTCAAACTTCTTACATTTCACAGTTACTGAGGCCACTATTCATCTGGGAACATTAAAAGTTTCAGAAATGCTTTCATACCCTTGCTCTGATCATAAGGGTTGACGCCTTCAGTGGTCTGCCTATATTCACAGGTGCGTGCTCATGTAAACTGTGTGTACTTGGTTTAGTTTTGCTGCTGGTGAAGTCGGATTCTAATTCTAGACACATGTCAGGGGTTAGTAAAGCAAACAGGATTCACTTGAACACAATTTGTACTGTCACTACTTTTGTGAATGAAATATTTCACTTTTTGATTTTTAATATATTCATATATGTTATTGTGTGTAAATTGGTGGGCAAAAATGTAGTTTTATTGATTTAATATTAAGAACTACAGCCCAGATGTCTTTTTGTTGTATTTTTATCTTGGTAATGATACAGTGTTGGATTAAATATCTTTCTTTTGAAGCAGTGAAATCAAATTCTTTCCTGTGCAAAGCTGAAAAGGCCAAAAGTTTTTCTTTTACAATTGATACTTATATGTATAGCATCCTACTAAAAGTCTGACATTATCTGTGACTTGTTCAAAGCCCTGAGCTGAGTAAAAGGTCTGTGCAGTGAACTTTTGATCCCACTCTGTCTGTATCTCAATAAGCGTTTGGTTAAATGACATTTATCCAGAAAGCAGAACTGTCACGGAGCGGTCCGTGTTGATGACTAGACATCGGCCTCCGTCTTCGTATAATCTGACATAAAAAAAATTTGCACACGTAGCTGAATTTCAACAAATTCAAAGCTGCACTTTGATTTGAATCCTCTTACAGAAGAGGTGCTCTTTGTTTTGTTCTGGGCTGGTCTAAATAAAGCACCAATGCTCAGTTGCATTTCCTGCTTTTTGCACACATTTGTTTGCTACAACTTCCCACTCAGGTTTTGAGGTTAGTGTGTTTTTGTTTTGTTTCGTCATTTACTTGACGCGTTAAAACGGAGGACTAGAAGGATGTACTGTACCTGCTGCTATGTGGTTTAACAACTTGCCACGTTGTTTTTTCAAAGAAAAAAAAAGCATTTCTCAATATCTGAACCACTCAGTCTTGCCATTCAGCCTAATGTTACATTTCGAGTTAGACTCTTGAGATGAATACTGAGGAAAATTGTGAGGCAACATTTTCTGTCTTTGTCGAAATGCTAATTTTTTTTCTCTGCTTCCTAACTCCAACTTGTTTTTTTGGGTTGATTGCTCAATGTAAAATAAAACTGTTCTACAAGTGCATTAAGTTTATTTTTCTTTGCCACACCTGCAGATTGTTGCACTTAGCAATCATCCATGAAGAAGATTTCATCACCGAGCAGTTGATACAGCTATTCCCGAAAGAGGTCCTGGACATTCAAAACAATTTATACCAGGTAAATGCAACATGACTCTTTCCACTACATAGGCCTTCTGCAGCTTCTGCTGGAATTTTTCAATCCAAATGACTTCCTCATTATCAGTATCTTGATTGTGGAAACAGTGGTATTATTTATAACTCTTCTTCCAAAGAACCCTTGTTCCTCTTTATTTGCAGTCCGTCCTCTGTCAGGGACGTCACTGTGGGTGGTTCCAGAGTTAGCTCATAAGGGACTTAAAATGGAAACTCCCCTCCTCTACCTCCTGTAGAAACAGACCCACAGGGAACTGTGGAGTGGATCCTTGTGTGGATGTGGGTGGGGAATTGTTCCAGTGATTCAAGATGTCAAATGGGGGTCTTACTAGTGTAAAAAACTAAAGTGAAGACGAAGCAAAGTCGCATGAGTGTCAAAAGGAAACATCTGAAGTTAAGACTCAGCACTTCGCGCAGTGAGTCAGTTTGCCCCGTGCTCATACAGATTCAAGTTGAGTTGCCTAATTTCCTTTCAGTAGTTATCACCTGTGGAGACAATACCAAGATGATTCCTATTTACCCCCTAATTTTCTAAAGAAAGTCCACCGTCAGACATTTGCATACAAGATTTAAAAAACCAACCACTAATGATGCTTTTTTGTGGTTTTGTTCCAAAGAATGTAGTACAACTGCAAGATGCGTTTGCTTTGGACTGTAGGTGTAACTCTCACTTTCTTTGCTCAAAATGTTTGCTTTCTCACTATTCAAATGTTTAACCTACCCCGGGGTGAAGGCCTGTTTTCTGCAGGTTGGCCAAGAGGCATTCTGGGAAATGCAGGAAATAGGTGGGAGATTTGTGGACATAAAGTCTACAAAACATACTTAGAGCTGTTTTTATTTTTGGAAGTCATTTGTATGTCGTAGTGGATACTGTATCTTGAACTGTTGGAAAATGTCTTTATATTGTTCGTATTGTCAAACAAAATGAAAATTTAGAGAAAAAGAATAAAAATCTTACATTCACATAATGTTAATTTAAAGTGATGAGATATGTATTCGCTATTCATGGTATTGATTTTAACAAGAGGCCTGCATGTTTCATGTGTGTTTCTCAGACCCCTTTGCACCTGGCCACATACCTGAACCTGCCAAGTGTGGTGAAGAGCCTGGTTGGGAAAGGGGCCAGCCTGGAGCTGCAGGACCAGCATGGGAACACAGCTCTCCACGTGGCCTGCCAGCATGGGCAGACTGACTGCGCCACAGAGATGACCAGAGACGTTTCCTCTAGCAAGCTGGCTTCGGTTCTCGAAATCCAGAACTGGAGAGGTAAGGGTAGCACTACATAAAACAATGCATCATGAGTTTGTCTGGGGTTTTTGAGTACTTTTTATTTTTCTGCATAATTTGTGCAATTGTGTCGGTGTGTATTTTTCTGAAATTAAACTTCTCAAATTATGCAACTCTGATTTTTTTTACGGACGTTTGGTGTTTTTTGAGCCAAGACTTAACCAATATACCAAGAACAACAAATATAAAAATCAATGAAATGTAAAAGTCATTTTACATGATATAAAGTTCCTGTTTTCTGCCACGTTTGCAAAGAAGGAATACAGTGTCCGAAGGAGGAGATGAAGCAAAGCATTTAGTTAACCTACAGTTTTAGTCTTTACATTTGGAAAGGCCAAATGGACAGAATACATTTTTCAGCCACTCACTTCTGACTGGAAGGAAGCAGCTCCATGTTCCACCTCTCAAACAAGATGTGTACTTGCAGGTCTCACCTGTCTTCATGTGGCTGCGCTGAACAGGCAACATGAGATTCTCAGGTTTCTGATGAAAAAGGGAGCACATCTAAATATCCAGGTTAGTCTGTCAAGTTAGCTGTATGTAATTTGGCAAGAAATCACCCCTTATATAAACTTTACATTGTCGACACTGACCTTGATATATTAAGATGCATATCTGAAAACGGTGAAAGAGAAGATGTGAAAATGTTCTAGTTTGTCTGTCTGTAATTGGGTTTATTATTGCGTAGGGTTGCCCTGCAGTGTACTTGATCCGGTGACGTGCCAGTATTTATAATCACACTTATCCCTTTCATTTCTGTTTACTGCTCCTCATGTCTCATGTTGTGTTCCCCTCTATAAATTTGCTGCACCTGTGCGATGCTGATAGTGATATGAGCTGAGCTAAGGGCTTCCTTCAGGATTCATGGAGACATAATTAGATTTGCGATATGATTAGGCTTGAGCTGGCCAGCCACTCTAAACTTTCTATTGATGGAAGGGAACAGTCCTGAAACTGCCCCAGACATTCCTCTCAGTTTAAATCACCAGCCAAACATATGACACTGCCTTCCACGTTCTTATTTGTTATAATTATGTGGCTCACTGCATCTTTTTCTTTACACAAGAAGACAAGAAAATGTGTCCATGTTCCAAAGTAGAAAACTAAATAATTCAAATTAAAATTTGAACATTATATTCTCTTCAATCTGTGTAGCTCTGCGTCTGTTTCTCAGTGTTTTTTCTCCATCTACACACTTCACAGGAAGGAACTAGTGGGAAAACAGCGCTTCACCTGGCTGTTGAGCTACATGACATCACATCAGTGAAGCTGCTCATCAGCAAGGGAGCCTATCTGGATGCTGCCATGTTCAATGGCTGCACGCCACTGCATCTCGCCGTGGGGCGACAGGATGCCACCATCGCCCACCTCCTCTGCCAGTCTGGTGCTGACACAATGCTGCGAAACATGGAGGATGAGACAGCGCTGGATCTGGCTGATGGCAATAATGATGTAAGTAAATCTGGAAGTGCTGAGGTGACTTGGGTAACTATATCTCCAGATGTTTTGTATTGTAAGAATTCCAAAAGATCAAAATGGTGTCCATACAGCCACCGATGTCACTGATCTACAGACTAACACTAGGAGACATGATCCTTCCTTCTATATAGGCTTTAACTGTGATTTGTGACTGAAATAGTAAAATATAAGTAAATATTCAGCTACATTGATCAGTTTTCAACAGCATAAAATTTGTTAAGACTAACAAAAGCATAATTTGACCTTTTGTATCTTTCAGATTATGGCTCTATTTCCTTTCGATGACATCCAGATCTCTGGGAGGTCGTTGGTGGGCGTGAAGTTTTTAGCTGAAGCGTAGGTTGAACAGTCTTCAAATTCTTGCTTCTAGAATTGTTGATTTAAAAAAAAAAAGCTGTACCTTAGGTTTCCTTAAATATTACCTTTATTTGTAGTACAATTTTGATTTGATCTGTATTTATCTGTTATCTAGACAAATACAGTGTGCTCACCACATAAACCTTCCCTCTGACAAAGAGTGATTCTGCTTAATGCAACACAAAAAGAAAATCTAAGTCATAGGCTTAATTGTTTTGCTTCATTTTACAAGAGCGTGAAGGGGCTTTTACTAGGCGGCGAAAGCCACATTACTTTCTGTCAACACAAGGAAAACTCTACCTCTTTATCTTATTACCATAAATCCAGTGGCCCCAAATTAACCATGCAAACTTCTTTGTTTCTTATTTTTATGACTATCACAGGATTGCTTTTGTAATTTAATGAAAGTACAATTTTCTCCTACGTTTTGATCTCAAAACCTTTTGAGGAATGATATCAAAGGAAGAAATATTAACATGTCTCAAGAGAGACCCGCAGCCCTAAAAATGACAAACTAGTAACGTCCCTGCTTTAGCTGTTCCTATAGAAATGTAATATATAACACAAAGTGCATTCAAGATTTCACGTTTGCCGCTTCATATTGTAAAACAGGTTTGTCTATTTATCGCATCTTCATCTTCATAAAAAGCTGTTTGTGTTCTTTCTTTGCTGTGTAATTACACTGGCCGGTGTAGTTAAAGTATGCATTTCAATTGTTTTGTAATAAAATGAAAAAAATCTTCGTATATTGTGCTCTTTTCTGAGTAAAGAGGTGCGGGTGGGGTTCAGATTTTGTGATATTTGTGCACACACAAGCTAAAGAGAATGAACTAGATCTACTCTTCTGTATCATAATAATCATACATCATGTTTTTGTTGACCTGGTATTAAGAATCCTCATCTGCAAAGTTACTAGCATGGGGGTTAGAAGTGTTCAAATACTGTTTCAAAGACTTCCTATAGTAAGTGGAGTACATGACAAAGCGATTTTGTGAAAACAATGTTTGGTTTCCTGTCACCTGCCTTTATAAGATGCTCTTTTGGATTTCCTCTATGAGGCTTCCTCCTGGTGGCTCCTGTAACACAATGACTGGGGAGCAGCTGGAAATTCCACCTGTTTGTATCTGTTTTATAAGCACATACCTGCAGGATGACGGGTTAAACAAAGAACAAGAAACATTCCTCACTTCGTGTTCCTGTAAGCACAATAGCCACAGTAACCGGCACACAAATAATGACAACATTTCTTTCCTTGTGTTTTGGTGATATTATTGCAGCTATTAAACATTGTCAGCAGCTAGAACAGTGAGCAATGAACCTGTACCCACTTCCTCATTGTGTCTATGGTCTGGGGAAATTCTGAGCCTATTTGTGTTGAGCACACTGCTGGTCATGCTTGTGTTGCCGTACATTTAAAGAATAAGCTAATTACCATCAATATGCTGCCCCGTAACCTACTTTCAAGAAAGTTATTGGTTTGATAAGAGATGGCAAACAAACTCCAAGTAAGTCTAGAAAAAGTCTAATTACTGTTTTATTTGAAACATCAATATTCATTTGATTTCCTCAATTTAGAAACTGATCTTTTATTTAGTAGCAATAAAAAAAGTTAATGTTGGGGACTTCCATGCAAGTGAAACATTTTATCATAAATTTATTTCATATTTTAGACACACATTTAAAAGTGAACAGCAAAGAAACCTTTCTAGTAATTTATAAACAAAGATAGGAGCAAATATTTCAGATAGCTAGAGACTGGTTGTGGAATAAAAACAGTATCACACTAAAGATGGAGCAGATTAACTAGTTTTAATGCACTGATTCATTGTAGCGCATAATGCTTTTGCTAATTCCAGTCAAAACTCTGGTTGCAGATTTTTGGATTGACTGGATGAGTGAGTTTAAAGAGTGACTGCGCCAGATTGTTACCGTTATCTTTCACGTATACATTAAACTGACAGATGCCTTTGAGTTTTCAAGAAAATCTGTTTGGATATTTGGATTATTTGAATTTCATTATGGTAAGATGGAGTGTGGAGTCTAATGGTAGCAATGGCTAATAGGCAGTATTGCATATAAAACCCTTATCGGTTAATATAAGTAAAATACATTATATATTATCACTACATCAGATTAATTCATAATTGTAACTTAGTAATGCACGTAGTTACCAATGTTTACAAGCGCTGGCGTTGAAATGTCTGTGAGGTGCTGTGTGAAGGTGCAGAAGAAGGGTGCAGTTGCTCCTCCACGGCGCCAGGGGGAAGTGGCGCTGGCAGGGCGCTGTTCTCGTTCTCCGGCATCCTCTGGTTTTCAGAAAAGAAGAGAGGCCCTTTCCTGCTCAAGTGAACACATCGGCTATTGAGGATAAGTTGAAGACAACAAAGCTAAAGGAAGCTAGTCCGAAGAAAGACAACCTCTGATTATTAAAACATCGTTCGCCGCCGGGTCCGTGCGATTTCATGCTCTGCTACAGCGGATACGTTTGAGCGCGTCGGCGTGTGAGCTGCGCCAGGTGTCGGGACACCGAGTGTGGGAAAATGCCATCTTTTTCATGGAGGTAACATTAGAGAAGCTAACTGGAAAATGTGTCATGAGAAGATGAGTTTAAGGTGTGGACAGTCTCAGCCGGCTGTTCAGTGATTGCACCATCTATGTTAATCTGTGGCTGTCATTGTGTTTTTAAAGTCTTCAAACAACCTGATGGCTAAAGGAAAACTGTGAACAGTGACCGGTGTTCGTGGGTTTTTCTGCACTTAAATGGTTTGATTACTTAGTTTGTTTCAGTAGCTGGTTCCAAAGTAGTGTCCTCATATTCACTAATTATAGTAGCTGTCAGCTTAATATTTACATATCGTTATAACGTCTGTCACATATTTGCATTTCACCTTCTTTCAATATTTACATTTTGACAGTTGTTGTTTAATCCTCACGAACGTTCACTCACTCTGGCTCATTTGTATGTATTGAAATCTCAATGCACTGTGTGAAAGGTGAATGACCATGATCTGTTTTAGTGGGGATTTCCCAATTGTGTTTGGGAATGTAGTTTTTTATTCTGACCACTCCCTCCAGCAGACAACGATTTGTATCTAGGTGTTATGAAGTGATATGTCATGCTCCTTTTAAGCAAAAGGAACCTGTGCATGACGAGAGCGTCTCAGTCTCTCCTCGGGTAAACTTTGGCCCTGGTTTCTCTGTCTGCTTGTGATGTAGCGGCCCGTGAGTTGGTTGGCCGGCCAGTGGAGTGCATTCCTCCACGTAACAAGCTGCTTGTTCTGATCCAAGGTCTCGTGCAGTCGGCCACTGGATGGCCAGGCTGCAGCAGAATCCCGCACAAAGAGGCTCTGTATCACTCAGGCTCACAGGTCCCTGGGGAGGAGGCTCGACCTTGCTCGGAATGGGATACGAGCTCAGTGCCACGACGGCAAAGAGAGCAAACTTTTTTTCATAAGAAACCAGGTTTTTAACACAGGTGTGATCGAGTCACCCGCGTCACTTGAACTGTTTGTCGGTGGATAAGGATGCTCATCTAATTTCTGTTAATAAAAAATACAGATATGCTTTTGATAATTAGCTAATTAAAAATGTATTTAGGACAACACGAGAAGCTTATCTTTTTAGTGTCATTGCAGATGAAGCATGACACGAGCTCCGTGAGCTCCTTCAACAGGTTTATGTCACCTGCACTTCATGTAATCTTAACCAGCTTGTATTTTGAGGATAGTTAGCTTAGCATTTCTTTTTCCCCCTGACACAAAAGAAGAGAGAACATCTAGCTTGTGTTTTTCCAGCTCGTCAAATCTGAGATGTCCGAGACAGAAACCAGTCTGATGTATCTGCCAAATATTAAATCCTTACCCTACTTGAAACTTGAACTTGAAATCACATTATTTCTCACTCTGGATAAAAACACCAAACATCACTGATGTACTTTACGGCGTGGTCTGATGCTATGTTATTGTATTATTTCCGTAGGGTTTGGCCTGCACTTGTGTTGCTTCTCTTTCCTTCCACTGTGGCTGCAGAAGAGTCATCGCTCTTGGAAGGCTGGCACGATGTGTGGTTCTTCCGCTTCCTCGTCAACTTGCTGGGGTACTCCACCATCATCATCCCTGGCTACCTCCTCATTAGCTACTTCAAACGGACCAATTTCTTAGAAACAGGTTTGTGCGTTGAAAACAAACACAAGTCTGTCGTTTGAAAATGTATAATGTAATAATATTTGTCAGGTTTATGTTCACTAATCGTGGGTTCTGTGTTTCCTCCTCATTCAGGTAGTGGGGTTTGCTATCCTTTCATAAAGACCTGTGTGTTTGGCAGTGAGGCCAAAGCGGGTTTGCTGGATGACGTGTCGGTTGCAGCCAGGAGCGAGGGAGATTCGGGCTCGTCAGTCAGACAGGCCATCAAATTAATCTTTTGTACTGCTGGACTTCAGGTTGGGGCCCTCACAGAAAACAGTTTTATCTTTGTTTTCAAGGTTTCTTTTTAGTCTGTTTTACTAATGTAAAAGATGAAGAAAAGTTTGTATAAAAACTTCAGTTTAACCTACTTGTAGTACAATATTGTAATACCAAACGTTTGAAAGAGTTGCTGCTCACTGTAGTCCACTTTATATGGGTTCCTTGCTAATGTGACTACATTGCAAGAAATGGAGTACAGTCTGTGTTCTGTGTCATAACGCAGTATGTCAGCTAAAGGTTATTTGTGGCTTCACCAGTCTGAGCAACCGAGAATTTATGATAAGAGATAGTTGTTCTTTTTGCAAGTTGCGTGTTTCTTTTCAGAACACAAGCCTGGCAATAAACCAACATGTGACTACTTGGTCAAAGCAATTTAGTTGATTAGTTGTGTTATGAAGTATGGTGAGGAGATTTGATCACAGCAGCTCAGATTTGATCTAAATGAATATGTTACTAGATTTAGGCCTGAAAAGATAAAGCCAGTTTTCTTATTCCTAGGTATCGTACCTGACATGGGGAGTCCTGCAGGAGAGGGTGATGACTCGTTCCTATGGAGCCATTGCTCCAGAACACGAGGGCGAGAGATTCAAGGACTCTCAGTTCTTGGTCTTTATGAACCGTATCCTGGCTTTGACTGTTTCAGGCCTCTGGTGCATTTTGTTCAAGCAACCTCGCCATGGAGCACCCATGTACAAGTACTCCTTCGCCTCGCTCTCCAACATCTTGAGCAGCTGGTGCCAGTACGAGGCCCTCAAGTACATCAGCTTCCCCACTCAAGTTCTGGCCAAAGCCTCCAAAGTCATTCCTGTAATGCTCATGGGTAAGATTGTGTCCCATAAGAGCTATGAATACTGGGAGTACTTCACGGCGGTGCTGATCTCAGTGGGTGTCAGCATGTTCCTTCTGTCCAGCGCGACCACCAAGCACCCATCCACCGTCACCACCTTCAGCGGGATCATCATCCTCGTCGGCTACATTATCTTCGACAGCTTCACCTCCAACTGGCAGGACAACCTGTTCAAGTACAAGATGTCGTCGGTGCAGATGATGTTTGGGGTCAACCTGTTTTCCTGCCTCTTCACCGTCGGCTCGCTGCTGGAGCAGGGTGCCTTCTTTGAGTCTCTGGCCTTCATGGCGCGTCACTCGGAGTTTGCCTTTCATGCCGTGTTGCTGTCTGTGTGTTCGGCGTGCGGCCAGCTCTTCATCTTCTACACCATCAACCAATTCGGCGCTGCCGTCTTCACCATCATTATGACCCTGCGGCAGGCCATCGCTATTCTCCTCTCTTGTTTCCTTTACGGCCACGCTGTCACCATCGTAGGTGGATTTGGCATTGCTATAGTTTTCCTGGCGCTTTTCCTGCGCGTGTATGCACGTAGCCGCATGAAGTCAGGTCGAAGGGCTGTGCAGCAGCTTGCACAGAAGGTGTAGCACTATGAAGTCGCACCAGAATGAGAACTCAGACCACGTTTTCTGTGGTGATTTTTTTTTTTGTGTGTGTGTCTCTTTGTGTTGTCTGTTTTTTGTTTTTTTTACATTTCTGTTTCTCATTTTTGTTAGCAATGGTACCGAAAGGGATTGTGCAGTTTTGACGCCCCTAAGGGGTTCATGTGATTTGTTGGGTCAGCAGTCACGTCAGGTTTAAGCACCTGTAGGATTGTTTAATAAATAAGTCACAAGCTGCATACTGCCTGTTCAAGTCTTTCACAACTGAACAGTAGAATATTGTTTCCTAACCCGTACATGGCTTTTGCAGCCAGTTTAAAATTTATTATGACCGTTATAACATGTATGTATGTATGTATGTATGAGAGATGGCTATGCATTCATTTCCAAAGTTTCCAATGTTTTTCCATTATTTACTTTATCCCAAACGTTTGAGGAGGACAGTCGTCTCGTGTAAACACACTTTCAGTCAGAGTAGGCAGATGCTTTTCTCACAGTGCTCCATGTTGGAGATTAGGGGCCTTTACGTGTGTTAATGTGTGACTTTTAGCATATGACGCTATCAATGGAGCCAGAATAGATTGTTTAATTTAAGGTATATTAACGTGTCCCACGAAGTGACATCTGTAATAGAGTCTGATAGTGAGCTTTTCACTACGGAAACTGCTGTCCAAGTACAAACTGTATCATTTTGCCCCCACATGACTAAACCAGATGCTGTTTTGGGTACTTTACGCCCGTTATATTATATTTCTCTGCCTTCACAACACACATTTATTTAATGTTTTGAAATCTGGCGAGAAGTCGTGTAAATAAATATCTAAACAAGTGTTTATTTCCAAACCAAATTGTCTGTGTACTTTTGTAAAAAAAATTGCTTCATGTGCTTCAATGTTCCACGTGGATGCTTGGAAGATTACTGAACGGGTCTAACTTTGATAAGATGCTGTGTGTGCAGGGGAGACTTTTCTGAAGGGAAATGCAGTGTTTTTTTTTTCATTCTACTATTTCTTCTGGTAACTGGATTATTAATAAAACATTAAATTAACTCATGACTTTGAAGTTCAGAGGTTTTATTGTATGGTTTCATATGCAGGAGGATGTGCTATTTGCTTAGCGGGTAACATAATGTTATTTGTACTAGCAACCAAGTACAGATTAAAGGACAGTGACAAAAATGCAAGTTATAAATCTAAACAACAACAAAACTAGATTTTATATTATACATTAGTAAAATTACTTGACACAAGGCAATGGTCAGTCATGTCTATATGCTTTTATATCTGCGAGGCTATACTTACGTTTTTTGAGGTAAAAGTAAATCATCATTATGACATCATTATCACAATGACAACATAAAGGTACTAAAGTAGTCAGTTGTTTAGCATGTGCAGAATTTGGTCATTAAAGTATCTGACATATTTAAATGTAGACCTAGCAGAATCCATAGATACGAAGTCAGGGGATCTCCAAATTTATTCCAGATATCAGGTTGGGGACCTTTCACTCTGAATCAAAAATATCATGGATGTTTATGTTAGTGAAGGGAAGGGACCACATAATTAGGATTCACCCTCAGGGCACCATGAGCACGTGCCCCAAGTTCCTACAATGTTGAGGACATTACTGAAGACCTTGAAATACAAGATGTTCTAATAAATCTAATAAAAAAAATCACATGTCAGTTAAAAGCGGAGTTTATTGCAGAAAGTGCCTTTGTTCTCGGTAAAACAAATAAAATACCCTACAATTTATGGGAATGTGCAAAGAATGTCCACTTTGGTTTGGAACACAGTGTCCTTAATAAGCGTGTAGCGGTGGCTGCCTTGTGAATGCGTTGGCTCAGTGTGTCTTCAGTCATCAGGGCAGGGTGAGAGAAACATTTTACGATTACAGTAAAGAAGTGACGGTAAAAATAAATCATTGTCATTTCAGTAGCTAACACAAAACCCCTGATGTGGCTAAAAACGGAGCGTTCTGTGTGAGTTGTATTTGATCGATTACTGATTTTCTGTCATTGGTGCGCTGAAGCAGTCCAGTCTGACCATGACATCATCATTTGGATGGACTTGCGTTGTAGTTATGTTGCTTACACGTGTCTGTGTCGTTAAATCTGTACATGTAGTTTTCCTCTTTGGTCTTTTTGACCAATGATTAGCAATTTGGAGGACATTTTAGGTTATTCATGCCAGACCCCAGACATGGGGCTCAGATCTTAGTGCAGGTGCTTTTCTCCTCACTATTTGAATATTAGCACCAATCCTCCTACAACAGCACGTGTACAACTTTACCTGCATCTACCCTCTGATTGGTGAAGCATATATCCAAGCAACCACTTCATCTTTTTAGTTCAAATTACACATTTTTTTTTTAATATATTTTGTTCCTAATTGTTTGTTACTGTCTGTTTCCTGTCCCAGCAGAAAAAAAAGGACAGCATAAGTCATTTTCGAAAAACATGTCAAGGCTGTTGTTTCTGCTCTACACTGATTCATAAAGCAGACCACTATTATGATTCATGAACTAGGTGTTCACTGAGGACCAGATTTGACTATGAAGTGCGAGAAAACATTTCCCCCTGGTTTATCAATCTCACTGCCACTTGATTGGGGGAATTTCCCTGCACCTCTCATTTCGTCCTACACCCCATCTGGTTTGGAGCAGTGCGTCACCAACATCCAGTCCTCTTTTCAATAAGGCAAATTATAAACAAGGTAGGTAAGGCGGGGTGAAGGAGGGCGGTTGGGTAAAAGAGACCTCCACTTCCTGACCCGGGGTGGTCCAGTCACTCAGGGCTCTCGATCTGACTGCAACAATGACACAGGCTGAGTCGCTTTATTGGAACTCCTTTGCACATTTCACCATTTCAACAATACCGAGCCATTTGGGAGCTTCCCGAAGCAATATTAGTCTCGGCTGAAACCTCACAGAACAGCTTTTTATTGCTCTAAAAAGCATAAAAATACATTTTTGTAGGTCATGTGCAAAACTATCTGCCAACCGAGAAATAGGTGCTTCATGTAACCCACACTATAAAGAGTTCGCCATTCAGTTTTCGTGTACGTCACATAAAAATGCACAAACGTGGTGATCGATGCGCCTTTTCTCTCAGTTTCCATTAGCTAAGCTACTGTGAGCAAGCAGCATTGTGACCACAGTAGTTCATGAGCACACTCCTTTACAGTACGCGTGGAACATAAACAGTGTGACAGACCATGAGTGTGTCTTAAACCTAGTCATAATGCTTCGCCGGTTTATCGTTTTCGTGGGTATGCTTCATGATCGGAGGGTTTGGCCTTTTATCTCCACGTGTGGGCGTTAATCCTGCTCTGTCTCTAGTATTTACCAAGTGCTGTCAAAGATGAGAAGTGAGACTGTGCCTGGTGATCTGAAAACTGTTCAGATCGTGAGTAGTTGTTGTCTTTTCTGGCATTTAGCATTGTAAATGTCATGGAAACTGAATTACACAAATTCTGCTTTGCGCACACGTCTGCAGGATGTGTGGTTGCAGATTGCCACGACAAGATACACCTTCTTTAGTTGTGTAATCTGCAGATCTTGTTCTTCACTGATACAAAAACCACACTCAACTATGGCGGTCTGTTATCACTGCCGGGTCACTGACACAACAGACAACACGAACAATGCAGAGATGCAAAGACACAAATGCGTAAACACATTTTTGTCAAGTTACTTCAGACGTCTGTGACAGAACGGGAACTCGGCATCCAGTCCGCAAAGGTCAAAAGACAAATTCAGGACTGTGACACTGCAGCCCACTGTAGCACAAGGAACCCCCCCCCCCCACACACACACACACAGTTGATGCACTCAAATCTTGTGGGTTAACAGCAGATTTACACGAGGGTGTCAAATGTTTCCACCGGAAATCTTTTGTTACAAGTCTAGCCAGACCAGATAAACCCTTCAACCTTCTGAGGTCACAAGGAAATCTTCACCAGCAGAATGAGACAGACATAGACGGTCTGTTCAGGTCAGGATACTTCCCAGCTGCCAAAATTGTTTTTTTTAATGTGGAAACAATCTTAAGATGGTAGATGTGTATGGAGAGGTAATAAAAAAACATTATCACACAACAATCAACACTTTCACATCAGCATCAGCGCAGGCAAGGTCCTCTGAAAATATGCAACAACAGAACAAAGGTTTTTCCACTTGAGAGTAGGGTGCTCAAGATCTCAAGCCACAGCCTCCCTCAGCACTTCTGGGATTAACTGGAAAGGCAACTATGAGCCAACCGTCATGTGTCAGTTACTGCAGTTGTATTTGTTGAGGGATTCACAGTAGGAAGTGCAAGCACAGCTCTGTACTATTATTTTTAAAACTTATGTCATGCTGTCATGGCGCTTCTGACGAATTACAGTGTCAACTCATTTAAAGTACATTA
>JAUMTR010000016.1:11630543-11690630 GCA_032270685.1 Microctenopoma stevenorrisi
CCAACCGTCATGTGTCAGTTACTGCAGTTGTATTTGTTGAGGGATTCACAGTAGGAAGTGCAAGCACAGCTCTGTACGATTATTTTTATTTTTTATTAAAAATAATTATTTTTATTTTATTATTTTTAAAACTTATGTCATGCTGTCATGGCGCTTCTGACGAATTACAGTGTCAACTCATTTAAAGTACATTATTTTCACATTTATTTCCATTTCAGAGTGAGTGTGAAATTGTCTTACGTAGTTCAAAGACTTAGTGGATATAAGCAGATGTAAGGAGGTGGTCAAGTTATGAAACTGTTCGCCGTGACACAAAATAGAAGTCTTTACGTTTCTGAATGACACAGCTCAAGTTCCCCGCTACCACTTTGACTGGAGCAAATGTGTGCGAGAGTGTTTATGAGGGACACACACCCACTTTCACCGTTTTATAATGACGAGAGCAGAAAAGCAGCTGCCGCCCCCACAGGCTCCTGCAAGACACATGACTTCCAGGAAAAACGACATGCTTTACATTTCCCCCAAAGCGTTCAGCTGATGATGCCTCACACTTTCAAGAAACCCGTGCATTCAGCGAGCGTTTTTTTACATCACTCTCCATATGCCCTTTGAGGGTCATGTAGATAGATAACTCAGCTTTGCTGGCTCTTGTGCATTTGTCTCCTTTGCCAAAACCATAATTTGGTTTTGCTTTAGCTATGTGAAACTATATTTTAATCCCACATGCTTATAGATGCACACAGGGTTAGATTTACCATCTTGTTAATGATGGTAACGGGACACTCGTTAAAGAGGTGTACAGGAACGTGAGACAGGCGGACTAATGTGGCTGCAGCAGAAACATGTTAGCAAGACATTTCTGATGGCCCCATGGATGATGGGTAAATACAAGGTTCACTTTATAGTCTACGTTGTTTTCACTACAACATGATTAAATGTTCATGCTGAAAAGTCAGTGCGCTGCAGTTACTTGAGGGCACTTTGTATAGATGTAGCTGCCTGAGATGACCCTGCCTGTCAATTAGTTTGCATGTAGCACATCACCTAGTGGACACTTAACCTGCTGGCTCAGATGTTTCATTTAATTCAGATGTATACTGCATAATGTAAAAAAAAAAAACATTCAGACTCTGGCTTTAAATTACAAATTCAACAAGACAAATAAGGTATTACATCTTTAATTTTTTTTGCAAAACAGAGACTTTGAATACAGACAAGCCTGAACTTAGGCAAAGGAATCGTACAGTACAGTCCTCTCTCGATGCAGAGTGCAGTGTTGCACATGAGCAGAACCACCTCAAACCCTCCACCAGACCCGATCGTGGAATGTACCATTCCCACATTTACCACGCCAATATTTAAAACTCAGTGCAACAGGGTACTTGTTAAAACAAAATGTGGTGTCACCATGAACTTAGAGCAAAAACCAAAACCGCTTTAAAGGAGGTCTTGCAGAGTTATGCTCTAGACACAAGAGCAACACTGGTCCACCACACAACATGAATGACTATTTGTTTTGCAGTTACTGCAGTTTTAGGATGAATTGAAAAGTGAGGCTGAAGTGTTAAGAATCTAGGGGAATGGGGAAGGTTTGTTTAATCAACCTCTTCCATGCGTGATGCATCATCTTCAGCATCGCCTTCTAGTGGAGGAATCTCATCTGGGACAGATGTAGAAGTGGCCTCTTCTGTGGGAACATCTTCGTCGTCAATACCTAGAGACAAAAATTTAAGAAGAGTTTTATCAGAGCCACACAAGTAGCGGATTAAGTTTAGCTAACCAAGTGTTCCTGCAGCATATTCTTACCCAGGCCGAGTTTGATCATTCTGTAGATGCGGTTGGAATGGGTCTGTGGGTCATCCAGAGAGAAGCCTGAGGAGAGCAGAGCGGTTTCAAACAGCAGGATGACGAGATCCTTCACAGCCTTGTCGTTCTTGTCTGTGTCAGCCTTCTGTCTGAGTGTCTCCATGATGGGATGGTCAGGGTTGATCTCCAGGTGCTTCTTGGCCATCATGTAGCCCATGGTGGAGTTGTCCCTGAGTGCCTGGGCCTTCATGATCCTCTCCATGTTGGCTGTCCAGCCATAAGTGCTTGTCACGATGCAGCAAGGTGAAGACACAAGTCTGTTGGACACCGTCACCTGGACAAAGGAGCCACAAAGAAAAACTGTTTGAACAGCAGTGGTATATTTTAAACGTTAATTAAGCATGCACCACAGTCATGTTAGAAATAACACTCCAGCATTGCCAAGGCAACCGTTTACCAAATCGAGCACTCGGCATCCATTTTTAGGTCAATATTTAAAACCAAAATAAAATTGAGCAACAGTCTATGAAAGTCAGACATCCGTTAGCACAGAACATTCACAAGTTAGGTACTGAACTCCTCGCATCTCCACACATCTGGAACCTCCGATCAGAAAATGTTAATTTATTTAATGCACACTTCATAGCACAAGGCCTAATGGGTCACCTTGGGGGGGGGGGGGGGGGGGTCCGTAAACTCCCCACAAAACAAGAACGGAAGAGTTAGGACACCTGTTTCCAGACAAAACACTGTCAACAAAAGTAAACTTAAAGGACGTTTTAGGTTTAAACAAAAAAAAGAAGCTGTAATCCAGTTAAAAAGAATCACTGACCTTCTCCACTTTCTTGTCAAGGATCTCCTTCATGATCTTGCACAGACTCTCAAACTTGGCCTTGTCTTCCTCCATCTTTTTCTTCTCCTCCTCGTCCTCTGGCAGCTCCAGGCCTTCTTTGGTGACAGAGACCAGGCTCTTTCCATCAAACTCCTTCAACTGCTGGACGCAGTATTCATCAATAGGCTCCGTCATGTAAAGGACCTCAAAACCACGTTTGCGGACGCGTTCGACAAAGGCAGAGTTGGCAACTTGATCCTTGCTCTCGCCTGCAGATACACGAGGATCAGTACTGTGCTTAAAATTTGATATAGACTCATGAATACACTGTACATGACGATGTTTTGAGGGCATGGTACATGGCATCGTTTCTAGACAACACTCACCGGTGATGTAGTAGATGGACTTCTGGTTTTCCTTCATGCGGGAAAGGTACTCTGTGAGGGAGGTCGTCTCATCTCCAGACTGTGAGCTGTGATAACGCAGCAGTTCAGAGAGCTTCTTGCGGTTTTGAGAATCCTCATGGATGCCAAGCTTTAGAGACAATTAGGGAGAAATGCTGTTAAACACTGAAAATGGACTAATTACCAGTGTAACTTTACCAACTAGCCACAGCAGTAAGTGAGCTACTGCACATGTGTACCTTGTTTAGTAAAGGTTCTGTAGTTGACTTAATTTCACGTAGTTTGCTTAAAGCATAGAATTGGAGCTACATAATTATGCTTGAACCCAGTCTAAAGTAAAAAAACAACTATGCTGCCTTAAAAACTAGAACTGCAACCACAAGATCCTCAGATGCACTGAAGACTAAAACAATTTATAAATTGTATCGCACAAACAGTTTAGATACCTTGATGTTCTTGGAAAAGCCTTCGTAGAACTTCTTGTAGTTTTCCTTGTCTTCAGCCAGTTCAGCAAAGAGCTCCAAACACTTCTTGACAATGTTTTTGCGGATGACCTTTAGGATCTTGCTCTGCTGCAGCATTTCTCTGGAGATGTTGAGGGGCAGGTCCTCAGAGTCCACCACACCACGAACAAAGTCTGGAGTAAGTGAAGATCACAGTTTAGTCATTATTACAGTAAAGTGCCCAAGAACCAGTTAATACAGGGGGTGTCTACTTACTCAGGTACTCTGGGATGAGCTCTTCACAGTTGTCCATGATAAAGACCCTCCTGACGTACAGCTTAATGTTGTTCTTCTTTTTCTTGTTCTCAAAGAGGTCAAAAGGTGCACGACGGGGGATAAAGAGCAGGGCGCGGAACTCAAGCTGACCCTCAACTGAAAAGTGCTGTAAAGAGGAAATATATTTAGCTACAGGACTGGCTGTATCATGGTGTATATGCAACTACATTTCCCCTGCAGTACCTACCTTGACAGCCAAGTGATCCTCCCAGTCATTGGTCAGACTCTTGTAGAACTCGCCATACTCCTCATTTGTGATGTCATCTGGGTTTCTAGTCCAGATGGGCTTGGTCTTGTTCAGCTCCTCCTGGTCAATGTACTTTTCCTTGATCTTCTTTTTCTTCTTCTTGTCCTTGTCCTTTGAGTCTTCCTCATCATCAGAACCCACATCCTCGATCTTTGGCTTGTCCTCGCCTTCTTCCTTCTCCTTCTCAGCCTTTTCCTCCTCTGCCTCATCGTCGCTGATTTCCTTGTCACGCTCCTTCTCCACCTACAAGTCAAAATGTTAAGATTTAAATGTAAAACCAACAGCTTCAACAAGCATTAAATAAGGGAAAGGCTGAACATGATATTTTTTAAATATCACAGATACTTACAAACAGGGTAATGGGGTAGCCGATAAACTGAGAGTGCTTCTTCACAATCTCTTTGACTCGCTTCTCCTCAATGTACTCCGTCTGATCCTCCTTCAGGTACAGGATGATCTTTGTTCCACGGCCAATGGGCTCACCTATGAAAAGAGCTGGATGGTAAAAACTTTGTCCAAAATGACAGCATGCAGCTTGATAACTGGTTTGAGGGCCTCCCCTCAAAGCAGCTATTTTGTCTATAAACCATTAAAATTCCCTCCACAACACGACCTTCTGTCTTATTTTCAACTAGCAGTTTAAAATTTATTTTAAAAAAAATACATATACTTATATATTTTATTTTTAAAAAATCTATATCTAGATATAGATATAAAAATCTAAATCAAAAACGATCGCAGGACACATACCGTTGTCAACCTTGACTGTGAAAGAGCCTCCAGCAGAGGACTCCCAGGCATACTGCTCATCATCATTATGTTTGGTGATGACAACCACCCTCTCAGCAACAAGGTAGGCAGAGTAGAAACCCACACCAAACTGACCAATCATGGAGATGTCAGCTCCAGCCTAGAACAAAAAAAAAAAAACACAACCACAATTAAAGAACAAGCTTTGATTATAGTGGTAACCCCTAAATTGGTATTTGTCCAAATTTCCTCATTCTGCAATCTAAAATGTAAATTCAGCTGCACTACCTGAAGGGCTTCCATGAAAGCCTTGGTGCCAGACTTGGCAATGGTACCCAGGTTGTTAATGAGGTCGGCTTTGGTCATGCCAATTCCAGTGTCGATAAGGGTCAGGGTACGGTCAGCTTTGTTAGGGATAATTTCAATTTTCAGATCCTTGCCACTGTCCAGCTTGGTGGGTTCTGTTAAGCTTTCATAGCGAATTTTGTCCAGAGCCTGTAAAAATATTGGCAATGCATTAAGACTAGTTATTCTCAGAAGGACGTAAGATGTAAAATAAATTATAGGTCATAATTGTAATGAATTCTGTACCACATGTAATAATAAAAGCACTTTAAAAGTAACAGGTGCAGGATGAGAAAATATTGCCATGCTCTTGACTTACATCAGAGGAATTTGAGATTAGCTCCCTGAGGAAGATCTCTTTGTTAGAATAGAAGGTGTTGATGATCAAGGACATCAGCTGAGCAATCTCTGCCTGGAAGGCAAAGGTCTCAGCCTCCTCCTCTTGGTGCATTTCTTCAGGCATCTGCGCAAAAGAAATCATTTTATTTCTGAGGTTTTACCAAGAACGGGTTGTCATAAGACATCGCGCATCAATAATCAGTCGAGGTTTCGTTATCATACGACATAATCCAAGAATTAGTCCACAGGCAGCTTTCATGAAGTTGGACACCTGCCATAGTGTTGGTACAAATTGGCGGAAGTAGCAGTTATTCAACATGGCGTCGACCGACACAATGGACTCCGCAAACACGTGCTGGGCAACAGCTACCGACGAAAACAGTCGTCCCGAAATTAAATGTTAAAACAAACGTATTAGTTAAAACGCATATGAATGCAACGTTAAAACCGACGACGAGTCGGTACCAAGTAAACCTTTATTACGCGTCCCACAGATAAAACAATAACGATTACGTCCATTCGTAATTTAATGGTCCGATCAGAAGCCCGCACATCGTTAACATTAAGCAACTCCTAAAGACACGCTAGTTACGTAACCGTTAATAACTGACCGTTAACCTAGGGAACAACTGAAATCCAACCGTTAACGGGCCGCTTTAGTTAGCTTACAACCCGCAACGTTCGGGGGGCACCTGTTTTGTAATGTGGCTCCTTTGTTTGTTTATTGAGCCCGTCTGGTCGTGTGTGAATTATCACAGCTCGCTCACTTAAATAGAGTTAGCGTTGTCATGTTCACCACATCTGTCTTGGTGCAATCCGAGCACGCGAAATTCTGCCGCATTCACCTCGCTCACGTGTGTCAGAACTCGATTCCCTAGAACGGTACAGTGTAAAGATGTGACGGGTATAACGAACAAGAAATAAAATTATGCTGCGGACGGGCTAACTATAATCCATAGTTCAGTTCTAACGTTACTGACCAGGCTGTTGTCGTGACTCACGGATTCTTACAAGGATATATCTACTGAATATTTATTTGATAGCTCAGAAATACTCGAACATTAAAAGGACATTATGTCTTTAAAACACTCGTGTACATACCTTATTTGTTTCGTTGACTTATCTTGAATAATTTGCAACCAATATCTCGTCCCTTCTGCACTCTGACGCAGGGAAATAGAAAGGGACTTCCTTTTAATAGACCGGAATCTTTATACACACGCGTTTTAGTGTGCAGCGGTATCCATCCGCCGTGTACCACCTACCATTAAAACTACGTTGCAGATAAAAAGACTGTCAGAAAATTGACGTTTTTATTGAAACTAGAAACGTGTTGGTATGAACCAAAGAAGGTCTTTGCATTACGGTAAAAAGAGGCAATAAATACGGACCAGTTGTTCCAAGTGTGAAGTACTCCAGTACACTATACTACATGTTATTCTCATCTTTTATCAAAGAAAATGAAGTCTAAAAGTGTTTCATATATAAGAAACGGTCCTCTAATAAGTGCAGCCAAAATAAAGCCATTTCTAATTTTTTACAGTTTCATTTCCTCACCTCATAAAAACTGTGCCTTGGAAAGTGCTAGAATATAACTGACATAACAAACCAGCGAACCATTACTGCCACCGTGCGGAAGTTTTAACCAAAGCGATTGCTTCACTCGGACACCAAATGTATATGCTATACATAGCTGCCATATACCACTGAGAAATAAATATATGTACTAGTATAAGGAATATAATCGATCAAACTTAAAAATGCATTGTTTATTTAACGGCAAAATAACAAAGAGTGAGGATCTTTTTTTAAGGAGGTGGATGAATATATAGAAGAACGGGGGTGTACTTCGTTCCTTCTAGCACTTTCCATGAAAAAAAAAAACGCCTAAAATGACGTCACGAACGTGTCAGCTACAGGTCTCGCGACACAGCTGCTGTAGAAAGCTAGTACCTAGCTACAACAACAAAAAACACCATGGTAACCGAGCACTGAGTCCTCTGCCGCGCTAAAATACGCGCTTTGTACCACCTGGATTTGTCTGAACTGCATTTTAATTTAATTAATACTACGTTAAAATACAAATATATACATATATACACAACACACAAATTGTTTTTTTAAATTACGTCCTGTTGGTTAAATAATTATAATTGCTAAACGTTGTTCGAGCTTCACACATCTAATGGCCTCTCTTTGTATAACACAGTAAACGGACTATATGTGGACTTATAGTGAACTATTGATGGGACAAAACTAAACTTTTGGATGATTTGATGGGTTAAAGCAGTCATGTGATAATTCATTAACCGTTATCTGTACGCAATTGCTTCAGCTGAGCAATTAGTTTAAACTTTAGATATTACCTGTTTTGTTTTTTTATGATTCCCGACTAAATATGTAGTTTTACATATTTTAACCTAGGGAAATCATAATTATTGAGTGATAACGCAATACAGTTCTTTTTTGTAATTCCAGTAGTGGTGGTGAAGCTTTTTGTTAGAAGTACTAATATACATTAACTAGCAGTACACTCGGCATGGTGTCAAGCTCCGTCCCGCGGCCACAACCCGCTGCGCAAAACAATCGCACTTTCCCTCTGGTACGTAGAGCGCTTGCGTCAATGTTTTTGAAGGCCCGTTTACTAGCCAGCGTGCTAACCTAACACGGAACATTAAAAAAGATTTTCTTAGTTCATAGGCTAGTGGTCGTTATTTTCTGTCTCTTGATACACCTACTGATTTTGGGTATGTATGTTTTAAAATATGTATTTCTCCAAACTCAAAATTTCCCCGTTAAACTTACTTTTGCGTGTTTGGTATTAACAGCTTTAGCTAAAGTTAGCTTTTGCCGGGTATGGTAGCGTGCTTAATGCTACGTTTAGCTAACTAAGCTAGTTTTTGGTAACTTCGATTTTAGTTTAATTATTTGGCTATAATACAATAAATCCTGGATAAAATAATGTATACCTATGTTATGATGATGACAATAAGTAATTGAACGTTGCCTACAAGGTAAGCTAACTTCAAGTAGCAATTCAGCAGCATAGCAAAGTCAAACATTTATGTCTGACTAGTGTGCTATACCTGTGATACAACATGGCAGTGTTATACTCTCTTTAAAACGAAAGGAACGAATATCGCATAGACATTTGTTTGAACTTTATTTATTTACTTTCCAATATCCTAGATGCAGTTATATCATTTAAATGGCTCCACCAAAATGTGAGTTTAGTAAGTATAGTGGGTTTTAACATATTGCTAATTGTCATTGGTCTTCATCAGGTAGGTCCGATTCACCCAAAATGTCCTTCCCCCCTCACTTAAACCGGCCGCTGTTGCCCCCTCCTGGCATTCCCCCTCAGTATGCTGGCTTTCCCTCAGGTAAGCGCCTACGTTTTTAGGCCTGTAGACAGCCTATATTATTAGAGACCGAGATGGAAACATGTTATTAGATATTGTCATGTTTGTGTCAACAGATTATTGAAAAACCAATGTAAACTAATTTCTATCTCTATCTCTAGTATTGAATGACATTTCATTTCTTTGTCCCAAGTTGATGTATTGTCCTTTGGCAGTTGCAGGAGCTCCAATGATTCCAGTTCACATGGGCATCATGGCTCCTACCCCTGCAGTGATGGTGTCGTCTTTGCCAGTGATCAGTAAACCTGCAGTTCCTAAAAAGGACATTCTTGCTATGCAAGCCAAAGACAACAATGACAGTGGTCCCACTACTACAGTGTTTGTGGGGAACATATCGGAGAAAGCTTCAGACATGTTGATTAGACAGCTGCTTGCGGTAAGGGACGACTGAAAATTTGCAAAGATAAAAGTATAAATATATCAATTTTTACATGTATAAATAAAACAATGCATTATCAGCATGAAAACCACTTCTAAGATTTATCTAAAGGGATTGATTTTATCTTTTTTCAAGCTGTCAAATCTACCATATTCATGGTTAGTTTTACTATAAATAATTGAGTCTGTTATGTGGTATAAAAACTACTGCCTTTAGTCCTCAACTGATTTTCTTTGTGCCCTTGGTATAGAAATGTGGAATTGTTCTGAGCTGGAAGAGAGTCCAAGGAGCTTCTGGCAAGCTTCAAGGTAATTCATAATACACTCATCTTGCATCGTGTCTAGATATACTTTCACATATGGCTAACTTCGGTCGTCAGCTCTTGTCATCACCTAAAGCCCCATGAAAAACATCTTAATTAACTTAAATCAAGTCATTGAAGCCTAAAATCTGCTATTTTTATGTCAATATCTGTTTCAGCTTTTGGGTTTTGTGAGTATAAAGAGCCTGAGTCTACATTGCGAGCACTGCGGCTGCTGCATGACCTGCAGATCGGAGACAAAAACCTGTTAGTGAAGGTGGATGCCAAGACAAAAGCCCAACTAGATGAGTGGAAGGCCAAGAAGAAGGCTACAAATGGGGTAGGAATCTGTTGTAGGAAATTCCTTGTTGTATGTAAAGATCCGTAAGCTTCTAACTGCCTCTGGGATTAATTATGGACCTACACAAATGGATTGCTGCCCACATTTGTTAAAAGAAAAAAGTCTATTGTAGTGACTAAATTTGATGATGGATTGAAGACTTTGTTCATTTACTCACAGAATAAAAAGGCTGAAGATGGAGGAGATGACGAGGAAGAGGTTCTAGATGAGGAGACCAAGAAGAAGGATCAGATAATTAAAGGTGCTATTGATGGGTTGATGCGGGAATATGCTGCCGAACTCAATGCGCCTTCCCAGGATGAAGACTCTCAGCGTCGAAAGCGAAAAAAGGAGAAAAAAGAAGAGGTATACTAACCATTATTCTTCCATTACTTTTCCACTGCTGCTGTTGTTGTGTTGTTGGATCTTAAATGATGAAGTGACGAGCATTGTTGTTTAAATTGGAGCACTGACTCTTACATTTTCCTTTTAAAGGATGACATTAACACTATTGATATGGAGGAGGACAAGAGAGACCTAATTTCCAGAGAAATTAGTAAATTTCGTGACACTCACAAGGTAAAGTGGCTCCTTTTGATCTTATAGTTGACATTGCAGGTTTTGGACAGCAGCTGCTCACATAGTTCACGCCCAGAGGTTTCACATTTAGTGGACACATTTACTAAGCTTTTCTTGATCTCAGTAACAAGGCCACTGCGCTACAAATTGGCACATGTTGAAATTCACACCAGCAATTACCAATTTGCCCTATATTATATGAAATGTTTCATGTGCAATGTTCCTACACCATAAGCAGGCAGACAGCTAGTATTTTTGTCAATTTCTCAGGCCTGATTTGACACCTGTGATCATTTTAGACCCATTCTTCATTCATCACACAAAATGCATGGAGACGATGTAAAGTTACTTAAAAGCTAATCTATTCATTAAACCCCACCATTATGATAGTGATCATATGGTGACTAAAGCAAGATGAATCTCAGAGCTTTGGAAAAAGTTGCGTGGATAGGATGTAAGTATCAGCCTTCATTTACTATATACTTAAACTGGGCGTCCCCCTTTTGAGGACTCGCATAGGGGCAACTGCACTGTTTGTTTGTGATGGCATGAGCACACGATGCTCTTTATTAAGGCACTTAATAAATAAGATACCTCCCATCTTTATGATCCAGAATCTATGACTGCATTGGTGAAACCCCCTCCCCCCAAAAAAGCTGGTATGTCAGTGAACCTTTGTGAGTTCTCTGTAAATGATGGTCTGTCATAATGGTGTTCATGTTGAAGCACAAGGACTCTTGTCAATAACCACTGCAGTGACTGGCTGTAGGCTTTATTATGCTAGTGTGGGGGGGCGCCCTCTCCACAGCGGCATGCTGATCTGAAGATTGACAAGGTACGTGGTCTTTGTATGTGTTGTGATTTCTCTCTTGCATCTCTTGCTCTCCACAAGTGTATCATTTTCTTTCTTTAAGATAGACCAACGTTATCATGCATCAGTTTAAAGACTGTACAGGATGAACATAAGGTTCATTCTTTTTTTTCTGATGGCTGAAAATGACATTGAGAACAGAGATTTAGCAAAATCAGGAGAAGCTGCAGAGTTTAAGATTTGACAAAATTGTGTTCATAAAAACGTTGCAGTCACATTGTAAGTTGAATATTTGTTTAGGGAGTCCTGGTTGACTGCACAGAGGTAAGTAAACACCTGACTAAATTAAATCAGTTAAAAATACAAATTTATACTTGAGTCAAGGAGCACGAGTAATAAGTAATAATACTTTATCTAAGCTACGTAACTTGACAAATACCAGCTGTTCACATCCCATCTTCTTTCCAAAGTTTCTTTCTCTTGAGTTTCAGTACACCCAAGGCTTTTAGATTTGAGTCTGTGTTTTTTGCTGAAGGTAAACTTTAAGTCTGTAAATTGTTAAACGGTATAAATGCTCAAAACAATAGAAGAGCAATCTATTGAGTGAGTGTTTCATCCCGTTAAGGATGAGAACTCTGCTGTGTCAGATATAAACTATAACTGTTACCAAATGCCCTCAAAGCCTTGTGTGTATGCTGAGAAAGGCAAAGTTGCCAGCGTGTGTGTGTGTGTTTGAGTAATGAGGCGTGAAGAGCTGCTGAAGACTTCTGCAGGGGTAAGACTGCTTCTACAATTCTATTTATCTGTGCAGAAATGTAAATGATGTTCAATTGTTGATTTAAGCAGATGTTGAAGTAAAGGATGTTTTTTTTTATGATGATGATGATAATGATGATGATGATGATAATGCCTAAGCAGGACAGAATCCCATAACGTTTTTCCCTTGTATACCGTGTGACCTGCTTTCCTCCCAGGCCTAACTTAAAAGGCTTGTAAGGGCAGCGAAGGGCTGAATCCATAGTTCAACACCTGTAAGTCACAAACAACTAGTTCAACAAAAGACTGACGCCTGTTTTGTCTTTGTTTTCCTTGTTCTATGAGGAGGACTCTTAAGGAGAGAAAAAGCATTGTCTTTTGCAGCGCCTTTTTCTCATTATCAATGCCTCAAGTTGACCATGTGCCACAGATCTTTTTGACCACTGAAGTGGTTTCCAGTTACATTTTTGCTGAACTGTAGTTTGTACTGTAGGACTGAAAGCCGCACTGTATTGCTGTAGGCGTCTGATGAAGCGGTCTCTCTGTGAAGGAGACCATTTTGTCTGTTTTTTGTCTTACAAGCTTTGCACTAGGGCATGTTATCACAAAATTCCCCAAATCTGGAAACCACTTGATCTGTGCACAGTAAGAAAGTGACTGCAAAGACCCGCTTGATCTTGTGTGTCACTGGCTGAACCTGTCTGTGTTTTGCTCTGCAGAAACTGGAAGAGGAGAAGGACAAGAGAGAGAAGGAGCGGCTTGAGTTTGAGAGGGAACGGAAGGAACGTGAAAAAGAACGAGAGCGGGAAAGAGAGCGGCGGGATCGTGAGAGGGAGAAGGAACGAGAGAGGGAGCGGGAGAGGGAAAGGGAGCGCGAACGAGAACGAGACAGAGACAAAGATCGTGATCGCAGGACCAGAGAAAGAGAACGCGACAGAGTCTGGGAGAGGGACAGAAGCCGCGAAAGGAGCCCTAACCACAGCCAATCCAGGTAAACGCAAAAAGACTCTGTCAGGGGGTTTAATAGGAAATACTGAGAGCAGCAACGTAATTTTGCTTTACTTGTTACCAGGCTCTGAACTTCCACCTAATTGTAATCGCAGATTAAACTTCTATTTGGGAACATTTGACCATATACAGACAATATTTGACGTATTTGTAAGATCATCACATTGTATAATATTAAAACTTGTCAGTAATTCCCGGTTGTTTTTGCAGGGAGGTGAGTCGGGACCGAGACAGAGAAAAGAAGCGAGACCAAGAGGATGAAGAGGATGCGTATGAACGCAGGAAGCTGGAGAGGAAACTTAGAGACAAGGAGGCAGCCTATCAAGAGGTACGAGCAGACAACCACTGTATGGCTAAATATTTATCTGACTCAGACTGCATTCTCCTGCTGCATGGTGCATGTGTGAATTCACAAGTCCGCACAATGTCTGGATCTGACTCTCCAGACAAGCAGAAGTGGGTGTGTGTTCGTTTTTGTGTGGGATAATCTCGCATTGGTGGTTTACACGACTCTGTATTTACGACAGCGTCTAAAAAACTGGGAGCTCCGGGAGAGGAAGAAGGCACGGGATAACGCCAAGGAGAGTGAGAGGGACGATGAGCGCCGCCGAGAAATGGTGAGAAGTCACTGAATGGCCACATATGTTCATCGGGTCTTATTTTGAACAGTTGCGTGTACGTTGCCCTTTTTTAATTAGTCAGATTATTACCCAGCCTAGTTCATTAATCTGTACTCGCTCTGCAGCTGTTGATGTGATATATGTAAAAAGTTAAGTCGGAAAGCCATTTGTGAGCATGTCTGTCATGAAGGAAGTTAAGCATGGCCCTGTGTCTGCAGATGAAGGAGGGCAAGCGGCTGAAAGAGTTTCTTGAAGATTACGACGATGACCGAGATGATCCCAAATATTATAGGTGAGCAACAACGAGAAATACGCTGCTATGTCAGATATGTGAACAACTTATGGTGTTCATTTTTGATTGACAACTACACATATGATCCCATCATGAAAAGTCACAGCGGGTCCTGTGTGACCCAGATTAAATTATTTAAAGTGTAGCAGATGCAACTGGTACTGCAGCTATGGCCATTGTTCTGAATGCTGTTATATTCTGTGTGACCCCTAGGGGCAGTGCGCTGCAGAAGCGTCTGAGAGACCGAGAGAAGGAGATGGAGGCGGACGAGCGTGACAGGAAGAGGGAGAAGGAGGAGCTGGAGGAGATCAGACAGAGGCTGTTAGACGAGGGACATCCAGATCCAGACGCAGAACTACGCAGGGTATGTTTCTACATAACGGTAATGTGTGTGTGTGTGTGTGTGTGTGTGTGCGTATGTCTGCAGTGAGCATGCTGTTTGTCTTTGTGAAGGTCAATTTATCATCTGAGTCTCTGCACATTAGGAATGTGCAGTTTTTTTCATTGTACACTGACCTTCTTATCTGCATTACACATCAAATTGCATGTTTTACTTTCTGCATGTCTGTCTCTTATTGGTCCAGATGGAGGAGGAAGAGGAGGAGCGTCTGAGACGGCCACCCATTATCCAAGAACCGGAGCCCGAGGAGGTACGGGAACGCCACAGGGATCCGCGAGACTACCGGGACCGCCAAGGGGAACCAGCCCACTCGCGGCTCGCCCCCTCAGACGATGAGGTTAAGGAGGGAGAAGAGGAGGATTATGAAAATGATGACGAGAATCCTGATGCAAAACCATGCCTGAAGCCCACAATGCGGCCAATCACAGCAGCACCCTCTGTGTCGTCAGCCAGTGGCAACGTCTCTCCCAACACACCCGGAGAAGAGTCGCCATGTGGCATCATCATCCCTCACGAGAACTCGCCCCCTGATGCCCTGCCCCAGGAAGAACACCGGCCAAAGATTGGCCTCAGCCTCAAACTGGGTGAGTCTGAGAGAAATGTGTGAAACCTCCCCCGGGGGAAGGGAAACTATTAGTCAGGCAGTCATAAAGTCACCTGACTCGAGGCCAAATATTTTCTCACTTTAGTTTCTTTAATGTTGGTATTTGCTGCTTTTCCGTTTTATGTAAAATTTTACTGCGAAACTTTAGGTTTTCATATATTGATTGTGAGTAGGTGAATTACTTGGGTCTCTAGGAAACTATTCCATGAACAGTTTTCTAATACTCAAAATAAACATTATAAACAAGCTTTAATCATAGTGGTAAATAAATTGATGAGAAAAAACATCAGTTGCAGACCTTCTCTCTTCACCTGCAACTGAAACATGACTATTTATACAGTATTTATGTGTCTCAGCCAATTTGTGCTGCACAAAATCTATTAACGGTGATTCTCAAATGTTCTCTGCAGGGGCCACTGGAAGTCCCAGTCAACCCAATGCAGGTAAACGGAAGAAGCTGCCAGTGGACAGCGTCTTTGACAAGTTCGACGACGAGGAAGCTGACGAACAGCCCCGCAAGAGGAAACTGGTGCCCCTGGATTATGACGACGACAAGAGCCTTGGAGTAGACGGGGCTGGGCTCTCCAGCATAAAAGGAGCAAACTCTGAAGAGAAGCGCAAACACATCAAGAGCCTGATTGAAAAGATTCCCACGGCAAAGCCTGAGCTGTTCTCTTACCCACTGGACTGGTCAATGGTTGACACGGTAAGGAAAGAAAAAAAAGTGCTGCATTTAGTTGAACTCCCCTTTTCTTATTGTTGAGAACAGGCCTTCATGATGGGTTGCTTCATGATGACATGATTTAATAAAACAATTACACCAAGTGTATTCGCTATTTGCCTTCAGAGCCCAGAGCTGCTTGATATTTATGGAGCGAGCAGACAGAATTAATTCACTTCTCCCCTACAGGTTTTTCTTGCTCGTCATCATTAAATGGTAGTTCTCATTCGGTAACGTTAGATGATGTTGATACCACTTGCACACAAAACGTGTGCTTTTGTCTCATTACCTAGACGTTAATGGAGCGACGCGTTCGACCCTGGATCAATAAAAAGATTATCGAGTACATTGGTGAAGAAGAGGCAACATTAGTGGACTTCGTCTGCTCCAAGGTGCTGATCATGCTACATGTTTAAAAGTCTCACTTTTGGAGGGAGAAAGAAGCTGGAATACTGATGGGTTTGTCTTTGTTCTCAGGTGATGGCTCACAGTATGCCGCAGAGCATCTTGGATGATGTTGCTATGGTGAGTAATGTAATCTCTCACACTGTTACTGTTTAATACTAGGGGCAGTTCTCTAAGTAGTCAGACCCTCAAGTTATACCTTCTCAGTTTAGCATCGATTATTATTATTGAATGCAAATATTGATATTCTGCACATGCAGACTAGTCTTACCTCCTGATGTGCCTGACTTATTTATGTTATGGGAAATTACTTAATGTACTTTGAGCCAGGACTTGAGACCTTCTGCGTTTCCATGAGTAGAAAGTCTACAACACATTATCATTTAAATAAAAAAATCTAGAAATGTGAAACAACCCAAATACTAGACATTAGGAATGCAACCAAAGGCAAATCTAATACCACAACTACCATAACTGTATAAAATCTAAATAAAAAAATTACCCTCCAGAGTTTATTTCTAAAACCCATCTGTTTTTTCTTTCCAGGTTCTTGATGAAGAAGCTGAAGTCTTTATTGTGAAGATGTGGCGGTTACTCATTTATGAAACCGAGGCCAAGAAGATTGGACTGGTCAAATAAGTACAACCACTGAATGAAGAACACCCCCCCCCCCTCTAATGTTGTATAATAGTGTAGCACAATTCTATCACCCCAAACACAGTGACTAGTCCATACCAGTACAAACTAACTGCAGCCTAATTTGTCATTTTGCACCAGTTGTTCAGGTCATGTTTTTCTTTCCCTCTTCAGTTAGGCTACGTTCACCTTTTGCTGACGCTGACCGTGTCGCTGTTCCTATTCTGTAAATTTGACGGAAATTTTTTTGTGATGAAGCTGCTGACAGACACCCAGGAGCAGTGTTGTCAGATCTCTTGGTCCTATACTTTTATTTGTATACAGCCGACACACATTTTGTGTGAAGTGAATCTGCAGGATCGGTAAACGCTGTCAGTTCAACAGTCTTACACGCTTTAAAGGTGTGAAACGTGGCTTCCAGTTGAAGTGGACAAAGTATTTGGAGTATGCACAACTACAGCAAGAATGTGATTTTTACAGGGTTATTTATTCAGGGTTTGGACTCAACGACAACTTCTGTGGACAGATTTTCTGTATTCATTTTTTTAATCTCATTCCCAGTAAACGTGTTAATGTTCTTGTCCTCAAGTGGTCATCATTCGAAGTGTGTCCGACAGAAACCCACAGACATCCCTGCAGCTGTAATAAGCACACGCCATGACCACTATAGGAAAATGAACACGCTCTCCATTTGTTTTTGTATTGGTGAACATTTGAATAAAAAAGTTTTTATAACAATTTGTGAACTGCTGTTATTTCCTCGCCACCTACTTAACAATACAGGTTTAATTTAACTGCAATTAGTTATAAAGAAATGTAACTAAAAAAATGAACCATTAGACATTATTAAACAAGTCATTAACGCTTAGCTTTAAAGTTTGGTATTAAATGTAAGGAAGCACTTCCGCGTGGTCATAGCTGCTGACAAAGACATTCAGGTCAAAACTTCCACAACTTTGATGCCACGTTCACTACACAGGAGCAGGTCCAGTAAAAATCCTTGAACTGCAAGAGAAACAGCACAAGACACCAGAGATTGGTGTAGAGACGGACAAGTTTATGCATTTCCCCTTTAATGAATCACATCCAGTGGCCAGCTGCAGATGAAGCGCCACGCATACTGAAGACACTGGGCTTGTAAGCAAGAGGTAAGTGTAGGCTGCTGCTTATGAACAGCTGTTTTAGACTTTATTGAAATTGGTGTACGTGACAGAAACTGATTAATTTGAAATTGTATTTTTCTTGTGTCCATGTCCTATGAGTGAGACCCACTAATTCACAAACTGGGATGTTTGCCAATGAGCTACAGTTAATGTTCGTAATATGAAAGTTGACATCTGTTGGAATGAGTGGCTGTGCCCAGGTCTGTCCACATTTTGATATTTTTCCCCACCGGAATTCCTTCAAGGAACGCCTCTAGTCCTCCGCTTTGGCTTCCATCTCCTCAGCGTCATCGTCTCCATCCACCTCCGCATTCTCTCGCTCCAACCGCTCCAGTTGCCGGGCGAGCTCTGTCTCATCTGTATCCGTCACTACCTTGGGCTGAACAGGACAGTTTACAGTTTGGTTAATGTGCATTCTGGGAGGCAACATAGTAAGAATACAAACCACATATTTCTTGATTTTCTGTCACAACTCAAAAAGTTGGGGAGGGTCTTTTTAAAACCAATGCAGGTGTGAGGCTTAAGGTGTTTAATAATACAGATAACAGTGCTGGGCAGCAATTAAATGCACTGTTATAGTTGCGAAATTGTTTCTGCCATTGTGGATTGTGACCACGGCGCAGCATTGCCATGTTACAGACATCATGTACTACAGGGATCAGCTGATCACCCTGAAGCTGGCCAGCTTCTCCCGCAACATTGACTATTCTCTTCTAATCTCTGTACCACGCTCAGAGAAGTTTTGTCCCGTGTTCTAATTATCTGCAGTAGTTAATTAATAATAATTAAAGTTCCCAGCCCTAATTAATAATAATTATGAATACGAAATAGAATATTCTGTGATGTAAGCAAGCAATAGCAAATGGAAAGAAACTCAGCCCTACCCACATAAAACGGTATTTTGTTATATGGGTGGGGTCTCTGTATGGCCACTTCCACTAACTAAAACCAAAGAAACTGCAATTTAATATGCCTTGAAAATAAGAAGTGTATAAAAGCCTGATGTTTAGATGACAGTAGTAGCCTACAGTGACCATGTTTCCATAAGGTGTTGACAGTGTTTTATAAAGACTCACTTCCATCTGGATGTTAAAGACTCCTCTCTTCTCCTCAATCTTCTCCTTGATAGCAGCCATGGCTTGGTTGAGAACGGACAGGCCCTCTGTGCGTTCCAGAGTGGTGGTTGTCATCACGTATCGGGGGGGAGCGATCAGGTTGATCTGTCAAAATCACAACTATCTTGTTAATAACATACATATACAAACCATTTACAGTTTTTCTCAAATAAAAAAAGCAGTGAACAATACCTGGGGTACAGAAAAGGAGAAAATCTTATTACCTTGATGGGCATAGCCTCTGTGGAACAGCCCAGCCCAGCCCTCAGGGCTTCCTTCACTGCATCAATGCCCTCATACCCATAGCACGCCACTTCAATGTCTGTAGGTAATCCAGGACAAAAACCAACATTTTTACTTCATACTCCCAACACTGAATGAGAAGCTATAACAGCCATGCACAACTACAACTCAAAATGAATGGAGGACCTTTTACCTGCTCTGATTTTGACAGCCTGTGGAGTAAGTCGCCTGTTGATGTTATCGATTAGCACACTCCTCTCTTCCTCCGTTAGGTCCAGGCCATCTAGAATGGCGGGATCTCTGCAGGAGGAAAGTTTAGAACCATCATTGGCTTCTTAAGACATCAACATTTCTAATTTTAAAATATAATATTTTTGTAGTTTTAAGAGACACACTGAATAAACACCCCAGGTGTGACATTTGTGTCAAATCACAAGTTACAACAACATACGATACAGCTTGCTTGAAGACGTCATAAGCTCCGTATCCAGGCCTCTTGTATTTCTCATCAAAGACCCATGCGGTGCGCTGGTACAAACTCTCTAGCTGCTCATCTTTACTGTACTCCAACACCTCCGCCACATGTCGCAGGATGCTGTACACCTGCAAACGCGACATGCCAAGTCAGTTTAAATTCAGAGAAACTATTTGTGTAGTGGTTATCTTTGTTCACAGTTTAGCCTTTTGGTTGGCTCTGTAGTTATTCTGTATTTCTGACTCGTTACTAGTTAAAGTTTTAACCTTAAACGAGGAAGGGTCATTATTTTTTTATCTAAATGTATTTTTATCAAATCACTTAACATGTTAGCAGCACTCATCTAATATAAACTATAATGAGTTGAGAATGATGTTTATGAGGAAGCAAATTCTAATAATGGGTACAGTAATATTTTAACTCACAGTTTTAGATTTGGTGAATTTATCTTCACACTTGATGGCCTCCTCTGGTGAAACTCTTCTTTTTGATAAGTCAATGTATCCTGCAGAGAAAGTAGTGAAGACAGGCAGTTTTTTTAGGGATTATTCTACAACATGCAGTTTTTTTTTGCCATATTCACACGTTTAATGCTGGCACGATATGCAGACTGAATAAGCAGTGCTATCTTATCTTCTCTCTTACAGCAAACAGACAGTGGTTGTCTCTATGTAAATTGGTGATAAGCACGTCATTACTGTCACTTTAGAGTAAAGGAATATTCTCTCTCTAAATTCAGAGGCCTGTAAGCAACAATAAATTAATAGTTTCACATACTGTCAGATGCACAACTCTTCGCTATGGATGATGCATCTATTCCAGAAACCACTTTACATTTTGCAACCAAACACATTAAATACTTATATTAGACCAATTAATCACTGTTGCTCAGTACATCTCTGTCTCCACCTACCCTTCTCTTTGTCTACTCTGATGACAACCACACATTCATTACGGCCGATACGGATGAGCTTGTTGATGGAGCGGATACGTCGACGGGAGAGCTCGCTCAGGAGGATCATGCCTTCGATGTTGTTGTACTCCAGAAGGCTGACGTAGGCGCCCATCTCGGCAATGGACCTCACGTTCACCATGACAACATCCTCCACCTCAGGGAACCGGTGCTGGTAAAATCGACAGCTAAGGCCCGGCATCGCTGTGAGGAAAGAAACAAAGACACGAGAGTTAAATATCTGAAGTTCATGTTGGCCAAAAAGTGGTGCTAAATCAGTTTTAGACATCATGAAAACGGAGGTTGGGAACAGACCACCTAGTGCTGTTCCACATGGACAAATCCTTTTAACACAAAGGCAGTTTGACAGAGGTAAAAACAAAATGTCACTGCTTTTGTGCTGGTTACCAAAAAACAAAGTTGTTTCAATGTAAGGCACAATCAACAAGCCTTCACAGCGGTTCTACTCCTAATTGTTAATTTCCACTCATTTGACTGTTTATTAGACATGTCGCCCTAAAACAAATGCAGCCTAACACCAGATTTGCAATATATACTGGGAAAGTATTGACCAATACTTCACTAGCTATTGACTTTCTTTGCAATCCATGTTTTTACCTCGTCACATTTAAAAAATTCGTACTGTGAAAACACACAACAAGAAATTCCATTGCTCTTTTCTTCATGTACATCACCTCATACTGTCTATATAACTGTCAAACATGAGTAAAATCTATTTTATAATGATCAGCTTTTACAGAGATGCTGACTCCTAGGATTAGCTCAGACTGGATCGCATTCTGCATTGTTTCAGAAACAGAGGAATGGATGAAGTATTTGAACCATTTTTAAATACCAAAGAAACAGACCAACAAAAACCACACAAATACAAGCTGTTAAAAGCAGACTTTCCTTCTTTAGTTTAAGAGGCCAAAAGGCGCCACTTGGAAAATGTTTCTAAATAATTGGACTGAAGAGCAGATTTAAGTGAACTGGCACTAAAGGCAATCGTAGATTTATTAGACTTTTTTGGCTGTGAATGAGATGATGCAATGCAGACAAACGAGAAGCCCCTTGCTGTTTAATGCCATCAGCGAAATCTAACAGAAACACTCAAACTGTAAAGTAACAGTGACTGTGTTCAATAACCATTACTATAGATAACGTTAAGATACGGTACCTTAATTTGAGGATGACAACGATAACTTTTATACACGTTAGCTTGAGAGCTAACAACCCGGTTCCCAGCTCACATGCGGCAAACGCACCGCTGCGGAGGCTAACGGCTAGCTAGCTAGCTAGTACCGCCGAATGTTCCCCACTCACAATTTAAGTCCCTCTGACCACAAAAACTCACCTGTGTCATATGATTACAGAACAATAAACTGGAGTTTTCTGTAGTGAAAGAGTGTAACTGTCCGAGTAAAAAGTCTTTGTTTTATTTCTATAAAGACGTCACTAGCTCACATTGATGGGTGTGCTAATTTTTCGACCCGGAAAAGAACGCCAGTGCTTCCTGCCACGCGCATGTGCAGAACGAGTTAACTTCGATCACATGACAAGACACCAGCTGACCATCGCGGACGCACTCGGACAAGATCACGATCACCAGCTTCTTCTATGCGGCTTATCCTGCAAGAAAAATAGCAGCTTGTTTTGTTATACATGTAGATTAACACGCTACACTAAAAGCTAACGTACCAGTGTTCATTTTACGGACTTAAGTAAACAGAAGAGTGTAATCATCGATCAAAAGACGAGAAGATGTCTGGAAAAGACAGGATCGACATATTCCCCTCCAGAATGTAAGCAGCTTGTTTGCTAGCTATTTGCTCTCTCCCTGTAGGTTTTTAACCATCTAACCAATCTTATGCTGTTTTGTTGATGTATTGCTTTCCAGTCTGTTGAATGTACGCTTTTTCTTACCTTATGTGTTACCAATAAAATTTGTGAATTCTTTCCTGCGTTGTGATCTACACATAAATGTAGTTTATATCAGTGCCAGGTTTTGTTCTGTTTAAAAGAGGAAGAGTACTACTTTTGTCATGTGATGTTTCAAATATCATCCAAGTGTGAGCTGTCACTATGAAGGTGTGTGAAACATTCTGACCTCCAAAGAGTACAAACCTTGACTTTTAACATGGTGTAACTTGAGTATGTTCTGTTTATAGGAGTTACCTGTATTGTCTGCAAGGTCGAATCATTTCACTCCACACATGAAGTCATATTATACCGCTACACTGTCTCTCTATGGTATAAACAGATAGATTCAAATACAGCATTACAAGTGACTGTGTCTGGTTTGGTATTACAGGGCCCAGACCATCATGAAAGCTCGACTGAAAGGGGCACAAACCGGCCGGAACCTGCTCAAGAAGAAAGCTGATGCTCTCTCCATGCGCTTCCGTCAAATCCTTCGCAAAATCATTGAAGTCAGTTTAATTGAACTGATGCCTGACTTTGTTCTACTACATACACATGTTCCTTGTTTTTATATTTCCTTAACTAAAACTAAATGCAGCAACAAGTTCTCCTTCAAGAAGGTGATCATGTTTGCTGAGACTGAGAAGTAATGTTTACCAGTGTATCCTCACCTTGTAAAAACCTCTTAGTGTATAATTGAAAAAATCAGTTCAAGAGCACCGTAAACTATCTACTACTTATCTTCCAAAATGATCATGAATTCAAATCAGCCAGTCAAACTAAATTTCCACTAAGTATTTCCTCTGTCCCTACAACTGTTTCCCAATGCTATGTTTTGTCTTCTCACCTCTGTCCTTTAGACTAAGACTAAGATGGGAGAGGTGATGAGAGAGGCAGCCTTCTCTTTGGCCGAAGCCAAATTTGCAGCTGGAGACTTCAGGTGAGAATCGCAATAAGATGATGTGATGTGATTTTGTCTTTAGTACAGATGCATGTATGAACAATCTGTTATGGTGTCCACAGCACCACTGTAATTCAGAATGTCAACAAAGCCCAGGTGAAGGTCCGAGCCAAGAAAGACAATGTGGCAGGTTAGCTTAACGCCATCTTTTCCTTTTTATAGTTGTTGTGGAGTGACAGGAGTTGGGACTTGTCTTCATGTGTATTCTCACTTTTATTCCTCCAGGTGTTACCTTGCCAGTTTTTGAGCATTACCAAGAAGGCGGAGACAGTAAGTCACCCCTCACTTCTTCATTATGACAAAATGTATTTTTTTGACCGTGGCAATAATTTCTCACCGTCTCTGTCAGGTTATGAGCTGACTGGTCTGGCCAGAGGAGGTGAGCAGCTCTCCAGGTTGAAGAGAAACTATGCCAGAGCCGTTGAGCTGCTGGTGGAGTTGGCCTCCTTACAGGTAGGTGGCACTGTCACAATTACATATATAATTTATCTTTAGCTTTAACTATGCACATATACATTGTTTATACAAAGTATTATTAAATATTTGCTAATATTTGTAATTTAAAGATTCCTATAATAATAATTTTCAAAATTTTTTACATTTCACTGGAAATAGAATATTTATTTCTAAAATGTTTTACTGTATATTTATTCTGATAACATACACTAACTGGCACATTTTGTCTGCAGACATCCTTTGTCACCCTGGATGAAGCCATAAAGATTACCAACCGCCGTGTGAATGCTATTGAGCATGGTAAATTCATACCTAACATATACTTTTTCCTTAAAGGATTTTAGAATTCCGAAAACGTTTTTGTAGCCGAACTAATCTTTAATTAATTTTGCAGTGATTATTCCCAGGATTGATCGCACTCTCAGCTACATCATCACAGAACTAGACGAGAGAGAACGTGAGGAGTTCTACAGGTAAACACACAGATTATAATCTTTTTTTTTTTTACAGTTGTCCAACTGCTTCTCACATCCCCTCTCTCAATTTACACTTTAATATCTACAACAACAAACATCTTTTTCTGCTTTTCAAGGTTGAAGAAGATCCAGGAGAAGAAGAAGCAGCTCAGGGAAAGGACTGAGAAGGAGATTGCAGCTCGTCTGGCTAAACTGGGTCCCATAGCGGAGCCTGCTAACATGCTGACAGAGGAGACAGATGAAGACCTGCTGTTTGAGTGACCAGCTTCTTCAGGCCAAATGTCCCTGATTTCACCAATCATCATATTTATTCTGTGGCTCTCTGGCCACATCTATGTCTTCTAGTGCAAATGATGAAAGTTGTTTTTGTGTTATTTGTGTGTGATGAATCATTCTGTTGCCCAGTGCTGAAAGGAACGGTGTGTTTTCAGATGTCACTGTACAGAAGTGTTGTCACTTCACTGTTATGAAATAATCTAAATAATAAGAATTTGAATACGTTGGGGACTAAAATTAGGAAGAAGCATTCTACGTGGGCGATCAGCTTGTACATACTTATGTTTTCTCACAACCTTCAGAGCTGTTGCATGCTGTAAAACGTAACGTGGTTGCAGATTTTAAAGAGTGTGTGCGTCCTTGTTGCTTGTCCTGCTGCTGACCTCATACCACGGGGTTACCGTTACCTCATGTGACGTTGTTGCACCAGAACCCCTGATGTGACCCCACCCTCTGTAAAACTGGTGTTTCAGCAAAGCCCAAAACTTCATCCTAATAAATGTGTTCTCAAAACTCAACTATTGCCTTTTTTCTTAAAGTTCTTTTCTCGGCATGCTGAGTATTCAGGTAACCATGCTAGGTGAGGATTGGTGAATTAAACTTCTGTAAATGAAAAATTCCTGTGGCATAACAATACAAGGAGATTAGTTAGTGTGCAGAGTATCTACTTCATCTGTTCACATGTATCCCATTTTATTAACACTTTTTCAGAACTGTGCTTATTAAAGTACCCTGCAATTAAACAATACTGTAAGTGGTGAAAATACACTAAGTAATACTTTGTTTTGTTCATACAACACTGGTAAAAAACAAATCTCAACAGTACTCGCAGCATAATATTATCAAATATAATGATACCAGCTAGAGACAAACCCTCGGATTTAGGGTTTGATTAAACATGAAACAGCACAAAAATATTGTGTCTGGTGTAGAGGAAGAAGCAGAAAACTGCAGAGTACAGCATATGTTTTCTTACACATTTCTGAGTGGAAGACGTTATATTTCATGCCCTTTTAACACAAGTGCTTCTTCTGACATAAAGAAGCCTTGAATTTCTGTATTAACAGGCAGCCATTCAACAAATGTGACATTAACACTCTCAGTAAAGTGTATCATTTTGCATGTCAACCAAAATGTAACAATAAAATATTTTGTCTAAAAAATATATATTTACAATTATAAATTACTATTAACAATACAATAGAAATTTCTATTTGTTTGGTAAATGGCTTTTCATATTTCTGAGATAAACAAGAAACTCCATAAAACAACAAAGAAAATCACCCACAAAGACACACACCAACAAAAAGAAATGTAAGAAACTTAAGTCCGTCTCTGTAATGTGCTAACAATCACCTCCTCAACAAACAAGGAGAATGTGCAAGTAACAAACCAGTGACAATTTATCATTGTCCTTCATTTTTTCTATCTCCGGGAAAGCGTGTACTGTTGTTTTACATTGTTTACCTTCTTCTCCCCTGAGATTACTTTAAGACACAGCACGTGACCTTTAGCACAGCCAAGAAGTGGGCACCCACTGTGGCTCAGTGTCCAGCTTGTCTATCAGCCTGCGAAGCTCGTGGAAAGCTTGATCTGGATCCATGTTTACTATGGTTGCGTCAAAGAAGTGGCCAAAGTTGTGCTCCATTTCACGGGCCTTTTCGATGACCTCCTTCAGCTCCTCCGGCTGTGCATAGAAAAAGACAAGAACATGAGAGGGGATCTACTCGTCCTAAATGAATTGATATACAGTCAAGCCCATGGTTAATCATACCCCGGAAAATTTTGACTTTAAGTTACTTTTATTCAACCAGCGAGTTATTTTTTTACAGGAAATGACATAGTGTAGGTGTAAAATCTTTTAAAACATGTTCATAGTAGGATATTTTGGATATGTCATAGACATTTAATTTGTGATGTGCTCTCTGTACCTTTTATGGGGTTATGTTATTTTTCTATTGTTCTATGTTTTTTTATTATATTTTTTATTCTTCCCTTCAATGTTTTATAAATGTATTTTTGTGTTCTGTGAAAATCCTGTTAGCTTGGAACTGGACTAAAAAAAAAAACAGTTTTACCCTTTCTGATACAAATCTGAAATGTGTAGTTTTGTTAGCCCAGATGCTAACAAACGATGCATAATGAAGTGTGAAATGTTTAACACTGTACAATACAAACCTTTGGTGTTTTGCCCTCTGTTGCCAGTAGAGTGCGTAGTCTTTCCTGAGAAGGAGGAGCGATGAAGATGACGTATGGCTTGAGGTTGGAAGACCTCAACACCCGAAGTGACTGATGAGAGGAAGGACAGAAGCAAAAACTATTTGAGATTTATGTACAGGATGTGAAAATATGTATGTATTATATTCTGGTCAAGCCACATTGACTGAGATTAACACAGAGTGAAACAATGGGCTTTGTAATTAACGTGTTAGAGAGAAACAATGTAGAGAACAGTCAGAAATACTCAGACTCCTACCCTGGTGTGAAGACAGAGCAAACATATGCGTCCAGAGTTGATAACATGTCGGACCGAGTCTGTGCTGGTACCATACAAGTTCTTCTCATATTCGCCTGACTCAATGAACTTCCCTGCTGCCAGGTCGGTTTCAAATGCAGGTCGACTCACAAAGTGGTATTCACGGCCATTCCGCTCATGTATCCTCGAGCTTCTGCTTGTGTCTGGGTTGATGGAAGGAAATAATACACACTGCTTGAAACCGGCGCCTTTTATATGTGTCAATTTACTTATAGTCATACTGGAACTTTGTTTTGTTCCTCATCTAAAATCTTGAAATAAATAATTCTGCATTGTGTTGCATAACATTTAACAGGTTGACTTACGCGGAACAGCGACAGCAAATCTTTCTGGTTCGATAGACAAAAGCCTCCGTCGAAGCTCATCGTGCCCACTGTTCGTAGGACCAAGCAGAGCTACTGGACGTTTACGATTGGCAGGCTGGTGATAAAGGGACATCTCCTCATAGGTCAGGATGTCATCGTATTCTGAAGATACAGTTTGGCAGGGGTCAATGAAATAGTCCTGAACAACAAACCAAATCCTTTTTAGCTCTTGAGCTGCTATTCTGTAACTAAGTCTGACCTCTGAACTTCATGCGGAGGTGAGAGAAAGGTCCACAGAAGACCACACTTTATGTATTTACTGCTCTGCTTGCGTTAAGCTTTTTCAGTGCATCTTTTTCTGATGTTGCCTCACATGTTTAGCTATACACACACAAAAGAGAAAACCACAGTTCCCTTAGCCACTGAGTGGCCACTGTGTGCATCAGTGTATAAATGTGTGAAGCATAAACACCACAGTTCCCTCAAAGCCATTTATGTGCCTGCTACACACCTGTTGGTGCCTCCCTGATCCTTTCTGTGAAGACGGGACTAGAGACTAATCTGACCTGTGACACACCGAGTCTGGTCAAGCTGCTGTGACGACGACAAGTTGTGTTAACTTGTGTGGTTAATACTAACAATGTGTGGACACCTGGCATGTGCCCAGGGTGGAACTGTCTGTCACAGGTAGTAAATGAGGAGCGACAGTGGACGGCGACTTGTTCAGCTTCTCAGTGGCATCAGAGCAAATTCTCAATCCAGAAACTCTCCTCTCAACCTGTTAACCTACTGGTGAGAGAAGAACTGTTACCGATCTTACCAGTATTTTTACTAAAGTTTGATGTGCTTTTCTTCCTCAGTTTCTTGCTCTTTTTTGGATACCAAAGCTTCCCTGGAGAAAATGAAAAGAATTAATGTTTTAAAAGCAGATTTTACTGTTTTACAAACTGTTTCTCTAGAAACTAAAAATTGTACTCTTTCATAAAAAGTCAAAGTAGAAGTGGAAATGTTTGAGTGGTTCAACATTATCCATTTACCTTGATGCTCTTGACTCTTGTCAGTTACAGTTTTCTTCAAGGTCTCTCTCTGCTGCTGGAAGCTTTTTCCTAAAAAAAAAAAAAGCAAATGCAACTCAGTTCCGCACCACTGTCAATAAATCACAAATCTAGTGTATTTTCCATTTGGAAAGTCATTTTTTACTTATAAATCTGTTTGAATAGTGAAAGTACTTTAGCACCCTGTTAAGAAGCAAACATTACACCTGTAAAGGTTTTAGGGACCTGGGATTATTTTTCACACCCTTCCAGACTTTCTAGACGTGCTGAAGAACAGGCAAAAGGATGGCCCACTTTCCATTTCCAGTGCTTAACCTCATTTTCTTCCAGCCACAACAGGCCAGGTCAAAGAGTAATCACAAATAAGGTGTTTGTTTTAATCTGCTTGATGTGGCAGATGGGTGGCACTTCCTGCCAAGATCGTTTATGTGGCCAGATTAGTTATTAGTCACAGACAGACAAGTACTTCTCTGTATATATATTCCTTGCTACGATGGTGTCAATTATTAAAGTATAAAATTTTTAATTAGTATTAAAAGACCTATGATGCTGCTGTATTCTTTATACCATGTTATGTGCTAAAGGAAATAACTTTCTGGCAGACTTAGTTTACACATAAACTAAGAGCGGCAGAGAAAACACACATTTCATTTCATTAGATTAGATTGTCACTACACAACACTGCATATTCTGATATAATTACGCACAGATTTTAATGTTAACCTAAATGTACAATATTATTAACACATTTATTTCATGTACTCAGCATTGTCATTTATTTGGACATTTCTCTCTTGCATTTTGTTTTATTTTTCTGGTAGAAATATCATTTTTTGATATTTATGAGCCATATGCCCAGCGAGTGTATATCACGTATACCACTTTTGTATACAAAAATAAACCAAGCGTTCACCACAAAACGATACAGTTTACAACACCTCCATATGATTATTTTAGATTTTATATTGGTAGTTAGTATGTCCTTGTAGTTGTTATCTGCCCTTGTAAAACAACAAGCTAAATATTATTATTTAGCTGTGGTCTGATTCTTGCCTGGAATTAGTCCAGCCAGGGGCTGGTTATCCTCATCTCCATCCCTGTAGGCCTGCCACCAGTTGGGGTCGTCCTGGCTTATGACGTGGAGGATGTCGCCTTTCTGAAAGGACAGGCCCAGCTCTCGACATGGCACAAAAGGGTCGTCGGAGGGATCGTAGTCAAAGTAAGCTCGTACGTGCATCTGAGGACGAGGTTTATAGTGTCAAGGTTGGTGCTACGTGCTTGCAGACGGTCATTCTCCCTCTCACTAACACACATACATCATTAGAGACTTACTACAGTCTGCCTGTGCGGGGCAGGTTTAACCTGAGAGCTTGGGACGAGGAGGAACGTCAAAGTGCCGTGCATTTGTTGCTGATGGAAAAGATGAAATCCAATAATTAAGCATGGACATTAACCCATTTCCATATATAATACATAACATTGACTTTACTGAATTATGACTTTTTGCTATACACTTGCATGTATATTATAGTTTGACAGGCTATTCATTCAAAAACAGCTGCTCTGATATTTACATGACAGTACAGACATCCAGGAATGAATGGAAGCTGAATTTCCAAACATTCTTGGTACCTACTGTACCACCATTAACGTCTCATGAACTACTGTACAGTACATTATCAAAAGAGCACTAGATGTTTCTGAGCAGTATTTGGATAAACCCTGGTCTTTACCAGTAAGTCATGGACTTCATTGACATGTTTCCCACGCATAGGAATCCCATTAATTTCCAGGATCTCATCTCCCTCACTAAGAAGTCCACTCCGCTCTGCTGCTCCGCCTTTCACCACACGACTCACCACCACACTGTCTATGTCATTACGTACTGTCGCACCCTGATGGACACACACACACACAGAAACACACACATATATTAGATGAGTGACATGATCTCACACCATACTAGATAATTATCATGTAAAGTAAATGGAACACCTCAAACCTATAATCTTTTCAGCCACAAGGAACATAGAAATACAAGTCTAAAAAAAGCTGATGAAGCAACAGTTACAAATATGTCACATGCTACCACATACTGTGAAAAGAACTGTGTCATTGGTTTACGGCCCTGTTGCTTTGTGGGTACAAAGACACATGAAAACAGTAGAAGGAGATTGAAAAGGTTGATGTGTTACCAGAGGAGTGTCACGGGCCTTCTCTAGCCGCACCAGTTTAACTGTCTCTCCAAGGTACTGGCTCACATTTTCCTCTGCCATTTCCTGCACTGCCACACTGTCATGAGCCTGCATCAGTGCCTGCCACATAAAACACACACAGATACCCACATAGAGACAAACAGTATGTACATATGCAGACATTTTACAAACACAGAACAGACAAACAAAGACGGACAAATAATGGAGGAGGCAGAGTGAGATAGAGAGAAGAAATGCAGGATAATATCCTATATAACAGATACAGTTGCAATAAAAATGTAATTATCATGAATGCATTTTTAGCTAGACTGACATAAAATAATGACAGAGAAGTGACCAAATAAATTTCCAAGCACCTGATACCAGAAGCCTATCTATCTTCCATCTTTGTTAACGAGACCTGTCAGCAAACCCCTCTCTAAGCCAGAAATAATATTGAGCTCGCTTCTTCACTTCATTTAACGTGACAAGCGTTCCATACCTAACAATTAATAACTGTCAGTCCAAATTAGTTTCTCTATCCTGCCGCAGAGGGGACCTGAGAGAGCAGACATTGGGCTAAGCTGTGGCATACACACAATCTGTCTTAATCTCCCCTATGCATTTAGGAGTCAGGATCTGTCGCCATTAATCATCAAACACCTTCACTGCTCAAGAGGAAAATCTGTCACAGAAAATGGTGAAAGCAAGACAGGTGGTCTGGAGGGGACCCTGTTCCTCTCACACACATACCTGTCTCTATTAGTTTTAAAAATGAGGTTGTCTACCCCTACAGACTACAGGGTGACTCACATGGACCTACGTCCCCTGCAGAAAAACAACCTAATCTGTTCCACTTTTTGTGGTCAGACTCCTAAACATCACACTGCACCTGCTGGCTGCGTGGTTCTGAATCAGCGGAGGGCTTAACAGGCCGGCGGGAGAACTGTACTTCACATGGTCACAGGGATCAAACATCTGACCCCTGGCGCTATTATGTCAGGACTTACAGCTGTCACACTTGTGACACAGCAGAGTCATCCACCTGAGGTCTTTTTTCACCTTGCTGCCTTGTAAATGGATGAAGACAGCCTGATAATGTGACTTAATTTTCCCTACACAAGAACTGCTGAAGCATAAACTGGCAAATGTGAAGCATCAGTAGTTAAAGTTACACCAAAGCACTGCAGCTTGATTGTCTGCTCTTTTTATTTTTATATACACTGATGTCTCACTAAATAGAAAAGATAAGCAAAAGACATTTTTACAATGTGACTCTTTGCACAGTTGTGACCTGCCTGAACCTGTGATACCTAATTGCTTCTGTAAAGATGGACCACGTGTCACACCTAAGAGGAACATCTTGATTGTCCAGTCAGTCAGCTATGCCAACAACAGTCTTGGCAATATAAGGTAAGATCATTACTAAACAGGTTAAAGCTACATCGCACCTCCTTAAACTAAACCTAGCACACGACAGAGACAGAGACATAAGCAGCGGTCTCCCAGAAGACGATCTGTCTCACAGGTTTACATAGGGACCTTTCTTGACCAACTACCTAAAACCTTTGAGCACAGTAAAACAGTGACCATGTGATCTTGAATAAACTGACTGTTACATGCCCAAAATCCTTCATATTATTAAAAAAATGTATTATATCATCATGTTGTTAATCAGTGGTAACAAGACTAAGTGAAACTCAATTAATTTATCAATTTTTATTGGGATGTAAAGACCTCTTCAAAGTTCATTAATGTTTCTATACATAACCCTGACCTCTGACCTCAAAACGGAACACTCAAAGGGAATAATTACCTTATTGGAATCAGTACAGTATAACAGTCATTATACTTTGTGTATTTAAATAATCAGCATCTTAAAAGAATCAGCTGAGTGGAGATAATAATTGGTTGAGTGGAGATAAGATAAATTATAGCCGGGAAGCTGATCTCTGACCTGGAGATGAGGATTTGTGAGCAGAGACTTGAGCTCCAAGCCTTCCTTCTGTTGGCTGGACTGGAGAATCTTCTGTACCTGAACAGAAACACACACACACACGCACACAGACACACACAAACACACAGAGCATTATTGTGAAGTAGAGTTAACTGTGGTTTCTACTAAGACATATAAACAGGGTGCAGACTAAGAGGATAAAATAAAAATGAAGTATGGGACACATTTAACATAATGTAATCTGCTCAACTAAGTCAAGTTAAAAATCAAGTATTTTATTTAAAACATTCAAATTACAAAGAAAAAATTAAAACCTAAGCCACGTGACTCAACCATCATAAATGATAAAAACTAAATATGGAGCATGATTTCATGGTCAGCGCTTTTTACTGCCTCCACTGTCTGCAGTGCTGACTAAAATTACACTCCGCTTAATTTTTATTCTTGTCTTGCTTTTCTCTTCTCTGTGACATTGTTCTATTTTAATCACTGGATTATTGGGCTGGTATTTGGTGGAAAGACGCTATTGTTGGGAATCATGACAGCAGGCCTTTTGGTGTTCTGTTACTCCTTCCTGCCGCTTCCAGCTCCTGTTCAGAGCTTAGTTCATCCATTACACTAATCGAAGCTCTTACTAACAAGGTGACGCACTTTCCCCTGCCCCCCAGCAGTGCTGTGCCTCAGCCCGCACCGCCGTAAGCTGCTGGAGTTTCTTTTTCTGGTCGACCAGATCCTGGCCTCCTTTCTGCGGTGCGCTGGGCTGCTCAGTCAGCACTGATGGCTTCTGGTAGATTAGTCTACCCAATGGCCAATCTGAGTATCACTACTCTATTGTGCATTGTAAAGTGCCATCATCAGCTGTGCTTGAAGGGTGAATGTGCATACTGATTTTGTTGCCACGTAGATAAATTCAACCACATCCTGTAGGTTAAAATTACTGTTGACAACACCAGAATAATAAGTGCTGCTTGGTGCCCTTTAAACGAACCCTACTCAGCTCATAGCTGCCCGTTTCTTCAAAACGAGGCCTTAGACATCTAGCTAACAATCCCACTGCAACAACCTGACTGCGCTAAAGACTTTATTACATACTTTCAAGCTACACCTATCAAAATTTGACACTAATCCAAATAAAGTGACTACTGTGGAACTGTCAAACATGTATAGAGGCTCATTCACAGAAAATCACACCACAGTTGAGTGTTTGTACTGTGACTGTGCGACAGGCTGCTTTTGTCCTCTCCCTGCAGTGACATAAGTCAATTACCGACTTGTGTTTTCTCAGTGAGAAAGACAGGAGTAGTCCCGTGTCACTGCGTCCACTGGGGCTTAGGAAATATTACTTCAACTTACTTGAACATGAAACAGCAACTGGCAGACAGCAAACAAAATAAAAAATAAACATACTTTAGAAACTTTACTTTATAAAACAGGGTTCTTTATATATTTACATTATCTTTTAAATCTCCATCCATGTTTTTCCTTGTCTATCTCAAATATAAAGTATCTTCTTGTGATATTATTATCCAGTTTAATTTTCTTCTTTCTCCTGCCATGTTTACCTTTCTTTCCAGCATATTCAGTGCATGGCCTGGGTCCCACGAATCCCTAATTTTACTTCTTACTCACCTGGTAACCACAAAGGCAATTTGCATTCCATAATTATTCAAACTGGCACGACTTTCTTCTTGGCTTTAACTTTGTTGAAATAATCATCACCTCAAGCAAAGATTTTTTAATGCTTGGCTGATTTTGTTTAGTTGCTGTATTCGCAGAGGTGCTTGCCTCTAAAAAAGTCCAAACAACAAATTGGAGAGTAAAAACTAAGCATCTTTATGCACAAACAGTCTCCTCCTTAGAGAGTATGTTGGTTAGAACTGGTTTGAGGAATGCTTAATTATACTGAAATTCAATAAAAAGCGAAGTAATTTATTTAATATACTAGGGACACGTCAGCCTATGAGGACACAAGCATTTACTAACCGCTGAGTAAATTGTCCCTGCTTTTCCAAAGGTTTTTTTTCCATTTTCAGTTCATTTACTGGAAAGTGCTTGTTTTGTTTTGTTTTCAACTTTAACATCAAAATCATCACTATGCATACCTCCTGGCAAAGGCCCTGTGCTTGTGCGGTGAGCGGTGAGTTGGGACTGACTCTGCTCATCTGCTGGGACACGGCGCAATAGATGGTGTAGGCGCTCCTGAAGTCCTCTTTGGCAAGGAGCTGCATTATCAGCTCCACATCCTGCTGGCTCTGTGCATCAGTCAGGCATTGCTGCACCCACTTCAGAGCCTGCAGCAGCTCTTCCAGTTCTAAGAAAGAGGCAGACAGTGAGCGGACCACTACAAATGAAATGCTAATATTTCCACTGTAACATAGCTTCTTAATATTGGTGTTTAGCAGCAAAATGGTTGTTCACATGACAACTGCAGGCGTCCACCAGAACACTCTGACTGCATTTAAACTTTGAATACCAGACTGCGTAGGCTCTTGTTACCCAACATCAACCATATTATTTCTAATAGAAAGTCATTCCCAACATCCTTATTTAGATCACTTAATAGTTTTGATGACTTTTACAGATGCAAACATTTAAAATCTAGCAGGGGGGCTTCTGAGTGCTGCCAGATCTAAGACATGTGTAAATGTAAGATCGTTCTGCTACCACAGATCTTATGTGAACTTGCAGCATCTCTTATAAGGATGAACATAAATCCAATACTTTTATTATTTTCCTGGTTTGAGTAATCGGCTAGGTGGAAACACCAGTAGAAAGTGGAAATGGTGGACATCCCCCCAACGTCACTCCTACATCAATGCCCTTTGTTCTAACTGCCCGGTAATACCTTTTGTTCTCAATCCTTGTTTGTAAAGCCTTACAACACCCCATTCTTCATGTGATCTCCTTTGTAACCTCCTTTCCATGTTCTTTAACCCCCTAACACTCAAACCCCTCCTTCCCACTCACCAGCTACAGGATCCTGGAAGCATGTGTCTTTGCTGGCCTTTTCCTTCCCCTCAAAGGTAGGATTGTCGATGCCCACCTTGGGGTTCTGCGACAGCTTCTTGAGCCTTAGCGAAGCGTTGGGGTCGATGTTGTGCTTCTCCCTGCTGTCCTCCTCTCTCCTCTTCCGTAGCTCCTCCTGGTAGTGCTGGATCCTCTCCATGTGGGCACTGCAGTGTGGAGATTTAACAAGGGTACTTCCTTCTTCTGGACAGTCCACTGCCCTCTCCCTGTGGCCTTTGGGCTGACCAGAGGCCTCTTGCACATAGCCATTCATATGGGATGTGATCATCCCTGCTGCAGTAGCGTACAGCTCAAACAACCCCAGTGTTTCCTGAGATCTAGTTCAGCGTTATGAGACACTGGTGCTGAGACTCAGAATCAGGTGCCATTTCACCAGAGTGAATGATGATTCAGATTCAGATTTTATTTGTAGTCCTTTGTATTCTGTGATCTGTCATTCTGAAATGCAAACAGAATGAATATAAACAGGACAGATTATGAATTATTTGTATAGACACTGATTAACCGAGAAAATGATGACCAGATAAATCAATACTGAACAAATTCCTTAGTTTTAGCTCAATTGTAAATAATTTGAACACTCTAGATGACTCTAAATGAGATTTTATATGTTATACTGACTTTTCTGTTTTTTTATATTATGATGAGAACTTTCTCCTGGCGGATAAATAAAATCAGCCAAAATAACTTGTCTGCATTCTGACACTCACTTTTGCCTTGACATGGCAGCCAGCAACGTGCAGATCTTGGCTAACCTTTGGTCATCTATCACACCACTAATCTAACTCCTAACATGGAAAGCTCTCTGGCCCCAGTCACCTAAAATCCCTTCCAAACCTTTGCTTGAGTACACCTGTTCTGAATTGTCCAGTCTTTATGAACAGCTTAATCTAAACATTCGTCTTTAGCTGGACGGTGCAGAAAAAGGCTATATAAATATCTTGCATTGGAATGTTATACTTGACACATCAGATCTGCCAATGTTGTGATTGCTGTGGATTATAATCTATTTTAAGGAGGCTACATGCATTAATCTGGATTAACAAATTTGGTAGTATGAGCCCTTCACATGAGGTTTAAATTAATTTGCTTTTGAAAAAACAACAAGAAAAATATTTAAAGACAAGTGCTGAATTAGAAGTGAAAGTAGGCAAAAAAGAGGATATATATCGGATGTTAATACCACGCAGTGGCTTAGGTAGAGCTCCCTTTTTACAACCAGCTATGGCTGAAATGCATTACCGTCTTGACTAAAAGCAAAACTGTGAAAAACAGCCCCTGATTATTATTACTTACTAAGTACCACAGAGATAAAGACAGCTTTGTCAATGAAAAATATATTTAAAGGCTTATGGCATATAGTCAGTCATACACTAATGTCACCTTCCACCACATGACAGTCCTCCTCCCTTTCTACCTAATTCCCACAGCTAATTACGTCTGGCAGCTCTATTCCTCCGGCTCTTGGTCCAAGCTTCCAAACCCCTCCCCTGCAGAAAGCGTTTAGCTTCATTCAGAGTTGCAGTGTGTACGACTGATAAACAGCAGAGACTGCCAGCGAGCCATCTGTTCCCGTGGGCTTAATTAAGCCTGGGATCTCATGCTCTACTCTGGCTCAGCGGCTACACGAGCAGCGGGAAGGATGATGCATAGGGACTAAGGGTCTGAGAATAAGGTGAACCACAACACTTAGACATACAGAAAAAAGATGATACAAAACATTTGGTGTCTGTTAGATATGTGGAACAAGTTGAGGGCCACTGTTTACAGAGACAGTCATGTGATGTCAAATTAGAGCCAATCAAGTTCATGATATTCATCAGCAATCACACTAGGTGAACCGGCGAGGTGACACTAGAAGGCAGCTACAAAACAGACATGAGCTGTACCACAAATACAAAAAAAATAAATACAAAAAATAGTCCTAAGTAAATAAAAATGAAAAGGATGTCTGAACAAATCCAGAATGGTATTCTGTTTATTTTCAAGAATAAATCTAGATATACCCTATCTTCCTACAATATTACGGTCCATCTTTCATGTTATTTGTCAAAATAAATCAATAATGTATGTATATGTAATGCTACTTGAGTAATGTTCTCTTACTGAAGAAAATTGTTGGATAAGATTTATAGCTCTGGGAAAAAGCTCATAACTGAACCCTTAGTTTGAATATTTTACATTAGATACTCTCAGATAGTGATAGTACTTAACAGTACTAGTAAGAGTTCTTCAAATGCAAAAAGTTCTCAGTTACAGCTAGAATAACTAATTGTAATTAGGTCCTTTCCAAACTAGTGTGTTAACTACTCACTGAAAGCTACTTAACTAAATGGGTAAACTGAGTTTTGATGGGTTTAACTTCTATGACCAGATCTCTGACTATACATAGATACACACATAGAAAATGCTCCCTGTCATTCGTGATTGTTGTGTAGTTTAACAAAGAGCAGCTGCTAATTTGGCTTCGCACGTATTTCAATGTGAGTTATTTTGTGCAATAGATTAACAGTAGAAAAGAGCGCATTTATAAACAGCCACTGAACACACATTAAAAAAACACCGTTCATAATTTTAATGTGTAGAACAGGACTTAAAACCAGACAATAGTTAGGACTTTAGCTTAGAAGCCTAATACCGCTAACTGCGTAGCCGAACCGTAACTTAGCTATCCCGTAGCAGACTGCGTGAACTTACCACTTTGGGTAACGAGCGGTTATTCCGTTGTAATCCGGCAGCCCAAAATGTGTGTTTTATTCACACACGGAAAGACAGGACAACCCCGAGGCCCCTCTCGGTCTTCACTGGATCGCGCTGAGCCGCTGCAATGAGTTTTGTCCAGGCACAGTCGGGACACTTGTGGCCATTGCTGCTGAACTGCGCCTGGTGTTTAAAGTCGTCTCCGTGGCAACACTGCGGCTCCACAGCGCCCCCTCTCTGTCAGACGTGTAATGGCCACAGTACTGAAGTACAGGTACAGGGTACTGCTTAAAAAAGTACTCCACTACAAGTAGAATTACCGCTTTAAACTCTTTACTTGAGTTGCAGTAATAAGACAACACTTTAAAATGTGCTTAAAAGTGTAGAAATGGGAAAATGATGTGTGATGGGACATGCCTATCTAATCCTGATTATATAAATAAACATACCTAATTACAAAAGTATAGTAGTTGCCTCTGAAATATAATGTAGGATAAATGAAATTATTAAAACAAAGAACACATGACTACTCCTTTAGGAAGAATGGTTGAGCCGTTGACCCGTTATCACACAGTCCTCCTATCCTCCAAACATTTGGGAAAAAATGTATCTCAGATCAAATACGAGGTATATCTTCTTCTGGGTGCACTGATGATTTATGTGTGTGTATGTCGTATGACATCAGTTTTAAATCAGCTAACCTTGATAACTCCTGATAAGTAGATAATATACCTGATCAGTAACAATGAAGCAGGACTGGAAGACCCTGCAGAACTATAATGACTCAGAGGTCAAACAGATAACCTTGGCCTCCGTCTTTAAACAACAAGAAACCATCTATTAAAGTATCCAGTACACCCTGCACAGGCCTGACATACAGAGACAAAAACCATTTACACTCATATTCACATCTACTGGCAAGTTAGAGTCACCAATTTCCCCAATTAACATTCATGTCTTTGGACTGAGGGGGGAAGCCAGAGAACTCTGAGAGAACCCACAGCTTCATACAGAAAGAGATTTGAACTTGGGTCCTTCATACACTGATCTGCCATTATTTTTATTTTCTACTACCATTTACCACTGATTTCACATTCGCATACACTTAGCTAAGTTCTTGTCACGGCACTATTAATCATCAGCTAATGGGATCTTACATCATTTCACCTTAAAGAGCAGAACAAAAATGGTCTAATCCCATGCTTCCCCAGAAATATCTTCCAGCCTCAAGCTGCATATTTTCTAGATATGTTTTCTATTAAGTTAATCCTTTCCGACACCTCTTAAAACTTTTTTTCATTCACTCATAGCTGATTTTGAATACTTACCTTCCCAGAAAGAGACATAGTAAAATCCATTTTTACTTTGCTTTAGTTGAAGGCAGTGCAGCTATTCTTTTTTTATTTAAGAACTGAAATACTTAGACTTACATTATACCAGCACAACAATTTAAAAAGAATACAAGAAAACCTTTGCATTAGGATTTTTACTCAAGAAAAGTCCTTGTTTATTAACATAAAAAAAGATACTTTAAATACAGAAGGAACCGATAGATAAAGAAAGTGGCTGCATAAGAAAAAGATAAAAGCTAAAAGGAAAACAATATGAGCCAATCTCAAAGTACTGTGCCACTTCCTGAATAAAAGTGGTTTCCAAAAGAAAATTACCCAGTTTTAATTAAAAACATACAAAATTGACCGGACACAATATGCCACAATGTCTGTGGCTAAGGCTATTCACTCATTCAAAGTTAATTCACTTCTCCAATCTTCAGGCTGCCACCTAGAAAGACCTTTGGTATCAAGGAAGAAAATCACAGTTTTTTCTTTAGATATATTTTATTAAAAAGGAAACCCAACAAGAACTTTTTTAAATAATCATCAAGGATTTTTATTATCTTAGTCTCTTTCATCAGTTTCATATCATTACAGAAAATGTTATAGTACAGCGTTGTTCAATGTCTCCTCATTGCTTAATAATATCCTTAGGAGTGCTGGTCACATATATCTGTACAATATGGATCTTATTTTTTCTGTACATTTTTTGTGAACTTGGTTAAAAAGGCTGTCAGCACTTAAAGAAAGCTGTTTCTTTTCTGTCATTTTTTCCTCTTAAATAGTTGATCAAATAAAATAATATTTTTTTCCAGGTTCAGCTCTACCCTGGGGGGGGTCTGGAGCAGAGTTTACACCCAGTCACTGTGAATATAAGGAAGCTTCGGGGTCTGGGCAGTCTGGGGTGTGCCCCCCCCACCTCCCCCTCCTAACATCACCTCTTCCCTGCCCAGGCATTTGGCACTGCGCACATAAACAAGACTCACAAGATAAACAACAAGCAAAGCTCTTTGTGAAGCCATTATGATGCATACTAATGAGAGAAAAACTGAAGTGTCACCTTAATGGGCGCTCAAAAGAGGAAGTGGCCCTGATGTGCCGTCCTCTTCCTCTTAGCTGAGCACCATGGGAAATCTGGAGTCTTCCTCCATGCTCCATGTTTTCTTCACTTAAAAAAAACTGATTCTTTTTTTCCACTAAAGATGAGAAAATAATGATTTTCTTTTTTTTGTCCTGGCAGGCACCTACAGCTGTCTATTAAAATGCTACTGCTATAGATAAGGTCTAGCATTGAACACACAAAGCAATTGCAATGAAAGGAACAAAGTTGCCTTAATATAATAATGGTAATAATAAGAATAATGATAATAATAAGAATAATCATAATAATATATTACAGAATAAATCTCTTTTTATAATTAGATGTTTTCATTAAAAGTTATATTTTCTTTGTTTGAAATACTATAATCTTTTTAAATTAATTTTTTTATATGTCTCTAGGTTGTGATCAAGATGTTGACTATACCTCAACGTTATCCAAATCAATAAAAACTAGCTGTGCCGTTGCATATTACAGAATAGTCAATGATATGTGGACATGCACGGTGAACCACCCATTCTAACCCTCGCTATTTGACGCCAACTTGCTGTCCCTCTGTGATGACATCATAGCCGGCCGATGACCATGACGTCAACCACCTCGCCCTTGTGCAGCTCCACGTATTGCTCTGTTTTTGGAGGTAGCATCAGAAGCCCGTTAGCACTGCGCATGCTCATCAACCTGCTGTTCACCTGGTTCCCTGCAGCAGAGAGGACAAATAGAACTCAAACAGCGTTGTGTGTATAAACAATTCTACACTTTCTTCGATTAAATAAAATGTGAGGTACATTTTTATTGAAGCAATAGAATATGTTTATCTGATAATGTGTATTTAGTGTATTTTATTGTTCTAAAAATGTGATAAACTATTTATCTAGAAATAAATCTACTAAATTATTATTATTCCCTAGCTGAATTATCTTCTTTACTCCTAGCTTGACTGGGAGTGATAAATTCACACTATGTCATCAACAAGTAAAAAGAGTTTTTTTTCACCTGTGCTCTGTGCCCACGGCAGAGGCTCCTGGTGATGCCATGTCAGAATGCAGCGGTGATACTCAGGGCGAGGGTCCAACTTCACATCACAAGACAACTTGAGAAAGAATATAATGGAAATTGTAAAGATATATGATGAACATCTTATCATCCTTATTGCCACACATAGTTTCACAGTGGTAAATGCCACATTGAACTTTGACTCTATGTGTCTTGGAGAGTCAGGTCGTCCGGGCCGCCTCTGTGTGTCCTACCCTCGCTTTGATGATAGTGGGCCTAGGGTCCAAAATGCCCTGCATCTTCCTCAACGCAGGGATGACAAAAAGATTACAGGTGACAACAGCGGACACAGGGTTTCCTAGGACAGATGGACGGACAGAGGGAGGAGAGCGGGAGGATAGAAATATATGAGTAACATCTCCTCAAAACCATTGAGTGAATCACTCTTTCTCTCAACTTCACACACTACCTGGGAGGGCAAAGATTAATTTGCGAGCACCATCTATGTCCAAGGTGGCAAATGTTGTTGGGAGACTGAAAAGAAGAAACAAACATTTTATTTCAATACTGTACTAATTCATCATTGTCACATATTTTATATTTCAAATCCTAATTCAGTATAATTGCACATGTGATTTTACCAGTTTAAGTGTTTGTCTGACATGTACACTTCATTGTGTTGACATCATTTTTCAACCTTTAAATTCAATGTCTTACCCTGGTTTCATGAAAACACGACCAAAATGGATTTGAGCATGAAGATCAATATCCAGCACCTGCTTAAGGTAGTCCTAGAAAAAGTGGTTACAAACCAAATTACACAATAAAACATTTAACAAGCATAAAAAAACAAGTATGAATTAAATAAAAACTCAGGACTACCTTACCATATTTTGGGGTAATATGTGTCAGCGTTAACATCTTTTGCTTGTAGATTCTTTGTTAACTCAAACCATAAAGAATAATCTGTGATTTTTCTCTAATAATGCCCTTTCAAAAAAAGGCTGTCAGTCCACTCACCACCACAAGGTGTCAGTGAAAAACAGTGCTGTGATTGAATGCCTGCACTTTTTCCCACCTGGTTACATACCTTCTCTCCCATGGACACTCCCCCTGAGGTGATGATGACATCAGCACGGCTGATGCCTTCATTCAGAGCATTGAGAAGGTCATCGGGGCTGTGGGGCAAAAGCAAACATGCACATAGATGTGGAAGGAATCGACAGAGAGGAAAAAGTGAGTGGGATAACTGATGATAAATTCATGGGGTGTGTGATAAGTATATGGCTGAAGGAATTCATGTTTGATGATAAATATGAATGCCTACTTGTCTCCCACGATGCCCAGATTAATGGTGGGGTAGCCGTGCTCCTGGATAGTGGCTAGCAGAGTGGAACGATTGCTATCCCTGATTTTCCCAGGATGCAGGTCATCTTCTGGGTTCAGCAGCTGTCTCAGTGAGAAGAGAAGAGAAGAGAACATTTTTAGAAAAAAAAGCTGAATTAATTTAAAGAACACATCCAAGTCTACAGGGTCAAACTAGCATTGCTGCAGACAGAGGAAAAACATCTTCATCAGACTTGCTTAACGTAAGGTGAGCGGAGTAGGTGGATCATGACTGATATGTGTTTTAAAAATATCTGCACAGCTCTGAGTGCAAGCTGTTATGGGAAAATCTCCTTGAATGTTTCCAACCTTACGAAACATAAACTGTACAATAATCTCACAGGAAATGAACAACCTGTGGTTCCAGGGTGGCACACCTGCGGGTGTCGGTTTCTTTTGCAGTCAAAACCTTTCCGACTGCTTAAGATGTGATGGTGCAGATCAATAGGTGCATAATAATTACCTAATAGATATAATAGTTTAATAATGAACCACTTACCTCATTTCCTGTGGACATGACAGCAACGACAGGAAATTTTTGGACCTCCACCTCTGTGACTCCGACAGTGGCCAGAAGACCAATTTCAGATGGGCCCATATGGGTGCCCTTTGCCAGCACACACTCCCCACGCTTGATGTCATGACCAATAGGCCTACAATTGGAAAGAAGAGATGAAACTGTGCAGCCCGTTTACAATATTAACTTTAGAAAGGATGAGGTGCCATCTCTACTGTGTGTGAGCATTCAGTTTTGTGCAAGCACTAAAACTAAACATAGTGTAGTAGGTCAGTAGTGAGTTACTTTCATGAGGAACATACCACTGGAGTAACAAAAAGAGAAACTGATATGATGTTTTAAAATAATTTTACTAATTTAAGCATTTTTTATTACATCAACACAAATTATTTAGTTAATAATTTACGTTTGCATAGGTGTAGGGTAACTACACTACATTATAAATATTAAACTAATATTAAATATTATAAGTATTAATTGTATTTGGTCATAGTAGTAAATTTGATTTAACAGCAACCTGCACAATAAAACACTAACCTAATGTCCTGCCCAGGACGAGCCTGCACTAGGATTCGTACCTCCAGCTCCTCAGTACCCTGAAAGACAAACCAGCAGATTCATCACAATGACGAGATTCCGTTTCAGGCCCATGTAAATTGCCTTCATGTTCAAAAATCTGAGTCAACCCTGTTTCATCTTCACTGTGTAGATTCTATTTGTGCTTGTACCTGTATGTTAGGTCAAAGGTTAGAGAGCAGGACTTACGTCTTCAGACTCGCGGAGGAGCTCGGTGTCTTCCACCTGGACTACAGCATCAGCCCCACATGGTATAGGAGCACCCGTCGTCACCCTCATCACCTGGCCAGGCATTACTGTGTGGGTGGGCTGTGCAGAAACACGCAACAAAAAATATCCAAGAAGTGAAACCCATAGCACACATTTATCGGACTGAAATATATATTGTTGATGACCTAAAGTCAATAAATGACTTCTCATGGCAACATGACAAGTAAGTTACCTTGAGACTCTACTATATTACCAAAAGGCATTTCTCACTGTACACAGCTTTGAGCCAAAACACTGATCAGGCAGATGAGGCAAAACTGCACTAGTATTGAAATAGGTGCTATGTATGGTGTGCACATTTGCAGGCAAACTGATCATGTTCACGACGAGATGTTGCAGTAGTAACTAAATCTCTGCAGCCTGCTCTTGCCTCAGAGGTCTAATCAGTTTTACAGTTTGGCAGCACTGTGACTTTCTAGTCCTGCTTTCAGGCGAAGGGCTTTTTGTCACCTGCTGTGGGAAAACACTGATGTGCGATTTCAGCTGTCGAAAGCTTGAAGTAAAGGACAAAAGTGAAGTCATTTGTTTTCATATACAGGTTGTGTCAGTGTTTGACCGAGACAAAGCATATGTAACTAAAGTAGGCGTCAGCATGGGTGCAGACCTGCTCTCCAGCTTGGGACTCCCCGATGATGAAGCGGTCTCCTGGGCCATCAGCCGCTAATAAATAAAAGAAAAAGTTAGTAAAACTACATATGTGTGCAGCTGAAGACCTATGTATGGGCTTGGCACCACTGAAACAGTTGTCAACAGATTTTTTCCTGTGAAACGTGTGACATTAACGCATGATGCATCTTGTCCGGGGATTTGACTCATGCATGTTCAAACCACAACATGCTCAGATCATAGAAAGACATCAGTCTTTTATCTGCTAATAGTGTCTCATTTCAGGTTATGCTGCAGAGTTCATTTTGACACCAGACCTCCAGTTATTAACTAAGGACTATTCTTAACCCATTTAGCATTATAGCCACATAATCAACCAACTTTGGCTGGATGTCACATAGAAAACTGCAAAGTATGTCTTTAAAGCACATTTCTATGAGCAAAGGAAAGCTCAAAGTTGTTAAAGGCTTCAGCAGCTATAGAGCAGAAGTCCACCAGAGAAGTGCCCCAGTCTTCCTACAAGTTTGCCTTGGCAGGGGACCCCTTACATTGTTTCTAAGGCAGTCCTACACTACCCCAATGACCTGCTCATGTCTACCTGGGACAGTTAGGTCATTTTAGTAGGAAGAAAGACATCTATCTATGAGTGATCTCCCAAACTGGCTTCCACCAAAACACTTGGCTCGTCACAGCTAGTTAAGACTTAAGCAATGCCAGAAGAAATTGAACAACATCTACAACATTATCTCATCTGCAGCACTATCCAATCCAAAAATATTTTACTGACTACTTTATTACCTGTTAACCTTTCCAGTTTGCACTGATCACTGAACATATGGTTGTTTCATGGTCTTTGTTGACTTTATTAAGTTAGTAAACAGGGCACATGTTTGCAAGCCAATACAATACTGTGCAGAGCAACGCATTTTAAATTACTGACATGTAAATCCTCAAGTAAATAACTCTTTCTTGATAAAGAGACATAGTTTAAGGTTAAACAGCTGCTGCACCTCGTCTCATGCTTTTCATGACAGTTTACGACACTGGCGTAACAATAGTCCAGGCAGAGAGAGGTTAGCATTTACACAGCTTGCCATATTTGGCAGTACTTGCCTCTAACAGCGTATCCATCCTTGACAGAAGCGGGGAAGGGTGGCAGGTTGTCTTTGGCATAAACGTCCTGAGCCAGGACTCGACCCATCCCATCTGTGAGAGACGAGAAGGAACATGAGTATGAGGAGAAGAGAAATAGTTGGGCAAAGAGTGGCAGAGGGAGAGAGCGACAGCCGGGGAAAGAAAGAGAGACAGAGGACGAGAGAATGAGGGAGACACCTGATTTGGATGAAGACACAGAGGGACATATGCGCTGGAGGAATGTATATGTGTTATAAAGTGAGAATGAGTGTGACACCACAAATCAGGATCTCTCTGGATGACTCACCGTCTGACCAGCACACATGAAACACGCACACACACATTTGCCTTTTCTATATTAGATTTCACTGATTCAAGTCCCTGTATCTAAACTTTTCAATCCTGCCTACAAACACAACAAATTTAAAAAACTCAGAGAGGAAGAGGAGACAAAACCTCAAAGAAATTGAGAGAAGGTAATAAAGACAGGGAGTGGGTGGAGGAGAAATAAAAGTACCTGCCGTGTTTGTATTTACAGTATATTTCTATTATTTCTAAGTATGTTAATATAGAGATCTAAGCTGTGAAGTTTAGGGAAAACAAGTAGGCATGTACACAGAAAGACGCCCACATAAATACACACACATCTGCTTACGAGATTACAGTCATAACAAGCTGCAGTATGCATCTTAATCACAAAGAAGAACACAGGCACATGCTCCTGTTCAATTTTCATATCTTTTCTTTTAAGTGAAAAGCCTTTCATCTGAGATATTCTGCTATATTTCCACGAGTGTTATCCCTCCCAAGCTTGTTAAAACAAGGCGCTGAAGCTGAGTTGTGTGTAAAAATAGACCAGAGGTGATCTCTTGTTTCAGCAGCAAAGAGTATGTTTGAGCAGACGCTTTGCAAAACATCACTTGCAGAATGTCCAGGTTGAAAAAAGTTATATAATGGTCATTAAATCACAGACATCACATCATTTCTGCACATTTTTGTTCCGCCACCAATATGTCATACATACAGCATATGTTTTGCTTCACAAAGATAATTAAACTTTCATGGCTATTTAGCCACATTTCATGTGAAATGGCTATAATATTTCATCTAAACTGAATGTAAATGTAAGACATTTACTTGAACTTTCAGATTGATATGTTTATTACATTATTATGAAAATATACACTGGATTTTTATAATTCCAGACTCATGATATGCAAAAAACCCACCAGATCATATACACTCATTAACACACTATGACATAATGAGCGCACACACACACACACACACACACATCTTAATCCAGCAACGGAGCTACTCCAGCTGTTGTCTGTCTAAATGTTTCATCATCTAAATCCCTTCTTCCTCTCCTTCTTACCCTTCTGTCCGCCTCCCAGCTGTGCTCCTGCACATTCTGCAGCTCACTCTACTTTCTAAGAACATGAAACATGACTTTACACCTGGGAACAGTACGACTTCTTTGCACCTCCTATTCCATCATTGATCCTGCCCCCCTGCAATCCACACTACTTTGTCACTACGTTGTGTATGGTTTCCCCATGGCTCATAATCAGTAAGTTCAGGTGACACGAGGTGCTCTATTAGCTATATGTGACATGTTAGCTGATGTCAATGATGACAAGTGTGTTAATGTGTTAAATACAGCACAGTTCAGCTCAGCAGCATCTACACGGTTTTTATTATAAATGTTTGTGTCTGTATTATGTGTGCAACATAATTTTCCAGTTCCTAAAGATTTGTGTGCAACATGCACACACTCACAACATTAATCCGATGGTTTGTCATATACTGTATGTGCCCTTGTAGCCAGGAAAAGGAGTGTGTGTGTGTATGTGTTGTAAATGTGTGTTTGACGAACACTGTGTCCGTGCAGACAAAGGCTGCTGATTCAGTGGGGTGTCCACTTGTGAGTGTCACAGTACAAGAGGCTGTTGTTAGCAGGCGTAATGGGAAGATAAATTGGACATGTCACGGATTAAGATTAACAAATGTGGGACACTTACGTGGGTGTGAGGAGGGTTTGTCTGCAGGGTATAGTTCTTTAGCCTTCTACTACATACTCAGACAACATGAATGTTTAAAGGGATCCAAAAAACTGTCCTCACCTCTGTAGTTGATGATCTCAGTTCCCAGGACGGCGGTCATCTCCAGCACAGTGATGAATGCCTTGTCCATAGAGGTAAGGGGGAAAGGGGACATGCGGTGCCTTCTAGCCACCTTGGTGATGTCCACTGCACTGTGACCTGAGAAGACATATGACATTAAAACTCAGCCTATTATTATTACTATTATTATAATACTATTAATGCAATGTGGAGCCTCATACCAGTTAACAAGGCTCAAGTTGTTGTTTGATTTTATTTATCTCTAAATATTTTTGAGGGCCATTTTTTTTCTTGCAATATGCCATAACCCAGATGACAACTGGCCAAAATGTTCAACAGTTTGTGAGCATTTTCTACTTCGAGGAATGGCAGTGTGGGATTTTTTAGCAAACAAAACAAAAGAGTAAATATATTTTAAAGACACAATTCAGGCATACTTGTGCCTCTACGGTCAGGGAACTGAACCCTTCATCTATCTCTCGGGACAAACTTGAATTTTAAGAATTTTCTTCCAGCCCAGACTAAACTCTAAAAATAAAGTGCATCCATGCAAAACATTCTTTTATACAAATAAACACATGCAATCTAAGGTGTTTTCATACTTATTTTACCAAGACAACTGGATTAGGATTTTCTTTTTAGAATGAACATGTGCATGCATATGTGGAATACCACAATCCAAACACCTGAGCAGGGTTGGCAAGGTTCTGTGTGTTTGCAGTTGCTGTGGAACCCATCTGGATGATAGTTCAATAGCAGCCATAATGGTCTAATAATACTGCTCGAATAATTCCAAAGGTAAAAGGAACAAAACAAGGTGTAACTAATCTAGTGTAATCTGCTCTCTCTCCCCATCTTGCTCTCCCTCCGCCTCTCTGCCTCAGAGCAAAGAATAGGCGCTTTGCCTTGATTTCCCCTGACCCAATTTCTCTTTTTTAAACATACACTTACGCTTCTACAGCATATTCTGATGCTTAACATGAGGCTTAACAACCTCTGGCAAAAAACATCACATACACACACACACACACACACACACACAGACGGACAAACTCAGCAACCATACACAAGCAAACACGCAAACCATGCTTGCATTGTCACATCACATGCTCATTTAAAATCTTTTTATGTGTGCTTGAGAGCACACTTTTTGACATACAACTACCATACAGTGCTTTTCAATTGGAAAGTTGGTACTCACTTGATCTTAGGATATTTTCTTTGCTGCTGCATCGTGACTGCACCTAGAGATGGAGGGAGCGATTGGGAGCAAAAGACGAAGGGCAAAAGAGGAAGAGAGAGAGCAGAGCGAGCGGTAATTTGAGATGAACCAAGCTGCTCTTTTGACATGCTTGAGATGAGAAGCTGTTTGTACAACAGTCAGGAACACTGGCATGTGTCACACTACAATGTGCACTTTATCCTGCTGTTGGGAGATGACTGCATCTCCTGCAATACCATTATCATCACTTTACTATACACATTACAGTACATGATCATAGCACAGGTGATATTCACACTGACAAATCACAGTACTATCAGACTAATGCACTTACATATATGGACAAAGGCAACAACATACAGAGTGACAATATCATATCACAAAGTCATAACACACGTATTAACTGCGCTACAGTGTGACATCAAATGCAGTGGAAATGTAGTGTTGCATATAGATAGTGGCTGTTCAGATGTGGTGCAGGACGACAAGGTTTCTCTGAAATTCGCTGATGCTGCATGGTAGCTGCACTAGTGCGTAACTACTTGTAATCGATGGTAAGGTGGGGAGGAGAGAAGAGTGGGGTTACAGCTGGGCTGAGTTTCCCAAAACCATCTTGACACTTTTTGCAGATCATAGAGAATAATGAACATATAGCAAAAAAAACAACCAGAAAAACAATGGTACCAGTAATGTTTGTTGTTATTAAACCTTTGTGTAATTTGGAAAACAAAAGAATGGAGATGGAGATAAATATTGATAATGTGCTTTTGTTTCTGGAGCAATTAATATAAATAATCTAATTCCTGGTGCTTGAACACATGGTGGAAGTGAACAAACATACCCACTCTGTAGAGAGGTCTAACTAATTGAAAACTTTTTACAGAGAAAGCTGTAAAAATGATTTTCACCAAGTTACTAAGTCCAATGCAGATGATATGTGGCAAACAAAAGCAAGAACTAAAAAGAAGTAGAGCTAGTGGATGGACAAACATCTCTCCACCACTCTTAGAAGCTGTCAGTCTCTAACTGATCATATTTTCTTAGCAGTGTTTTTAAAGCATGAACATGCTTTTGGGAAACTCAGTCACTGGGAATGACAAAATACATAAAATAGAATTACAGGCTACTGTTTTTTTAGGCTACAGGTTGGTGTAGGATGGGGGCTTCCTTATTATTGACACATCTACACAACTATAGGCCCGGATGAATAAACTGGGTGGATTGAAAACACACAGATTATTTCTGATTCCAATTGTCTGTAAAAACATAGTGAAGCTACAGTGAAATTTGTCATATTCTTTTATCTTTTATGTTTTTGTGCTTACATATCTACCTTTATCAAATGTGATGACTGACATAACTGATTTCCTATTGGTCTGTCAGTCATTATCCGTCCACCCTGTCTTTCTCTGACCATCTTACCTTTCTCTGTCTAAGCTGCTATGTATCGCTAATGTTTGTGACTTGTTGGGCATGAGCAGTGTCCGGTGTATGGAGAACCAAAACACCAAGGTGAAGGTGAGGGTCTCTCTACCCACCCACCCCGTTCTCTCTCCTCCCCTCCCTTACCGCCATCATACCTAAACTGATACTGTGACACCACTGGGCACCAAACAGCCAAGGTGGACGAGTGGGAGATGGGTGGTGAGGCAGGATGGGATGGTGGGAAAGGAGGGATGAAGAGAGAAGAGAGATAGAAAAATACAGGTAGGTAGAAAGATAGAGAGACAGGAGGTGGAAGAACGAGAGTCAGCACGACGTGGTCTCACAGCCCGGAAAAAAACAGAAACAAACGAAAACAGGAAGCACAGACTAAACAGACTTCATTAAACTACAGAGCTGAGACATAGCAGAAAGAAGGGAAACAGGAAGAAAAGAACAGAAACAATAAAGACCACTACAGCGGCCTGATGGCATCTACTTAACAAACATCCAGCACACCAGACAGAGCTACCGAAAGCAGAGCATGTTAACCAGAGAGACAGAAATAGAAACAGACAGACAGATGGAGGAGGAGAAAGTGAGACGGACAGAGAAAGTGAGAAGCAAGAAACAGAAACGTGTGTTGGAGACAGAGACAGGAAGAAACCGAACACACGGGACAGAGAAACAGTGAGACAAATAGAGAAGAGAGACTGAACACGAGAAAGAGACCAGTGGGAACAGACAGTTAGGAAGAGTCAGAAAAAGAGAACGAGCGAGAGTGAGTGACAGATAGCTAGGCAAGCGAGGAGGGAGAGGGGGGGACACAGAGTGGGGCGTTTTGTTTTGCGCGTTCCTCGGAGGAGGGTGAGGGAAGGGCAAGGAGGGGCGGGATAGTTACTCGAGAGCTGAAGGTCCTCCTGCGATCATCTTTAAGCCCCTCCAACCTACACTGGAGCTAGTGGAGATAAAGCATCGAATCACAGGCATCAGTGCATCTGTCCCAGCAATCACAACACTACAGACAGACAGACAGACAGACAGACACACAGGCGAAACGACAAAGACAGACAGGCATCCACTACAACAAGCAACCCTAGCGGGGAAAGGGAGAGGGGCAGTGAGGACAGATTTAAGATAGAAATAGAAAGTTAGAGAGCGGTGGGTGCTTTCGAGTGGCATAATGCACCCTGTGGGCGGCCATACTGGAGGTCAGCGGTGACTGTAGGAACCACGAGCAGCTAACAACCTTTCCACTGAACTTTAAACACATAATTAAATGGCCAATGTCTTTTTTACTTGCACATAAACTGTCTGAAAACTTTACATTTGGATGTTTTCTAGTTAGATGACCAATATCATGCTCGCACTACATCACAACTACTTCCCCTTCATTCTGCCATGTTGCTGCTGGTATCTGCATGTAGCTACGTTTCTTATGCAAATGGAATTTAGGTCAATTTTAACTAGAATTACTGGCTTAAAGATGTATGTCTCTGCCAACAAGTCAAGGTGCAGTTTACATCTGTCCAGATTCATAATCTAATCACTTCATCCATGAGATATTGCAAGAAATGTTGTGATCTAGCTATAAATTGCAGAAGTACATATTTTTTTTAATGCTACTGTTACATTTTTACATCAACGTAGAGACATGGATCAAAAGTGTACTGTGCTTTAGTAGCTTTATCGTTTCTGTTGGTTTTCAGTCTCGATCTGTCTCTAACATGTATTTTATTCTACTTGAACTCTGACAACTGACTGTGCAACAGTAGCTAAAAACTCTGTTGATTGTTGTTTTTTATAATTATATTCCATTACAACTTCACGGAACTGATCTCGTTTCTCAAATCGACAGATAAAGCATCTGTTCATCAGTTTTCCAGTGAACCTCTGGGATGGCGGCCGCCGCGGATGCTAGATGTGCCACATCTGCAAAGCCCTCATATACAGAGAGAGAGCAAGAGGTGTGATTCAAAAAAAATAAACAAAGTGGGGATTAAGAGAGCTAAATACAGCTACAGCAAGACACAGATCAAACTGGCAGACATTGAAAAGCACATATGAAAACGCTCGACATCTGGAACATTTTTGTACAAGGTGTACCTTCTAAAAATGAAACTACACAAGTGATATCTAAAGTGAAATAAAGACACCATTAACGCAGAACAATTAAATCTGAATTTTACTACCTATTTAGTCTCTTTAAACACACAGACAAACCACAAGAATCACAAGTTTTCTGCTTCCTTATCCAGTTTCACATCCTCCTTCATAGTAATGTTTCATAAATCTGCCCTGCAGCTAGACGTGAATCAGCCAACCGTTAGCTAGAAACCTTAATGTAATGTGGAGTGATGACACTAAGGCTGTCACGGGTGGAAAACAAGACCTCAGTATGACAAAAAAATAGCTCAATAGAAAAGATCATACCATCAGAGAGCAATGGGGGGAAGACAGTTTGGATATGGAGATGAAGACGGTGGAAAAGCTACGGCGGGGGTGCGTTAGAGAATGAGTGCAGAACCAGAATGGGATGTTGTGGACATATGGAATTGGTTGGGGAGCCAAAAAGCATACATTCAAACACTCTTACACTCGTTTCTAATCTACCCTTTGCTGCAATCCCACATTACTGATGAGAGACCGACCAAGCGAGAGTAGAGAATGGGCTCATGGGAGATGCGAATGATAACAGCCACACATCATATGCACAGGAACTGCCTTAGAAAAAAAAAAAGAAATAAAATCATACATTCAAGTCATTCTTGACATCTGTGTGTGTATGGGCCTAACTATGCATGACTAGTCTTTACAGCGTTTTGTTTTATGCATGTAATGCAGACACACGCTGGTGTCACCAGCATCACTAATCACCATACACTCCAACCTCATTGTCGCTGTGGAAACAGCTTGACGACGGGTTGCCATGGAGCTCTGCAGGGAAGATCAATGGGCTAGCAAACGGCTGTCAGTCGTGGTGGTGTGCACAGATTCAGAATAGTGAGCGTGGTCAGGTCAAAGAGGCACGTGACCCAGAGTCTGGGGAAAATCAATGAGGCCAATAACCGGCCCTCTCAGGAGACATTCCAGGAAATGATGGGATGCAACAGCTACTGTGCTGATCTCAGCACAAAACAAAGGAGCTGTCAGGCAAATTATGCAAAAAGGGGAGGATTTATCTGTCCGACGTGAGGGAGGCTGGGGATAGAGCAAAAGAGGGAAAGGGTTGGGGCTCAGGACAAAACGCTGGAGTGATAGCAACAGAGTGGTAGAGGGCACAACAAAATGGTCCTGTGGCAATCCAGAGCCAATTCCTCCTCCCGAAGGACTGTAGGCAGGAGGCCGGGGCGGTGGGGAGAGGGGTGGCTGACAACAAAAAATAACAGGAGTGACACACTGATGAGGCAGTGTGTGTGTCTCTGCTCTGCACTTACTGCGGTGCATTCGTGATTTATCTAGGGCTGAACAAATGCTGCTTCATGTCTGTTAACCCAGCGCCACACACACACACAGAGACAAACACACACACACACACACACACACACACACACACACACACACAAATACATACAAAGAGATGCACTCACATCAAATGACCAGATGGGTGATGAATAAGAGAATGAGTACTGGTGGAGATCTTGAGAGAGGAATGGGGAGGAATGTTGTTGATCTCTAAAGGTGTTGATACACAGGGCAGCGTCGAGCAATCCTGCAGGACACCTGTGACTTTTTCACACTGATATTTAACCTGTAATATTGCCATGTGTATCATCACAATGCTTCTTAAATGTGGATGCATTACGCAACAAAATCCTCTCCCCATAAAAACCTGCGTTTGTGTTTAGCAATCAAATTAACACTTTGTGGATTAGGTATCTGGAAAATGACAGCAAATGACTGGACTTTGCATTGAGATCTTGACACAATGTGGGCCAGGCCACCTGGAAAAATATGGACTGGCTAATAGTGCTTCAGTGCTTTTTTATTATCCAGATACAAAGCTGCAAGATCCAGATACAAACTGCAAGATAACACCAGGTGCAAATTGAATCTTTGAGTCTGATGTAGAAACAATTTTACTCTAATGTGATTACATTGTTTATCCTCTACAGCTAATGTAAGCCACCAGGTGATGTGTATATTGTATTTGGATTAGAACATGAGACAAACTTAAGTAAATGTACTAACCTGCTTAAGCACTTCGTGCTACACCAGGTGAAATGGTGTGTGCCTCCCTGAGCTGCCTCCCTGCCTCTATACATACAATATGTGTCTCTAGTGTGGTGAGGTGCTATGTGGGATGCCAGTGGCCTGCATGCCGGTGGTTGGAGGTTGGTAGAAGGTTTTCAGGTTTACCTGGTCCAAGGTAGAGTACCTTGACTTGAGCGTGATGACCTCATCCAGGTGAGCCCTGAATTCTCTCCTTGAGGCCTGGGGGAAGCCACAGCATAGTCATTCAGCTTCGTGCCACACACACACACACACACACACACACACTTCACACATACACGCTCACAGGTGCAGTTAACTCACTCTAACCATGAATATGTTGTGCTTTTCAAAAACACAGTTTTGCTCATTTTGCACATAAACACAGCAAAGACACAACACACTTGCATCCTGTAACTAAACCACGTACTGAACCGACATACATTTTGTAATCAGATCACCAGACATTTAAAAATCAACCACTACCATCACAACAGTACTAAAGAAAGGACAGAGACCAGTTCTGTGGATGTGACAACAATATCAGCAGACCTCCGCTGATATGATCACATCTCTTGATCAGTGTATGTACGCGCGCGTGTGTGTGTGTGTGTGTGTGCGTACACAGGTGGAAGTGAACCCACGCGATTGCTTGACCCCTGGCACTACGTGAGACCTCTTTCTCTCAGATGTGGGTAAAAACAGCTAATCGCACTAACGTAATCATTTGCTAACCTAATAATACTTGAAATAATATGACATTCTTGGTATTTACAACTGACGCACATGCCAGTACCAATACATCTGTGATAAAGTAAGATTCTTAACAGTGACACAATTTTCATCATTTACTCCATCACAGTAGATTTGAGAAGCACTCGAAAGGGTTTGCTTGAAAGTACTGAATGAACCGTGAAGTCTGTGACTGCCCGAAGTTTCCTTCCTGCTCTGCCAGGTCAAGCTTGATTTGACGATGTCTTGCCTTCAGCAAGTGTAATGCACGCTCAGTTGGATTTGGGTCAGGTGACTGACTTGGCCATCTCCGACCACTGTTTTGTATTATTATGCAGTATGCTTTGGGTCATAGTTCATCTACATGGCAAACACCAGTAAAATTAGTTTTATAAAGCCAGACACATGAAATAAATGCCATGACTAACTCCACCATGCATCACAGATGAGATGGTATGCTTCAGATCATGAGCGGTTTCTTCCCTTTTCCAAACTCTACATTTTTCTACTGCAAGTCAGTTTTTGTCAGATCAGTCCATGGGGTTTTGTTGCAGAACATCCTGTTTTTTGGATTATATATTTATTTGTATTTGTAATTACTCCTGGGATGTCTTCTCCTGATTGTTATCTCTGACACAATTATATTAACCACTAGGAGGATGTTCTTGATCTGGCCAGGTGCATTTTCTTCTACAGAGTCAAATATTATCCACCACACCTGGTGAAACAATGTACCGCACCTGACGTTTTTGAAATCTCTCTATGGATATTGTGCACAATAACATTATTGCCTCAGCTGTGCAGATATTTCTGAACCACTAAAATGAAGAAGAATGGCTGTAATCGCGCCACACAGTCCACACTTTATGTACATAATGACTGCTCTATTAATTTAAATTCCATTGTGGTGGTGCCAAAATGATGACAACTGTGCCACTACAAAGATGTGAATGTGGTTTATGAACAACTATTAAACTGCAACTTGTACTTACAGAAACCACAGTGATTGAATAACAATTGGCTTTTGCAGCTTCGATTTGTATGCTCTTATTTGATTGAGTACACAGGTACTGAAACAAAATCATTTCTATACGTATGTAACGATAACACGATTGTTTGTAGAGCCGCACCAATCTACTTCATGCCCAGTTCCAGGTAATCATCGCTTTCTAATGACATTCAACAAATTTCAGCACTATTCCACTGAGGCCATGTCGTTATCATTTTCAGATCAGTCACTTGACTTTGACCACAGTAACAAGTACAGGACGACTGCAAGTCCATAGGTGTGCACTTTTAAAAGGAACTGAGATATATACACACAGGGAGAGAAACACACTTTGTGCAAGCAATATCACTTTCATTCACATATATAATTCAGGCATCTTTCAACTTCAATTTTGAGGTTGAAACGCAGTGGAGGAATGTGCAACGTGATGGACGTGTGTTCATTTTGGAGTGAATGTGGATGTTAAGTACAGTACGTGTGCCACAGTGACATTAACAAGACATTTGTATTAAAAGATAAAATCTGAGAAAAAAAACAGAACATGAACACATCTACACAAATCAAACGGGAGGAAAAGAAAGGACTGAGGGTAGTGTGGAGAACAACACAGAGAGACAGCAGGAGTGCAGCAGGCAGGACAGCACGCACACGCACACGCACACACACACACACACACACACACACACACACACACACACAGCAGAAGGGGTTGGAAGTTTAGGGTGGAAGCAATCATGCCAGGCTTGAAGTCAAAACTGCTGCTGAAGATGCGGGGGGAAGAAGAAACCAATGCCATGATGACGGTCATAATGATGCATTAGAACACATGCAGGAGTACCTCAGCAATGCTTAGGGTGGATGAACAGGAGGGGAGCCGCGCCTGGTGCCACGAGAGAGAGGAGGGGAGAAGAAAAGAGGGTTAACGGAGCCAAAGCTGGGTTGAGCAGGGGACAGAGGCACACAGAGACTGAGACTGGAGCAGACGGCGCCCCCTGTCCTTCGGGGGGACATCTGCGTGACAGCTCTCTGTGTGACTGTCTAATATGGGCCAAGGCAGCCATGTGCATGATGGACGGGACAGAACAGGACAGGTCAGGACAGCAGGTAGGACTTGCATGGGGGGTTTAACTCCCCATCACATCAAGAGAGGAGGCACCACTGGAAACATCACACATTATGAACACTGGTGTCAGTTTTTCATCAGCTAAAATCTGGGAATATCAAATTGTTTGCCGACAGAGACAGCTAAAGAGAATTCCCACGTCACCCATGTTTATATCTGCACACCAAAAGCTTTTCTGCTCTGGGAAGACAGTGATGGAAAATCAGTGAAGCTTTTATTGACAGAAGCATCTTCCTGTTGAGTTGTTAACAAGTGGTTCTATTTCAACTATACTGTCCCATTTGGGTGTATGCTCTCACAAACGTGGCTTGTCTTATAAGTATGAAAAAGACAGTATAGAAAATAAACCCTCAAATAAAATCTACACAATGTTTAAAAGCTGCAGGTTTCCCACTAGTATTTACACAATACCATACAGAGGATCTGAAAAGTCCCGATCGATTTTAACTGATGTCAGATGCAAACCTCACTAGCACTCATTACTGTGAGTGCAAAAATGTGAGTCATTGATCAAAATGTCTCCAAGGTAATATCCCTTTTCCCCATTATGTTTCACACAGCAGACATGTTACGTGGCATAATAAAAAAAAAAAGAAATCACATGGGAAATAAAGTGTAAAATGCAATGTGTTTTATTTCTAGCACCTAAACGTATTGCATGACACACCGAGGTCTACAGCGTTTTCATTCATGACGTGGTAACACCAAGACTTTTATTAAGTCCAGCAATGAGAGGGGATTATGTCACTGCCCCATTCAACAACATATTACAGTCAGGTCCCCACAGACTTCTCTAAGTTTTGATGAACAGATTTTGGAAGTGATCAGAATCTAGATGTTTTCGTACACTGAGCCGTAAACAGCCACATAGCCTTTAGACATTATGCTGTTTGTCCTGGTGGATAAATGATTTACTCTGAAGCTGCTGTAATGGCTCAGTAGCATTACTATTCATTCAATACATAATTCCTGATCTTTCCTCATTAACCTTTACCATTTCAGATTCTATTACATTTTTTAAAGGAGCTGTCAAGGAGATCTCATTTCTACTAATTGAAATGCTGTAGATTTAAAGCAGCTGACATCAGTGTCACTGCGCGGGTAATGTACGCTGACAGGAAACGACGGAGTGAACCACACAAAGCTCAACTCCACAACGAAGACTGAACCATCCTTATGTAAAGTAAAGGTTGGAAGAATACAGATTGGAAAAGCTAAACAATCAGTACAGCTCATTTGTCCAGGAGCAAGTAGTGTTTGCTCCGACGTCCAGCCCTGGTCATTCATCACTGGCCTCACATGGATTTCACCATGTCTACATATATTAGAAATTAATGAGGTATTGAGTGAGTTGCCAGCGTGACGGAGAGTGAGAACTAACACAGCTGATTTGACAAGCCTGTGTTATGCTTCTCACCAATTTCCCCCGCTGCTCATCAGCAGCCCACATGGGCTGATGCACACAGCTGGTCATACGGTGTCATCCACTCCTCTTTTCCTGTCTGTCTTCTCTCCCTCCTCTCTGTTTTCTTGCCATTCGAGGTCTCTTGTACTCTTTCAATTCTCTCTTCGTCACCCCCAAGGCAAACTCTCAGAGTCAGTAGGCGTGAGTAACTCAGAAAAAAAATACACTGCACACAGTGCACGCAAACTTTACACATACAGGTCCTTCTCAAAAAATTAGCATATTGTGATAAAGTTCATTATTTTCTGTAATTTATTGATAAACATT
>JAUMTR010000016.1:11690730-11701266 GCA_032270685.1 Microctenopoma stevenorrisi
GTCATTTCTGCAAAAGGATTCCCGACCAAGTATTGAGTGCATAACTGAACATAATTATTTGAAGGTTGACTTTTTTTATTAAAAACACTTTTCAGATATGTGTCCAAAATGCGTGCGTGTTGAAGTAGATGTACATAAACAACTTATATAAATGCATATATGTATATACTGTACATTCAGATATATATTAATCACTGTAAAAATTCCATCTGGCACAGATGCTTTGTGCACACATGACCAAGCACACTGGCCTCAGCTGAAGTGATTTTGACTTCATGCTAATGCCGAAAGCTATTTCAGCCAAATGGTCTGTGGGTACTATGAGCCAAATAAAGCAAGGGCTGGGGCAGAATGAGTCTATATTAATCAAAGACAAAAAAGAACAATTTTTCCTTTGGCTGAAACAACTTTCATCTTGTGTGACCAACAACATATCAGATATACTCTAATACATCCTGTTTCCTATTTGACTTATCATAACCATCCCTCTGCACCTGTAATTTAACAGGGTACAGCCACTGCCTCTTCCATCCAGTCATTGAAAGCTGTTCCTCTTGTTACCAGAGCAGAGAGTATTTGTTAATCTGACAACTTATTTTGACATGCATGTTTCGCTTTCCCCCCTAGGCCACGTAAAGATTAGACTAAGCAGACTTTGTAAAGAGGAGTGGTAGTGCACTTTAAAAATCTCTTTGTATCTTCTCTTTAAACAAGCATAAAGAAAATCTTCCAGTGCAATGAGAATATTTTAGTGTTTTGATATGTATTTTTTTTAACCTTTCAACAGAGCCAGACAAGCCTTGTCTCCACTTCCCGTCTCTGTACTAAGCTATTGTAAGTAGCTCCACATTTTATTGTTTGTTTTTTTATTTTATCTAACTCTCATCAATACAGACGACGAGCATATCTCCCAAAATGTTTCATCAAATATGACAATAACAACATTTTGCAGTGATCCCAATACACCTTGTTAAGATTTAAAGTGATCATCCAAACCTAATTTGGGATTAAATATGAATTTTCAGTTTGTTTTGACAAAGCCTGTATGGATATATTGTCACATACGGCGTGGCTGTGTGCAATGTAGCGTTGATAAAGCTGTAAATGCACTGCAGTACCTGGCATTTAGCTCACATTTCTCAGTAGAGTCATTCTCCATGACTACATCAATACCATGCAGCTTCTCCATGTCAGCTGTTTAAAAGTGTCATGGATAGGGAAGGTGCTGTCTCCACACTTCCTTATCCATACTGCCCTCATTTCCACTCACAGTATCCCTACAGCTATGCTGATGTGTTGGTGACTGGGAGGAAGCACATGATAACTCCGGGGACAAGGCAAACAGCAAAGGCATCAGGAACACAGGGGAATCCTATTGTTCTTTTACTGTTCTTTAGACCGAATAAAAGCAGCAGCAAAATGAGGAATGTAGCTCAGATGGAGTGGTTTCTGTCTTTGAGAAGGTGACTGGCTCATTGCTTGACTTGAACACTGATGGAGCGTGGAGTCCTGTGAGACTGCTACGTTGTCTCGCTTGCTCATGCTCATCCTCCTTTCCTTTGTCTTTTTATGTAACCATGTCCACCACCTCATAACACTGCACAAACACCAGGAACATGAGCACCTTCCTCATCCTACGGCCCCCTGCTAGTTTATGGTAACAATCTGACAACAATCTCATTTCTTCGCTGCTCCCCCTTCTAACCACCTAAATTTGTCCACGGCCTGATAGGGAAGCTCCTTCGGGCGTCATCATCATCCTCATCAGCAGCACACACATGCACAAATATGTATGCAAAAGCACAAATTATATTTACAAAACACTGTGTGTTGTGTATCCACCCCCATGCCCATTCAGTTAATAATACAAATCCTTCTGCATACACACAAACACCCCTTACACTCAAAACCTGTAAACATTCTCTCAGATATGCAGGAGGAAAGACATTACTTACCATCTTCTGCCTGGAGTCGGAACAGAATGAGCTCCCCGGCACATGCACACAGGGACACACACACACACTCACGCACACACACACTTTTACACACTTGCTAACTGTGAGAGGGCGAGCGAGAAAAGGGTGAGTGAGAGAGGAAGCGAGAGAGATAAGAGGGGGAAGGCTGGAGTGAGAAAGGATGCACAAGAGAGTGAAAGAGCAGCAAGGAAATGCAACAGTAAAAGAGACAATAAGGAGGAGGAGAACGAAGAGCAGGAGGAGGAGGAGCGTATATAGCTGCACATACGGTGCTGTGCTCAATCATACATGCATGACTGAGGTCTGTGTGTATGTGTGTGTTTCCCCCGTGGTTCTTTTGAGGGAAAAGACGGATGTGATTTTTCTTCCTTGCAACACTAATTCTTCCCCTCCTCGTCATTCCTCACTCTGCCTTCCCGTCTTTCCTTTTACATACTGATTTGAGGCGACTGAATCTAGGCAGGAGAAAGGCCACGTGGTGTGAGGTGAGTAGCTGGACTCATCTGGGATGAACGGATGGGTACAGATGGATGAACAAGCAGATAGAGAGACAGACTGTAACAGCACAGGCCTATGGCCAAACTGTCCTCTGCTCCCTCTGCGTGCATTTCCTTTGCTTTCAGTTAGATCCATCTCCCTTTCCCCACCTCCCACTCTCTTTCACTCCCTTGTCGTCTCTAACTCATTAGTTCTCCATCAGCTTCTTCCTCTTTCACTCCCTCCCACTCTGTTCCTCTTTCCTTCACCTCCCTTTCTTTCTCACTCACTCCATCATAAATCCTCCACACCTCCAGCAGGCCCGGAGACAAAGAGTCACTTTTATGAGCTTCACTGCACTGGAGGAGGACAATAACACATATCTTGTAGCATTGCTGCCCCTGCTAAGGACACCAACACACACACACACACACACACACACACACGCACATAAGTGTCAATAGTGTCAGGTAAAACCAAACATGAGTAATCTCACTAGAACACAAAGGCATATACAAAGTCGTATCTATCATTTCCATGGGGGAATAAAACTTTAAGCGACGATGACATAAACTGTAAAGCAGTTCTGAAGCATAACACTGCACCAGGCCTTCGATGTCCTCAGTTAACCTGACCAAGAAAGGCATCCACTCCCACAATGAAGAACGTGTGCATGTACCCTACGTCCAACCACAGAGTCACAGTCATATTCTAAAACACATACTGAATGTTCATTTAACACTCCTGTTATTAATCTGTCATTAATAAAAAAGAGTTTTTCCTCTCCATTGTCGCCTAGTGCTCGCTCAAGTGGGACTGGTTTGTTTTCTGCATTATTCTGTTTATATATACACTTAAATTTTTACAAAGTGCTAAACCCTGCTATGTAAAGTGCCCTGAAATGACCTTTGTTAGCATTTAGCGCTATATAAATAAAGATGAATTGAACTGAATTAATCTCAAACAGCTCTGTTGTGTTTTCATTCACAGGTCTTAAGGTGTGTGTTAGAATCAGCCACAGAAACAGCTACATGTGGCCAGCCTGTGTGAATGTTTTGATTGATTTTAGGTTTTTGGTGAATTTTTAGAGACCATTTTGCAGCTTTAGGTAATGTTTTTTACTATCATTAATTCCTTTGTAAAGAGGTTGATAATCATTGCAAAGTAAAAGCACAGATTTTGTTCATATTTACACTTGATGTTTATTGACACCACTTCCGGTTTGGAGATATTTTGATGCACCACTTCTGGTTTTGAAGATTTGATTTGATTAGTTTTGGGCTGCGTTTACTTTTGTATTATGGGTTTTTACTGTGGCTCAGAACACCAAGAAAAATATAGTACTACTACAAAATGTTTGGTTATAAGGGTTAGTGTTAACAGAATGTTTTGTAATGTTTAATTTGCAGATTTTTCGCCACGTACACACAATTTGTTTTAATGCATGAGACAATAAAAGGCCAAAGTCAGAGTTCCTAAACCCTGTAGGAGAAGAGTACAATGGTGCTGTAGGACTGTAATAGGTTGGGGGAAAGGCGTCACTTGGACCCCTTTCATAACTGTCTGCAGATCTAGTGTTGACTTGTGGCTGTGTGACCAGAATGGCAACACCTACATGGTGAAGGTCATAGAAATGGCGTGGGCTAATTTACCCTATACTGCACCCTTTCCCACATTTCATTGGTGAAGGAGGAGTGATTTCCATAGGTCTCAGCCTTGGCCACACAGCTATATATCACGCTATTAATCAAAAGAAGGAAAAAAAAAGCCAGTGCAAAGTCAGGCAGTGTCCTCTATAGGTGCACACAGCCAGCACGGGAATGAGTTGGTGTAAAGGAACAATGAGAGCGTGAGCGCACTGAGTACTTTAATCAACACAATGCCAATATCAGTTATGTTGATGGGGTGTTTGGAACAACAGAAATATGTGGAACCTAAATAATGTTTGCACTTGCAAATGGAACAAGGTAAAAGCTCTGAAAGATAGAAGAGCAGAGATGAAAGGGAGGAGTCAAGTCAAAGAAAGAGCATCATTTCATGCCCTGACTTTACATTAAAATAATCTAATGCTGACTGATTAACAAATTGAATACTCAAATCTTATTTTAAGAAACATTTTAATACTAAAATATTATAAAAATTTAGTAAAAAGTTATTTTTCAACAACATCCAACAATCTCTGCATTTGTTGATTGACCAGAAATTCAGATCATAAACCATAAAATGGTTACTGAACACTGATAGAATGTAATCAATGAATAATGTCAGTCTGCCATAAACAATGAGAGAGAAACACAGACACACACACACACACACACACACACACACACACACACAGTCAACCATACTTTGAGTCAAAGCCCCATTCCCCATATGCTTCATTAATTCAAACTTAGCATTACATAACTGTACTAAATGTTTACAAGAGTGGAAGGGTACAACTACTCTCCCTGTATCTTGTGTATGTGTGTGTCTGCCTGTGTGCACGAGTAAGAAACAGACAGAGAAAGCAAACCAGGTAACGTGAATGGTTGTAGAGCTGCTCACACTGTAATCGTTTTGTAGCTGTTTGTATTTGTGGGATGTGTGTGTTTGCCTGTGGTGCATATGAGAGATACTTCCTCCCTAACGGATGATTTTGTGCATCCAAATTTACTCTATGTCTGTGCACTTCTAGCTGTTGCACTTCAGATAAACTTGGACAGAAATGTCCGTGCACAGCTGTGCAAAACCTATAATAAACTACAGGGCTACACACACAGACACCATCTGTCCTAATTAACATGACACAATTAGCATGTTGACAAACTTGACCGCATCTCTGTAATCGGCCAAAACGTTCTCACAAAAATGTATCCAAAGTTTTATGGAAAGACATGTACACATGCACAGAAGAGCACATGCCACCCACATGAAAACGTAAACACACTCAGTCTCATATCTTGACAAATATGAGCTGGAAGGTCTGACAGCCTGTGTGTGTATTTATGCATGTTTATATCTGGCAGAATAATGTTTCCTTGCTTGCACACTCCGCTGTGAGTTGTGGTGTCAGGCCTCCTTATATGAGAAGCGCAGCAGTGACAAGATTAAGACCTACTCCATACCTTCTACTCCTCAAAGCCAGCGTGTATCGCTGCCAACAAGACCTAGCTAACAAACTAACACAACCCACAGTTGCACATGAAATGCATCAGTGAACAGAGCCATTCTGGCTTTGGCTCTGGGGACATTGTGTACATACTGTCAGCGGTCGCTTGCAACGTGGGAATTTCAAAGAACATATGGCAGCTTGTCGCTGGGAAACAGAATCTAAACAAGCTAAGAGCTATATCGAGAAAAGCCATTAACTGTCAGTTATATGCCACGTAGAGACACAGGTCCAAACACACATGCCACACAAACGCTGACTAATGTAGTCAGCATGTGATCTTGACAGGCCAGAGGATGCTCAAATTGGGTCATTGACAAAGGCATCCTTTAGTCGAGAGACAGGTGTTTGCAGTTAGTTACATGTTGGGGCAAGGACAAAGGGGAATGACAGGAGAAGACTATCTCAGAGAATCAGTGGATCAGCAGCAGCTCTGGGAGAACCGCAGCACTGTTAAAGCTCCCCACCATCAGCGTCGAACCATCAGCGGTACAATAGCATCCACTCCAGTGCAAGGTTGGTGAGACATCACATTAAAAAAGGATATCTAAGATGTAGAATTTTGCTTAGTGGGGAGGGGTTAAAGGAGGAGTTTTAATGTTCAGCATAAAAAAGGAACTGGAAATTCTCAGGGAAAAACAGGCGCAAACTGAAAAGCAGTGGTAGTATAGGACGCATTGTATACAGCAGGCGTTTACACACAGGGAAAACTCAGGTTACACTGTGGACATTTGGGATTTCATGACACCTCAGCAGGCTGTAAATATACCTGGGAATTCAAGACTCTCCCTTGTCACTACGCGGTCTTGTTACTTGCATATCAGTTGTATTCAGTTTGTCTGAGCTACTTATTTAAATATCTACCACCGTATTGAACATACACATACATAATGTGTTGCTGGGGTTCACAGGTTCTCCAGCACTGACCTCCAACCACTCTACAAACACTGGTCAGTGGCGAGAGAGAGAGAGAGAGAGAGCTCCCTACTGCCCTCCTGTCCAACTGCCCTGCTTTATCCACTAACATCCCATCCCACTGTTCCCATGGCAACCTCATTATCTATTTCCATGCCACCTGCCTGCTGTCCAGGAGACACAGAGATGTGACACTGACAGATGAGGTGAGAGAGAGAGAGAGAGAGAGGGAGATAAATTGAGAGAGAGAGACAGAGCAACAAAGTTCTGCATTTTAAAAAACCTGCAGGAGAGATCAGTCAGGACATAAGAGGATACTTACATTTCATATTACAACTGCTTTTTGCGTAAATTCTTCATTTTTTAAAGAGCTGAGCCACAAAATTAGCTTCAGACCTCTAAACATCATGGTGCATACATATTACAAAACCTCTGCAAAGAGAATATAAAGTAGAAAAATAGAGGGGGAAAGAAGTGAACAAATAATATGCCACTGAAGCAGGAACAAGAACTCAACCAAGAGCATACCCATACAGCACAAAAGTCTTACGTCACCATTAGATTTGTTGTTTTGGTAAGGCTATTATGACCATATATATTTATTTCTTTGTCCCCTTTATTATAATACAGCTAGAAAATACAGGACGTATGCATACAGTATTAAACACACATAAGAAACTGTAGGTGCAAGTGATGAATATTAAAGGTCTGTAGGGGAAAGAAAGCATCTGTGTGTACTATAAAGGTTTCTTTGGTGATCTAAGTGATATAAGTGTGACAAATATGCAAAAAAGTAAAAAATACTTTTTCACAGTACAAAAATAGGAGTGAAAGGCCTGTCAGAATCTGAGTTTCTTCTTTGAGTGGCTGGAGGAAGTCCAGCAACGACCTGACTCAGCATCTGGCAGCTTCAATCGGATGCAAACTGGATCCTTCCAAGAAACTTGATCAGGAATAGTTGGAGGACAGTTGTATTTCTATTTGTTCTAATTTAAAAATGGAGAACTAAATATATGTGGCCATCATAGCATTCATAAAAAACAAACCCTTTGGACAGTACTGTAAATGATGTAAAAAAACGGGCATATAATTATAGCCATACTGATCCAAGCACAAGAACCACCACCTGCTGTCTCCATAAGAACACAAATACACACACTCACACACAGGCAAAATGGTTTCCACATACAGTATATAGAAACCAACATAAAAGTCTAGACACAAAAAAAAAACAACTGACAGAATGGGCGACGTGAAATCTGTGTTTGTAAGTAGTATTAGTAGTAGTAGTACACAAGTTTATATAAATTAAATCAAATAGCCACAGTCGGAAATTATATTTTGATTATAAGACTCCACTAGTAGATGTTTGTACAGAAAACAGAGAAACCAAATAACTGCAATAACTCTCTTTGACCTGTAGGAGACAAACAGAAGGGGGCAGAGGGGGAAATGGGCTGTGGCAGGGTCTGTTGATGGAAGAGTAAGCCATGACATGACATGACTGGTGAGAAGCTATTTAAGTTGTATGCTAACGACTTTTGGCAATTACTCATATGCTGCTTTTCGAAGGAGCAAATTCATGAGTTTTAGACTACAGTAAATTTACATTGAGGATTAGATTTAGCAGGCCCGCTTACGGCCCTGGCTGGGACTAGAACAACAAGATCCTTCTACCCCTGATTTGCATCGATGATACAGGTTAAACATTCTAGGAAAAGGCTATTAAACTGAACAGAGATAGAACCTAAACCATAGCAATGGGTAAGTAGATGTAAGGATCTATTAGGGTTATTGTCAATGTCTGGGCCTGTGGGTTTGTTTGTATGTTTGAAGGTTTGTGACTGAGTGCTTTCCCTTACTTTGGGTGTGGGACAGGAGGCGGTAGAAAGCCGGGAGGTGGCCTGGGCACGGGGCGACTCTGAGGGTGTAGTGCTGAGAGAGGCTGTATCCCTGGGCAACACCTGCACACCCCGCGAAATGATGGAGTCTGGGATCTGACAACACAAGCACCTGCATGTAAACACCCCATATGCTGATACACAGGAACATCCAAAAAACATAGGACTTTAAATAACAGAAAAACTTTGAAATATGACATGACGATGACAAAACGATGATGGGGTGCTAATTCTTACCAACATCCGTGTGAGACTGGACAATGGGGGGGGGTGTTGCCCTGACAACAGCAGGTCCAGGGCAGGATATGATGATGGACATGATGTTACATTTGACTAGACAGGGTAGACACATAGATATGCTTTATAATACACAAAGTTTTGTTAAAGGAGAGGTTGGCTCTTTAAAAACTCAGGATGGTGCAACCGATTATGCTTTCAAAATATTTGGTTTTTTATTTTCATGCTCACAGTGTGGTCACAAATATCTTCATAGCTATTACTGATAACTGTGATCAGATCACATTTTCTATCATCAAATTTACTTTTATTCAGCTTCCCGGCAAAGATATCGATGTCAAGAAATTCTCAAAGGATTGGTTCCAAATATAGGGGCTTTAGAGGATGACAAGTTTCTATTAAAGAACATCTACAGCTGCTCAAAATGCTACTGAAAGAGATTCTGTGTTATTTATGCTGCTGCCATTTGAGGAATCATATATTTTGAAGATGTTTTTGAAGACATTTCTCTCTCAGCAGGAAGCAGCAGATATATTTGATCATGGCATATGTTGCAGTGCTGTATCACGCCAAAAGTCGTTATAAACCTTTGATTCCTGTGACAATAAAAAAAAACAAAAGAAACTTTGCTGAAATACAAAAAAACATAACCTTACAGTGATTCAAAGATTGATGACACATCATTTGTAACTCACACTGGATATCAAACCTCCAGTGTCCAGCACTTTGTGTTTATATGTACTGAGAGCCACAGCATCTGCCACAGATCAAAACAGAAACGTAATCTCCTGTACACAACCATTATTAAAAAGGTGGCTGTCACATTGTCCCATTCTACATTAATGGGACAGACTGGGCAATCCCTATAAATAAGCCTGTGATAACTAAAATGCTCTATGAACACGTCAAACATGTCAAATACACATGCTATACAAATAATTAGCTCTTTATGGAAATGATAAAATGCTTTTACCATAAGCTTTTGAAAACTGATGTGTGAACATGTAAAGATGAATGGATGGAATTATTTCAAACAAGGCTGTAAATTTTGTCTAACAGCAGACCCTCTCCTCTCCTCTCCTCTCCTCTACCTTGGCGGCAATAGATGCAGCGGTGATGTGGGAGGAGGAGCTGTCCTCAGTGGATGCCACGCCACTGTCCTTTTTCTCCTCATCCTCCTCCTCACACTGCACGCCCTTGTCCTCTGTCTGGCGGCGTGGCGAGCTGTTGGGTGGCGGTGAAAGGGGCGGTGGTGGCGATGGCAAGTCTTCCAGTTCATCGGCAGCCTCCTTTACCTTCACCACTGCATCCCGCAGAAGGTCAATAGCGTGTGGCAGTGCGGGCAGAATGAACTGAAAGCATTCCTGGAAGTGAGGGCATCAGAGACAGAGATACAAATTATATTTCACATGAACTGTCTTTGATATAATATTAAGATCTTCTGTTAATTCTTAAGTAATAGTTTAGTTACGGGAGGGAGTCTCGTCTGACAGCTGAGGTGGAGGCAGCACAAGACCTTTATTAGGAAGCATGATTTATGCTGGCCACAAGCCCAGATCCAACTCTGAGTGTCTCAGTGTTTTAGTGAGAAATATTGTTTTTGCTCAGTAATTAAATGAAATGTCTTTTACGTCAGCGCTGTCAGTCAATCTTAACACGTCCTGCAGTTGTTCCACATTAAGAAGTCTTAGCGCCCTTCTCGAGTACATGACGCTTGATTCACCATTTTTAGCTTGCTTGCCTTAATCAGCGCACCAGAAGTACCGTATTTTTCGCCGTATAAGACGCACCAGCATATAAGACGCACCCAATTTTTAAGGAGGAAAATTTAGTAAAAAAAGATTCTGAACCAAATACTGTAGTAAAATATTTTATATCA
>JAUMTR010000016.1:11701366-11756980 GCA_032270685.1 Microctenopoma stevenorrisi
GAGAGAGCAGTGAGTAGACGGTTGCAGGCCATCTGTGGGTCCGGGCACCGGTGCAAATACGCCCGAGCCTGGACCCCAGATGGACATTCGCCGTGTAAGACGCACTCACTTTTACCCCCCAGTTTTGGGGAAGAAAAAGTGCGTCTTATATGGCGTAAAATACGGTAGTTGTCTGGTGAATAAAGCATTGTGTACTAAAGAGGAGTTGTGTGATGTATTTCTTTTTAGGTACAGAAGGTCGAAAGGTTGAGTTAAAAGCCTGAAAGGATTATGTCTGCTGAGCTTTTAATGTGAAACACCCATGCAAATTAGCAAAGTAGAACTGAAGAAGAATAATTAGTGAGGAAAAAAAAAACATATTTCAGCCAAAGGAACGAGAGATTGTTGAACATGGCATGAAGATACGAATGAAATGAGATTATTGTTTAATATAGTGGCAACAATGGTAAAGTAAAATGAAATAAACATGAGCATTAGAAAAACAACTAACCCGTATTTAAATAGGTGGAACTTTCATCACCTTCCGACACAACTCTGTTTTCTTTGTGCAGTCCACTGCTTGCTATGTGACACATACGATCCAGTGTGCGGTCGTGGTTGAGGAAACAGAATAAGATTTCTTCCTCTACCTCAGCAGATCACAGCACCTCCTTCTGGCTACATTTACACCAGCCTGAGCTCCTTCTTTCCTTTCCATTCATCTCTGCTTCCCTCTGTGTGTCAGTGTGCCTGTGGGCTCCTCAGCTATGCTAAATGCTTCATTCCCCTCACTCCCAAGACAAGAGCTAATCTGTGAAATAATTTATCTCCCTGTGTATTTTAAGCATTGAGAAGATACATTATTAATTGTTGCCGCACTTTACAATATCTACGGCTGGCTGCAAACGGAAGCTCTCTGCTCCATGTCCTGTTTTAATGTGTGCATAAATATATGCATATCGCTGGATTAAATATTACGAGGTTACCCTTAATTTGACTCAATATAAATCCCACGGATCTACACTAACATGCGGGAACAGCTTACTCCACTGCACCACTGTGCCTGATGCAGATAGACCATGGCGGAAGAATGAGATTGAATGTGTTAATCTCAGTACTCAAGCTGCTGCGTCGCTGCAAACTAACCTTTCCACCCTTTACCAACCCTTCTTCACACATGCAGGCCAACCCTCGCTCCACCAGTACACTGTTTGTGGTGTGTCTGAAGCTGTCACCTGGGTATGTTTGTGAAATGTGGAAGGAAGTTGGCATGACACTGTCAGAGACGGAGAGATGTTCGTACTTTCAAGTGTTTTATTGCATGCTTTTATTCTCTGTTTTGTCCTGAAGGAGCGTAACTGTCACGAACACTAAAGAACAGATTCCCTGGACATACTGCCAACCCAAAAGGTTGGGAACCTTTAACTTGGGGCCCTAATTATTAGCTTTACCTAAAAACAGTCAGGGAGCGGCACAGACTGATGCAAGTATCGACCTGCACTGAAAGCAAACATACAACTGCAATTCAGCTTCTTTTAACATTGTAAATCACTGTGAGAAATGGCCACACAGGTCAGCAGCTCATGTGGGTATAAAATGATCCTTGTGACAATTCATTTGTTTGTATTATTATGATTAGTAATAAGTAGTCATCAGTGAAGGTGTAAGCATCATCACCAAAAAGCAGGTAATCCATAACATAACATTACATATTTAGGGTATGACAAAGAAATAGCTGAAGAGAATTGTGTGATTGAACTCTTTACTATCTAAATACAATATGCAGATATCCTTAAGTTAGCTAAAAGCTGCATATCCCATAGTATGACATAGAGGGGATTCATCTGGCGGGCTCAGCTGGACATCCCATTATCATTATGACGGTGGGTCATCATAATAAAAGCCTGCGATGGTCTGCTTGTGCCGTTAACTTTAACTCGGGGTTGATGAGGGAGACACTAATATGGCAGCAGACGGAGGAGAGGTGGTGTAATTGATTAAAAGAAATACAAAAATCGATCAGGAGAAGCGGGCGCGTAACGACACAGAGACAGATGTGCAGGTCAGAACAGCAGAGAGGACGGCAGATGGAGGGAGAGAAAGAGACGGCAGAGGGTGAACACACTGTAAAGTACAGTGGGTAACATTGTCCACACGCGTATTATGGCATCATCTTCACCACTGGGGTTGAGACACACATCAAAACATATGCCAGAACCATACAGCTTCAAATTAATGAATGCACTGTACACAAGCTGTTACCACATCTGTGAATTTCTTTGCCTGCTGTTTACACTCCATCTGAAGTACACTGGTCATATCTTGTGCACCTTATATTGGCACTGCAGCCCTACGTAAACATCCACTGGAAAATCACAGCGTCATGTTTGGAGCATCCTACCTGGGAGCCTTTCTTGCTTCCTGGTAAGTTAATGATGAGTGTCTTCCCTCGAATACCACACACAGGTCTGCAACACACAAACACAGAAGAAAGTCTGAATGTCTCTCTCCACCATAAAGCTTCAGTGTCACAGGACATTTTAACTTTCAGAGGTGGGTACGCTTTATTATCAGCAGTCTGGCAGTTAATGAAAATCCAGTCTGACAGTCTAGAGTTTCTTACTGTCTTAATAAGAGTTTCTTAATAAATGTTCCCACATTGTAGACTGTATAAAGTCAGCCTTAGAGGGGCCAGAGAAGCTGTTAAAGACACATTATGGCACTGATTTGCACTTTATTTTAACTTGAAAACTATAGAATCTTGTATCATTAAACAACGAACATGAATTATAATAACCCTTGGCCACTTTACATTAAAAAGGATTGTGTGAATGTGTTTGTTTCTGACCTTGAAAGCATGCCTAGTGGTGTGACATTGAGGGATCCCATCAGCATGGCCAGAGACATCCCGGGAGCCTCGCGCTCTATCACCTCCTTGGTGGCCTGAAGAGAATTGGGGGGGGGGGGGGGAGGGTGGTTACTGTGATCATTGTATAACTAGGCATGCATCCAACTTAAATATCTTTGGAACTGCTCCTTCAAACAGTTTACACTTTCTGTTCACATTTTCTTTATGAAAGAGAGAGTTGTGTCATTTAAGCTAAAAATACTGGGGTTGTTTCTCGTCCCAGAAAAGCACGGTCTGAGTATAATTAAACAAGAGATGGATACTGATATTTGATAGCACCAATATTAGAAAAGGCATGTTTGGAACAAACCATGATCCACTGCTAATACAGTAACATTTAAATACCACCCAACCAAAAATGCATACATATAGTATAAACGCTTTCTAGGTCAGTCTGAATATGTTGCTCCAAAGCCCTGAGGTTTTGTGGAAACACTAGTTCTTTATCCTACTGTTTTTGTGCAAAATATACTTCCAGGCTTTGGCTGGTGAAGTCAGATATCATTACACACAAACAACACCACACAGGCAAGTGGTTTCCAGAGGAGTTTCAGAGAAGTTTTTACTATCTTTGCCTGCGGTATACAGGTATGCATTTGTTTACGTGCGAGTCCATATAGGATGATGCATCACGTTCCTGACAGATAGATAGCGGAGAAGATAGCGCCTTCCAGCTGTGTGTGTTGGGTGCCCTTGAGTTGAGTGACACTTCAAACGCACCATTAGCGAGGGAGAAGGGAAGCGAAAAGACTTCAAAGGAGAGGAGCCACTGATGAGCATCGTGGGCTTGGACTCAGGGGAGGAAAGGGATGGAGAGAGGGAAGGGAAAAAGTATGCGTGGGACTGAGGAGGGGTGAGACAGAAACAGGAGGGAAGGAGGGAGAAAGAGGGAGTCACTGAGGTTGGATTTATACTTAATATAAAGCCACTAACTGGAAGAAGAGGAAGATGGATTTGTTCAGATGGAGTTCACATTCAGATGAGTGCACAAGATATCTGATTTAAAAAAAATGGATGAGGTTTAGTCTTAATTAAATGTGTATGATGAGATGAGCATTACAAGGGCAGGTGAAGGATTGTAGACTATGAAGGTATGTAATGAAACGTGACCTAATTAAACACTCCTCTGGTCATGTATAATCATCAGAAGCAGACCAATAACACATTGCATCATGTAAAAAGAGAGCAGAATGTTTCTGATGGTAAATAATTTTTAAAGTCATAATGCTAATGTTAAAGCAGACAAATCCTAAACATCTGTGTTTCTTGTGCCAAGTGACTAGTAAATCACTGTCAGGACAAAACAAGCAGAATATATACTACATTAGTAGATAACGCTACTGTTCACTAAACCAATAACATGTTAATTTAAACACAATTTAAAGTTATGTTTTATTTGGTTATCTTTCTTTTTTTGAAAAAAGAAATTTGCAAAAGCACCACCTTTGAAAATCAGATAGTTTGCAAAAGTTGCAAAATCATTCAACATCAGAGTCCTGAACTGTGCTGGTTGTTCAAGAAAAGACATATTGTCTTCCTGATTTGAAGGATTAAATCGGTCCTGATTGCCAGGCTGATGGAGGCAGACAGGTGAAATAAGGATTTTCCATCTTTCAAACGGCTGCGACGTGATTAATTAAATGTGTTAATGGATACTTAGTGAAAATCACAATACGCAACAAGAAAGACAAACATTTCTATTTAAATAAGAACATAGGGGCCGTTAATTGTACAAATGTTCTGCTTTCATCTCAAATAGATGAGGAGAGATCAAACAGTGCCTTGTACTGGATTCAAAAACAGCGAGAGAGAGAGAGAGAGAGTGAGATATCACTGTCTCAAGCATGCAGCACTGAATCAGGGAGCAGGAATTATCAGTGATTACAGTGTGTACGTTTCTTGCCCCCCTTCCAGGAAGGTTGCTGCTTTCTACCATGATTGATGAGGACTAATGATACTGCTGAGAGCCACAGCTTATCCCCTGCCAAATTGCTTATGTGTGTGTGTGTGTGTGTGTGTGTGAGAGAGTGAGATGGGTTAAGTACATTTAAGTGCAGTTTTTTCCATGTAGACACAGTAGTGTATTAGCTCTACAGTACAACAGAAGGCAGATATGCATGGAGGTATATGAGCATACATAACATATTAGGTAGAAAAAGGCCTAGTCATAGACTTGGAAACCCTGCGTGGCTCAAAATGAAAACGGTTGTACGGTATCTGATGTGATATCAGACTATATTAAAGCACTGTGATTTGTTTCTTAGTGAATCCTAAAGTCTGTCACTGAATTGGTAGTTAGGAAACAATGGATATGACATAATGCTGGCTGTGTATACATATACACATGGTCTCCTCTGCTAAAGTGTGTTTTTCATCAACAACAGAAAAGCTAAATTCACCCATACTGCCACACAATATTTTTTTTTATTTCTTGCAACATGGTGACATTTCTTTTTTAAAGAAAGCGAATCAATAAGGGTATAGCGTCTGCCACTTTATTTCCCATGCGACCACGAGGCTAATTATACCATGTGTTAATCAGTGCTGCAACACATGTGTAATCAGTATTAAACAGTCTGGGGCTTTCTGAATAAAGCACACAGAACAAAACAGGAGGAAAATTCCTTCTGACGTCATTTTTTTTTAAGTTATTTGGAGACTGTTGTAGTGGAAAAGCGTCACTAACAGTGCAAACATGTCCATATGTCACCTCAAGCTGTCCTCATTCATTCTTATTTAACACATTTCTGTTATATTTTAACATAATGATCAAGCCTTAAAAGTTATGTCAGTGCTACATAAATTGTATATTCAACAGTTTAAATTACAGTTTTATTTGTCTAAATCTTCAAATCTTTGGATATTTTCATGTTCGACAAACCCACCTCTGGTGTGACGTCTCTTGGGGCAAAGCCTGTGCCTCCGGTTGTTAGGATGAGATTAAGTTCCTTTTCATCACACCAATCCACCAGAGTCTCCTGTTGACACCCACCCACACACACACACACACACACACACACACACACACACACACAGTCATGTCAAATCCTATACATAATCTCTGCAGTTTAAACATCAGATATAAAGACATAGACTATACACCGCATTACAGAAATAAGTTGCATACCTTGATTTCGTCTATCTCATCTGGCACTATCTTGTAGGCAGCGATCATACCACCCAACCTGAGAAAAAAAAGAGAGTCACTAAAACACGCTACTTTATTGATCCCCGCAAAATAATCCTCTGTAGTCTTAAACTACCAATGGAGAGGACAAAACAAGCAGCTAAGAAACTGACGACCTTGTCCAAAATCTCAGTAAAAGCTGTTTTTTTATTTTTGGAACCTTTACACTCTTCTGCCTTGCAAATAGGCCATGAAGGCCAAAGTCAAGAAACTGCAGGAAAAGGAGGAAAATAAAGACAATGACACAGAAGCAGAAAGGAACAAGAGACTCAGAAATAACACAGCAAACGAGTAGTTAGAGGGAGAATGCCCTTGAACATTCCCTCCTGATAGGATTTTCCACAGGATGGCCCACAGAAGAAGGAGCTCTGACAAGGACAGAGCTGCGACTCCTCCTGCAACTGCTGCTGCAGCTGCTGAGCGGCGGGCCACGGTGACCTCCTGTGGCCAGTCTGAGTATGACACACCAAAAAAACACCAACCCCGGGCTCAAGGTGAAGGCTCCTCTCAGACACCCCTTATGTAACCTTTTTTTCTTTTTAAAGAAGCGCTATTTTTGGGAGACTACTGCATCATGTTTCCCCTTTGCATCAGCCACTTAAACACCATGTCACCATCCCTCTGACAAATAGCCATGAACTCTGTGAACATTATTCTGCCTTTGAGATGCTTTTACATTCACAGTGACTGTAACTCATCACACATTAAGTAAAAAAAAAAAAAAGAAGAAGAAGAAAATTCTGCACCCTGGAAGTATCCTATCCAAGCCCATCCACTCTGCTCCGCTTTCAAACTGTGCAGTGAGTTACCGCCATAACACCGCAGGTACAGGAAACAAAGCCTGACACTCAGAGAGAAGCTGTCTGTGTCTGAGAAAAGAAGCAAATAAGTCACAAAGAATAATTTAACAAGGTTTTTCTGCGCATGCAGGGCGACCCGGAGCACCAACTAACTTGTGCATCCACTTACGCATCGACACACTCAGACGCACGCCCCTGCTGACATTCCTGTGATGGCACGAGTGATTTACTCCTCTTGATATGCTTGGGAGGCGATGGGTTGGCATAGTATGTGTTCATGCATGTACATTTGCCCATTTATGTGTGTGTGTGTGTGTCTGTGTTACACCTCGGGAGAGTAAAGGAGCTGTCAGGACAAATCACCTCTCCCCCTCTCCTGGGGTTTTTATGCCTCTCAGTTTCAGCCCAAATGAAAATATGCTCAACACGAATAACTAGGGTTCCTTCCCATCGTTTCCTAGGCAACCACTTCTGTCTGAACCTTCTCGTTGCTGCACTATTCATCGTGACAGTTTATGTGCCAGCAAATGTTTGTGTGTATTTTTTTCATAACTATCGGGGATGCCATTTCTGTGCAGAGGTATTTGTAGGTAAGTGAAGTAGCATGTTAATGAAACATTAGGGCATTAGCACATTTTAGTTTGTGCCGCATGGGTATGTCCAATATGTTTACAGACATAGAAGGGTAGACGTACTGGACGTGTATTGTTTGTATCTTTGCGCTACATTTTCGTCTCTTTACTTGTATTTGATCATTATAGAAAAATATAAGATGAAATTATTTGTTTGATGGTACGTAGACCAAGATACTGAACTTTAAACAACGATGCATCCAAACTACCTGCTACTCCTACCAGTCAGTCAGTCACACTTGAGGCGGCCCTCTGGAATAGAAGGGTGAAACATTGTCAAGGAAGTAAACAAGTCCAGTTGCTATTGAAAAAGCCCTTTTGGAGATAACCATGACCTGGATGACTGAGAATCTTCATAGATATTCTTTGCTGATAGACTGCTGAGCTGTATTTTTGGAGGGTGTGCTCTGAATTGACGGAGGCCTATTAGAGGGGAAGGGGCCTGCACCATTTTAATCTCACACCCTTTCTACAGCGGGGGTTACAACATAAGAAGTGTTAGTTTTTTTTCCAAACGGCAAGCCAGAGGTAGTCAGTCTGGAATAAAGGCGTTTTGCCTAAGGTGTGGACAAATCATTCTGTGTGGGTGGAAGAACAAATGGAAGGCAAAAGAGTGAGGCAAGTGAAGGGAGATGAGGTGGATGTGGGGCGAGAGCGAGGTTGTAGTTTTGGCCTGAAAGCCCGGCGGCCGAAGTCAAAACTTTTTTTATGAATAAAAGACGAGCACATAGAAGGAGGATGAAGCGAAAGAAGACAGAATCAGAGAGATGCACAGCGTGAAAAGAACTCGCAAAAGGAGGGCAGACAATCAGTGGCACACCTAACAAGCAGGGAAAAACACAGTATGTGTGTGTGCGTGTGAGCCAGCTGCAAATCTCAGCGGGTGTGGGGGGAGGTGGGGTTCCAAGATGAGACCCATCTGCCAGGGCGATTTCATTAATAATACAAGCTCTTTGTACGGGGCACTCAAACGCACTCACTGTTTTTTTCTCTTGCTGTCTTACACAAACACTGCATCAAGGCAGGACACGGTCATCTCCACACTCCCAGTAGTAGCATGGAGCCCATTACAGCTAAGTTGTTGGTTGGTCCATATGTAAGAAAGCTCTCAGGGGGTGACCTCTCAACATGTTAGCTGGTAAAGTGACAAAGGGAAGGGTGGAGGAATTGAGGATGAGAGCTCTGCGTGCTCAGCGAGGGGTTCCAGTCCCACTCACAGCCACCGTGCACACACGCACCTACTACACCCCACGACTTATTTACAGAAGAAATGTCATCCTAGGTCAGGTCTAGCGGTGCTGACAGGCTCTCTCACTCTCTCTCGTTAGATTTTCTTAACCATCACTTCATATATTTAAACAACAGAGTTAACATCTGCGGCAAAACAAGCACTACTCCTGTGTATGTTTCAATTACCTGTGATATAAACTAAACCTTTCCCTGAGACTTTACTGTCACCCAGTAATCACAGCAAGTTTGTGGTGATAAAAAGTGGAAATTCAAAAAGCAATTGACTGACTGAGGTTCAGATTTATGATGATGATGCGATTACTATAATCATCATATAATCATAAACGTTAATCCAGGTAAAAAAGATTTATAATTATTATAGTGCTTATTGATGTGGGATTACCAACTGTGAACAGTCAACCTTCTGATTGACGTCCATCACGACACACACACACACACACACACACACACACACACGCACACACACACGCACACACACACACACACAGTAAAGCTTCAAACACTAATACACGCCCAGACAAGAACTTTCTGCTGTTCACACACGTCCACCTATGGCTCATCTGTGTGTCCTTGAGTCTTTGTTTCATTGGTTTGACTCCCCTCCCTTACCCTCTCTCTCTTTTCCGCAGATCATTTCTCTCTCCACCTGACACACCTCTGGGTGCCCCTGAGTGCCAAACTGGGCAGACTGAGTGAGTCCACGTGCCAGAGTGTGTGTGTGTGTGTCTGGGAGATGCTGTGATTATAGTTGATTATAGTATGTTATGCACTCCTGCTCTGGCTCCAAAGTTCCTCCCTCTCTCCTTCCCTCCCCCACACTCTGTCTGTCTATGTGTCTCTGTCACAGCAGCAGTGGCACATTGAGGACACAGCGTTCCGACTGGTCAACCTGATGGGAGTCGCTGACTTGTTGTGTGGCGTAGATTAACATGGCATGGGGGATCTCAGGCCAGAGGAGGTCAACCAGAGCCTGTCTGCACTGGCTGTCATCACTGTAACACGGCACCAACTGCCTGTCACAATGTCCAATTTAAATGTTTAACAGCAGCCTGTGTAACACCAGATCATGTCCAGTTCATGGGTAAAACAAAACCTTCATCTAAATGGCCTTTTTAGTAGCACAAGAAATCCACAAACATCACACTGGCCAACTCCACCTAAAATCGAACAAACCTGCCAACAGCAGAGAACCGTGTATCAGCTAAGTATTTCCCATCTTTCCCAACTGATAAGTTGATTGTACAGTAAGTTGAATACAAAGCTGCTTAGGTTACTCTATACGTATGCAAAACAAATCCATCACAAGCATCCACATGTACCTAAAATGAACACCAGACTGTTTTTTACTAGTTTTATCTGGAGGAATACATTTCCTTAAAAAGATGCTTAAGTATGGGGTTAAAAGCTTCAGCTTGGTTTTCAGGTAAACATTTGTAATTCTAATTCGGGGGTTCAAATCCCTCTAGTGTAAAACTCCGACAAGCAATAGTTGAAACACTTAATACTCAGGGACAACAGTGCAAATTCAGCATCAACCGAGTTGCTTGCAATGTAAACAAGACAATTGCAGTAATCATAGCGCAAGGAAGAGAGTGAAGACCACTCTCGACCTCGCCGTTACCTTAGCTTATATACTAGAGTATAAGACTTAGGAAAGCACATGCATGAACTGAGCCATTCTCTCATGTGCTTGAAAGGGCAAACAAACGTTACAGTGCAAATGTGCTCCAGATTTAATTTTTCCAGTGAACAAGTAGGCACACGATGATCCCCAGTCCCCGCGATCACACCCGTGACGTCGACACGAGCCTCCTCACACTCGCTCAGCGTGTGTCCCACTCAGCGTTGACACACATCAGCCTCGAAATAAACATACTGGAAAGGACATGACGAGTATGAATGAGTCCAGTCCCACAGTGGCTCACTGGTGACACTCCAGTGATACATGGAGGGGAACAGGCTAGATCCAGTGACTCAGTGTCTGTATTAGGAGTGGCTCGGATGTCTGAAGACATGTATTTAGAGCTGTCTGATATATGATATGTGCAATTATATATAAAACCTGACAAGTGTCCATTTTCCAATTCCACAGAACAAGATCCATTAAATCTGTCCCCAGTTTCAGTGAAAGACCTTTACTGGCACTGCACAGAAACTGAACCCGTAACATCACATGTTTTTATGACTAAAATTAACAAAACCACCACCTCAGTCTACACCAAAACAAAGTCAGACAAGCTTTGTGGAACTGTAACACACCCTCTCTAATATCTCTGTTGCGATGGAGATTATTGTTTTCCGGTATTTTCCCTGCTCTTTCATCGCTGATCACATCCCTGTTAATGGAAACAATTGATGATTTTGCCTGCTTTAGATTCTTTGAACAAATAATGACTCCTTCAGCTACCGACAGTCATCCTTAAACAGAAAAGCGCTACAGTTCCTTTGTTGTTGCCATGCATGCTGGGAATTTCTTTTCATAGGGTGACACTGAGCCCCGACATGTTGTGTTGAAGAGATATTTTTAGCTTCCTAGTTACACACACAAAAAAAATAGCTTCCATAGAGACACACACACACACACACACACACACATTGGGCTCACGAGAACTTTAGCATCTTTTGTGTGTGGTGGATTTAAGGTAGGTCAAAGGACTTTGCTCTGGATTAAACACTTTTGGGGAATGAAAGTACAGTGTTAGTGAATGTTTTCATTTATGCCTTTTGAATTATCATAGAACAAAGGGCAATACTCACAGGGAGGGATCGTGGACGAGATCTTTGAGGTTGACACCGCTGCGGTCCTCTGCAAGGTTTCGAAAACAGCTGTCACTCACTGCAAGGACAGAGGCAGGAGACAGAAGTGAATCAGGTAAGCACACAAATCCATGAGAAAATCAAAAGTCTAATAATATTCTTATATCACCGGAGGGCTCCAACAGGTAAATAACCCACTAGCATGACTGGTAGTATAAATAACAATATTATATCCTACAAGACTCAACCAGAGAGAACAGGAAGTTCTCATTTGTTATAATTCTCACTTTATATTGTTATAAGGCAGGTGTTTGCACTTATGTCTGGTGTATGCATGTGTGTGTGTGTGTCTGTATGACTTCGGCAGCAGGTTTGCTGCAAATTAAATGCGAACACTTTATGAATACACCAGAACATAATATCCCACCCTTCCGCCTTATCTCTACACACTTTTTGATCACACTGAGCCTATGTGAAGCCACGCCTTCATGGTCTCCAACCGCCCTCCTTACAAAACCATGGTGGGTTCTCAATTGCAGAGCAGGTGCAAGCCACATGAGTCACCGTGGTGATCACAGACGGATAGAGTGACAGATAGTGTGAGACAGGGGTGAAGATGAAGACAGGGAGAGAAAGAACTGAAAGAAGAAAGCGAGAGGAGACAGAGAGACAGAGGGAGAAGGTGTTTTGTCATCTGATGGGGTCAAATGTGAGTGGACACACTCATATCTCAAAATAGATGCAAAACAAAACACCAGAGGGTGGTTAATGGTGGTGGTTCAGTGGCTTTAATCCAAAAAAAAAAAAACTAGATGTGCTAGTTGGCAAGACAGGAAATGTCATGATGTTACTCCAATAAAGTGCCATGATCCATGAACAAGAGGAGGGGTGGAGGGACAGGGTGAGTGAATGGATGAAGCAAAAATGGTGTAAAAAATGGAAGTGGGTTGGCAAAGGGAGGATGTGAGGGAAAGAAAATTAACAGAGGTGAGGAAAGAGGCCGTTTGGGTGAGAGAACGAGGGTGAGAAGAGGGGATATAAAAGGACAGAAGGAAGGTTTTATAAAGACAGAAAGAGGATGATGCAGTGCTGGTGGGGCAGCCCTGTGGAGACAGAGGTAAACAGAGGGTGCAGGATGGTGCTCTGGGCTCTGGCAAATAAATGGGAGAGTGCTGACATTTGCACACCGAGCGAGCTCAGAAAGAGAGAAAGAGAGGGAGAAACAAGAGAGACTGAAAGACTGCAGGGGTGGGGGGCGGAGGGGTGAGATCTAGCAAGAAAAAAGGTTCAGGGAGGAGAGAAAAAGGCGAGCAAGCACATGGAATACACACCACGCTGGCTTTTTAAGGGCACTGCTGCATAAGTGCATGTGTGTGTTTGTGCGTGTGAAGAGGGAACTTCCTTCAAGACTGCAGTATTCCTTACAAACACACACACACACGCACGCACGCACGCACGCGCGCGCGCGCACACACACACACACACACACACACACACACACACACACACACACACACACACACACACACACACACACACACAGAGCCCTCCTCAGTCTTTCTCTCCCAGCTACCCCTTGATCTAAAAATAGCCGTTCCACTCTCCTACAAGAGGCAGTAACCATTCTGAACCAATCAACATGCTCTGTCAAAGGCATCGGTACCCACCACCCCGTTACGTGTGTGTGAGCGTACGCACAGGTGTGCGTGTGTGCATGTGAGTAACACGGGGAACTCCTGACTGAAGGTAATAAGAAATGCCCCTCCCTGCTGCAGCAGTGTGTAGAAATGGTGGGAAAGTGATTCCAACCAGAAAACAATAGCACTGTAGGAGAGACAGGGGTGAGCGAGTGAGAGCAGGAACGGAGGAGAAGGAGATCTGGCTGCAGTTCAAACGGGCATCAAAGGAATATCAATGCAATTCTGTGCAAGAGCTGAAGACGGGAAGAGAGGGGGGCACGAACAAGGGGGAGTGGAGCTGAAAGAGAGACAGAGGAGGGAAAAAGGTGTGCAACAATTCATGACGCTGCCTCCTCCCACCTTCGAAGCTCCACCCATGCACCTTTCTCCAGGTGCATCTGAACCTTCCCCCCAAAAACGTGCACTGCACCATCATCTCTGTCCCTAAAGGATGTAGTGCAGAAGCAACCTGGGATTTCCTCATCAAATCAGACACTGATTAGGTTTTGCTCCGTAATCAAATTAAGTGTTGCTTCATCACCAGGTCACTGCAGAAGTGACGACACTATGCAGCGAACCTCTCAGCCCAGAGGGCGCTATTCCCCACAGTACATGTAAGGCAAACTAAAGGTCAGTACTTTATGACTGGACAGCCAATAGGAGACGCACAGTGGAGGTTGAGAACATGCTACACTACCTGCATATTATACCGCTGTTTGGTGGCGAATCATCAAGATCATTAAGATGATTAAAGGTTCATAATCTGCCAATACAATTGGCAACAGGTGGGACCAGGACTTTCACAACAGCAACCTCTTTCTTCAGTATACCTTTTTTTATTGATCTTTTTGGTCGATTTCTGTGTGTGAGATTTTGGTAAAACAAGTTTAAATTCATGCAGTTCTTTGAATAAGAATCAAATATTTAAAGCATCTGGAATCAGTATTTTTATAATATAACTACTTACAATCTAATGTAATCTGTGAATGTGAATGTCTGTAGGTTAAAGGGATAAACGCTGGCAGATAGTTTTACTAGCATTCATAATGTAGGCTACCGGCGAAGACAGTCCTGCTGAAAGGTTAGCATTGCAGGCGTGTCTGTTTTACCAGAGCTAGCTGGCAGAGCGTAGGCTGTCAGCCACTGGCAGACGGGATTCATAAACTGCTACTATGTTCCACTCAATCATTTCCAGGACATAAAGCAGTCAGCAGTCATTATCTCCCTGGGTTCCAACGCTGATGGGGTTTTCCCTTATAGCATGTCCTCTCACTCACACACCCAACACACAGCTCACACGTGCCTGTGTGTGCATTAACAACACACACATTTTCCATCATATGTAGGGAAGTGTTGCACAATTAATTTCCTGCTGAATGTATGCAAGTAGACCGTGCTGTAAAAAAGTTTTTGCCCCATTTTTATATTTGTGTGAGACTTATATTACTTAGATCATCAAACTAATCTTAATATTTTACAAAGATAACCTGATGACAAAGCCGTCCAAACCTGTCAGGCACTATTTGAGAAAAAAAAAAAAAAGTATTACAAATATGCAAAAGAATAAAATAAAATCACGAAGGGGGGCAAACACTTTTTCACACACACAGCCTTGGACACCTCGCCATGCATCAGCAGTTTGACAAAACTGTTACAAATCTCAGTGTGAGGCAGAACGACTGGAGCTGCTTGTGCCAAAGTCTGCCTCCAGTCAAATTATGGCACTGCTTATCTGTCATTAAGGCACTACACCCTTCTGCTCTTTGCAGCTACATAACAGCACGTTTCAACGAGCCAGTAAAAAATGTAAATCACATCGGCTAAAGAGTTCAGTTCATTTTGTCCAGAAATTGATGCAAGACTTCTAGAGATCTGAAATAAAATTTGCAAATGCACCAGCGGTGGAATGACAGCGCTCCTTCCTCAGAGCAGCACACTTGGCATCTCTACTGTTTCCTGCTCTTTATCTACTAACACTGGCGCCAATGTCCCTCGTGCCCTGAAGTAGCTACTATAGGGGTCAAACACCGGATTGGGCTGACGTCTGATGGTGGGAGGGACAATGTGTCTAAACACCAATAAAAGTCAACCAAAGTGATATCACTGCCTCCTATTTTACTGGCTTGTTCTGCGTCAAATGAAAACACTGAGCCCCAGGCCTCAGATTAAATGGGCTTAATGATGAATAGAGGTATAGATCCGCCTCCAGATTGCAATAAGGTGGAGTAGACATCTAATTGGGGGGGTTGGAAACTACAACCCTAAAACTGCCAGAAAAGAAGAGAGGACCAATGGTGCAGAAGTACCAGCATCTTCATTCCATGGCAGGGTACATGTCTAAATTAATAAGGGCTTCGTGGTGCTGTGTAAAATATAGTAATAGGTAATAATGGCAGATAACCTAATCTAATATAAACTCACTGTATCTTAGCAACCTTGTTAATTCTGAGAGCAGTGAGCAGTGAGGTAAGCAGCATAAGCAAAGCATCCATCATCAAAGACACACCCAGCAGCAACACACACACACACACACAAACACACACACCAATTACTCACAAACTCTCAAACCCACGACACCACGCACATGCACATGCTATTTTACCATTTGCTGCAATCTCAATCGCACTGTGATGCAGATTAATGCGCACACATGTGCAGGGCACGACACTCAGGCGCATACACACAGATCCTCAGGCTTACTGTAAGCAGCCGGGAGAATGGAGGGGGTGTGGAGCGGAACAATGGGATCCTAATTGTCGGGCTGCTTTTCAAAGCATCTCCCCTCCACAATGCTGTTTCTAGATAAGATTTGAAAATGCTATTTATATCTGCAGGGAAAGGAGCCAACCAGCAGCTTGATTTTCACTTATTTGAAATCAGATCTAAATTGGGGTGGAGTTGCATAATGCAAGGAATGTGACACTGCATCTGCTACTGCTGAGCCAGTCACCGAAAAACATTGACGGACGGCTTACAGCAAAAACGCACTGGGCCCACTCTAGTACTGTAGCTACTAATTACTCTATTGGCTAAAAAGCCATTGCTTACTACACCACTACGAGCCTGCTTCATTCATGTGTGTACAACATAGGGCATATCCGCATCTCAAATCCGAACCTACTGCAGCATAGCGAGGCCAAAATCCGGCAACCCTGCTGAGCCAAGGACAAAACAACACAGAATAACATGGCCCAATCCCCCCATGCACCAGATGTGTCGAGAAAGAAAGACAGAGAGGAAGAGATGGCTCTGTTCTTCACAGCTGTGTCCCAGGCAAGCAGGCAAGGCCTACCTCTGGTTGCAGCTCTCCCACCCTATTCCCTCCCTCTCTCTCTCTAGAGAGGTGAGGCAGCTTCATTCTGAGTAAAGGAGGACTGATAGTAGGACTGCGAGTGGAGTTGAGGGAGGTTGAGCTGGAGCCTAACCTTGACAGAATTAAGTGAGCAATTCACACTGGATGAGGGGAAAGGGAGTGAAAGAGAGAGAGAGAGAGAGAGACAGGAGGGCAGCACTGGGAATACTTTGAAAGCAAAAAGCAGATAACTGGCTAGTAGAGTGAGTAGTAGGGTAAAATGGGAAGATCTTAAAATTACTGGTAGGGGGAAGTAATGCAGAGCAATAAATAATATACAGGCTGTGCAGAAAGGAGCCCAGAGTGACGAGCGAAACCAGGAGAAAGTTGAACTCAGCACTGCCACAGTTAAAATATGATCGCACATGGAGGAGGCACATGTTATATTATTTTGATGATAATTAGAAAGTCGAATTTAGAAATGTAGCTACGCAAAATATAAGAAGGCAACATTAACACACCTGATTTTACCTGGCAAGCTTGACACAAATATGTTATCTGGATAATGACATGTGTGTATATAACAGGCTTTAACTTACCTGGCATTAACAATAACAAAACACGTTACAATCATTGGAAATTGAATACCAAGCGTATAGCATAAGATTTACAAATGCAGGTTGTGCCCTTAGAAGCATAGTGGAGAAATGTAGTTAATCCATAGTGTGTGACTAATGCTAAAACTGTTAATCAACGAAATTAATAAATTAGATAATATAATACAAAAAGTCACAAGTCAGTGAGCAATTCCTCTCAACTGGGTGCATAAGGAAACATGTCTGCTACTGGATGAATAAACTCAAAAAAGAAAAAAACCCCTCTCAAAGTGTAGTAATACTTTGGTGAACAATGTCCATCAGTCTGACACCTGCCTTGCAGAAACTACAGTCCAGATGGGGGCATTACATTAAGCAGAATTGCTCACTTATCAAGGTAACTTTCATAACGTAGTCTAACTACCCGTAATCCTATTACTGTATCAGACTAATCTAATTACTTCTCTCAGGAATACCCGGTTTTCACTCACACAGTTAAACACGTTTACATATGAAGGCTTTATAAATGTAACCCTACTCTAACTACAATTGACCCAGAACGTCGAATCACTGGACGTCCAGTGATTGTGATCTATCACAATATGCCTCTTCTGTCACTTCTCACACTGCATCACACTCACCTGAACCCCTTTATCATCCAAATATCAGATAAAGCATCCGCAGCGTCCTACAGCATGTAGCTCTCCACAAAGGTCCCACGTATGGGTGTTTTATTAACACTGCCACAAATATTAAAACGACACTTACTAATACTGGAAAAAAAGTTCCAGACACAATTTACACCGCCAGGGAATACAGGGACCTTGAATATTGCACTCTACACCCCTCTTCTGCCTTCCTTCTCCTTCCTCTCATTCCCCACGCCATGACCAAAATGTCCCTGCAGCTCCACCACCCACACACATGTTCCCATCTTCCCTTCCTGCTCCGTTTTTCTTGTTCAGTGAAATCAATGGATTGGAGGGGCTTGATGATCCACCACACCCCTTGTGAATATTAATCACAAATCACAGCCTCTGAGTATAATAAGGCTTGTTTCTAATGACAACAGGCCTGATGAATGTGTCTGCAGCTCGGTGTGACATTATCATATAGCCGGGCAATAGAGATGCGTGCATGTAGTATGTAAGGGTTGGCTTGAGATGTCCCAGCCTTTTCCCAAGTAGCATGACATTTCAATGCTAAAGGGCCCACGGCAAGCCAGCTCTCTGTGGCATTTACAACAGCTTGTGATTGCACACACATGTACACAAATTAAATATGTACTTCTTAGCCCAAGTAGAAGTACAGCATGTTCAGTACATGAATATAGAACTTTATTCAGTCGAGTTTACTATAAAATTCTTAGTATATGCATTTCAACCATGTATGAGTACAAATAGAAAAGCAAACAAACATGGAAGTGGCATTTGACTAACACCAGGTGGTAAAACAAAAAGAACCACTGTCTCTACATTTAAACATTCAATACACCTTCCATACTTTCAAATAAAACACAGGTTTCCTTTTAGCCTCACACAGTTAATGTTAATTAATTACATATTCATTACATTAATATTATGTACCAGTAGTGACATTAGTCATTTCAACCAACAAGACGCATCAAGTAAAAATGATATGGCCCTGTACCTAAATCCTTTCTACTGTACATTGCTCGTTACTTATTAAAAAGAGACAGAAGGATTGAAAAGACATCTGACAGTGTCCAATCTGTCTTTTTCGCCAAATGGGTCTACAAAATAAAAATCTGATCTCTGCTAGATCTGCGGATTATCGAGAGTAACCTGGTGACTTAAGATTTGCCCTGAACCTTCGGAATGTATTTCTACACCGCTGTGGGAACATTAATAGAATTCCTCCAGTGTCTGTTGTGGTGGAGGCAGAATATTCAGTGACAGACTCTGAATCTGGGCATGTAAAACTAACACTTTCTGGCACCGTTAAAACTGTATTAATATGCGCCTTTATATAATCTTTGTGACCTGCCTTAGAATCCTGCAACTCAAAAAACACACATCAACGTGGATAATGGCAAAAAATACTAATACACTGGTTCACACTAACGGTAGCTGGCATATTCTTTTTTCCCTACAACTGTCTCTATGGCAGCTCCATTAGTGAGCCAGGTACCGTTCTCTTGTTAGAAACCAAAATGAGCTTGAGAGCAGCTCTATTGATTTCAATATAAAAGGGGCTGGTACACCGGTATCAGTCGGGCTGCAGGTTTCTGATGCCTCTGGTTAGAAGCTCCTCTTCTCTCTCTTCTGCCTCGACATCTCCTCATCTCTCCTACTCCTCCCTCACGTCCTTACAACCTCCTTGGACAAGCTGTGTGAATTTGCATTGAAAACACTCCGACGCTCACTCGTTTCACTTCAGTCAATATGACTAAAGATAGAGCCGGAAAGCGGACGAGCTCTGAAGTGAGTAGCTATTGGTTAACATTAGCAATGGGGCTCTTTATCTGTTGGCTTTTAGTGTTTTGTAGTGAAACATATGTGCTGAGGCCTAATCAGATCAGGTATTGATTGGTCTTCATTTAGAAAGCTTAATGTTCTATCCGCTCCTCCGTGATCTCTCACTCAGGGGAAGGACACGGATCGGAGGCGGAGGGACGGACAGACCGAGGTTTAGGGTTATAGACTAACTGCAATCAGTCTTATAGGTTGAGGACGGGTCGAGGTGAGGCTGGCAGATGGATACTTGGACTCAAGGCCAGGCTTCTGATCAAAGCTAAGGGTCACACTCGGGCTGCCCAGGGAGTTGCTTGATGGGAAAAGCAAATGCAGATGCTCAACCCCAGCACTGTCTGGGACAAACACTTCTCAAGATGCAGCTGTCAAGCTGATTTCTGGAGCAGGAGACACAGCCATATTGTGAGTGACACAATGTTCACTAAGTGGAAAGTTAATCAAAAGTGCATCCCCACAGGGTCCCCATGTGGCGAAGATGGCAACCTCATCATTGTCTGGGCCACCGGCTGCCCTCCCCACGACCAGCCTTCGCTCTCAGCACACAAATCCCATTTCATGCCAGCCACGCTTTTGAAATGACAAAACAAAAGGCTGATCTGCTTCAGCACATTGCGCCGACAATCATCGTGAAATCAGAGGAACAAAGCAAAGAGGAGTTCTGCAGCGCCCAAACTCTGCTTCACCAGACAGCCGTAAGCGACGCTGAACTTCCTGAAACTGCCCTCATAAAACATAACAAGGACACCTCCGTCAGTAAGGGATCAGAGTTTGTTATACTGGTTTTGCCATGACGAAACGGCGGATTGCTTCAGTTTCCCTTGTCTCCAGTAAAATCATGCCATATTTGGTGACGTCCAAGACAGTTTCCAGAAGGAAATGTCAGCTTGAAATGGGCGAAGTAAATCGAAGTAGCTGTTGCTGATCAGCTCATGGCCGAATAACTGATGAATGGATCAGGTTGAAACTATGGATTTTCTTTTTCATCTTGGGAGAACAATCTTGCCTTAAACTTTACCGGTCACGTCAACATAGCCCTGAGGGCCTTTAAAGATAATCCTGACATATATTTTGACATTTAGCCTGTGTCTTTGTGAATCCAGACTCAGCGTACAGGCTGAACACCTCTAAACCGACACGTGATGTAGTATCAGCAGAACTGCACACACATCTGCTGTCTGTTTTGGGGTGTGACCTTTACCAAGTGAACAAAATGTGTGTCTGGGCTGACACATCATTCAAATATTTTTATACTTTTATAATCTCACTTGTTGGTTGCAGCCCCTCAATTTTGAAAATTGGCTCCTATATTTTCCATATTTTCATATGTATATATATATATATATACACATATACACATGTGTGTGTGTGTATAACCACTCAACTCTACTTATTTCCCAGGACGTAGAGTTTACATGCCCACACACACAAACGCGCACACAGGGAGTGCCCTGGGCCTGGCTGTACTAATGAAGCAGCCTGTAAGCAGCTACCTTCATTACATTCAATCCTCTGGACAGTGTCAGCAATTACGTTGCAGCTTCCCACTGTCAGAGCTCACACACGCAGCTGTCCTTCTCAGTGATAATGCTACTGTAGCTGAGGTTGATGTTGGGAGGAGAAGCTGCTCCTCTTCTTGTTTTTTGGTGGGTGCTTGGCTCGAGCTCTGCCATTAGGAAATCAAATCCCTCAAAAAAATTGCTGCCATTGCATCGGGACAGTATCTCTGAATGGTGTCATACAAGGGGAGCCAGAAGGCGAGGGGTGGGTGGGGGCTGCTGCCTAATAGAGTGCTTCACTTGCCATATTTCACACATTTCATCACCTACAGATACATAATACATGTGCATGTCATTAAAGGGGCAACCAAGAGATAGTTCGTCAGGGATTGGTTTGACTGTATCCAGACATGACAGATCTGCATGTAGATACATGCACAAACGTATGTGACATGTAATAATATGAAAATCAAACACAACCCACAAGGTTGCAGTATTTATTTTCATTATAATATATATATAATACATATATATATAATATATATAATATATTATATATATTATTTACATTTCAAATACATTTCAGTTTAATGATATATGCACATCAATTAATTCCCATATAGTATGAGCAACTGCACTTATAGAAAGTATAAATTGTATATAAATAATAACAAATTGACCAGCTGATGTTAAGTTATTAAGCCACTGAATGATAAATTCTCAGTTGTATTGAGGCTATTTTTTCTCTATCAATTTGCTCCCATGACAAAAGCCTGTGTAATAAATAACAGAGGAAATTTCAGATGTACACAGTCATGTGCTGATATTAAAAGGCTACCAGTCATACCTAATGTACCATACAACTAGACTATAAATCATGCAAAAGGACAACAAAGCTGTTAAATCACATCACGTCATGTCAGTCCAGCTGGTTCTTGAGTGTTTGACTGGAGAATGTATGGCTGTGATATGTGTGGGTGGGTGTCTATTAACTTTTGATTCCCAGGTACTGTGCTCTGAAAGGCTTTTGTGGTAGAAATGGGAATGGTATGACGCTGAATAATGGAAGAGGAGAATGGGAGAACGTCCTAAGCACACATACACAAATGCACTGGGCCTACGTCAGCCATCAAACACACCTCGTTAGGGAGAAGCTGGCCTCCTCCATTATTCACACGTACATGTGCCATTCTTACGGTTAGCGCCATCACTTTGCCGGGGAGATGGAGTAAAAATAGTGACGGGAATGAAAAGAGAGAGTCTATGTATGACGGAAAATGTTTATCTCTGAAGTCTCTGGTTAATGCAATTATCATCGATATGGAATTGATTAGTAAGATTTATGCCATTATAAATCCAGGAGCAGGCCAGTTACAGTCAATTATGAATGCATTTGCAGGGCCTGTGCCATGGCAACTGTCAATACTGCAGAGAGAAACCTTTTTAATTGACAACTATTAAACAATGTTAATGTTTCTACAACTCTTCTCAGTGTGTCATATTTTCATGTTGTCAGAAATGTTTCTCCCAGTTCAGACAACTGAGGTTCCCAGGAGCATATCACACACACACACACACACACACACAAGGAGCGGAGTGGGCCATTGCCAAAGGGAGCAAGTACAGATTCTTGCCTTTGCTCATATCGTGTGTTGAGCTTCTCTCTTCTTCTATTAGTGGTTATTTGCATGTGTGAATGATCATTAAAGAACCTGTATTCTATCATACACACCTTTTGGGAGAACAATCTAAGACTCATTGTGCGGTTTATTTACTTTTCAGTACTTCCCTTTGACTTGCGCTTTTTCTTCTGTGCCTTGTGTTCCACCTCAACCCTCTTCAAACTACACACCACTCTCTACCTGTTTGGAAAGGAACAACGGTGAGGCAGATTTAATAGCTCCGATACTACACAGATGATTAAGGCAGCACTGCTCCTCAGTATGTGGAGTATTTCAGTTTCTTTAAATACATTTCTCCTAATCACGAAGTTATCAGATTGATGTGTATTTAGATGTTGTAGACATGTTGCGTGTGACAAATATGTGCATGTTTTGCAGGAACTACCAATAATCAAGAATAGTCAGGCTACATTATTTGGACGCTACTTTTAGAAATCCATACGATCGTGTTGTATTAGCCACTGCTGTATGGTTTACAGCGTTTCAACAGTCAAGATGCGTATTGTCAGTGTGCCACTATACTGTAGACGATGTGATCAACACGTGTGTTCAGAATTACTTTTTACTGTTGTCAGGCACGGGTCAAAGTGATGAAACAGTGGTGAGACAGAAAAAGTAAAAAGCCAAATATTTTTTCATTTTTCCTCCCATTTGTGTAGTGACTCAATGGCTGCAATAATATTAGATTGTATAAAAAAAGAGTAATGGTGAGGCTGGTGTAGCCACTGCTCTCAATCACAAGCTCCCTGGGACATCAGTGCAGACTTAGCCCATGATAGATTCTAGATAGAGATGAGCTGACCTCTTTTCCTAAGTGAAACATGAGAGATGTATATATTTCAGACACCTATTAGATGAGGACTGATAAAGACACGGGGCTGCGTAGCAGCACACAAGGCCACTGATGAATCAATGAATCATTTGTCTTTTTGTTCAGTCTCTAATTCTTCTGCATTCTTCACCCACTCCATCCCTCCAGCTCTAATTAACACCTCAAGCCAGGACACGGGATCCAGCGGCAGCAGACAACAAGAGTGACTCATCGGTTAAAACTCAGCGCTGTATCTTCTATCTTGATCTTTATCGGCGTCATTTATTTGCTTGTCTTCTTGTACAGGTTATCGCGAAGGACCGGCCCAAGCAAAGAAGGGAGGGACCTTACAAAGAAGTATAAAAAGGGAACCGGTGTTATCTAAGAGAGAAGTTCATTGAAATAGACTTGGGTTCAGGCACCAACTAAACATAGTTAGGTGTAGTAAACATTTATGTTTTCCTTAAAAGTTACAGCTTTCTTTATTTCACATGAGGGTTACGTTAGGGCATTGAGCGTGGCAACAAAGGTGGTGAAGAGAAACACGTCCACACGTCAGTCCAGCAGTGCTGCTCATTGTATTCACAAAGACCAATTGCGTTTCCTGCAGTGTTCATGTGGCCACTGCACGCCCGTGTTACCTAATAAGTTGAACATAATTTTTCCAGATTAAGGACTTGTTGATGTGGTAATGAAATGATGTGGTCTTAACCCTGACGCAAAGTGTTTTTCATGCTTCAAGTCTGCAGTGTTTACGGTTACAGACGAGATAAATCCAGGGTTCACCAAAATCAGACTCATTAATGGCTGTCCCCTGTTATGCCGCAGCACATCATGGAAATCTAAAATGTTGGGCACGGCTATCTCCCCACCCACCAAAAGCTTGGCGGAAGGTGTTACTACTTATTTCAGAATAGTCTTATCTTGTTTATCCTCAGATGGTAAAAATAGAAAACAATAGCTTCAAGCTCTAAGTGTCCTTCTGTCAAAACAACATAAGTGCTGACACTAAAAAACACCAGCATCTCATTTGCTCTTTTGCTTACTCCCAAAAATATTGAGCGCAATCTTCCCTTTTTTTTTTTTGCTTTTCCTCCGCTAGCCTCCTGTGATTATCACCTCAAGTGAATGACAGACTGTAACACCGCTTCAGGCCAGGAGAGAGAGGGAAGCGACTGACTCTCCTACGCCTACGCATCCAGTCTGGGAATAGCTTTCCAGGCAGCCCCATCGGAGCTCTCCTCTGGAGAGTTGACAAGAGCCTACGAGAGTGGAGGAGATTCTGCTCCTCGTCCACCAAATGCCGCCTGCCTCTCGTTCTAACTCGCATCCCATTAAAACCTATTTACAGTAAGGGAGGATTATTTCCACGGGCTACGAAAGCAGAGGGTGAGGGGTGTGTGCGAAGAGGGGCGGAGAATCACTCCCTGTGCTCCAACACACGCTCCACTCCCCACTACCCGATGCAGAAAAATAATTCCTTTGCATTGGATACTTAGTTCTCAGTCTGTGTTTGTGTCCCTGATCCCTTATTGTTTATTCTGGTCATGCGGTACGCCTGCCTTACTGCTGTCCGCTGTGACAGCTGTGTGTGCGCGTGTGTGCGTGCATTACGCAGAGAAATAGAAAAAGAATGAGGCAGAGAAGGGTTAGTCTGTGTTCTAACTCCTACTAAAGTATGAGCCCCGCCTATAAAGACAAATCCTTGTCTGACGACATGCAAACGAAATGTATTTGTAGCATCTGAAAACCATCCAGGTGCTTTCTTATTCTCTGACAATGCCACCATTTTGTCCCCAGGATTACAATACTATCAACATTTAAATCTCACAGCCACGCAAAAGCCAAATTGACAATAACCACGTTCAACTAACATCCAAGGACACTTTGGGAACAGGTTGAACGGTAAGTTGCAGGAACAGATACGAGCTCAATTTGCATTTCTTCCCTGTTTAGATCTCCTGTTCCAAGTGTGTCCCTCTCAAAAGTAGCATATTGTTGAACAGATGCCCACATGGTGTTGCAAGGGAACACCCTGAAATGATTCAACCATAGACGGACACAAAGAGTCAGGTCAAAGAAGGACAAAGGAGGACTGAAATCATCCTAGTGGGTAGACACATGCCTGGGGCTCTGTGATTCCCATCCAAACCACGTATCTTCATATCACCAGTGAACTGAATGTTAACATCTATTTTGCGTTTTGGTTATCTAGTCATGATGTCAGCTATGTCAGGATATTACGTTTGGCTGTCTCAGTGTCAGCAGAGTGGAAAATGTGGCGGGATAATAATGTTGTGATGCTAATGGACACACAGACAAATCTGGTGGTTATGAGGGAGAGACTACTTAGCCACAAATACGCAGGTAGCTGAGTAGTCTTAAAGCATTTGATTTAGACTCTGATGACTCCAGCGGCGTGAAACATATCTTTAAACAAGAATCTCCAATCTGATTCCTTCTGTTGGCGGTGATAAGATTGTTAAGTACACACTAGACACACTTGTTATAACATATATCCACCTGATGTCCATTGAAGGGAATTGTCATTGGATAAATAGCAATGGATATTGCAAACGGTACAAGTCAGTTTGAGAAGAGAATGTTTTTTGGGACATCTTTTGTTTTATTCTGTTGTTTATTCTGTGTAGATTGTTAACACTCTTCCTTCCTGCAAGCCTCAAGGATCTTAACCAGGAGGGTATAATGTGCACAAATGTCTGGGCTATATGACTTAGTGTTTCAACATTGTGATACTTTTAAGGATTTTATTTCAATTTAGAGATACGTGATGGAAAAAAATGCAGCATGCAAAACAATGTACTGAAAATCATTTGGTGAAAATAATTGAATATACTGCTGTGTTAAAAAAACATCAGCATCCAGTATACAATCCCTCAACAGCTTCCCACCAACTAAAACAGCATAACACTACAGAACACTTACCTCACTCCTTACAAATAACACACTGGCCAAAAAAGGTCATATGGAATGCAACTGCAGGGCATGTGGTATTTTGCTTAGCCGCATGGCATGGTGTTTTACTGAACAGAGCTCTAGCTCTGCTTTCATTATTGCTAGCGACAGGTAAAATCCACCACCAAGAGATAACCCCTTAATATTAGTCAAAAAATGAATACTATGGGATTTTTTTTATTTTCTCACAGACAATAGAAGATGACAAAGACAATCAACAGAGGATCAATAAAGTATTCATCCTTATTAGGACACCAGACAGTAAATTGAGTCATTCAGACAGAGAGGCTGGGATGAGATTCCTCCATTATCTTTCAGCCACCCATGCCACTGAGTGACAGATGATGGTGTCTCTCTATGTTTTGGTCAAGGTGCTCTGGCACACTAGGCCGCCTCTCGCTGACTTGACTCCTGCCTCTCAGTTGAGCCGCTTTACCCCCTGAGCTGTTAAGGTAATCTTGGGACAAACTCCAGAGATTAAATTGTGTGGAAGAGCAGATGAAATAGTTATTATCCCATCTGCAACTAGACAGGAACACACATGAGCGGGCACGTTCAGAAACTCGCACAGAACAGCACTGGTGCACTATAGCAAAAACAAAAAACAGAGTTGAATATCAGTGTATGTCAGCACGTACAGTTGTTAAGACAAGAAAAGAACTGAACACACAGTAACATCGAGGATGTTAAGTGACTTTGTTAACTATAACGTCTGTTGAGGTGATCGGGCCCTTTTTAATTCAGGAAAAATGTGTTTGTTAGTTTAAGAAATCACGGTTGTTCCCTAAAGGTTTAAAATTGACATTGAAAGTGAGCAGTTTATAATTTTGTGCGATTTCCATCCTGTTTGTACATCTTTTGTTTGATGGTTATCCTCTTATTCAACACATTCACATATTTATTTTAGAGCTGCATTGTTCTCTTTTAAATGTTTTTTTTATTATCAACACGTGCTTTGGTGTTTCTATTCTATTCTTATCTCTATTCGAAACTCCTAAAATCTTTTCTTAGCGTGCTTTCTAGGACTGCTCTTTGTCTCTTTAACAGACACATACAGCTGTGGAAGAAATTAGGAGGTGACTGCATGAAAACTGTGATTGCAATCAGGGTTATTCCACCAAATATTAAACAGCTTGTAAGTTAAAATGTTGTAAAAAGTGTTACGTTAATTCAAACATATACCACTAAATAGAAAACTCAGAGACACTGTTCATTTTGCAGTGGTCTCTTTATATTTTCCTAAGCTACAAATGGACCTCCATCCTACCAAAACAAAAGCTTCCACCTAATTTGCAGGGACTCACAGAATTAGTTTCCCTTACACGGAGGCTTGAGAGAGAGGTCTAAATGTTTTGGTATGCCTGTCTGTAGACGATTAATGTCTTTCTGACAGGCATGTAAGTTTGGAGAGCCACCCACACATCCCTGAGCCTCTCTCAGTTGTAACAACCGAGGGAGCAAGAGAGAGAGAGACGGAGAGAGGGCTGGAGAGAGATGGAGACATAGACGTAGACAAAGGAGAGAGAGAAAAATGTGTGCTGTCTGCCACCGAGCAAAGCTCTCCTGCCCTAGCTGCTCGGTGGAAGGTTGGTGTTGAGTGTGTGTCCATGTCTCTTTGAGGAAAGCTGGAGTTAACCCACAGTGAGAATCAACGGGGATTTCTATGGACTGTGAATTCGAGCCACACATGCACGGCCCATTACTGGGGTGCTACTGAGTAATGCTGTCCCAAACATACTCACTGGTCTTAAAGAGGCTGAAAGCCACTGAATGTTTTTCGCAGGATGCTTTCTCTCTCGTTCCTTCTCCAGACTATCTCTCTTAGTGTGTGATCATGGGAGGTATGTGTATAGTAACTATATTTGGGGCTAGGGGGATTTGCTAAGCTGTGTTTTCCAGCCAGAGCTTGGTATTAGTACAGACAAAGAGCAGCAAGTGCACTTACCACACAGGCACATGTACGAATTTACAGTTCAACAACGGGTGAACCAGTTCCCTGCCTATCCCAGCTGCCACTGGGAGAGAGGCAGGGAACAACCTGGACAGGCCACAGACTGGTAAACAGAGACGGACAACCGTTCACACACATGGAAATTGAGAATCAATAATTAATCTAACTTGCATGTCTTCGCATGACGGAGGGAGGAAGCCAGAGTACATGGAGAGAGACAGAGAAAACATACAAACTCCACACAGACAGGCCATGTTCCTTCCACACAATATTTATACAAACTATTATTATATACTAAACTAGTTGGACTAGCAATTTATCTTTAGTTTTTTTCTACAGTCTTTTGTATGTCATTAATCCTGAGGCTGCAATTCACCAGCTCTTAATTTACAACTATATCTCTGCAAACACAAATACAAGTGGAGTCTCCAGATCCTGAGGTAGAAGCAGCGAGAGACACGTCTGAACAGGAGTGAACGTCAATTGCTTTGCCAAATACACCACCACACGCAGACACACGCTAACAAGCACATAGACACAGGTAGAAAATAAACCTTTATCAATTTCTAACAGAGCTCACATTTTCAATGTGACGTTTCTGACAAGTTGTAGCAAGTTCACCCCAGTTATCCTGTTTTATCCTAACTACCTTTTGTGTAACGGAACCTCACCTTTTATTTAGATACTCCACAAAATGCATACACTATTAGACACACACACACACAGACAACACTGCATCCCTGCTGAACTGTGTCCAGGGTCTAAACAGAGCTGTCCCCTGGGCTCTGTCACTTGTCTAGCGGGATGTGGGGCTAAGTGATGGAGGAGGGTGAACCAAGGTCTCATCTGCTCCCCGGTGACTGAATGAAGGAGTGGACAGATGACCTTTGACCCTGGCAGCAGGGCAGATTGAGAACTGCTTCAAACTCTATTAGCATTCCGCTCACATAGGCCCCGTACTACAGCAGACAAATAGCACGAGCTGGGGCAATATAAAAGACTGAGGCATAGACACGAGTTTCAGCATTATCAGAAAGATCCAGTCAACCTGAAGATCTGGAGCTTTGCTTCCTCCCAGCAGCACGGCAGGAGAGTTTTTGCTGTCAAAATACATCATCTCACAATGTGGGAATCACGCTGCACCCTTTGTAGCCACGAGAGGTCCTGCTGTGACGAGACTCTTGAAAGGCCAAGGGTCAGGTAAAACACGCCGGCTTAATGCCACCTTCCACTGTTTACTCCCAGATTTCCCTTCGCCGCCTTGATGCGTTGTTTCTGTGACAGTGCATGCCGCCCTACTCCATATACACACACAGATACATCAGAAAGACAAATAAGCCTGTCGGTTGTGTCGCTGCCACGTCTCGACGTCGGCATATGTATGTGGGAATTGTCAACACTGCACAGCGAGCTCAAACTGGCAATCTGTCACTTCTGCAGGGATGCAGTTGGAGCTTCAAGTGACTGATTAAACAGAGAAATTAACCCCCGTCTGTCGTGGCATGGACATTGATGTAGTGGTAAAGAAAAGGATGGTTACGCTACACCTACATACACCTACCACCTGCAAAAACAAAAAAACAATGTGTCCCACCAAACCCTCATTAGTATGCGGCGATTTTCTGCCCAAAAATAGTAAAGAATATGAAAAGAAGCGTGACTTCCGATGACTTGATCCTCCTCTACATGCCTGGGTGTAGCTATCTGATGCAGTCTTTACCATGGTAGGGTCAGTACCGCACTGATTTGTGAGTGACGCTGGATTTCAGCACCATGGACAGCGGTCTCTCTCTCCCTCTCTCTCCCTCTCCCTCTCTCTCTCTAGCCCGACCAGAAGAGGAGGAAGCGAAGAAGGAGACAACGGGTGGTTGTGGTTGCTGTTGGTGGGGGTTTCCCTGGCAGATTTTAGGAGAGAGAGAGACTACACAGCCATTCTCCCATCGCTACACACAGCTCACCACCACCTCCTCCTCCGTACCGGATTTCCATACGAGGCAACACCGTATGTGTGAGATCACGGCTTTCATGAAAGATTGATCGACCCAGCCTCACACAGGATGGACAGAGAGAAAAAGGAAAGAGGGAGGGGGTGAGGAAAGGATGGAGGGGGTATTCCTCTGGTCAGCCTTTATCATGCAGCCACCCCACCACCATCACCATCTCCGTCTCCCCTGCCTCTGTCCACATCAGGGGAAAAAATAAACCACTTTGATTTCCTGCTACTTTCCCGTTTATGGCATAAAAAATGCTGTGTGTTCGCTTCTCGTGGCGCTTGGTGATCAGAAAAATAACAGCACACACACACACACACACACACACGCGTAAAAAACGAAGGCCAGCGGCGATCACATCTAACAGCTTCCGCCGCTTCATAGCATCCGAGCGCAAAACGTTTCCAAGACTGGTGAGTGCGAGACGCGCCGCATTCAGAGGAATGTCAGGAGGATTTAGCGCGTTCAGTCCCCGCACACCGAGCAACACCCGCTCTCATGTGTCATGGAAACTCCTCTGCCATCCGCAAAACAAGACATATCCGACGTCTACGCGCATTTTCCAAAAATGTTCCCACATCCTCCACTGCTCATAACAGGCCGTGGATGCCCCCATCAGCACCAGATCCACCACCACATCCACCTTCAGCCACTGTGGCGAGCAACACTTCAAAACCCGCTGTGGTCAGCTGAGTGTCAATCACGCAATCTATATCCTGAGCATCTTTAGCGGCGACTCGACACACGGTCAGCTGTCATTTTCAGCTGTGACAAGCAGATGCAGGCATGAATTATTCATCCCACATAAACTCGGCTCCTCTTCCTCAGTGAGGAAAACGGCTCGACAAGAAATGTAGATAAGCAGAGGCAAAACCAACGCAGAGCCCGCGTCCGCCGGGAACATGGAACATGTACGTGAACGCAGCGCAAAGTGAGACGGGAGGAAAAGCGAGGCTTCAAATCCGCGTCGCCTTCAGGAGCCAGCGACACACCGAGCCGACATGGATGAAGAGCCGGCGGAAACGGATTCACCACAACGAAAGATGCATTCTGTTTTGGCTCCCTGCGCTTACCTGTCAGGACTCCGACCCGGATTTGGTGGTCGTGGTTCGTTAAAATCATTCCGTCCGACGCCATGTTCAGCAGCGCTGTCGCCCGCACCGAGAACTCACGGCAGGGCCCAGAGCCGATCGCATCGAACTTAGTAGGGAGAGGGAGGAGAGGAGGAGGAAGAGGGGGAGGAGGAAGAGATGGAGGAGGGCTGGGATACAGGAAAAAAAAGAAGTCAGCCAGGCGAGATGAGCAGAGAGCCGAGCGCGCATCGGCGGGAGGATGCGGGGGCCGTTTAAACCGCACGCATCACTCAGCTGGCCGCCTGCCACGGTTGTAGCGTGGATCCCACATTCATTCATTTCCTGTGAAGGCTTTTTAGGGGAGGCAGACTAGCAGTGCGTCTGCGGACGTCATGTTATGTTTCATGCCGTGCGTTTTCAGACATCTGCTGTTTGCAGGTCTCACATTCAAATCCTAACCCTATAAATAACAGTAACCCTTCTCCACTCTGAAAAGCCCATGAACGCCCCTTCCACCACACAGCAAGTTCTGCTTTTTTTATTAAAGGGGCCATTGACGGCACCACAGAGAAGTTTTGATTACTTCTCACTGCAGAGTCTTAGGAGGGAGATACAGCCTGACCTGGGACACGCAACCACATCCCTGGGCATCGAAACACTGCAACTATTTATAGATTGGCTGCACGCTTCTAATTCTCCTTGTTTATTCTCATGGAAATGTTCATGCTCCAGCTTTTGAATACATGAATATAGTTTATTCATTAAAACGCGCACAGGCATAGTAACAGCGCACAGAAATGGGGCAACTCCTCCAGCTCGACTGGTTCGCTTCAGTAGCATAGTGTCTGGGTCCAATGACCTAACCAAAAGAACTGACACAATTTCCACACTTTATTTAGTAGTCAATTACCACATGTGTCGTGTTACGTTAGCAACAAAAGGTGTGTGTCTTTACAGGACATGAAACATTATTATATTATAATATAATTAAAGTAAGGGAGGTGGACAATAATCAATACTTTTGCAAATGTCCAACAGAAATATAATACATGCTTCTATAGGAACTCAGAGGGATGCAGATTCTCATTTAAAGCAACCTTACAACCAACATAAAACTTGATAATCCCTTCCTCTCCTACCTGAGCCTGAAGACACACATGTGGTTACTGCTCCTGTAAATGCAAATTCAACCTGTTTACTGGCTGCAGGCTGTGTGCGAGTCATATTTGCGTTTTCGTCTGTACACCGAGTCTGAAATCGAATCTGTGCCTGCATACATTCAAAGGAAATGTATTGATCGAGAGGTCAAACAAATCACCTCAAATGTCATGCTGAACAGGTGAACGGGTACCTGCATACATACATACATGCATATTATGTTTGCACTATCAAATGGAGCCTCATTCAATGTTCAGATAAAATACAAGGACACTCCACGTCATCCACGTTGTAAGAGTTTGCACTGTTCAGCGACAGTTTAAAATGATTTATAAATAAAGAATGAATAAAATACTAATTATTAGTGAACAGTGTCTATAGTCAGACCAACTGATTCCATAAAACTGACCCGTGCTCGCCACAACCACAACACCTCGACTCCATTAGTGTGGCACCGTGACAGCGTTCACATCTGTGCCTGTCAATGATGCGCAGAGCCCAGTGCTAAACACGTGTTGTTAATGGTGAGAACTGGCATGTGCAGATGTGCTGTTCGTATGCTGTATGTGCACGGACGTGCACGGACACATTCTGCTGCCTACAGTCCAAACATAAGCTCGTACTCACAAACGCACACCCGAACAAACTCGCGTCCAGCTGTCCAGGAAGGCTGGCATTTCCTCGTTGGCGCAGAGAGAGAGGGCTGGAGTGAACATAGTAGAAATGTAGAGGGGGAAAGTCATCAGGCTGAGGACACTGGGGACCCCAGCTGGTATGTAGGGGACTGTGAGTGTGCGAGTGTGTATTCTTGTGCACAAGAGCGTGTTATAATGACTGTGTTATTACCTCACCGTTGGCAGAGCAGCTCGCTGTTCGTGGAAAGGTGAGAGGAGGAGGAGGCAAGGACTATCGCGTTCCCCTTTTCCCCCTCACCATCTATCATAATAATAAAGGGAACCTCAGCAGACGGAGGGAGCTGCAAACATAGGCTACCACATATTTGGGGTGAACCAAGAAAAATCCCTTGTCCGCGTCACCCCAGGCCCTGGAATCCAGATGCAGGAATAACGGGGCGACCAGAGGGCAACAGCTTGTTCCAGGTGTTTATGTTATGCAACATTAGAGGCGCTTAAGCCCTGCTGGAACATACTGAACAGTCGGGAAGCTCCTTCAAAAGTATATGAGTAACATAGTCAAAATACATGCAAACTCATTAAAAACAGCACAACGTACTCAACAATTTGATTTACTTCTGTCCCCTGACTTCCTCTTACAGTCTCAGGACTTGCAAAGATGTTGGAAAAAGCTTCACGTCCATCCTTCGTCATAAAGCATGCTGGACAACGTTGCCAAAGAGCCATAAAGCTTTACTTCCACCCCGACGAGCTTTGCCTGCCCACATTCCTAAAAGGAAAACACCAGGCTAAAGTTGTTAAATGCACGATAAAGCATGCAGCTGCAAGTTCCACAAAATTAAACACCTCCTTATGCCGCCAGTGTTGTACATCATCAATTTAAGAGGGTCAAATGTTTCAAAGAATATTAAATTGCTGTTTGATGTGTGTTTGATTAGCCACCTGTGTCACTGGGTTTTATAGAATCACTTTTTGTCATTGATGGTGTGACAACAATGACAGAAGCAAACTTGTTACTCCTATAACTAATCCTATGTTGTCTCTGAGAGGAGACAGGCTGCACTGTGATTAAAATAATAAGGGAAACTTATCCTGGGGCTTGTTTGACATTATCCCATGATGCCTTTTTCAGAATACCTGACTAAATCTGGCCTCGGCCGAAGAGAAGAAGTTAGTGAGGAAGAAAAAAACCCAATTATCTTTCAGTGAATGAGCAGCAGAAACCCAATTCAGGACTGCCGAGGACAAAGCCCCTTGTTTAGAGACAGTAATTAAGCAACAACATGGTGGAGAGGTTGGGATGGGTTGGAAGCAGAGTGGAGTGCACCTTTAGTCATTCAAGAAGTGAAGAGAGAAAAATAGAGGGTTAGGGATGAAGGTAGAGTAGACAAGAAAAGAAAGGAGTGTGTGTGTGTGTGTGTGTGTGAGGCAGCATTCTGATGAGTGAAGGATCTCTGCCGACTCCCACCACCATTACAGCAGCACGGAACATCGCCCCAGGGCTTTGGAATCAAACCCATTACATCTGATACTGGATTTCTCTCTCCTCAGAATTAATGCAATGTGGACTCGCCTTCTCTAAAGCTGGCTAGTGTCGCAGAGCATTGCCGCGCAAAGAGCTGCACTGCAAGAGAAAAAAGAGGACAGGAAGGAGGAGAGTGAGGGCCTGGGAGTCTGGAGAGGGAGCCCGTAAATGTAGACGGAGGGCTTATTTTATATTTCCTTTTTTTTAAATTAAAACGAGGGCTGGCTCTCTCCAAGAACATGCAGGGTATTTGGGACTGTGTACATATAAGGAGGCCCATGTATGTGTCTATACAGGGGCCTTGTGGACCATTTGCATAATTTACAGACTGGCATTTGAAAAGCAGAATGTCAGCACAAACAACCTTGGACACCAAACTACCCCGGGTCATTTTTTTCAGCCGTGTAATTGGCTCCTAATGCCGAGGAGTTAAACATAGAGATTTTGTGCCCTTAAAGCAAAAAAGAAAAAACTTCCTCTAGTTAATGGGCTCAGCCTTCGCAGATTCCTGTTGGTGATTTTCAGTCAGCTTGGACGTTTGGAAGTTTGAACTGTTAGGTTCTCTATATTGTACCTCTGGTTTGTTTTAAATAGAAAGATGGAAAGAAAGTGTGGCACTGGCAAGCCTAGACATTTTGTTTGAGCAGCCCTCTAGGAGAGTGAAGGTAACACGTCCTTGTGCCTACTCGCGGTGTCACGTCTGATGTAATGTTTGTGTAAGCGACAACACTCGTCTCTGTGCGGCTACGCTGACTGGCTGGGCGCATAATGTCATCGCTATATCCTGAACACATCTTCCCTGGCAGTTACACGCAATCTCAAGCAAAGTAGTGGAATAGAGATGAAACTTTATGCCAGGCAGTACCATGGTTGCTGAAACAGCACCGGCTTAACAAAAGAATACAAGGATTTTCTTTTAAGACCTGAAAAAATACATATATTTTATAACTTTTATAAAACCTAATATTTTCCTATCAGCCCTAAACTCTGATCTCTGATGTACCTTTGTTCCTGACTCGTTCGGTTTTGTTGTTTTATTCTAAAAATCTGCAATATAATGTTACTTTGCTTTGAAACCAATAACCAATTTGATAATTTAAATAGCTAGTGTATGTTCAGGTCATTTCGGGATTAGTCCATTTAAAAGCACAGAACAATGAAGCTGCACCATCGATGCCGTTATGCCTTCAGATGCACAGAAATTTTGCACACACACCTGTGGTTGTCCCATGTCATCAGATCGGACATGTAAGTCTGGAAACATGACCTCAATATAATAAAAGAGGAAAAAAAAAGTCCTTGTCCTTTTCCGAGTTGTTTCCAGGTAAACATCTGGGTTTAGCTGGGAACCGCATAGCCTTTGGGATGTAATCTCACACACCCACTGGCCTCTACTGGCAGAGAATGATTTTCAAGCTTCAGTGGGTGTAGTGCAGGATAATCACTGTGGTGAGTCCAGGTAATGTGGTTAGTGCGCTGTTGGGGCCGAGCTGTCATCTCGACGGCAGAGTTAGAGGTGGGGGGAGGGGATCGCCAGAAATTCACAGGAGAGCGAGAGAGAGATAACGAGAGAGAATCAGCAGCCTGGGATCTCCCTTAGCTTTTTCCTTCTTTGTTAATATGTCTTCTCTCTCCTCCCTTCTCCCATTGTGGGCCTCCCTGGCATTGTCATCTCCCCCGTCCATCTCTCATGTGAAGGTGCTGTAGGGAGCAGAGGATGCCCACATCAGACAGCACTACATGACTCATTACTCGTCCAGACCTCAGAGTTTCAATGATGTCTGCTGGCAATAGCATCGAGCTGCGAAGCCACACTGTCCAGTTAGGATGTCAGTCAGTCAGACAAACAGCCACTGAACCAGCCATGCAGTTAACCCTCTCTAGCTGACCCAGGTAACTTCACCTTCCATCCTCTTCAACCACAGGCAAGCTGTCCACGAAGGCTGCAGCCTCAGGGTCCTCTTTCACCGCCGAGCTCTTGTTTCAGATCCTTGACCGTCACCCCGCTGGAGCCCTGACACACACCCAGGCCGGTTGGCAAGATGAGCCAGCCGTGCAGAAGAGAAAATATTCAAGGAGCGATGACATGCAACCAATAAAAATACATTATTCAAAACATGGTGATGAAGTGGGAAAGCAGAGGTGGAAAAAAGCCTTATGGATGGAAAATCGTCAGTTTGAATCCTTATCAGTTAATAATGACCAACATATTCCCCATGTTGATGACAGACGCTTTGTCTTTTGGATATTTCATGTGTGGTATTGAAAAAAGAGAAAACTAGAGAGAGATAAGGGAAGAGGGTGAACATGTCATGTGTGCTGATATTAAAATGTTTTTTTAATCTCTGTGAAATGCTAAGATATTGAGCATCAAAGATTTGACAAGCATCGTATTTTGTAACATTTAATCCTAAAATGGTCAGCGTTCAATAACAAGAATAAACACTTTCCTAAATACAAATAGTTACTGACTCAAATGAGATTTTTAGTGTTTCAAGCTCATGATTTAAACACGGAGCTTTTTTTTTTCTTCATAATTAGCAGCGTTGGTGTGTCGTCACAGGGCCAGGGGATTTGAGCTAAGCCATACCAGCAGCTGAAAAGGAATTCTCTGTGTGGCAGATGCGCTGACACTTAAAAGTTTGGGAAGCTTTAAGAATTTTAATAAATATGACCTAAAACCTGATCTAATTTAAATGCGAGCGCTAAACTAGAGAAAGGGAACTCAATTAACTGTACATCATAAAACTAATTGTATGTAGGACTCAGATTTCAGAACTACCTCAATGAGGGCAAGGTGTCAGGGGTTAGAGTGGTCGATCACTGCTGAACCCAACGCTTCCCATAACAGAAAGTTCGACTTCACTCTCATCGACTCATTTTGAAGTGCAGTGATTTCTTTCTTGCAGCATTCGTGTAGATGCTTGTTGTTCAAGTCATGAATATGGACATTAATCACTTCAAGAAGGGATTTTGTGTTCCTAGATCGCTTTCACCAGGCTGGTGATTTTTTAGAAATTTAGTTTGAACACTGACACACGTCTGTCTGCCTTCTGAAGGGTTCACCATTTGTATATAACTGTAATCCACTTTCAGGGGGAAGGGATCAACAGTGGAACAAAGGCAGAAGCAAAGGGCTTTGCTCGTGATAGTGTTCCTCAGGGGCCAAGAGTGCACATGGAGTCTAGCACGAGCTTGTTATACTCTCAACAAGAACATGCTTCAGTCTGTTGCTAAGCTATAAAGTGTGTCTATTATAAGCAGCACTTTTTTGAACCTGAATCTACAGGTTCAAAATGTGGAAGTACACTCAGCCAGGATGAGAAACCCCCCATCATTACTCCTCGTGCACCCCTGCTGATATGGCCTTCACATGCAAAATGCACTACAAACACCATAAGACACAAACGGACGTGAGTCCAGTGAAGGATGTGCATATAAGACAGTGTGGATTCTCAGTGTTTGCTTAAACTACAACCTAGCTGTGCTCCCTGCTCTTATTCCAAGGATAGAGACAGATAAATAGAAAGATAAAGGCACCCAGACATATGCAACCTGTGATAAAAGGTCTCCTATAGTGATGCTCTTTGTTTTAGGAAACCACTGGTCTATACGGCACACTTGAAATATGAATGTTTTATTCAGTGCATACTTACTTCCATACATTCACTGTCCTTTTTGGTTCAGAAACACTTTACTGAAGTTAAAATAGAAGCAGAACTAATAAAACATTCAGTAGATGTCCCACACACTCCTTCTACACATTACCCCGCGGTCTAAACTCTGACCTCTGCACAACACTGTGTTCTTCGATAACGATAGCAGCAACATGTATGAGAATAGTTCTGTCGCCACGCTGTGATAAATGAAAGAGATTGTAAAAAAAGATGATAAGGAGAGACGCTCATTGAGAGCTTGTGCTGAAGATGTATGAGTCCAACATGCAATGCAGCCCTGAGCAGAACCTGACCTCCCAAGGACGCACGTGAGCCAGAATCCAGGTAGGTAGGCAGGGACACCAGATATTAAAGGGCACCCAGCGGCGACACAATGTCACCCCCCCTGGCCAGAGTGCCGAATACCCTGCAGTGCAAGCTTTAATCTGGCAGACCTTGGTGGCCCACCTCAGCGCAGAGCCAGCTGGGGAGCAGAGTGTTAAGCTGTTGGCTGTCACTGAGTCAGGTCTGTATGTTAACAGGAGGCCCTGCCTCTACTGCTGCTGCTGCTGCTGCTGCTGCTGCTGCTGCTGTAACTGTGGGTCTCTGTGAGATGTGTGTTGCAGTTTGATGAGTGTTTCTTGCTGCAGTGCGAGAAAGAGAGAGAGTGAGGGCGGGAGAGAGAGAGAGAAAGAGAGACAGTGAATCCTACCTATCCCAGCTTTACAGTTCTGCTGTTGCCAGCAAACACATATGCAAATATCTACACGCATGCAGGCACGTGCGCACGTTCAAATCCAGACACGCACGCAGAAGCATAGTTGCACGCGTACAGACAAACAGAGCACACCCAGGCACGCACACAGTTAGATAGTAAGCGCTTCAGTGACCCAGCACTTCGAGATAAGGATGCTCTGCAATTCAGAAATATGCAACCTGCATGTTAACAACCCCTGGAGCGCAGCCTCCCCGGGGCGCTTTGCCTCTCCTCTCCGCCTCCCTACTGCCCTGTTCTCTGCACAGCCATCCTCTCCCTCATTCAGTGGACCTCTCCACTGCATGCTTCCATCACACACGTCAACATTGCGTCACCTTATTGCAAATATGCAGAGGACACAAAGGCGAGTTTACAGAAATGTAGAGGGAAAACACAAGTGGACGGAGACACTGGGAGATCTGTGTGACTGCGGTGGAGCAGAGTGCATTTCTGCTGTGTTTCTCTGCTGGTCTGCAAGCATGTGGGGGCTCAGTGAGCAGCTTAGTGCAGTGTTGGGGCGAGGGGGCTTGGAGAGGATAGGGAGGATAACATACGGAGGACTTACGAGAATCTATTTGAGGGGGTTTCTCAAAGAAAGGTTAGACAGGGCTAAATGTGAGCGGCTGTGGAAAGGCAGAGTTGAGCGAAAACGGAGGGATCAAAATAGCCAGAAAGGGAAGATGTTAGATGCCAGAAAGAGGGCTGCTAGACGAGGCTGCTAGAGTGAGGAAGAAGAGGGAGAGGTGACAAGAAGAAGCGTAAACAGAGGGATGAAAAGAGAGAAAGAAAGCTGAGATCAATTGTCAGAAGTGGGGGAGATTGGCAGGTTTCCGCGCTGGAGATGCTTTTGAATGTGACACGTCTGCACGACACAGCCGCAACACGTTGGCTTTGATACTAATTTCAGTCTTTTTAGTGGGAGGTTGATGAAATTTGCATTTAGATTGAAATGACTTGGAGATGGTCAGGAGACCACAGAAGGCTGCAGGAAGGAAGAGTTAGGCGAGAGGAGAGGAGCAGAGATGCATCTTTGCTTCGCTCACAGCTCCGGGATGCTCCAGCTTTGCCTGTCGTCCACAAAACAACACAGACAAACCCACTAGTGATACACAACCTGCCCACTCTCCTCCCAACCTGCAACCAATACCAACACGCCCTCGCTGAGCAATACGTACCAAACGTGAGTACTCTCCACTGTATGCCGATTTTCCACATGACTGGGTCAAGGATGCAGGGGACCTCTGCACAGCATCTTCCTTCCCTCTGTTCCTCAGCTACACATGCATGACATTTGAATCATCCCGACACAGAGCAGCTAGAGAGAGGTAGGTAATGTGCTCAATTTGTGTCTTAACCACATTAAAAAGGGCCTGTGCAATTTTCTAAATGATTTAACGAGGGCAGTGTCGACTGAGACGGATCATGCACTGTGTCGTAATATTGAGCCCTCCCCGCCTAATGGAAGGAAAAGCATACGCCTTATTTCTCCTCATGTAATATTGGCATTTTGCTGTTTAGCTAATATTTTCATTGCATCCAATCATTTTCTTCTTGGGGCATAAAGTTCGAATACCTTATCTGCCGCGATTGTTCAATTTGTGTTAATTTTGTCATTTGAATGGAGTCAAACACAATAATGTCAACTGAGTGTGGAAATGTTTTTCACATAGTTATTCATCTGATCTGGCACAATTTCATTATTTCACATTAGAACAAATAACAAGCCCCATACGCACCATGCCACTCCAGAAGTGTAAGGCCTGCATACCTGCAACGACATAATATTTGTGTTTCCCTCATATAGTTTGAGCTGATGTCACATTTGGGACCTTGCTCTCAGCAATATATTTACACCTCAGTTATCCCTAGGTTAGTCCCGTTGTGGTGTAGAACTGCATCATTGCAGATTTTTAAAATTATTTTCGCATTTCAGTTTAATTGTTGACAGTCATTGCTCCTTTTTGACGATTCAAATAAAGATACAGTCAGAAAACACAATAGTTGCCAGTTGGGATCAAATCATGGCAACAGCAGATGTTTATGGTTATGTAATGTGCATATTAACCATAAATCAATGTACATACCATAATGTATAAGTCCTCAGATTTACTTAGATTTAAACTGTTTAGTGAATTGTCCTCTGATCATCAAAATATATATTTATATATTTGTAGCCTATGCTGCAGTTATGTAGATGAATTGGATTTAAATTTCATATATATTCAACAATAATTGTTCACTTTAACCATCAGTTTTGCACCGTTTCTGCCTTATGTCGGTCAAAGTGAAGTGTTTGACAAACAGCTGAAAATATCGAACTAAACCAGCATCAGGTTGACAATGGCTCGTTTTCAGAGGGGTAGAGCACCACCTTGTGTTAATATTTCATAAAGGCACCAAACTATGTCTCGACATTCTGAGCCCTCTGTGAAAGAAAAGTGATTTCCTGCAAAGTCATTAAATCTGGTGTTGGGTCTATTTAATATCTTCCTAACAGAACATTTTTAAGCTTCTCCGTGGGGGCTTGTTCGTCTCAACAGTGGCCTCACCCAAACACATCCAGACTCTTTTTGAAATTAGATACTAAATAAATAAATATTCTGATATGAAATGGAGAAGGTCAGTGTGAGGTAGAAAGCAACGGGTATATTCTGAAAATGACTGAATGCAATGATTTTGCAGTTATTAAATATTAATAGGTGGTAGGGTTTGGTGAGTATATGCAGATGATGAACAAAACACTGCATGCACACCTGTATTCAAGGATTATGGCTGAACCTCAGCTCATATTACTAAAACCAAGTGTGGCCCATTAAGGAAGAATCAATGCTGCACGTCTACTAAGTGGTATCCTATTGCAACAGTGGTGGTAGTGGATTCCTCCAATCACTGGCCATTAGAATATGTTAATATGTGCGGAGGAGATGGTGATATGCAATCATACGAAAATGGGATTGCATTAGGTGTTAATAACAACTTACAATGCCACATCCCCCCAAGGATCTATAATCGTTCATCCGAAGCAATTAAATCTTCTCTGTCAATATAATTTTGCTGATATTATTAAAAACACCCATGATGACATGTTGATATTACTATTTTGCCTCAGAGCCAATAACTTTAATTCACCTGGTGGGAGGGAGAGTGAGTGTGTATCTGTGTGTATGAGGGAGAGGAAATGGGAGCACGGTGAAATGATGGGGGAGTGCAAAAGACATTCTAGTGATGAAGGAGCCCCCGGGGAAAAATAGCTCCCAAGTGCTATGCTATGTCCCGTACAAGTTACATGTAGGGAGGCAAACAGATATAACACATGCACTGACCCGTGCGTGCCCACACACACAGTACCACACTTGCTTCCTAACTGTCAATTTTAATAAATGCCTACTTGCACGGTGAAGAGTTTTAAAATGGAAGAGCAGGGAATAGGGAGAATAAAGTTATCAGAGAAAGAAACTCAGTCCTGATAAAATCCACTTTAAACAGTGAGTGAAAACCCAGCCCATTAAAAAAAAAGAAGATTGAACAAGATGTGTTATACCCAGAGTAGGACACCACTCTGTGGATTTCCTCAGTCGGGTAATTCATTAAAGCCAAGAATGATTAAAAAAAGGAAAGAAAGTAGGACATGGGCTAAAGACTTAGGGAAGATTTGAAGCCTGTCTCCCATCAAACCCTAATAATGAGCTGCCATTTGTCAACAGTCATCGGCCATGAATGCAGCCACAGCTGTGTGTGCATTTAGCTGCATAATATTTTTATCATCATCATTATTATGAGTAGCTATTGTCAGGCTACATGTTACTGTGAAGCTGTTTTACTCTGAAGCTACATTAGCGACCAGGAGGTGGCAGTGTAGCCCTCAACCCCGGCGGCAGCTGACTGGAATGGGGACTGAACCTAGCGTGGAGTACAAAGGGGAGCGGCCTGCAGTGGACTGGCCAGCCAGAGCCGCACTGCATCAAACACAAGGTGGGCAAATTGCTATTGATAAGCAAGAGCAGGCTCGGACGGGCAGTGTGACATGGTGTCGTCCAGGATTTATGAAGCCTCTGGCCTGCAAGCATCTTATAACTCATTTTTAACCATCAGCAAGTGTCGGATCCTCAGGACATAAATTTGTCCCACACTTTGTTACAAGGGAGTGAGGCAGACAGTGTGTGTGTGTGTGTGTGTGTGTGTGTGTGTGTGTGTGTGTGTGTGTGTGTGAGAGAGAGACAAAGAATGCCCTGTTTGGACTTTAAAGTCATAAAACACTTTTCCCATCTCACATCCAGATGCATGGAGCCAGTGTGGATATACAATGCACAAAGGTCCAAGCAGTGCAGGCAGGGTAGTGGTGACATGGTGCATGCAGCCACCTGAGTTGGGTTTTATTATTTCCCAGTCTTGTTTCTTCTGGCTGTTTATATGGCTAATTCAAACTGCTGTTTGGACTTTGTCCCGTGTTGCTAGTGGCTTCTTGTTGACCTGGTTAGCCCTATAAACTGGGTAATAATAAGGCTCGATGCTCATAAAAATCACATCCAAGCTATTGATGTTTTGCTCGTCTCAGCAGCAACAAATGATTCATTTCACTGTTAATTAATCCACCAATTACTTTCTCCATTATTTGAACGTTCGGTCTATGACACGCCAGCTGCGTGTTTTGTCAAATCAAATCAAATCAAATTTGCGAACAAATTTCAATTTATTATGAAGAAGAGGGATGATATATGGCAACGATGACCAGGAAATATATATATTGGTAAATTCACCTCCTGGCATTTTCTCCTCACTATAGGTGCAGGTATTTGTGGCATTATGGGGTCATGCGCCAAACTCCAGCATCTTGATGTTTATTTATATTTATTGATACATAATAGTGTTCTAAGATTTTTCTCCTCTTACTCTCTTTACATTTTTGCACGACAAGAACCTCCTGAGGAATAAAGCAAGATTTCAACTAATTCAGTTTTATTAAATTCAACAGAAAAACAATGCTGGGTATTAAGTGTTTATGCCCAATGTCGACGAGCGACAACAATACGCCACTGTCAAACACTCATTCACACATGCACGCATTCACCATAGCAACAAGTGGCTTCCTGTGAACCGACGTACAGCATTATTATGTATAGTTTCAGCAGATGCTCAAGCTCATGGATTTGTCCTGTGCGCGCTGTACAATACGTGACGGTATGTAAAGGTTGTGCCTTTGTGTGTCCATATTTCATTCTGGATTATGCTAACACACCTCTATCAAAGCTTCCTGTGCACAGAGCTGGAAGAGAGAGACGCACTCCGCGCAGGATGTGAGATACAAGGCTCTTTTGAAAACCAGCATGTGAAAAAAGCAGTTTCCATCACAAAATGAGCACTCATTCAGTGGCAAACAATGGTTAGATGAAACGAAAAAGACTGTGCGTGTGAAAGGCTGGCGGAGTGAGAGAGTTGAAGAAGAGGAAGACACCAAGCACAAATACTATCTGGAGGCAGAGAAACAGAGGCAGGCAGGCAGGCAGGCAGGAGAGAGCAATTAGTGTGAGATAAAAAGCATGGCAGGGAGAGTAAGACAACCTCCTATTACTTCAATTAATCTAATTTGGAAAAAAAAAGAAGAACTTAGCGCACCAGAAAAGCAGATCCATTTCCCTGACAACAGCAAGTATTTGAGGGTAGCCAGAGCAGGCCTCCTGCCAGGCTGAGCAGAAAACAGCACGCCGGCGTTTGAGCTGGGCGGAGACGAGCGCATGCCCTGTCAAGCTGGCACATTAACACTAATTCAACATGACTTGTTGATATATTTCCGTGGCGGTAATGATGTTAATAGCAGTATTTTAATGCCTGTGCGCATGAAAATCAGAGGGAATATTAATGTTGCTGGCTACTGATTGTAACGCGGGTGGAGCACATAAATATGTATTGAGCAGATCCGTGTGCATATCTTTGGGTGTGTGAAGTGGCTAATGCTACTCCAGTTTAATGTTTGGTTGTCTGACGCTGAATTAAACAAGACTTTTGGATGGAACAGTCATCACTCATCTCGCTGTGTGCAAAGTGGACTTATGTCCCCGAGAGCAAAGTGCGGGCCACGACTTCTCTTCTAAATAAAAAGTAATGACTAAAACACCTGCTGTAAATTCTAATTACTCTTTAATCTGCTGGTAAAATGTGTTTTTTTTCCTCAAAACCGTGTTGATTTGCCAAAAAAAAAAAAGAGAAAAAATTTTAAGCTGAAAGTTCATCACTCATATTTGCAGTAAATGTTTCGGGATGTGTAAGATTATGTTAACATCCAAACGCTCACAATGAAACTGCCATTTTCTGACACCAGTGGATCAGCGTGACAGCAAATTAGAACAGATTTCTGCCCTCTGTGTGATCCAGTGAGTCTTCAGCCAGCCAGTCTGACAACTGTATTGTTTAGAGAACATCAAGAAGGGGGCGGCTGCTGTGAAATCCCACTCTGTAGGGCCTTTTTGAGTTGTTCACTGCTTTTAATGGCTGCATCATTTGCAGTGATGGGAGTGTGGCTCTCACTCCTCTCCCCAATGTCAACAATGAAGTATTTAATGTTGTTGACATTTGGGGCCATTCTGTTGTTTTGGCACCCTATTATCACAGCTCTCTCTCCGGTAAGCATCCTAACTGCTGTGACATATGTTAGTCGCAGGACTGCTGTACAAAAACTGTGCCATAGCCACTAATATTACATTTTCTCAATGCAGATACAGTATATTGCTATTTATCGGCTTAGTAGAGTGGTTCAAAGGTGCTTTAAATTTCTTAGCTCCATATTAAAGATGTGGTTTCAGCCTTTTTGTTCTGGCTCAGCAAAGCAATGCCAAATCACGGTCCCATTTAACTGATGAAAATGATATGAGAGTGCTTTTCGAATGATTACTCCAGATGTTTTACAAAGAAATATGCAACGTAGACTTATTTTTCCGATTCCAAAGTGACAAACCTGACACGCCTAAAAATTCTCATATTTACTCAGTTGATCTCCAACCTGAGGTTGGGACAATTTCTCTTCAGCATTACTTAACTATTAGTCTTCAAAATACTACTGAACAAGACAGCAGACAACAGCAGAAGTAGACGTGAGTCACTTTGTGTCTTCCAGAACACGTTGGCCAGATGTGTGGCGTATTAAATCAGAGATGAAGTCAAAACATTTCACTACTCATCTATAACGAGTAGTTTTCGTCAGTCGGAGGAAGTATCAGAGGGTGTCTGAGCAGATGGAATAGTCATAACTCGTACACCCCTTCCTATTCCCATTAAAACGCGTGGTTAACTGCAGTCTTCCTGGTGGATGTGTGAAATGGTCTTGGTTTTCCTGAGGATGGATGAAAGGGCAGCATAATAAATTTGTGTCTTACTCTACACCTTGCCTTTTAGCCATGTGTGCTCATGCAAATTGCCAGAGGCTGGGGTTCACACAAGGTCACCACGCAGTATTAAAAATGATAAAGTTGTAATTTGTTCCACGTAAATACAGGACAGCTGCAGTGCTAAAAAATATTGCTTTTATCTTGCTGGAAAAGCTAGTAATTGTGTGCACAGCTTTGAGAGCTCCATAATTTAACACTGTCAAATGGGCCATTCAGCATAATGAGTGCTTTTACTTTGGCTAATTTAAGTATCTTTTGCTGGCTTTGATTGTAATACTTTTACTGAAGTAGAATTTTTAATCCAGCATTTGGAAATTGTGGTATTGGTATTTTTGCTGAATTGAGGTACAACAAATAACAACCCAACAACCCAAAAGTTACGTTTTTATTGAACTAAATCGGGCTGGGTAAATTATTTGTTTTATAAGGAAACACAAAATTTTTCTAACCCTAACCAAAGTACTTTTCTTGCTTAATCCCAACCGTGCACAGTAATGTGATCTTGACGTCTGGTCTGCACATTATACATCCTCCATTCACACCAGCCAGCTCCTCGTGATTCACTTCCTATTACTACCTTTGCGTCTTCATTCGTTCCAAAAGGTACATTGCATCACAACATGATCAGAAGAAATTTCACTCGATCGTTGTGTCAACCCAGTGCGTAGAGCCAGAGGGAGATTACAGGCTGTGAATCAGCGCTGAGGAAATCTGTGCTTCAGCTGAGGAAGAAGAGGGGATGCTCTAAAGACAGCAGTGTTGAAAGCCAGTCAAATGAGACATAGGCGGAATCTGTTAAACTACTTTAAAACCAAGGATGCAGGCTAATAGCATCATAAGATCCTCACCCAACAAGGTCCTTTCATTACAGGCGTGCGTCAGCTTCCTTGACAGTGCTGCAGCTTGACACACACAATTGCTTTTTGCCAAGTGAAGCAGCAGAATCCCTTAGGCCTCGCTGACACAAAATGACAAATGTGTGAACACCGGCTGTGAAACCGGCTATGATTTCTAAAACATTGTCTGAAACAATGGTGGCAGAGGGAGGGGTGAACGCAAGAGAGTGCAAATTACAGCAAAGGCAATAGGCTGGAAAAAAAAAAGAACAGTCTTGTTGACGACAACACTCAGCGCTGTTGTGACAGAGACCCTCACTTTAGTATCCATCTCTCAACTTATTCCATAAAACACGCTGTCAGCTCTAAGAGGAACAGGAATGACACTAAACTATAACAATTCCTGACTGAGATCTAAAGAGATACCTTGTAAATCTTGTAAATGTGTAAAAAAGCCTGGGGAACTGGGGTACTCGTTCCCTCCCAACAATCTGTGACACCGGATCGAAATTAAAGTAAATATTAACTCGAGGTTAACTGCCGCCATTATTCCCAGCCTAGCTTCTCTAAAGCTGCTTTTGGTTCTGCACAAAATAAATAAGAAATTAATTCTTGGTGAGTTAAAGTTGTAGTTCACACAAAACTATTAGACAAAGAGTGAAATATTGATGTGTTGATCAAGAGGGGTAAGAAATTAGGTTGCTTCTCAGCTCACACTCAGACACCGTGGCATGCGTAAATATTTGATTTAAAGGGATAAATAGGCACGTGGTATGATAATATTCCAGTAATATTCCCTAATTTGAGAGTTTTGAGAAATAAAGGCCACCCCCAACATTCATGAGACCTAATTTGACTGCGAGGTCCCACTCGCACCCCAGTGGCAGCCTTATCTCTCCTCCTTTTAACTGATTCATCCCTCGCTCCCCTACTTCCTCTGTTTGCTGTGGGCAGCGGTGATGCGACTGACCTTGGCCTGATTCTGCGGGCTCCAGAGGACGGCCGTGTCTCACAGCGATTCATTCCTCCCTACCGTTTGTGATTAGCAGGCGGGCGATGGATTGGAACTAGGCGTCGCAGTGCAGGGAAGGCTGTGAATGAGCTGGATTTCTGGTCTGGTTCCTCTGAACTGTAGATCGGCACACAGGGAAATCATTTTGAAAGCTAGTACTTCTTTACTTTACTTAAAAAGGCTGATTATTTTGCACATTGTTATGTAGGTTATCCCAGGTTAAGTATTATAACATTTTATTATAATTATATTATTTAATGTAAATCACACCAATCTGTACAGTATAGTCTGATGCACAGACAATTTCAGCCTAATGTTACTGAATATTAATAAAATACAATTCAATTGCATTTTTGCTGCGAGACATAAGATTCACAGACCTCTAGCAAAGTTGTTCGTGTGCATGTTCCCGTTCCTCAAACGTCACTACCCGCTCCTCGATTCTCACGCGACACATCATTCATTCAATATGGACGACTGGAATGACTTCTGGGTCAAAAGATGGGTGAGGAACAACCTTATAACAGACTTAAGATGCACCTGACGGGTCAAAGTTGATGTCTGTGGGGAAGGAGATGACATGACACAGAGTGACCTGGAGGGAAGTTGCCGTCTGGGGAGTGATGCTTTAAGTTTTACTGCTCTTTGGAGGCATCGTTGCACAGTGAGACACACAAACAGACTCACATGTGTGCATACACCGTTATAAATCTATAATTAAGTATATTTAATACTTAATCAATTTAATTAACTATAAGTAATAAATGTCCAAGTGTTCTGAAGGAGTGGGATGGGAAAGTGTAAGATTAAATGTGATAACCCATTACAATCAAAAATGAAAAAATTGTTTGGAGATATTATCTCAAAATTATGACTTCCGTATCTCGTAATTACAACATACTGTCTCACAATTATAGGAGAGAATCTCATAATAACAGACTCTAAAGCAACTCCGCACTTACGCACAATGCCTCGACAGAGCTATTATTATATGACCCAACACAAAAGGTAGATGTGATTTCATTATGTGAAATGTTCAGATTTGAATTTGGCACATGCTTATTTTAGCATGCACATGCAGGATCTTAGATGTAACTGGACAGTAGCTGTGAGTTGATGTAAACTTGTTAAAGCTATAGTTTGTATCTTCCAGCTCATGTGTTTTTAAAGTAGAGAGATGCTGTCATCCCAACACACAGGAGCCTTGTCCTAACCCTAACTTTGCCTGCCCAATAAAGTAAGCTGCCGCCTACTGTGAGTAAACAAAAACTATTGTGGGTTCCCCAGGATGACTGACACTTACATACAAGCAATTGTGTTCCATTGTTACGATTTAAATACTGAACAAATTAATTGTTATGATCAGGTTAAAACCTCGGTTTCTCTCGATTAAATATATAAGGAGCAAGCACTTGCAAAAGTAAATTATAACACATGGACTGAGTATCAAGAGGAGCACCAGCACTGGTTTGTCTTTTTCTTAAATGTATTATATATTTTAAATCTTCCAATACATCAGAATTAGTTGCCTGCTTATTTTCTCATCGAGCTCCTGGGCCAATATTATGTTTTGTCCTCTTTAACCTTTTCCACAGAACCTTTTTCAACAATTTACACACACAGGACATGTGTAACGTAGACACCCAGATACCCAGCAGATGGGCTCATGCTATGACAGCCACCTTTCCCGTGTCCTTGATTCTCCACTCTTATCCCCCCTCCCTCGCTGTGATCCTGCCCTCTGCTGTAGCTCTTTTCTCTTGATTCAAATCAATTTCAGAGCACTTTCCTTGCAAGACATGCGACAGGGTTTACCATGCAGAAAGCGCTGGAAGTTTTCTATCTCTCCCTGCGTTCCTCCAGCCCTGTCCATTTCGTTCCCCCCTCCTTCCACCTCTCCCTTCCATTATACACTTCTCTTACATGAGGCCCAGGCAATCGACCCCAATGATAATCCAGTCTTTCATATTGGCAGATTAATATTGACTCAGAGCCCTGGCGCTGATGCTCAACCCATCCTCCAGGTGCTGGAGCATGCAAAGTATGAGAGATGGAGCTTAATATACATTCTGCTAGTGCCCCTTACCTCACAAGAGCTGCATGAGAAACACTGTTAATAACCAGGGAGTGATTCTTTTCGACAGACACCGTGTGCACGCACGTTCAAGTAAAACATACTGTGTTTACTTAAATATTCTTCATGTCATTGTCGACCACAATGTCTGTATCCATGATGAACAACCACCTTTAAACAGTTGACAAATCCCAGACAGTTCTAAAGTATGTGAATCTAGCTAATCTCTGAATTCTTGAAGGTAGTATTTAGTAGCAGGAAACTTAAATAGTGGAGGGGTTTAACCGAATCTGAACACTTTATTCAGTCACTGCAGTCACACAAGACAAGCAGGAAACATTACACACGGACTCAAATAAGAACAATACAGTAGAAAAGTACAATGTGCAGGATACAACATTTACATATACAACACAACAGCCAATGAAACCACAGCCATTTATGTCAGGATGTAGTGCTGACAAAATCGAATGGCTTTACGAAGCTGTTAGATATCTAGTCTAATCCTGTCCATAACTCAGTTTTAGAGGAGCACCGTAGCTGTGCACAAATAAGCTATTACTAAATGTCACATTGCCCTCACAAGCTTAAAATGTCCTGGCACCCATTCAATTATTAAGCACCGTGTTGCATGACCTGACCCTCTGTCAACAACTCAATAAGCAAACAAATGCAAGCATAAGTACAAATTGCGAGTGTTTTACAACCTGGCATTCACATTGCCGCTCTTGTCCTTGGGATTTATCGCATACAACCGTTTTTCCATGTGCAGACGGATATACATCTGACAGCAATGTGAGCATAAAACACAACCAGAGCTCAGCGTTAACCATGTTCTAGTCATTACACATCTGCCATCCACAAATAATAACATGACATGTCTAGCGGTATGTTATTTTACCAGTGGATATGCAGGTAAGGTTCACATGTGAGCTCTTCAATTTGTTATTTGAAATTGTGAGCCATATCTGCAGGGATGATTCATAGCTGAAAGAAAAATAGATTTCTGCCTTGACAGGAAAGATGGAATCAGGAACGGGAGACAACAAAAAGAAAATGTTTAGCCATGTTTGAGAAATGGCTGACAAAGAAGAACCAGTCAAGATGACAGCAAAAGTGTCACTGACTTTGTGCCTCTGTGCTAACGCACCGTTTGATTTTTAGCACTAAAAAGAGTACTGCAGATCTTAGGCCTTTACAGTCCCACCTGGGTCTGCGGTAGTTTTGAAGTATGGCACATTCCAGTTTAGGTAATTTCTCATTGTAACCGAGCAATGAGCCATAAGAACCTGTTTAACTGCCGCTTAACAACTGCTGAGGGGGGATTAGTTGCCACATAAAGTAAAAAAACCCTTTGGGCAGCAACTAGCACCTGCTAGCAACTGCTACAAAACAATTTTACCATAAGTTCCCGCCTTTATGCATCTGTCCTGACAAACAGTTGAAGCATTCTGAAAGCACACATCTTTTAAACCTTTGAAAATGGATCGAACCTAAACTCTCTAATTAAATGGTGAATTTACAGAAACAAATGTGCAGTTTAATCCTAACTGTGATATGTAACATCCCACGTAATACTACTCTTACCTGTATGAGACCACACAACTAAACCTGAACGCTGTTTTTTATGGTACCACAGCACTCTGGAATCGCTGCTCAGGGTTCAGGCTTGACGGAGAGCATTCTTAGTGTAATGATCCATTGGCTGTGTGTCTAATGAATACATAGATTATATGTGGACGCTCGTCCACTTCACTGGCTTGATCATGAACATATTTGTTTGCATGTATTTGGGCATTTGCCTGGTACTGTGTGGATGAGCGTGTTTGTTGACTATATAGCGGGGGAGCATGCAGTATAGCCTGCCTGAAGTGGATAAGCTAATGAGCCGATCACAGTCTATCAGGGATGCTATCAAGGGCCCAGACAAGTCCACTGGTCATTCGGTCTGTCTGGTTCTGCTTTTTACTCTTTCCCTAAACTCTCTTTTCCTCTTCAGCCATACCTCCCTTCCCTTGCGCTCTCAAACATCCTCCATCCTTCGCTCCGTCTTTCACACTCCCCACAGATTAGTGTTAACGAGGATATTAGCCATGGCAGTAAACACAGTCCCTTTCTCCGATCCATTTGGCAGCAAGGAGGTGACTGGAGGATGAGTATCTCCTTTCTAGCTCTAAGGCAAGCATGCTGGAGAGGAACTGAACTGAACTGTGTGTGTGTGTGTGTGTGTGTAAGGATGTTAGGCTGGAAGAGACAAAGACTGAAGAAGACAGTGCCACTGGGAGGGGTTGGATCACGCTGGCACCAGTTCACATCGGAGGTCATGTAATCTTAGTCATCTGACTGGAGGAGAGGGAAATTCTTTATCAAAGAAAGCACTCACCAGGCCGAAATACTCAGGATGCACTCATCCATTATCTATACAGCTTATCCTGTGGAGGGTTGCAGTGGGGGCTGGAGCCAAGAGTCAGGGTATGCCCTGGAAAAGTCACCCATCTATCACAAAGCTGACAAACAACCATTCCTGATCACATTAACACCTACAGGAAATGCAGAGCCACTAGTTATCAACATACTAACTAACATCCAAGCGAACGTGCTCAGTTAGTTGATGGCCAGCAAGTGTGCATGGATAAGGCAATGAAATCGAAACCCTTGACACCTGACATGCAGCTGCCCAAAGCGATAAATAAAAGAATTCAAAATTATATTATTAACACTAAATCATCCAGAGGAAACCCGCACAGGGGAGTCTAAACCATCTCTTCTTGCTGTGAGTCAGCGGTGCTAACCACTGAACCACCTTCCCACTTACTTAGACGGGGTGTCCGTGAGGAAACCCAATCCCTAGCTACTTCAGCCCAATTTAGTTTATTTATCATATTTCCTTTCACCAGTGGGACGAATCGACATTTTCCAAACCAAGGAGAACTAAGCAGTTCCACTGTGAGTGCAGTGAAACAGTGCAATAAACTCCCCAGGTTTACATTTGTAAATCTAACAACTAAACACACCTAAAAATGGGAAGCAGTATGTCAGTGTGATGCAAACCTTTGGGGAGGTTGCTTTGATAGGATTCTGTCCCTCCTCTGGGGCCTGAAGCAGCGCTCACAAAAAAAACAGCCACAAATCAATACATCACACATCTGTCAGGGTGTGATTAGATTTTCCCATTACAAGCAAACATATACTTCATGAACGTCCACACGCAGAGAGGCACATGGCAGCAGGCGGATGCTGAAAAAACGAATCTGAGGCCTGCAAAAATGTTAGCGTACCCAAAGGTACAATGTCAGCTTGTGTCCCTTCAAAAGCACAACCTTGGACCTGAACAGGAAAATATTTCTCGTAAGGTGTAAATCTTCAGCTGTGCCCTCAGTTCGACCACACCTTCAAGGCTATAGTGGAACCAGCAGGCGACGCCCAACCTAAACAGATAAACATGAGCATTAATCTATATGGACACGATGCGCTGCTGCAGCTGAGGTACCTGAGGACAACAAGGGGAAACAAATTCATCAAAAAGCAATCATCAGTGCTAGGTGGTGACTGATCTAGCATGGCATCCATTCATTATGCAAATCTCGCAACTAAGCTTTCTTTATCATCAAATACCCTCATTCTGAAAAATTAGCCACTCTCTGTCTGTAGGAAAACAACAGAACACTAAACTGGACTGTTGCTATGGAAACTATGTGGGAGAAACCACATTAGGGAGAGCGGGTGGCAGGGGTGAGTGTGTGCGTGCGTGTGTGTATATACCATCAGACGGGTGCATGAGGACGGGAGTGTTAGCAATCAACAGGTGCACAGGGAACAGCAATATCTGTGCGCCAAATGGAATGGTAAATTAGATTTAGGATGCCGTGACATCGGACAGTGGATTAGTCTGGCAAGATGATGCCGCCTGTGTCAAGCGAGATCGAGTATTAAAGTGAAGGTGCCGCACTTATTGTCACTGCCGCAGATGGACCTTATTATTAGGAGATTAGTCTGTGGCCGCACGAAAAAATAATCAGAATCATTGATGTGTATCAACGCCGTGGAGCTGCCAGGGAGACACCGGCTCATGCTGTTATTCTAAGCAACAGTGGAAATCCCACCGAGCTAAAATAATACAGCAGGGTATGAATATTGCACAATATCATATGAAGAATATCCCCCCCAACCCCCAGCGCCGCGCTTACTTTTAGCCTTTCCACTAACATGGACTTGATAAAAGATTCAGAGGCGAGAGAGAGGCAGAGAGACTACCTTCAAGGGCACATCAAACCCTGAACGATCATTTACATTCATGAATCAATAATCCTTGTCGGATGAAAGGGAGAGATAAAGGGTTGTCTCATCTTTGGGGTCATTTCTGTGTTGAGGGACCTAATTTTCATTACTCAGTGTGAAATGCAGCAAAGCACAGGGTACCGAGCATTCAGCCAAGCATTGCCCATCTCTGATAGTGCCCTACCTTTCCATTTCTGAATTTATGAGGGCTTTTTATTCTCCCCCTTAGCTATAATTTAGTGGGATTTGACAGGAAACAATGTTCATGCCAGTGTGTGAGATCTCTGTGTCTGGAATATAAAATGTGATCTGCAGCTCCAGCCCCTGTGTTCACGATCTGCTCTTTAAGTGTTAAACACGTCAACATCGAGAAGGGAGGATCAAAGTCTGGCCAAGCAGTTTGTCGCCCTCTCTACGGTACTTCGAGTTAATGTAGGCTGGGGTTAGAGCCACCTTCATCCAGGAGTTGTTCTCAGTCTGCAAAAGGATTATCAAAACGAGGATTTCCTCTAAAATGTCGGGACGCATCTGCTAAATGACGAGATCATACCCACAAGCATGTATGGTCACCCACGAATACCACACGTCAAAAATACATCAGACTATTACCCTTGAGAAATATTGTCGACTGAGCAATTAAACTGTAATGCATATATCTCCTGACCTAAACCTATTCAATTCAATTCAATTTTATTTATATAGCGCCATTTTACAACAAAAGTTATCTCAAGGCACTTTACAGTGTAAG
>JAUMTR010000016.1:11757080-11873371 GCA_032270685.1 Microctenopoma stevenorrisi
TGGACAGAGGAGAGAGAAAAGAACAGCAGGCAACACAGATCACAACAACAACAACAAGGAGCAGCAGACGAAGCACCGGCGGGTGCAGTCTTGTGCAGGTTTTTAATTATTTCTAATTGCTAATTCAGAGTTGGGCAACATACTGTACTTCAGGGATTCGTCGCCACCTGTTTTGCCACTGTATACTTGAAGACGTGCAACATACCTCTCTGCAACGAACCTCCAGGTATTTGTCTCAATCTACCGCTGTGCTATAAATCATGCGGAAAATGTGAAATGACTTAAAGGAATCTACAGATTTCAGTGTAATATTCTCCCTAAATTTATGTGTCATAAGTTTAATCAACCAGACGCCTCCAAGCCATGCTGGTTGTGACGGGGATGAGGAGGAGGTAGTGTTTGGTGAAATCTTTGAGGATGTGCGGTACTTCAGCTAATTGGGGGGAGGGCCTGCGATGAAGAGGACCGCTGTGCTTGTCTTTGTGTGCATGCAGGGGGATACAAATGAGTGACAGACTGGGTGTTGAGCTGTGTCACCTGCTCCGACCCCACAACCATCATGTCATCATAAGCCCACGCCTGAGCACCTGTCACACGCGATAGATGGAGGACAGTCGAGTGGAAATACCTGCGTGTGCACCTGAGAAGTGAACATTGCAGCCTTTCAGCTCCCGATAAGTGTGGGAGTTAACAGCTCACTCGCAGCTTTTGCTGCAGCAGCTGGATCAGCCACCTGCGCAGCAGGAAATGCAGGAAGCTCACCTCCATACCTGTATTTGATAAAGGTTGTAGATTCATAACTTTTACTACTGAAGGTATAAATACCCTCTTTGCTTAAATATGCGTTAAAGTAGTTTGATTAAAGTTTTGTTCATAAAGACTGGCTCCATTCAGAACATTCAACAATTCCTGCCTCACTGTTTAAACAGAAGCTTCATTCAAGCTGGAAGATTTAGAAATCAGTTTGTCCAATCAGCTCTTAGAGTTCAGTCTGAATACATGCATTACGGGGAGGTAGAGGGAGCCCAGCTCCCCTGAAAATGATAAAATCTCCCCAAATACTGTAAATGTATTTTTGTTACATGTTTGTGAGAGATCTACTGAACCTTTCCTCAGAGCTCTGGTCTGCTCAGAATGCGTTTCAGCCAGGTGTTCAGTGATCAGTGGGATCTTACAGAGGATAATATGGCTTTGCGTCTGAGCAAAAAGCTTGTAGATGTCTTGTTGAGCCAGAGAGCACAGCAGAGGTTTCTTAGGGGTCTGTTGTAGAAATGCTGTATGGCTTTTTTTATTTTTTTTTACAGCGGCTTTGACAACTAATTTTACATTTCTGAGTTTAAGAAAAAGGCTCAAATTGCAGCTGCGAGGGTGAAAGATGGTTGAATTCTAATCTTATGAAGACAAATCAAAGTCTAAACTAATGCTCACAACTTGTTTTATTGTATTCCGTGTATGAATCCTGTTACCACCAGGCTCAAGGGTGTCGGGAGGTACAACACAGAACTACACTTCATATTTTAAACTCTTCCTATTTAATCAAAAAAACAAACATTATTCAACATTATTTGGCGAGATGTGTTAGTGAAGGCTCGCAAAATGAGGGCTGTCACAATCTGAAGACATTATGCTGCATATTTACGAGCGCGTTACAGTGTGCCGCATTTCTATTTTAGGAACTTTATGTTGTCAAACATTTAGCTACAAAGATGGTCTAAATATTAAAATATGGATGTGACATGTTTGTGGAGCAACATGTTTTTGAAGGATTATTTCCTGGTGCAAATTTCAACCTCTTCCCGTTAGTTTCAGGTGAGTGACAGTATAAGGAATATTAAGCGGTGTGGATACTGAAATAAACACAAAGATGCTAAATTCTTAGCTTCTTTTGGTCTCAAGTGTTTATCGTGGAAGTGAAGTGCTTCCTACAGGACCCACGGAGGGACACCAGTAAAGAACTCATCAACTCTGCAGAGTCTGGAAGAGGTGGAGGAGATCATAGAGGCACTCCAGGCCAAAGCGCTGAACCCTACCTTATCCCTAGGCATTGCCCCACGCTTCAAGTCGCTGCCCAGTGGAGGTGTGTGAAGGGAGTTTGGGTCCCTAACGAGGAAAATTCCAGGAACATCAATCAGTTCTGAATCATCTCCTTGCTGAGTGTGGAGGGAAAGTTCTTTGATATCATGAACAAACGGTGTCAGCAGCTTGCACTGAGGTGAGGACAGGCAGGAAATGAAGGGTGGAGAATGCTGAGGAGGTGGTAGAGTCACCTCTGAGACAGAAGGCTCTGTTGGGCAATGTGGCAAAGGTAGAGCAGGTCCCAGGGCAAAGAGAATCCATCTTCTCCAGGAGGAGGTGCGAGCAGGTGTGGAAGAATAGACAGTAGGACTCCTGCAACAGGGTGGGACAACAAGCAGGGCAGCACTGTGCAGTGAAGGGTCACCTGGTCGCACATCATGCAGGGAGATTTCTTTCGGTCTGGTTCCTGGTGAAGGCAGTCCACAATGTCCTGCAAACCCCAGCAAACCTCCACATTCGGGGGAAGAGTGAGACACCTGTCCATTTTATTTAGAAAGAGGCTCGCTCGAACATCTACTCAGCAGCTGCCCTAGAGCTCATGCGGGATGGCCGCTACCACTGGCACCATGACAAGGTGCTTAAGGCAGTTGCTGAAAGCCTGGCTTCAGCCAAGCAAACCCCCCAGTGGCTCAAAGAGGGCAGCTACCTTCAAGCAATCCCAGGTGAATGCAGCACCAACAACAGACCCCCTCCACACAGCCTCTGGCAGCTGCAGGCTGACTTGGTAAAAAAGCTGAAGTTCCCATAGCAAATGGTTACGTCACTCCTGCCAGACGTTACCTGTGAGACCTCAAAGCAGCTGATGAAGCTAAAACTAACTGTGCCCTGGGAAGAGGAAGCTAATGAGAGGAAACACACACGTAGCAGGAAATGGTGAGGGAGTCAGGGACAAAGGGCCTATAGAAGTTGGCTGCAGAGGATTTGCAGGACGCTCACTCTGCAGTGTCCTCACACGGCTGGGCATGACAGGAGTGGCGGTTTAAGAGGGCCATCAAAGCCAAAAGTGAAGCCGCAGAGAAAGAGACATCACCGATGATGCGTCCAGAGAGATGTACCCTATATAATATGATTAAACAACAGTAGAAAAATGTGGTATCTGCAGTAAAACATAATCATCATCTTGTAAAGCCGAGGGGCCTTTACCCTACAAGCTGTGTCTTTTAAATCTTTCCATAACTGCTCCCCACTGGTTCCTTTCCCCTCGCACTCATTCAGTCAACGCTGCTATCTCTGCAGCTCTCTGTGACAACTCTGACAACCTATCAGCAGTCCCATTTCTTACTTCACCTTTTACTGTGACACCGACTTCCCAAGAGCTTAATTGCTCCGAAAGAAGTGAACTTTTCATCATCCTGTTGTCAGCCATCATTAACGGGGAGACAGACGAGTCACTGGTGACTCTCAAAACTCTTGTATAACAACCTCAGCTTTTACCATTGTTCCGTCACATCCATACACAACATTCATCCAGTAGTGGGGAGACCACGCTGCCCCAGAAAAGGGCACATTTCATTTCGTCAACTATGTTTGAGGAGACATTTTATGGAGATGCCCCATACGATGCCATTAGATTACAGTATATGAACTAATTACAATGATAAAACACAAGTGCAACTAACAAACATTGTGCGACTCCTTCCTACATTATGTCAGCCATATTTACTTTGGTGGTTTGATGGAGCCTTACAAGAAAAGACCTAATCATCTTCAGTATTTATAGATGTCAGAATTGGCGGGAAAGTCTCATCATCCGTGTGTTTAAGGTTGCTCTCTGCCTTGTGCTACTTGTGCTTATCCTTTTATGAGATATGGCCAGACAAAGTCAAATACTTCTACTGCACAATGAGAACAAAAGACAAAGAGGGGAAACAAAAGAGCTTCAGGAGGTTGAGCAGGGAAATTCTGGCAGCTCAGTTGAGTTAACACATGATCTACAGAAGACAGACAGATTAGCAAGTCCACGCAATCAGCTAATGCAAATTATTAACAATAAATAGTCTATTCAGGAAGTTAATTTCACTTAATCTTTCACAACCTCAAGCACTTAACTTTAGCATTAATGTAATCCTAGATCACATTCGGGGGAAGCTAGAAGCTACCGGTAACACTAAAACCTATCCAGTGAAAGCCTTCGAAATGATCTGTGATTCACCAAACTCTGGAGTGTGTTATCCCGCCTGTTCACATCTGCGATATAATCGACGTAAGCGCCGTGATTTACACTCATTTTCTCCTTATCGTCGACTCTTGAAGGTTTGAGTTAATGCGTTTTACCGGGCACATATTGTGGGTGCCATCTGCAGCCATAAACAGTTTCTAGGCTCTTTGAAATGACATTAATGACAATGTTTCGACCCAATATTGATCTCCGTCAGGTCACTCTATTTCAAAATGTTTTTAAAATAAGATGCAGCACCCATACATATCACTAGGCAATATTTTTTCACAGGTTCAGGGTGGTTAAACAATGTTAAAGGTGCCTAACGAACGGTGGACTCATAAGCAACACAACAATTAGATCAGTTTAGGTGTTTTTGTGGGAGCTTTACAGCTGGACAGTAGCACAACCACAACATGTGTGCAAGGACTACATAAACACGAAGATGGCTTTTGCCCTGTCAAAGGTGATTCCTCATAATGCAAGAGTGTGACTCACTAGAAGTCCACACACACACACCCCTCAGGGCCATGCACACTGTATAGAGGCTCCTGTGTGCCCCTGCACCCAGGGTTCCAGCAGACAGCCACCCTCTCCACGTGTCTCCAAAGTCAGCACTTCAGTGCCAGATCAAATAATTGGATTCCTACTTTTCAGCGGAATACACAGGTACCCCTGTACTCAGCAGATCCCAGCGAGAGCGAGGAAGGAAGTAGGGATAGCGGGGGTGTTAATCATTCTTTTGTGAAGGAAGATTTAGATAATTTATTTTTGCCTAAGCTGTGATTTGACAAACAGGGAGACCTTTTCACTAGACATTTTAAAACTCCTGTATTACCTTATTTATTGCACCATTTTAAAAGTATATGTACACAGGAGTCCTGCAGGTCTGTCAAAGACATGCAGGGCCTCATTGAAGCTGTTGATGTCAGTCGAGGCAACAGTTAAATCCTCGGTGCAATAAATCATGATTTGGCTTTCTCCCTGGGGGAAAAAAATCCAATATTAAAAATCTGGAAACTTAAATGACTCCGTAAACCCTTAAGGCTAAAGGAGAAAACGTAGTGAAATGTGATATACATTAGCCACTGTGAGGAGGCCAAACCCAGCATAAAACACAGGGGAGAACTTCATCTGATTACTGGGAATATGCACATGAAGGTAGCAGCTCAATTAAAGCCTTCACATTATTCACAGAAAACTGAAAACTCAGGTTTACATGATTTGGCTCAATAATCAGATTTGTCTGTCACCGACAGGAACAAACGTCACACCTCAGAATATGGAAAGCTGAGGAATTTATGTGAATCTTTTGCTCCCTCTAGCCACGTCATTGTTTGTGTAAAGAAACATAACTTGAGTCTAATTTGTTGTGCGAATGTACAAAATCAAACTATTACAACAAATTCAATATGTAGCTTATAATTCAGAAGAGAAATGATTATTAAAAGGTGGTGTCATTTTCCATGGGATATGGCAAATAGACCAGTTGCAATAACTAAATTTTAACTAACAATATCAGCTAATTTACGTGTCAGGCGGGTGATGCCACACGAGGCTAAAGTGCAGAGACTAGCGCCAAATTAAATTGCAATACATCTTCAGGCAGGGGAAACATGCAGTAAAAGATAATAAATCTGCAGACCAGAGATACAGACATTACCTCTGTTCAATAAAAATGCTTTATTAAATGTTTACGCAGTTGCTCAGGTTGTCCGCAGCCCACTCAATAAAACTTGCTTCTATTATCTCCTGATAATATTGTTCATTAATATATTTTTATTCATTTCCCTCCGAAATAAATTGCACTGATAAATTGAGCACACAGGTTTAAAGCGTTGAACTTAGTTTTAATCATTTGCTAAGACTTTGGTCCAAAGTGCTGTTTGTTTTTTATAGTAGTTTTAGGTGGAATGACATCACATGTGGCACAGTTCTGTCTGTATGTGTGGTGCACACGTTCCCCACTCACTTAAATCCCAACTAGCTTCCATGATAATAATAATAATAATGATAAAACCAGTAATTGATACTTTATTGATCACCTCGGGGAAATTGTTGTTTTGGACAGCTGCTAGGCCGGCGTCCACGCTACTACGGGGTTTTTGTATCTTGTCTGGTGGGGCTGGGAATCGAACTGCTCACCCTCAGGTTTGAAGATGACTGTGCAACTGTGACAAAGTGGGTGAGATCACACCACACTTGTCTCCAGTTTATTTGTTTATTCACATTTATTTAATTTGGTTACAGTTTAACTTTATGTCAGATATGTTTGGAACTTTGCTTCACTCACTATCCCGGGTTTGTTTGCGTTAGTAAGTTACCAGAATACATCACTTTCCTGAACAAAGTCAAACACGCAGCAATATTATTTAAATTGATTGAATGAATTTATGAGTATTTGTTATAATTTAAATTGTTTGATTTCAATTATACTTACAGCATGCGTCCAGGAGACAAAAGGAGGAAGTCCAAAATGCCTTCCTGTTTTATAACCTTAGTGACATCATCAGAGGGTCAATAGAAGAGTCCAAAGAGAGGGGGGAGATTGAGCCCACCTATATATTAGTTTAAATTGACAGAGTTGTAGTAAATCTAGAAGTGATTTAAAATTCAATTAGATAATTTACCTTATATTATTGTAGCCCGTATGTATTGAGAGAATTTAGGATTAATCATGTTCTGTCCTTTTAGAATCCGAAGCGTTCACCCTGGATCAGAAATGGTTCCACCGAACAGAGGTTAATCCAGAGTGACTGCCCTATTTAAGCAGAGGTTTCAGAGTAGCTCAGCAGATGAGATGATCATGAGATGATGACATAAAATAACCTCTGAGAGAGCGAGACAGAGCCAGAGTGCAGCAGCGTGTACAGACCAGATATTTTGTTCACTTTTTGTTTTATCATTTTTGTAAATACGGTTTCGAATTCGCACCTGTAAATAAATGCACTTTCTTTTGCAAATCTGTGGAATTTCTCCAAGTCTGCCTCTTATCCATCACTACTCAGGCTAACCTACACCACAGCAGCCCACTGAGGTATCATGCCGCCCTTAATGTGGAGTCACAGCCCTTTTTGTTGTGTTGATCTTTGTTGCCTGCTGTTCTTTGCTCTCTCCTCTGTTCACTCACCCAGTTGGTCGAGGCAGATGGCCGCCCTCCCTGAGCCTGGTTCTGCAGGAGGTTTTGGGAAATGTGGGACTATTACATTACACTACACAAATTTTTAGACAAGTGACAAACACAAACATGACAGCATTGACTGGAGAGATTATTTTGAATCTGAATTGTTGACAATAGTTCATAAATACTGACTGTATAAGCAAAGTCTGTATTAGCAAAATATTGCTTTTGCTCCTAAATATTCCAGTGATTTATTCCAGAGCAGAGCGGGAGTTTAGATTCAATGTATTATTTATTATGAAAGAGCAGTTCTCCTCTCTGCCTCATGCCAAATAAAAAACTATTCTCATCTCGACGTTGAATGAATAACGCTGAAAAAGTTAGACCACAAATGTTCTATTTAAAAACAGCCGGAAAATCATTTCATCATCATTTATTGATGACTGATCAATCATTTAGAACAACATTTTGGATTTGGACTGAATTTTCAGACTGCGTTTGTGTTTCGAAGACTTAAAAACCAGTATGTTTGACGCTAGGTTCTTGTGAACATCGTCATTCAGGTGACAAAAAAACTGAGAACTACATAATAAGTTATGATGGGGTGAAAGTGTTAAAGATATCTTAGACCTAGTTGGTCTGTGAAGGATTTTTGTTACCCAAGAATCTGTAACAGAGTAGCTAGAGGAGACAATGAGAAATCTGGAGGCTGGAGGACAGGACATTCAGGCTGTCAGAGGACGATCCAGGGCTGATTTCTTCAGTCTGCAGTCAGTTTCCTTGCTCCTTAAACATATATGTAGATTGGTAAACATGTAAAAATCCCTAACATTATAGTTTTTTTTCTCAAAGGCATGTTTTGCAAATACAATCTTCTGATTCAGAAAACCTACTTGGTATTAATATGTTTTTTTCTGTTTAGACAGGACAGAAATCATAAATTTAAATTAGAACATGGGAACAAATAATTGTGCGACAGGCTTTAATTTGGGCACGAAAAGCTTCAGTCAAATGAAAGACTTTCCTTATTTACACTGACAAAGGCTGTAAAGTTTTCAATTTGAAGACTAGGAGAACTTCAGTGAAATAAAATCAGTGTCTATGAACGTCTCCTGATGCCTTGCAGGTGATATATCCCTCTATTTGCTGGTTGTCTTTCTGCTGCTCTGACAAGCTCAAGATAACACTGTTACAGTCTGTACTTCATGTGTAATCCTTGACACCAGAATTATTTCAAGCGGAGTGTACTGGGGCTTAAACAAACAGAAGACAATAACATATTCAGGTTCATAGCATGGGTTAGTTACCAGACAGGGCCGCGAAGTGAACTTGACAGGCAGAGAAAAAGATGATGGCGAAATCCAAGATGGAAAACACCCAAAAACATAAAATCCAGAAATGCAGTTTGTAGGCAAACTGGTCTGGTAACAGAAGACAACAAAAGAACTCAGCAGTTCTAATCAGCAAGATGGACAGCATCAGCATGACAACCTGCCAGTGAGTGTTTGGTGGCTAAGACCTCATGTAGTCTGAGCGAGTGGGCAGATCAGGTCGAGGACACGGAAAAATGGAAGGAAAGGAGAACAAAGAAAGTGGGAGGGACTGTGTGAGTGAGCGAGACAGAGGGAGGCCACTGAGACAGAGAAGAGTGGAGACGGATGTGTGTGAGGCAGGTGAGGGGAGAGAGGCCTGACTCAGGGTCGAGCTTCCTTGGCTGCTGTACACTGACTGACATGTGTAGGGCGACACCCTGGTTCACTTCTTGTGCCTTGAGTTTTATATCACATAAAAAGGAGCTTTTTCAAAGACTGGAAATCTGTGGAATAAAGAGCAGCTGGTGCAAAGTTCAAAAAGTTCTAAGCTTAAAAATATATTCATCTATTTCACCAACATACACACATGTATTTTTAATCATGAAAAATCATTAAGCATTGCCCAACACCACAAAGCCCTGTGCATGATGTAGATATTCTCTTCGTACTGTATTTGTTCTGTTCTTTTTGAAAGTGCAATTAAAATTTCATCACCTTTTGCAATTACATATACTCTTTACTATTGTGCTGAGCAACGTCGACATGTATTCTGTGCTTTTGTGCATCGAGTATTTTGCATCAATGACGATCGTTTTTGTCTCTGGTTGTGGTTCTTCTCGTTTTTTTGACAGCCGCTGTAAAAAGGAGAAACTATTTTCCTCCTTGGGATTAATAGTTGAGTGTACAACGTTTGCTGCAGTGAAACACGCATAGAAAAGGAGCTCTATAAACTAATCTTGAGTAATAAACAACTTTTTATCCAGTGTTTTACGTTTTCCATAATCACTACTTGATCCTCGTTTCAGCACGTGTATACTACAACTACGTGAAGAAGAACTAATGATGCGGGTCTCTTCAGGTGACATGAGCACCAAACGCTGCTGTGTGATATCCTCTGTGTTAGTTAATTACAAATGCACGTGAACCAAAATTAATTTCATGATGAAATCTAAATGTTTATTAACCAGCTATGAATGGCGTAGCACTAAAAGTGGAGGGATAAAAGGTAAGACCTGCGTGCTGCTGTGTCCTGACGCAGCCCCCCCCACCTCTGCTACTTTGTCCCCAGGGATCCCAGAGAACTCATCTATCTGTAACAAGGTTTTTGTATTTTTGGCGTGTATAAATTATTCAGCCTGCATCCCACTACATTTATCTCCAATAGAGCCCGGCTGTTCGGCTGGTGTTGAACTCTCTCTCCATCTAACTCTTACTCCATCTATCTTTCCCTCGCTCATTTGCTCAGTCTCAAAACCCCCCCAACGCACACGCACGCACACGCACACGCACACGCACACACAGTAGATAACATCTGTCTTTGCCTCATCTCACAGAGGCAACGGCAGCCACTCTCAGGAATATTGATCATGACACTCATGTGTGGCAGGCCTTCTCTGCAGCTGCAGCACCAGCACATGGAGCAGGAGCTCTTTGTGGGAGCTAGACTGGGATTTAAGTCCCGCGTTGAACTCCAGGGAAGCTCGGGTGCCCACGAGGCACGGTTGGAAATGCCTTAACATGGAGCTGCCAACATACCGTGTGGCTCTGAGAGGCTTGGATTAGTCGTGGAGACTCTGAATAGTGTCACTGCATTATTAATCCATTCTGTCTTGTCCAACCCCCACAGGCTAGACAAACTATTCTTGGCTCTCTCTCTCACATCAGCAGGGAAAAACCTGTCAGGGAAAAAAAAAAAAAAAAGTTAAGCTCTACTTCACTGCGCTAACTGCTGCTGAGGTGCTTTTGAGCAACATATTCAACCCATGAAGCTGCTCGCTGCGCCGGGGTCACGCTTTAGCTTCAAAGTGGGGATCTACTGTCCATATGTAGGAGTAGAGCTTAGCTAAGGAAGAAAACACGAGCGTGCCGTGAACACGCCTGCTCAGCAGAAATATTCCCTGGATGAATAAAGCCTCAGCTAAGTGTATCCTGCGACAATCCGAACACACAGTCCTGCACATTACTGCCTTGGATCTCTGGAAAGGGTCAGATCCGAGTACGTACGGTAGATTTATGTGACAATACGAGAACTTGTCCTGCTGTCTGTAAACACGTAGTAACAGTGAACATCCCAACATTCCCAAAAGAAACCAAACAGGCTGAGTTTTGGAAACCTGCGTTTGAATATTTTAGTCCATAACGATCTTAGAGCTGATGCACAATATTTTAGTCTGTGTTATTTTAAACCTTAAAGGAATATGGAGGAAGAACAGGGGGCAGTGTATGTTAAGCATTTCACGTAAATAACAATAGTTACCACCTGTGGTATCCAACCAACCACAAGTCTCGCTCTCAGCTGTTCTCTTTGAGCCTCGTCCTTTAGCAGAAAGTAAACACGACTGTTCACAGTGAGGTGCACGGGGATTATCCCAAGAAACAGGGACACGGGGCCGCAGGCAAGAACATGTTTCTTATTTTATCCCAAACCACCTCTACCTTCACTAGTCCGTGTGCGCCACGCTGAATTTCCATCTTACAAATGTTTGTTTGAAATCCACCTGTGCTTGAGTAGATGCTCATTTATGGGATTAGCATAATCAGCATCCAAATTTACTCGTGCCAATACACTGCAACCTAAAAACAAAAAGTCTGCTCTCTAGCTCAGAAATCCTGGAGGCATATTTAAAAAAAAATGAAGATGACACTTCTCCCAGACGAATCTAAATAGGGTTAAAAGAAAAGTTGTTCTCTTAAGTCGCTTGTGCAACTTGTTCATGTCAGTATGAAAAGCTGAACAGATATTGTTTTGAATTCCTTGAGACTGGGAGAAAGCCAACACAAACGGTTAGTACGGCTAGTAAATACCACCTATGGCCGCACGTCTACCTCTGCTCTATGATACGCTCATGCTCATTAGTAAACCTCTGCTGTACAGCCGTTCGTCTGGGTGTCTCTCTGTGAGTAACCTGTGATTAGCCAAGTTTTGCTGCTTGCTTAGGGGCCAGCAGATACGTTACGGATGTTAAGTAAATGAACAAACATGATGTAACATGAATAACATGAATTTTCCACTGAACTCCCAGCAGCTGGAAAGTGAAATGACACCCACTGTGCTGCTGATGAACCGTGTGCTCAGAAATCCCAAGGAATACTCCATAATTTCAACCTAATCTTGTGCTGATAGAGGGCAACGTGGGCAGCTGGTGAGGTGTCGCAGCTTTGAATCAGGCCAAGAGAATCCAAATACCACAAAAGCCACGTGTGAGAGTCGGCTTAATTTGCAGACTATGCTCTCAATTCAAAACACAAAGTGACACTACAAAGTATTGTTTGATGTATAATAAATCAAGAGTGCAGTTTAGTTTCAGTGATGCTATTTATGAGAATACTGTCCAACTGACTGTGATGTGTGTCAAGAGTGAAATTACACCGCAGTGAAAATAGGACAGAGAGCTGTCTGCTGTATGTCCTTTCAACGGTGTTGACAATGGGGGTAAAACCCATCGATCTTAAAAACATTGTCACCGAGGCCGGTGTGAAACACGAGCCTGTTCTACGGGCTCACAAAAGACGGCTTTTAGGACTCAGTGGGATGGGACGAGAAGCAGCAATAAAAAGAAGGCTATTTCCAGGACGTGAACAAAAACCAGTCCTCACACAGGCATGCACAAACAAACAGACCGAGAACAGCAGCCGGCGCTGCCTCCGCCGAGGTGACAGTGGCTAAGATCACAGCAAAGCAGGTAAATGTCAGGTCGAGGGCGAGGCCATCGTCACAGAGAGGCTGCAGCTTGAGGCAGTAATCCAACGACTCCATGACTTCACCCATTTGCATGGCGGGTGTGGGGACTCCCCTCAGAATTATAAAACCTTCCCTGGTTCCAAGCTCTAAAAGACACACTTCCTCACAGACCACCTTCAGAGCGATGGAGACGATACGGAACGCTCTTTAAAGCGCAGATACAGACGTTTAGTTATCTGTCGCAATCAAAGAGTTGCGCCCTGTAAATAGCTAAAAGCACTTTCCTTTAATCCCCCCAAAAAGAGAAACAAAACTAAGTGCTGGATAAAACACTCTCTGTAGAATGACTCCGGTGACTAACGTGGATGGGAACATTAGGGATTATTTATAATAAGGCTTATAGGTAATACCGCTCAATCATGGCTCCTTAAACACCTGCTTCCTCTAATACAAACTGGATAATTGTAGTTAATGTCAGATCCATGTGCCTGAAAAAACTTGTGATTAAGCTTTTACATAATCTCAAACAGTCTCCTAACCATAATTAAACTGACAGTAAAACCTGTTTTTGGGATTCAGGACATTTTTTTTCGGGAGGGAATTTATCATAGCTGGAGAAATGCGTGAAGTCTGTAGCCTGCTGGGTCCCAACTGGCTAAAGTGGCCACGGATTGTTTTTGAAATGCCACAAGGACAATCACTGCTCAAGTGTTAATGGAAGATTTTTTTACTACATCCCAGTAGTTTTACCATACTCCGAGTCTTTTTTTTACATTCTTAATTTCAGACAGAGACAAATAGGCTGCAGTGCTTGTGAGGAGGGCCAGGGCAGGGATGCTCACCCCAACCTGTGATCTGGTTACACGATTCCTGCCAGATTCTTTCAGTGCTTGTTGCAGTATCCGTTCCCACCCACTGTGGTATTTGGTCCATGCAGTCAAGCTTTCCAGTACACAGCTGGCTCATGAGCTTCAGGTTGACCTGCTGCCAACCCGTTGTACCTCTGGACCTCGCCTCTGCCTGCCCCATCATCGAACTGCTCCACGCCTGGGTCCGGGCTCACACTCGTCTTTGCGCTGGTCATTAACGGTGTCTGGTCCTGGTTTGTTAAATCAGTCTGTTTCTCCAAGAAGTAACTTATAATAATATAAAAAGTTTGGACAGCCATAATAAATTAAATCATCATTTAATAGTATTAAAGTATAAATCATCAATAAAGTATTTATTCGGTTTATCTTCAAGTAACACTAAAAATTCAGGAAGGGGACCAAATATTTTCTACAGCACTGGAAATCTACGGCTGTGTTGCAAATACGGCGATTGTGTTGACACCTGAGCAGGATTTACAAATGCGAACATGAGCCTTACGAAACCTTAGAAAACATTACGGACAATGCTGCTTTGACTGACCAAGAAACCCCACTGAAATATTAAAACATGTATTAATATTATCATCCTGCATAGGCCACATGGTGAACATGGTCGCCAGTATTGAGTCGATGGGAATGTTTATCTCCAAGCACCACTGTGTCTAATAGAAACTCCACAGAGCCTGTATCATGGGTTTACTCCTGTCACTGGATTACTGTTACTCGATGAGTCTCCTAACCACTAAGCCACTGGCACCGATCCAGCATGTTCACCTGGGTGTAAAGGATGAAACGGACTGAAACAACAATGAGGATTTTCAGCTCTGCCCTTTTTCTCTCGGGCATTCCTCAATCCAGCTCTGCCAAAGGCAACACGCATTCAAGAGCTGCGTCGTAATCTGCCATCAGGAGGGATGTTCTACATTAACCTGTGCACGTATCGCTTTTGTTTGGTCACCAGGATGCAAGGGGACAAAGGCTCAAATGAAGGAGGGGAGTTGGTATAATGAGCGGTGGCGGTTGAGAAGAAAGGCAGATGGACAGAAGGAGCAGCCCACCATTCTCTCAGAATCCGTCCAGACACTAGAGGCATTTTCGTCCTTGAGCTGCTGCTGACACCGTCGCGCTGTCCCACAGTGATGCCATAATTACATAGCGAGGACATAAGACAGACAGCCACTGCCCACTTAGCGGGGAAAGATTACACAACGCCCGCCTGCTCCACGTTTGAATTTGACTGTCTCCGTCTTTGCATCCATTCTCCTGCGGTCAGTTCGGTGTGACGACATATCTATCCCCTCATATATGCACACGAGAAAGAGATGAAGCACTATTGGTGGCTGAGATTTAATCATGAGCACGGATGGCTTTCTATTCTCAGCGGTAGGAAGGCCTCGGCAACACAACGTGCTTCTTTCTGTTGAGTGATGATAACATCACAAGAGCTTTTATTGGCGCGCCCACTGTGATCAGTGTTTGGCACTGTGCATGATGATGTACTGCAGCCCTGGGCGATTATTATCAACGCCACATTCATCTCCCCAAGATCATCGATTTGCAATTAGATCAGGCACGATGTTACATACTCAGGTCTCACTTTTACAACCAGGTACAGTCTTCTGTGCGCAGTGCTCAGCTATTACGCCGTTGCCCTGGGTTCCAAGTCATTGTGGATAGAGTATTCAGCCGATGTGGTGTTGTTGACTTCTTCTCAATTATTGTGTGTATAAGTATGCAGCCAGCGTGGACTTGTGTGTCTCCTCAGTCTCCTGCTCCTCCTCCTTAGTGAGGTACGCTGGCGCTTTTATCAAACCCTGACTGGGAAGACAGATGGCTTTGAATAGGGGAGCCTAATGTAAAAGTGTGTGGAGGATAGCGGAGGGTGAGATAAGAAGCAGCTGGCCATTTCTCTCTGGCTGTGTTGGGGTACAGGGCTTTAAATCACCTGTTATCTTCTACAGTCTCAGCCAGACGCTAATGGTCATCACAGCTGGCCGAACTGTGCAGGCAGCAGCGGGGGGGGGGCGTGATGGGGAGCTGACGTTCCTTTTCACCGCTGCTGCAGCAGCAGGTTTCACATAAACACGCGGAGTGATAGTGGATGTTCCAGCAGGAGCATCAGTCTTTGTGCTGTGCGGCAGCGTAGACGTCCCATCGACACGCCGCCCATTAGGCTGTTGTATAATGTGACTTCACTGTGCAGTCAGAATTACAGTATCAAAGGTTGCTTCTTAAGGGAATAGACTGGTTTCTTAGAGAGCTAGTATTGTTTTATGTAGTTCTGTTGAACTAAATAAAGTAATGGACGTTTGACAGCAAAGGAAGGCATGAAACGTGAGTTATAGACGAGCTTAGAGTTTAGAGGGACGCTCTAAATCCACTCAGTGGGGGTGAAACTAATTACAGAGACGAACTTCACACTACAAGGTACAGTCAGTGGGGGTCAGGTGATGTCTTCTCTGAGTTGTTTAAAACTACAGAAAGCGAGACGGAGAGGAAAGGGAACATTCACCGGAGCGAAATGAAAATGAATATTTGGTCGATTTCATTGTGGTCACTCAAAACAGAAGAGCGCAGACCAGCATCCCAACAACCAGCAAGTCATGGCTTTAGAGGCGCCGTGCAGTGGACACACAGGAGTTTAGAAATATTCAGCAAAGAGAAGTTAATTACTGCCAATAAAGAGAGGCAGCTTCCACGCAGAGCTGCTGATCTAACTCCTGTCCAACCTATTTGATGGCATCTTATATGAACACACTCCTTTTTCCATCATTTGAATAATTACTCGTTTTCCCATGACAGATCTCTGCGTTGGTGCTTTTGTAGAAATTCAGAATTGGTACAGTGTTTGAATCACAATCTGATGACAGCTAACAGATGTTAGATGCTGTTCAAATCTGATAAAACCACACTTTTGATGAAACAGATTAAGTGGCCGGGGTAACCGTCTGTTTCAGAGTCCAACAATTATCGAACAACAGCCAAGTTTGTAAATAAGTAACAATACACCACAATTACTCCTTTAAAACATCACAATGTTCCATTCACTGCCCCAGTTACCACGTATTAATAAGCCTTTATTATGACACCAGTGCTAATAACACGCTGGTAATACTAAGCGCTTTGTCTGTTGTACAACAAAGGACGATACAGAGACTCCAGTGACGACAGCTCCATTATTTGTGTGGCATCGCCGAGCTTTCAGACCAGCTGTGCCCTTTGAGAAACTGTCAACAACTCCACTGTGGGTACATTCACCTCATGAAAAAGCAGCACCGTACTCTTGACACGGTAGCATTTACATGAAATCTGTCGGAGCCTTTATAACCCACGGGTATATGAGCAGGGTGAGACGTTTATGGGCTGCTCGCTTTGTATACATGTTAGAAACTGGATTTGTAGCTTGTATAAAATAGTGTACAACTAAAAACTGAAACATCCTCAAAAAATGTAGAATATTTTGTGAAAATTAATTGTGAGTGCCAAAAGATAAGTATTAGAAAATACACTTTTTGGTCATAAAGATACAAAAAGTAGCAGCAAAATGTTTTTGGAGAGGAATCATTCCAAATCACTGCCTTACTGGATTCACAGCAGGGATCGCACTTAAGTGCAGTGTGCACGCCAAACAAAATGCCTTTGTGACGATGCGCTTCTCACCCGCTTAGGTTGGCCGCGATCTGTGCCAAGAATCAGGTTTGCAGTGACTCGAGATAACAGGTGGGATTCAAAACACCGAGCCAATAATAAACCCGGAGTGCTGCTGAGTGGATTTAAGGCGAAGAGAAGGAAGATTGACACCCTACAATGTTCTGTGCCCTGTGAAAAGCCTGACAGCTTCTTGTTTGAGTTCCTCTCGTCAGCTTTGATGTGGGACAGGTACCGTAGGGCAGACTTCGCTTGTTACCGCTGCAGAAAAAGAGCACTGATTGGAGCCAGCCAGGACTACAATAACCATTTTCAGTTCCTTTCCCTTTTTCCTGAGTCAGTCAGAATTAATTCAGTCGCCCTTTACAAGATTAGAATTGCACAAGGCGAAGGCATATCCTCTTATCTCTATATAATATTCACTCCATCAGAGTTACATGGCCATATTGAAATCTTAGTCTGAGTCCTCAGAGCATTAAAGGATAGGACTTTATCAAGCTGGACTTAAAACAATAATCTCAGTCTCGTGGGTGCGTCGCCACTTTTTGATCATTGTAATTGTTCCTCCTGTCCTGAGAGACCCGGAACCAAAGGCAGTTCCAGCGTAAGAGACGGGGGACAGAATGTAAAGTCCTTCATCCATACAAAGTTTTTAATGTCATCTAAAGCAGTGAGCAGCAGAGATTTAGTCAAATCAAAGCTGAAGTTCATCCACAGCAGCTTCATGGATGACATGCACCTGCACTCTCACGGTTTTATCGTTCTTTTGTGATCATGGTTCCCAGAGATGAATCCTAAACACTTTGCTGACTCCTTTTATTTCTTATGTGAGGCTGTAGGTTACATTAAAGAGGAACTAATGTCTTCACAACAATTTGGTGGACAGTGGGGGATTCACAGCACTTATTCCTCACCATCATCTAGACCTGTAGTTCAGTTCACTCAGATGGGGCAGTTCGCCTTTCATACCCAGTCACAACTTCGTGTGGGAGGCCCACAAATGGCCTCACCGAGTGCTGCAACAATCACACCACATATGCACCTGCTAAAAAACAAAACCAGAAAAACCCTGAACGCTCTCTATCAGGAGTGGTGACCAATTAACAGAATAATTAACTGAACTAACGTCTCTCTTAAACGACTGTTACAGGCCTCCGTGACAGCAAGTGTATTTTAATTAAAGTGCCCTTCAGTTAGCGTGTGCGTTTAGAAAACCCACGAGGGACTCTTTCCCAGTGAAAAGAGATGTTCACTGAACTGCTGCACGCCGCATGTGCATTGTGAACGCTTTGTCAGCGTGGGCTAAATTGGTTGCGGATTGTTGTCAGGCAGGGAAAAAAAAAAAAAAAAGAGGAAGCAATAAAACGATCATTTTTCTTCATACACACAGAAAAGCTCATCTCTGCAAGCAGTTGTGTGGCGTTCCTTCTGGGTGTCTAATGAAGCATGCAGATCAGTGGTGAAATTAAAGAGAGATCTGTAATGGAAATCCCAGAGCCCCGCAAGTAAGAAAGTAACAAGACAGCTTATAAATAAGACACCGAGAACAGAGACATGCAGGAAGTAGGACGTTAGACGTCTACTAGTGCTCGCATGACGTACGGCGCCTGGCAGAAATGTCATGTAGCCGTCACGAGGAATATTTTAAATGAAGGACTGTTGAACGCACTGATGCTGGTCCTCAGTTTGAAATGGAAATCAAAGTTAGCTTTAAAAATGTCTGCTCTAAAACGTTTGGAAAGTGCATTCATGCTCCTACTGAATGATTTATAAAACAAACTACCGGAGCTTTTTTAAAGGCAGGAGGCAGCACGAACACAGCACCAAAACGACATCAATTTTAGACGCTGGGTCCTTCCTCTTTATGGAGATATCAAAAGATGAACTTCAGGTAATGACTTTCACTCTTCAAAAATAGATGGAGATCCTTCAGGAAATGAACCCTTTAAGTGTAAAAAAATAAAAAATAAAGGCTTGATTTTCGGTTTTTATCTGAAGCACGTTCAGCCTGATTGAACGAGCAGGTGTCGCCCGTTAAGAGGCCAAGGAGCAGATGGCGAACAGAATCAGACTGAAAGAAAAAAATGCTGTGTTGGTTTCTCAAGTTTATTTGATCTGTGGATATCAAAGACAATGCCCATAAAACATAAGTTATGAAAAAAAAAGCCTTCATGGATTTGATATGATACAACATTATCATTTTTAAACATAGGCATATTTTTCCTCATTTATTTTAAAAACAGCAATGTTAAAAGTAAAAAAAAAAAGAAAAAAGAAACAAATATATGGACAGAAGAGACAGCAGAGATGCCGAGAAAGGACATTATCTCAGTGGAGTGCTTCTTTTGGCGAGCCTCGGGGACGGCTCCTGTTTCTGTGTGTATGCGTGCACCATAAGTTCACCATAATCCACGTAAGCTCACCATTGTTCACTAGTTGGTCACCAGCAGAGTGACGGGAGATCACTGTTGATCTAAGTGCTGGAAAGGAGGGGGGGGGGGCGCGGGCTGAGGACAGAACCCACTGTCACCACCAGTCTCCCCCGCTGTCACCACCAGTCTCCCCCGCTGGCCACACAAACACGATTCAGTCAGGAGGAGATGCAGAAATAAAAACACGCAATGCCTACTGCACGCACACACACACACACACACACACACACAGGCACACTTGATCACGCACGCATCCGTCTTCCCACGCACGCTGTACAGTACACGACGCACAAGCCCCAAACACGCGAAATGAACCGTTAAAAACACTCGATAAAAGCACAGTATGGTATTAAAAAAATAATTGCACATGTATAGACAAGATGGAGGAAGCACAGTGAGTGGAGCAGTAGCATGGGCTGAGGTGAGCATGGCAAAACAAAAAAAGGACACAGTACATTCAGTAAAAAAACAAACAAACAAAAACAAAACAGGAAAACAAAGGCAAGATTCAAATAAAACCACTGAATAATCAAAACACCTTTTTTTTCCAGTCATTGATTTAAAAGCTCACTCTGGGGTGCCCCAGTCCTACAGTAGTCCCAAACTGGCCTACGGAGAGCGAGCTTGGTCAGTTGTGTCGATTTTAATTGTTTTCTTGCTTTATTTAAAATCAATGTTCACGTCTACATCTCTACAGACCTGACTTCAGAGCGTCAGGTGGGGGAGGAGTGGTTGGGTGCAAGTCTTCCATAACCTGACATGAGAACACGCACGCACACACACACACACACACACACACACACACACACACACACTCACGCATAAAACACACAGAACGCATTCTCACTCCTATCACCCCCGGGAACAGGATTTTTCTCTTCAGCTCAGCTTAGCACACAAAGTACACCCCTCGTCTGTACAAAAGCAGCCTCTGGATTCCGGATTCGTCTGCGTGTTTCTCCTCGCTTCTTCTATTCCTTTTTAATTTTATCACTTCTTCTTCTACTTCTTTTGAGAGTTGAGCAGTTTGTCTGCCTCAGGGTACATTGGGTACTTCACAGTCTCAATTTTCTCTTTGACCTTATAGGAAGGGTAGAGGCCAGTGCGACCCAGTTTGCGGTTGATGCCTTTGGAGTATCCATTCCAGTGGTTGCCCGCCACGCCGATCACGTCGCCAGGCTCCAGGGGAATGTCTTCGCTGTTGCGTGGCTGGTGGGGGTAGATGGCGATCTGGTTGTGGGCGTTTTGACCTCCGAAGTAGTAAATATCATCCAAAGAGTAGAAGAAGGAGGAAGCGTCCGGGTGCAGCATCTGCATGATCTCGTACGCCACGCGGCAGACCTGCCGCAGAAACAGATGCGAGGATTAACTTTATTTTAATAGAAGAAATGGCACTGACGACACAGCTGTGGAGGGACGGCTGCTACTAAGGTGGTTAGTTGTTCATCTCTATTATTATTACTGCTGTCACATCCGGTGAGCGTGGACTCACCTGTGAAGAGAAGGTGCAGACCAGGAAGTCGGTCTGTGACAGGAAGTGGATGTCCAGGATGACTCCTCTCAGCGAGTTCTCGGTGTAGCGGTTGTGAAGGCCCGCCGACCACGAGATCGAGTTATCGCTGATGAACTCGTAGTCTGGATACCTGCAGGGGCCGATAAAGGAGAAAGGCTCAGTCACATCCACGAGACAGGAGAACGTACTAGACGTACCAGTCAGACATGCACACATAAACACACTCTGCTCAAAACTGACTTGGTCTTGGCCTCCTGCAGCAGCGACGGGTCGTCTGTGGCAAGATAAACCCGCTTTTTGTCGATATGGACACGTCTGGCCAGAAGCTGGAACTGCTCCTCCACATGCAGCATGTATTCTTCTATAGGATGGAAGGCCGCCTCTGTCCCCACCTTATCAGTCCTCCTAACATGGACTCTACAGACAGACGGGCACAGGCGGGGTCACAAACTGGCCTTATGTCGAACAATGGTAAACAGGAAACTTTTCATTAAAAGGATGCTCTGCCTTTTTGTTGGCTCTCCTACAGATTTCTGATTAGGTTGGCGTTTGCCTCCTAAGCCACAGGGAAGCTACGCTGTGTTACGGTGCTGGAACTCACTATACAGTAACACACAAGCTCACCGGATGAAGAGAATTCATTAGTGCTAAAGTCCATTCATCTGATTTGTTCAATATTAGCAGGTATTTACACTCGATGCATTCTTTGTTGGAAACATTTTTTGTTGTCAGTAATACATGTACTGTTTGTTCATGCTCTAAAGTTTTTCTAACTGAAAGTCATGCAATACACAATCTGAACAATAGGAGACTGCACGAGCCGACTACATAAACAGTTACATTTCTAAATAACTTATTTTATTTAGGCTCTGTGATTAGTTTCTCTCCTTTCGGATTAACATTTCTCAAAACTAAGAGATCATTTAGGATGTAAAAGCTCAATACTTCTTCTATACTATAAGCTGCTTTCAAGCTAAAGCCAAAGATAAAAATTACAAACATTTTACATACATATTATCATCTCCAGTAAGAAATGACATCTTTTCTTTTCAGTGGGTGATTTGCAAATGAATCGTAACTGAGGGGAAACAAGGTGGTGGTGAATCTTTGACTGCTGGTAAACTAATCACAACAAAAAAGACCTTGCTTGTGTAAAAACATACAGCGTTGAAGTTAAAAAGGATTGATATTGATGTTTTTTTTTCTTACCGACAGAACCCTGCTATGACAGCAACAGTAAATTCATATGTTTAATACCTGATCACAACAGTGTTTCATTTTCCTGCCAAAGTAAAATTAGGCCTCTTCATCCCCAAAAAGCAGAAAGGCACTTAAACTAAAATGGCATTTTTGTTCCTGTTGGTATGAACACAAACAAAAAATGATGGGATAACAAAAAAGAAGAATAAACAGGAAAGAGAAAAAGTAAACAGTATGTGTGAGAGAGAGAGCTTGAGAAATGTAGGGAGACAGAAAGACGGACAGGAAGAGAAATCACTAACACAGCTGTAATTCTTTTCGTATCCTTGTCATCACTTCCAGTAGCGAGGACAAAGAGAGAGTGCTGTCACTGGGTGTGTGCATGAGGAAACCGAACAAAGGATGGGTAAAAACGGAAACATTTCTGCCTCTGACACCACATCAAGCATCTCTGCAGCTGATGGACGACGAAACTGATTTATTTTACCCCAAACTATTCAATTACAACACCAGCCAGTCACATCTGCATCGTGACTCGTGGCCTCCAGGAGCGAATCACATTTTAAAATCTCCGTGTTCATATGCTCCCACCTGGGAGCGGCTGGGAGTGCAACCAGCTGTCAACTGTTGGCCAGGGAGCAGCTCTGCCGGAACTTTCAGGGTCACCAGGCTCTTAAGACGCACCTTGGGGGGAAAATATTAGTCTGACCCTAACCCTTCCCCGATTCAGCATTTACCCCCCTGAGATTCAAACACCTCCTCTGCCCTAAAGGCTGCTGTAACTCTTCAGTGAAAGGTAGAGGTAGCAAAAGCAAAAGGGAACGATGCAAATGTTCAGGGAGAGAGAATAAAGAGCCTGTAGCTAATTTCTAGCACTGGCCAGACATCAATCAGTGACTGCTGGGGATGCTCGCCGGAGAAAGAGCCCCTTTATTTACGTGGCAAATTAAATCCGAAGAATGGAGGTGAAGACAGCAGGGTGAGAGGTGTCAGAGTCCTCCATTTGTTTCTTTCTCTGTGTCCAGACAGAGGTCCTGACTCCAGGCTTTACCGTCCTTTGTCAGACTCCCTCACTCCAGCTTCCGGGCTTCCTTCGTGTCTGCTGTTTATTGTTCCTGTGCACCCTCTTTGCGAGCAGAGCGGCGGAGGCCACGCTGAGGCACTCTCCCACCGTCCGGTGGGTGTGAAAGCACACATTAAATACATCAAACACGCCTACACTAGAAACAGCGAATGTTGATTCCAGCAAAATGTCACACTAACATATAGTCAGAATAAATTTGTTTGAGGTCGACCTCGCTGCTCTGGCTGCCCATCAGCTGCTGATGAAGAAGAATCCAGCAGCTCTGGGCTACACGGCTTTTGAACTTTAACTTAGATTAGCATTTGAATAATTACAAACCAGCTCATAGCGCATGAATACACAGGCTGTGGAATCTCTGCTTGTGCAACGTGCAATTTGACATGAAGTTGTCATTAGGAGTCACCTCCACTGTTCACGGTTTCAGATGAACGATAAACGAAAGGAAAATCCAGGATTAATAAGATACTAAATGACATCCAGCAACGCGTTCCTGCTCCACTGCACAGAAAAGCAGAGACTCCGCTGATGGATGAACACTTCTAAAAGGTATTCCCTCGTTTGGTGTTTTAGTTAAGGCGGTGAAGAGCGCCGTCTGACACGTCACGCTGAAATCTCCCTCAGGTGCTCTGCTCTAGCTATTGAGGTAGTCCTCGCACGTAACGCTGTAACATGTTGGTGGGCGCACATTGTTCACCGTTAACATGATGCAGTGTCGAGAGATTTGTGGGTACCTGTTGCGGTACAGTCACGTGTTTGCCACCTTAAATGCTGATTTCATTTATTAAGCCTAACCCTAGCCCTATGTGGAGAAGTAATTGCCCCCTAAACCTAATAACTGGTTGAGCCACCCTTAGCAGCAACAACTGTAATCGGGCATTTGCAATGAGTCTGTCGCATCACTGTGGAAGAAAGTTGGCCCATTGTTCTTTGCAGATTGTTTTAATTCAGTCACGCTGGAGGATTGCATTGGATTTTCGAGCAACGGCCTGTGAAAGGTCAAGCCGCATCATTTGAATCAGCTTTAAGTGAGAACGTTGTCTAGGCCACTTCAAAACCGCCTGTTATCTCAGGTTATCTTTGTGTTGTTTTTAAATATGTTTGCTGATCTGAATCATTGAAGCGTGAAAAATATGCGAAATGCATTTTGAATTCAAGTCTTACACGAGCTAATGTTCATAGCTTTAACAACAGATTAAATACTTGCAGGAGTGTGAGTTCAGCATCTTTTAGGTCACCGTTTTGATTTTAACAGCATATTCAAGCTGTAAACACGACAAAGATGAGGTAACTATCATGTCTGTGTAAATAGGCAACAGCTAACTTACAGGTGCTTAGTACAATGTTGTGTTTGCAAGCAGATGCCACCTGCTGTATTTTATTGTAAATTTGATTCTCGTGAATACAGCTCACTTCAGAGTCTGTCATCATCTTAATAATATTAAGAAAGTGAGTATAAAGGTGATAAAATGCTAATTAGTTGCTAATTATACAGCAGAGTTGCTCTAAGTGAGAAAAACGATAAATTCCCTTAAAGGATTTCGACTGACAATAATTTTTTCCTTAAAATCTGTTTTAAACCCGACAATTATTCTTTAGAATATATTCTAATCAGTATTTTACACCGTGGCTGATACGGTGATCACTTTGATTAGAAAATACACTGAAAGATAAACCTGACAAGTTACGCAGAACAGTGAAATCACCATTGGTAACAGCATTGCCATGGCGATAAGACCACTGTAGTAGGAGAAATAGAAGAAAAAGCAGCACATTATTTATCTGTCTGTGCTAACATTAAACAGCATTCGGTGATGGCTGGTTTTAGCGGGCGGCTTCCAGCCTTCCTGCAGTTCGTGTCCTGAGGGAGAAACAGCTAGAGAGCAGCGTGGTGGGTTGCCGGGTATTCTGGGGACATGCTGCCTTTCTATTGTTCCTGATGCTCTCTCCATCACCGTCTGCGTCAGCGCTGCTCTCTCAACGTCCTCTGAACTTCTTCTACACATCACATTCAACAGTCAAATCCTCCCCCTGCCACTCACACACATGCAGTATATGGCCTCCCCCCTACGGGGCTGACAGGAGTCGACAGGCACTTTGTTGTGACATCAGCGCAGAGTGGATTGGATGTACAGTACAAAGAGATGAGGAAGAAGGGGCAAAAGGGAAAAAAACTTTGTTCTACCCAGTGCTTCATTTCAATAACCCTTTCCCCACTGAGGTAGAGGGAGTACAGGATTGGATGCATGAGTATGTGTGGAGGGGAGGTGGAGCCTGAAACATAAAGTGATGGAGCAAACTAGGAGAGCAAGAGAACTGTGGATACAGATCCACACCAGGGGATGAGTGTGAAATGGAAAAAAAAAGTACATTCTTGGAACAGAATGAAGATGGAGGAATGATCACAAATCTGAGGATTTGAGAAGCTCAGGCAAAAAAAAAAAGTTGGAATGAGTCACAGAAAAGGGAAGAAAAAGGAGGGAGGAGAGTCAAAGAGGGCTGGGATGGAAGAGATGGCAGCTGCTGAGGTGATGAAAGGCAGAGGTAAAAACCAAAGAAAAAAGCGTCTGAGGAAAGGGAGATAGAGAATGACAGAGAGCAAAGCAAGAGGGAGTTGGGAGAGGCAAAGAGAAGGAGAGCAGCGACGATCGCTCGCAGCCAAATGTAGAGAAGAAGGTGAGAAAAAGAAGAACTACGAAGGGCAAGAACCTTGTACTGAGACTACGAACAGACAGATGTGAGCGGTATGAAGGGCATGACGGAACCGAATCAGGCTGACTTCACACACCTTCTTTTACCAGACGGGTGGAGTTAGCCTCGTGGGACAGTGCAGAAACTTAAAGTACGTAAAAGTCATTACTTTCCCATGACTGACAGTCGTTATGAGCATTGTCCTCGTACGTTATATCCTCCCTCCAAAAGCCAGACCAACCACTGTTGTTTGATCCAGGTACGAAGCGCTGCTTCAAGAATTATTCATGAGTCAAGAGAGGCTGGCAGACGGCGCACAAATGTGACAGAGAGACAGAGAAAAGTAAACAAGTAAATAAATGGCTAAATGTGTTTAACCCATTTTCTTTTTTAGAAGCTGCTATCAAATGCGGCTTGCAGTACTGGGACTGTACACACTCCCTCAAGGAGTGGTCCTCATGGGAACCGTTGGGCATTATGTAAATGTGTTGCACCGGACCAAAAGAATATCCAAGTTGGTTTGTGAAAACAGAATCTCCGGAGACGGCACAAAGCCCTCACAATCAAAACCCATATGAAAGACTCAAAAACGACATCGTATTTTGGACAGCTGTTATCATCTCGTCTGTGTTTGATGTTTTGTGGGTCTGTTTGTGGGACGATGATGCTACTGCATGGATCGCCATGTTTGCTACTGAAATGTGCATGCTCCTCGGGATGCATGACAGCTGTGTGCAACAAGTGTCTGCGAGCTCTGCCAAAGCGAGGGCTATTACGACCGACATAATGTGGGGCCCAACCGTTTCCATGCTTTAAGCGATAAACGAACAAAACATATAATTGGCCACAGAGACAGGACTTGTTAGTGGGATCGTTTGATTGTTATTGTCGGTCTTCGGGGCAACTCATGCGATTTGTGGACAGTAGACTACAGCCATCCTTATCCGTGAATGGACAACGACTAATGAAGACAGCTGTCCAGTACTCTGATAATTTATATGCAGTCATATCTCATTAGTGTCTGGTTTGCATTCACTGATGTCAGTAGTGTTTGTCAGTAGTGAACTTAGTATACTACAAATATCAGCTGAGTATAGGATATTAGTGGATCCTTAATCAAGGCAGTATCAGAAAAAAGAGAAAAATTAAAAATTCAATAACCCAAAAAACTCTGCTATCGAATTACATAACTTTAATACTATTGTATTAACCTCATATTAACCTCCCTCAAAGCAGTTTATTTCATAGCCTGTGTTTTTTTCTCATTCTCCCTTCTGTTTATTTTAATTGTAAAGCATGCTTTAAATATGCAAGCTCTACTGTAGAGAAAAGCTATAGAAGCCATTATTACTTATTATCACAGAAAGATGAAGTGAGAAGCGGCAGGTGAGTGATCTTACCCAATGATGGGATGTTTGAAGCCCAGCTTGGCGGTGCTCTGCTGGATCTCCTTCTCCAGCCACGCTTGAGGACGCACCAGGTACTTCACAAACTGAGACACCCACCAGACGGAAGGGTCACCGTGCAACCGCTGCAGGCGTGGGGCCAGGTCTTCGGGGATCGCCAGGGGCAGGTATGGGGGCCGAGGGTGGAGACTGTCGACGATGGGCAACTCCACAACCTGCACGTCTTTATCATGGGCCTCTCCTAGAACAGCGGGTAGAGGATGAGACACGTGAGGTTCAACATTTCATGTCATTTAATCTTTGGCCCTGTTGAATGGCCTAAACCTGCACATGTGTACATATATATGAAATATTCATATGAAAATCTCCTACATTTTGATGCAGTGTTATATTGCTGGAGCGATATTTCAGTATTATTCCCCAGGCAGGTTCCCTTCTGTAATACAAACCCAAATCCCTCAACCCCTCAGAGTCTAGCTCGTGTGACTGACAGCTGCTCTTTGCTTGTTCTCGCTAAAAGGCCACGGTAAGCTCTTTCCTATCACCACTGTGTAGGCCCAGAGGCTGAGGCAGGAGTGGTGGTCTGGTATCAGCCCCTTCAGGCTGTATCCTGCATGGCAGCATACCTGGGAAGAGGGGTTCAACAGGACTGATCATGAAGGTCGCATCTCTGAGCAGCAGAAATCACACACACACACACACACACACACACACACACACACACGTACCTGACGCACACCAACATGTGTGAACAAAGATGGAAAAATACACCTGCACCCACAAAAAGGTGAATAAAGGTGGCCCAGCAGTCACTATTAAGGGGGATCCAAATCAAATAACAATGAAAATGTGCATGCACAAAGGCGCACACGTGCACACAAAGAACCCCGGCTAATCTCGTCTCACCAGAAGGGACATGCCTGGCAGACACAACCTTCACTCTCCGTCTGTCTTGAAACCCAAAGAGTTTTTTTGTGTGCGTAAACCCCGATTTAAGCAAAAACAAATGTGCAGCTCATGTTCTGTGAGACTGAAGTGGCTTTTCTAACTGCCAAAGACGGGCCCTAATACAGCTGCAAACACAGCCTTCACAGCACACTTCCAAATAAATGGCATAATGAGTCATTAAAAATGGCCTTTCATAGAAAGGGAACATAAAAAAAACATGTTAGAAACAAGGACAGAAACAGAGGCTTCCAATTGTGTGAGTGTACGCCGCTGCATGAACTGAATATAAATTGGTAAAAGCATTAAATATTGAACAGAAAAAATATTCCCAGTCCCGTCTTTGCTTATATAACAGCATTGGCATGATTCACATAAGGGGAAATGGGTCTGCACTTCTTGGCACAGACGTACAGACGATGGCAGTATGTTTCCTCCCACAGCTACTTAATGAGATCACAAAGCTTTTCTGAATTTCTCCGCATATATTTTCTGTATGTAGAAGAGCTTAGAACAGCACTGCGCCGACACAGAATTCCCGTATAGTTCTTTTCTCCTATACTTTTTTTTCCTAAACGAACGATGGATTGTGAGCTTAAAATATTCCAAGATTAACATATCTATGAAACGACGCACAAACACAGAGCAGCTCTTCCCTCACATTTAAGATGGCGCTTATGAACTTGGAAACCTCTTGTTCCAGGCGGTACACGGCAGGGAACATTACATTTCTCCTGCTTCTCTCTGACTCACGAGGCAGTAATATCTAAACAGAAAACTTCAAAGGAATACACGCTCTCTGGCAAATTAGCCCTCTGATCAATGAACCTTTGATTTTCCCTTTGTGAGTTCAACATTTTGTCTCTTACCAGGTGTGAGATGGTGGTCGGGTGATGGCAGAAATGTGTTTTTAATGCCAAGAATAAAGCATTATCAAGTACTTCAACGTGGCATTAAAATGGCTACCGTGGCGTTAGATGAAATAAGAGTGGTCAACTTTAAAAAAACCTTAAGAATTATAATCTAGAAACGGAACTGAATATAACTAACTCATAATTGGTGCTTGTATTTTAGAAGAAGTTGTGTGTCAGAAGTTAAATCTACATATTGTATTGGCACTGTTACAAAAAATACAAGAAAGATGTGGTGAGTTAATCTGTAATTATAGTTCCTAACAAGTTTGAACAAAATTTTCCCGCATTTCAGATTCAGACGTTGTTTATATCATCAGCTTTGTATATAGACGTCGCCTCATCGTCTGACCATGTAAAAAACATTATGATTAGATTTCTTAAAAGACAAATACACCTAGAAAGTGTCCACAAAGTGCTGGTGGCGTTTCAAGATGATGCAGCAGAGCTAGGACGGTAAGGATCCATGAGTTAGCATCCTGAGGTAGCGGAATGTCCTGGCATTCGGGCCCGATTTACAATCCTTTATCATCCTGAACAAATGTGCATGCGAGGTGAAACACTGTTTAACCACAAAATAAAATAGAAAATAATAAAGCCTGAGCTGGCACAATCCAAGGGAACCTTATTTAGGCCAGTGTCTGGTGCAATGAGGCGAGTGGTGTTTGCAGAGAGGCGGCTGTGAGCAACCAGATGGCGTATATGGATCTGTAGGAGGCTGTTTATAAGGACACAGAGGAGGACATTAGAGGACACATAACTGGGAGGAGAATAGGAGAGGAAAAGCCCCCAAGATAAGAAGGAAGAGCCCAGGAGAGCACGAGTCAAATGAAGCGATAGGAGAAAGCTGAAAGGATGCAATGACGAGGACAAGAGGGCAAACGAGCAAAAAGGCGAGAGAGAGGTAGGAAGCGAAACCTACAAATCATCACTGATCTCCGTTTAAAATGCTTTGGTTCTGTCAGCTTAGCAGATGCAAACACACTTGTGCTGTGGCAGTATCCATTAATCACATTAAAATCAGTAGTTCAATTCATACATCTGTGCAATCTCATTCATAACGGATTCTGCTACCTTCGCTTTAGTAGGGAGATCCATTTCCCCCAAACAAGCACATCGATCTCCGCTCTGAGGCACTCTGCTCTGCACCCGGTATACAAACGAACTGCCTTATGGTTGAACATGCGGTTCATTATGGACACGCCATGCTGGTGCAGAATACTAATACCACACATAAATAAGGAAAATCCAGTGGCTCTGTGATGCCGTTCTCTCTGCTGAAAGCACTGTGGTGCAGGTATAATATTTAGCATTGTGTGGGCATTAAGAGAAGGACCAACAGCACTGGTAACAAAACAAAAGAAAGGTTTTAGTAATCAGGATCAAATGTTGATGTCCAAATGGATTCATGGCCGGGACATGTGATGGACGATAGTCTGTGCTAAAACTCGTGCCTGCGATGGAGAGAGACACGAGTCATCTTTCGTTACTACATCACAGTGATGAAGACTTTTCTCTGTGTAGGAGACGCGATGAATCGAATCTGTGCAGGGAGACTGCAATAACACATCGTGTACAGAACCTCTGCAGACGTGATTCCCTCCCATTTCTCTCCGTCTCAGTCGCTATAGGCAGAAACCTATGAAATCTGAAGTCACAGGATTTCCTGGTAATAAAGCCTTCGCGCTGTCACCCGCTGCTGCTGCTACACTGGCCGCCAACGTGCTTTAACAGAAATTTCATAGCCCTGCTTAGCCAGAGAGTTCACACTTTGTTTTCGCTGTAACAGCACAAAAGACAAGTCTGCCGGGATATATATATATAATTTAACTGGAATAGTCCAAAAATCTGAAGGGTTTTTCCTATAATTTTTAGAACAATTGCTGCTGTGGCTGTGTGTAGTACACAGCGGTGAAGGCGGCCTGGTAGCTCAATGGGATAATGTGGTTAGGTTGTGGGTTCGAACCCCGTCTGAGTCCCTGAGTTAGACACCCAGTGCTAGCTCCTTGTAAGTCGCTCCTTGTAAGCAAAGTAAAGCAAAGTGGTGCTGCTGAGGACCTACCCGACCAGTGTCCACTCGTCGCCCCGGAGCGGTCGGTGCAGGTGTTACTGACAGGCAGGAAGACCGTTTCCCATCCGCCGGGGGCATAGCGCCAGTTGTGAGACTCCAGGATGAGCGTGCGCTGAGTGCCGTAAGCGATCATGAAGCAGTAGACGACGTGGTGGAGCTGGCAGCCGTAACCACAGCCCTTGTTGATGTTGCACACCAGCTTTCTCGCCTTACTGCAGTCCGTGGGGTTCTAGGAGGAGAAGAAACAACGTCTCAACATTTTTTATTGCTTGACCTTGGTCTTGTATCCCTCAAAGCTCTGCTCTCTGACTCGTAATAACACATGGCTCATATAGTTTTTGTTCTCCTTACCTGTCTGTCTGTTAGCTGCTCACTCGCCACCTGCCGTAACCTGGTAATTCCTCCCTCACCATCTTTTTTCCACCATTTTTATTACTATCAAAATGAGCAGAATGGGTTTGTTCTTGGCATTCGTTGCTAGAAACAACAAATATCGCTGGCCTTTTCCTTTACCTTCTTTTACCCCTGAACTCCTTTTTGTTTTTTGCTTTGTTCCGGTTTTATTATGTATTTTAATAAATCTCATTATTTCTCATTTCCCTCTTACTCTCCTGCCCTTATTTTCTACCATTCTCTCCTCCCTCCCCCCACTCTGTGATCCTCATCCCACACATTCCCTCATTATCATTCCTCATCTCATGAATTTGCTGTAATTTCAAACAAAGTCTGCGCGGCACAAGGACCAGGACTTCTCTATCTGCATGAAAACATTAAATAAATATTTTAAAAAAAAGGAAACCAGGAGTGTGACACATGCTGTGCTGTTGATGAGTTGCTGGGAAGATAGTGATTCGCTCGGCAGCCGGTCTGAGCGACTCAGCAATGCTCGTGCCAACCAGCTTCCTAAAGAGCAATTACTGGCTGATGGGAGTGTTTTCCTCATTAGGCTGCTGCAGCTGTGGATAGTTCACAGTAATCAGGCCGCCCGGCACCCACCGGCTAATACTGCCTATCACACACAAGTAGGAGAGGAAGAGGAAGAGAGGGAGGAGGAGGAGGAACAGAGAGGGAAGTGAAGAGGAAAACAGATGAAAGAGGATAAAAAAGAGAGAGAGGAGATTAAACGAAAAGGAGGACAGGAGGCAACAGAAGAGAGGGGCAACAAGAGGTAACGGAGGGAGAGGAGAGAGATGCGGAGAGGCTCCTCTGGGTGCTGAAAAATGATTACCACCAGCGCCGTTCAGAGTACAGCAGCCGCTGAGCTGACAGGAGAAGCCACACAGGTATTTCTTCTGAGTTACAGGGTCCTCCTTCTCTACTGTAAGCGAACCTACAGCACAGCACTGATCATTCGCAGCGGCGCTCAGACCGTCTGAGCCACTGTGTCTGTGTGAGATCTATGTGTGGCGTGACCCGCGCGGCACGGAGGCCACCGATGGATCCCAGGTTGATGGTGATGAGGCCGGAATGACTCTGAAATGCCGAGAGAGAGTCCGCTCAACGATAATGACCGCAGATGCGTGAACAAAGGCTGCCTCTAAGTACCGCTGTGGGTTAAGCGTCTGTTTGAATGATCCGCTCTCTGAGCGCGAGACACAGAGTGCTCAGATCAGAGAGACCACCGTTACGTTGTTTATGTAGGAAACGCGGCTGAGAACAGCTGGACGTGAGAAACTGTCAGTTGTCACGCTCAGGTAATTATGCACTGTGATGTCCAGAGTGGAAAACATAAGGAGAGATGAAAGGAAGCTGCACAAAGCTGTGTTTCAAGTCATACTCCACCTCATTTTGTGTAGGCAAATGCTTCGCCACTCTCTCACGCTTGGCTTTACACGCAACATTGAGCTGTATATGTAAACGTATGTGACAAGAATTGGTTGCTACAGCCGCCTGTTTTCATTACGTGGAAGGCGACAATCACTACTGGCTTCAAAAATCACTTTACGACCACAGCGATATATTCACACACTCAGCAGATATGGCCCAACATCCACAGTCTCCACTCCGACTCGTCCCAAAGGTGTTCCATCTGGTCGAGGTCACGGTTCTGTGCGGGCCGGTCAAACGCGGTCACCGATGTCCTCGTGGACATTGCTTTGTGCACCGAATACATTGATTCGGTGGCGGTGAGCCAATACTTCTGACTATCTAGTGTGTGTTGTGGTCTCCGCCAGCTCATTTGTTGCCGCCACGTGTGGGGATTATAACCTTAAAGCACAGAACACACTCGTTGACTCGTAAATGATCTGGGGAATGCAGCATTCAAACGCCGAAGATCAAAAACGCGATCTTGTTCATTACTAAATGTTTCATAGCACAAAAAGAGATGAAAAAGCATGCCCACCAGAAATCCATCTGAGGAAGCCAGTCGTGTTCGCTGAATGTTGTGAGTGGACAGATGGAGCACACGCAGAGATGGAGTTGGTTTAACCAGCAATGAAGGTGCGGGTGGCAGAAGCAGACGGATAAGGAGGAGGAGCCTGTCGTGTGTGTGTGTACACATATGAATGTATGAGTGAGTGTCTGAGAGAGACAGCGAGACACACACACGCACAGCATTTCTTTGCGTATGCATGCGTGTGTGTGTGTGTGTGTGTGTGTGCCTGCCGACTGGCTGTCTAGGTGAATCCATCTGTGCAGAAGTCTGCGTGTGTGTGTGTGTGTGTGTGTGATGAATTAGTGATGGCAGCTGGTGGAGCGGTGTGATCCCTCAGCAGTGGTGACAGCAGCTGTTAGTGGTGCTGTCTCCGCCCAGCCAGACTGACTGGGTCCTCTTCATCAAACACACCGGCTCATTAATGCTGCAGGGCCCGATGCCGCGTCGCAGTGCCCCACCTGACAGCACCAGTGGCGGGAAAGGGTGAGCCGGGTTGCTATGGGGCCAGAGGATGCATCCTGAGTATCAGGTTGTGTGTATGGAGCCGTGAGCATACAGCAGAGCTCCCCGAGTCTGTGTGACTGTGTGTTTCTCTCTGCCTTTGTCATGTGCAGTTGCTTTTCCATTTCCACACATGCGTGTCTGCCGATCTGTCACTTTGCATGTGTGTCTGTGAATCTTGGCGCCTGTGTGTGTGTGTGTGTGTGTTTATGTAAGTGTGTCACTAAACCGCTGACAAGCAACAAGAATGGTGCTCGTCAGATCTGACTGCTGAGACAGTCTGCTATCCCACCCCTCACCTGCTCCTCGTGGAAACTGATGCCGACAGTTACGGATGGTGCAAATGAGACGAGCGTGTGAAAGACGTTCTCAAAAACACATATGCGCATTTGTACGTGCGAGGAAAACATTTGCATGAACGCTCACGATGTATTTATGTATGCGTACATGTAACTGTGTACATGACTGTGTGTGTGTGTGTGTGTGTGTGTGTTAGAGAGAGAGAGAGACAGAGAGAGAGAAGTTGGTAAAGCAGCAGGAGTGTCTGGAGATACCTGTAGGTAGGTGATTCTGTTCTGGACTAAATCCGACAGGTCTTTAGCCTCCTTCATTCTCCACTCGCCCACGCCGTCTGCCTGGCTGAGGTAGTACAAGTCTGTCATGATGGACCTGCAGACACACACAAATGTGTATGTTCAACATGTTATTTAAAACGGAAACTATTTAGCAAGAAGCCGTTTTCTTTACCATACAGACAAATGTTTGCGTTAAATACTCGAGGCTCATCATGATTCATCATAATTGTACTACACAATATAAAGAAACTCAATTAGTCACTACTTGATCAGGTCAGGTCTAAATTGTCCCAGATTTAATATCGCTATCAGCTCTCATTACATGGTGCATCTTAATCACTGTAGCAAAGAAAATTGTGTTTTTGATGCATAAGGGTGCGAGAGACGGCCGCTACACACACACATGAACTGGTCGTACTTACTTTTTAGAAAATAAATGTATTTATGCCGGGTTCAGGTTTCTGAGGTTCTGTTTGTAATTGTCATTTCAGGCTGTGTCAGACGATCAAGACCACTGCAAATCAATGATTTCGCTTTTTGGCAACAAATTTCCAAAAACTTGGTTATAAAGTGATGATATACCTTTAATTTACCAAAATCAATGCAAAAAGTGATTTTTGAGTTTCTAGAAAACGAACTATATTAAAAGATAAATAACATTAATTCCATCATAGACGATTTTATGGCGAACCCCACTTGCATATAGATGCATTGAGGTTACACAATCTTCCATTATTGTTTCAGTAATAACAGAGGCATTTATTTCATTTATTTCCCAGAAATCTTATGATTCTGTTAGTAAACTGAGGAATAGTGTGATTTGTGTATGCCAGCAGCTGAGAGATTTTTAGGCCAATCCCCTGGCTTTAAAAAAAAAAAAAGAAGAGCTCTGCAAAAGAACATCCACTAGACAGCATATGTTAACAGTATACTGTGTGTTCAACGTTACCATGGCTCAACATGCTTTTGGGATATTTATAGAAAAAAAAAAGTCATTTCTGTCATGCTGACTGATGACAACAACATCTTTCTGGTTATTTAGCTCTTTGGATTAGGTCTGCCATCTGCAAGCCTCTGACAGCGAATTTGTGTATGTGTCACACACTGCCAAATATCGTGACCATCCCACTTATGAACATGCCCAAAAGCTCTGATATGTGCAGCTAGGGGCAGATGCAGACACATCCCTCTCTCTCGAACACACACACACACACACACACATACGCAAGCTTCATTTATTAGTCAGTTCTTCTTTGACCCAAATCAGTCACAACTCGTGTGGCAAACAGTTTGTATGCATTCATGCCGACAAGAGAAAGTAAGTGAACCCTTTGCAACGATCTGCGTTTGACTTTAAAAAGTTGCCAGATTTAATTAAAAAAAAAAATCTACATGAACTAATAATAAATGAGATGAATCACTTTATTTTTCTGGTCCACACTGAGTCATTCAAAGAGTTGAAAACGTTATGTGAACCTCTCCACCAATGGTATTAACAACATCTGACTTAGTTACGAGTTGGCAAACATGGAATTATAGGACATTAATTTACATACAACGATGTAAAACACTAGTTAGTTTTTACTTTACAAGAAGCCTCTGTTGTGACTAATGCCTTCCAAAAAGTGTCTAAAATGATCTATCTGCATAAAGCTGGAACAGGCTTAGACTTTGGATAGGATTTTAGGTGTTTATCAGCACATACATATGAACTGATCCCAGGAGAGTATTCATACCAAATATCACATTGTAAGAACAGCACAATATTTCTAGATATGGCTGTAATGAAGAGAAGTCCTGGAAAACATCTGGAGGAACGAGAAGCAGTTGTCTGAGGTTGATGCTGCCACTTCTAATCTTTAATGGGTGCGTTCAATGAAGGCACAATAGAAGTGTTTGTCTGGTATTAGCTTAACCACATTGTTTGTCTATTACAGTACGCGTTTTTAAGTTAATTTGATGTCACAGTTTGTACTACACTATAAAAGATGTTAAATGGCAGCAGCATGGAGCTCGTTCTTTTGTAGATATTCCATTCCTCACTGCAGACATTTAAACTTTGGACCATTAAGTTGTCTGGCAGACCTCTATCAACCTTCACACCACTTCATTTCAGCCCTCTATAAAACTTTGTGAAAAGAAAGCTCTATATAATACAGTTATCATTTTCACTGGGAGCGCAGTACAAGTACGTTTTTAATGTATGTTGTTAATGTGCTGTATTTTTATTCAACTTGGGAATTTTTCAAGACTAAGACCTGAGCAGAATTTAAATAAGGGAGCGGTGCATTTATCTGAATGAAACATTTCATTGCTTTTTTAACCTTTGCCCCTATCTCTGCTGCTTCCCCAAACCTTTGCCTACAGCACAGCTGAGATGTGTGTGTGTGTGTGTGTGTGTGTGTGTGTGTGGAGTGAAGAATCATTCTTCAGAAAGCTGCTTAGGCAGCAGTGACTAAGACAATGTGTCCTGTAATCCACTTCAGCGGGATTATAATGTAACACCAGGCTGCTCCTCACTCAGCTGTGTGGAAGTCTGCCATGGAGGGAGAGGGAGGGCGTGTCTGTGAACTTTGCCCTTTGTTTCACAGTAACTACTACAGGTGCTGCGTTCAAGTCTCAGGCCTACTGTAGTAAATCTCCTCGTTCTGGCCTGTGCCAGTAAACAGTAGCCTGTGAGTCTGTGAATCAATACTGCTTTAAAAACAAACCACCCCCGCCTCTGACACTACCCCTCCAGGTGGCCTAAAGGAGGGTCAACAATGACCCCCAACTCCAGTTTGGTACCTTTATATATAGAACAGCAAGGCAGCGCATCAGCACGGTAAACGTGTGAAAGTGGCTGCTGTCAACTTGCCCACAGGTTTTGTTTTCTTGGTATCCCTGCTGGAACATTTTCCCTTCTGTTACTTCTTTGTTTTGTGTTGTCAGCTTAATATCTGCCCACCTTTCCTGGTGTCCAAGGTCCTGCAGGAGTGTATCTGCGTATTTCTGCCTCTCGCTGGAATCAACATTGACCAATTTTTTCACCTCGCTGCGAACAAAGTACCAGAACTCCTTAACGCCGTTCTCCACCCTCCTCCGCAGCTCCTCCTGAGTGGGGCCTGGGCCTGCGGTGGGGGGTGAGAGAGAACAACAAAACATGACGTAGCCAGTTGGACATTAGAGTATGAGCAAACCGGTGAATTGAAGGATTTGAACGAGGAGAAACAAGGTGGGAAAGAGGTCTTTAGGAATGTTGAGCTTAGGAAATAACTCATTAAAATGTTCCTCTTTCATACTTTATCCCTAGGTGTTGCTTTGACCTCATTAAGCAGCATTTGATCAATCTTACGCTCACTTCTCTCTCTAATGTGTTTTGCCAGACAGTTCTAAGAACAGGAAGGAGCTCCACGCTCCAACCCAGCCAAACATCGTAGGGTAACCCACATGGATAACACAGTTGCCTGCTCTGGTTTCTGTGGAAAAGAAATTGAGGGAAGCAAGAACAGCCTCAAGCAGAAAGAGAAGGAGAAGGAGGTGCTGGTGTTTTTTTAAACCTTCCCATCTTTCACTTCCCTCCTCACTCCCTCCTTTGGTGGGGAAAAAAAAAGCTGGAGGGTATTTTTAGCTTTTTCATCCCCTGTGGCAAGATGGAAAGACTGACCCTGCGCTGCCCTCCACGCTCACACGTCCTTCTTTATTTGCTCTTTCCGTCCTTTTCCCTCCTCTCTCTCTTCTGCCACTGGGGCTTTCACACTGCATCCACTTCATTCACACATTTCCCCACTCACCTAACAGCTTTCATGCCCCTCTGACCACTGCATACAACAGCAAACACATGCATAACCCATCCCAAGCTGGTTTTCACGCACGCGTACCCGACTCGTCTCCTAACATGTAACATATAGTCACCCCCCCCTCCCACCTTCGTAATTCCAAGCTGTGTGCCCGCAAACAGGCTATCAGGCTGTGTCTTTCTCACCATCTCCTGTGAGTTTCTGGATGCTGTGGATCTTCTGTTTGGCTCGGGTTAGCTGGTCCTCCAGAGAGCGCAGTCTGCCTGCAGCCAGGGATCCTGCTTCTGCCTGACCCTCTGGTATCCTGAAAGAACAGAACATAAGGAGAGTATGTCATGAGTGGGCATGGCAGTGTGTATATGTGGATCAATAGGAGGGAGACAGCGGTACAGGAGAACAACCAACTCTGCAAGCTGCAGATCTTATCCATCACTATCCTCTCTTAAATATGTCTGGTTGAATTCATTGCCTTCACTTAGACCATAAGACACCAGTTAAAGCTTAGAATTAACACTACACTACACTTTTAAAACCGTATATCTGTAGCGGAGTCCTAATAGCCATTAGGAAGATGCAGGAGTTTGGAGACGAACGTTCATCATTTAAACATTTACTGACTAGTTGAGCTCGTATCTTACCAGGATGACTCGATTTGCATCGGGGAGTTTTCAGACTTGAAAAACTGCAGTACAAACGTAGCTGTGAAGGCTGGCGTCTCAAAGTGTTCACCACTAAAAAATGTATTTCATTTGCTTAGACGCCAGAGTAGAGCCTCCCGGAGTCATGTCGCGGTTTATTTATTTGGAGCTCAAGATTATGTAGAGAGCACTGAATCATTTTCTGTGTGATGAAATAATGAAGATGAAAAGAGGAAAGAAAGAAAAGCTTTAATATTATCATTATTCTTATTATTATTATTATTGTCCTTTGAATCTGATTAACAGCTCTGTGAATATTTCATTTAGAGCTGGTGAGTTTGTGATGCACGGCATTTTAACTATGTAATGGACACAGATATAATTCAGCATGGTTGCTGCACTGTTAACGCGCCAGGGGCCATAGCTCTGGAAGCAACACGTTCTTTCTCAGATGTGTGAAGTTACACAGAAAAAAACAAAACAGGTAGGTCAGAGGCAACTGATCACTCCTCGTTTTCCTCGTTATTAGGTTACAGTACGACTGGTCCTCAGGGTTCCTGCTGTCGACACATCTGTGCTCAAACGCATTGCATTCATTCTACAATTAAAAATCTAATCTGCGTGATTGTGCACCATAGTTGAAATGATGTTCAGGCAGCTTTACAGACCACCTAATGCATTCCACATTGTGGCGTGCGCGGTGTTTTTAGCGTTTTGTGAATTATAACTCCACGATAACCAGCGATACGACATGTACGTTTACCACAGTCGTGTGATGACCAACAATGAATAATTAGTGCATGCATGTAATGAGAACAGACCTACATGCTCAGACAGAGCTCAAATTAGCCAAGGAGGAAAAAAAATCTTTCCCACTGACATTATACCAATTCCTCTACATAAAACTATTAGAGATGGAATATGTTTGAATGCACAGGGGCATTGGTGAAGTACTGCACAGACCATGTTAACGAGCCATCAAGGCATGCAAACTCAATTTGCTCCCTGAGTGAGGAACATCAGTTGCTGCCAGGCATAAAGATGAGACTTTTAAAGTTGCAACAGCCTCGGTCCCTGAGAAGCCCTGGTCTCCCACTTCACTGAGCACTAACTGAGCGCTGCGCATCAAAGCCACGGAAATCACAGAGAGGGAAAGAGATGATATTTTTACTTATATTACGTAACCATGTCATGGACGACAACTTCTCCGCACCCGTGTGTAGTATCGCACATACTTGTGCCGTGCATGAATTAAACCCATATTGTTCTCTGTGAAATCCATGGTGTGTTTATTTCAGCTGTGTGACACAGATCCTTTGAAACAAGACCCAGGTGCATTTCCCTTCCTAGTCTGAACTCTAGTATCTATTCTCACAGCTAAGTGTGTTCAAACATTGTTTAAAAACTCCCAAAGGCCATGCCTTAACCTGCTAGTTACACCACCGTACAGGAAACAGGAGCATTTCTCTCAGTGACATCATTTCCCTGGGGTTTTTAAGAGCAGCTAAAAACTGTAACATAAAGCAACACGCAATCTCAGAGAACAAGGCAGAAGAAATAGGCCAGACCAGCACAGGATAATGAGCAGAGACGTGGTGCGAAGGTTAGCCAAAATGCTCCAAAGAAACATGAACTTCTGAGACACGGTGCTGGTGCAGGCAGAACCCACCTGGCTGCACTGGCTGCCACCACCGCTCTCTGTAACCATGGCGTTCACACAAGCTGTGGGGTGAGTGGTGCGTTGGCACTGCAGCACACACATCTTGTTTACATGTTAAGATTTAACATATTCAGAATCACAATCGGCTTCATTCGCCAAGTATGCAAGCGCATACAAGAAGGTAATACAGTGTATGGTCAAAAGAAAACCTATGTGGTAACCTGGGAAGCCATATGCATACATACATAGTAAACAGAATATGGATGGAGGATTGAAAAGATGTAGGCAAAAGGATACAACATGACCACAATTAGATTTCGTAGTAGGTGAAAACATCGAGTGATTTACTGTTCTAACACTGTGGGTATACACACGTGCACAGCACACACAACGCTCGGATCAGGAAAAGATTTGCTCCAGTCTTTCTTGGGAAGTCAGTGTGTTGCAGCAAACCACTTGACTCCAGTAAGTCAAGCTAATAAACCAAAGGAATGTAGCAATGGGGAAAAAAGAAGCGAGTAAAACGTATAGATGGAGCAAAATGTGCTATGGTTGCTCAGGTTTAAATAATCTGTAGGAGCTTCTAAAGATAATATTAGGAACAATGCAAACCCTATAAGAAGAATATTGTGCTTGTGTAAAATGCTGGACGGATGCAGCTATTGTGTTTCTCCCACATTTCCGACTTAAATGGTATCATTCCAAGTAAACCGATTCTAAACGGTGCATATTTGCTCTGGCAACTTTTAATGCCTCCGCACATCCAGAGCCAACCAGATTCGCTCTGAGCCCTACTTGACAGAGATGTCTTGACCACAGACAGCTCCCACGATGGGGTTAGTGTGCAGTGGTGACCCTTCCCTCTCTGAGCCGGAGCAACGCTCGGGTCGATGGGAGTTCAAATGTGAAAGCAGCAGCAGCAGCAGCAGCATCTGTTTGGTGGTGCCACACAGGGTTAAAGCAGCGTTTCGGGATAAATATATCCTCTCTCATTTATCGTGAGCGGACAGTGGCCTCACAGCAACAAACCCTGTGCGTTTTTACAGTTCCCATTTACAGATTTGATGTGACTTAATAACATATGAGGACCCAAACGAGGCAGACCTATGCAAAACGTACCATATGAATGTACAAGCTACTGTTGCTGGAGGCAAACTGTAAAAATAAACAGGGGCACACAGAAAAAGAGTAATTGAGGTCTAATGGTCAGATGCCTGCTCCATTAAAAGACAATTCCACTGAAGCGTGAAAAAACAATTTGTCTCATTCTTGCCCTCTTCTCTATCCGTCCTACTTATGAGTTACATGGGATTGAATATGCAAATCATCCTGTGCATCCTCGTTTTAACTTTCAGATTGCCTCTGACTGGTTGCGTTTACATTTCGGGGTCAATTTAAATAGTGTTAAGCAAGTTATCAGTCGCGAAAATGATGCTTCATTGCCTTTTATCACCTGGTCTCTAAGGGTGCGGTATGATGTCAAACCGCATTGCACCGATGCAGGCTGGACCAACATTATAGCGGACGGCACCTGTTCCCCTCCTTTTTTTATTTGTGTTGCTATTGGTGCTATCCTCACGCCATCCATCACGCCAACCTCCTCTTCGGCATCGCCCCTCTCTCTCTCCTTCTGTTGGCATGCCTGGGGGATCGATCAGGTCCTCGTCACTCAGTCCAGCTGTCAGTCTCACCCCTCAATCCTTGCGATGCCACGCCATCAGGCTAGTGTGTGTCATCGTCTCCACAGGAGTCACGGCTTCGTGCCTGGGGTGACCGACAGCTACAGAGAGGGCGGAGTCAGACAGAGCGAGCTGCTCGACCTCATGCTCACCTCTCATTAATGCTGCTGGACGACTGGTAGGTTGGCACGTTGCCCGTCACTCAAATCACTCACGAATGGCCTGGCTGACCGACTCACTGGCCTGAATATGTTAGCCAGCCAGGTGACACAAAATTGGATCCTTGATTGACAGGTCCATTCATATCACGTGATAATTTGATTTTAAAAGTTGGGAAAATGTGACGGCAAGCGTGAGAAGACTAAATAGTATATAAGTATCTTATGTGTATCCTAATAATCTATAAACATCTCTCCATCACTTCGCATCAAAACCAAATGAAACAACATAAACAAGATACTTTGATAAATATAATGAACGCACAGCGGATGCATCACGTCCACCCAGTCGTCGGTGGTGCGATGACACTAACCAAGTTACATTCCACTGTGAACTGTAAATCAATCTCAATGCAGTGAGTTTCTATGGAGTAACAACTCAACACAAATGTGTAATAATGTCAGTTTTATGGGTTTAAATCTCTCTGAAGTCACTCATAAAAAATGAACGCATGAATGTGAAGGTCAGGTGCCTTGGATGAAACCTTCGTTATTATCTTTTGTCAGCGAGGTGCTTGCAAAGAACTCGAGTCCCTCCACCTCAGACAACATTCAGAGGTTCAGGTATTTTGTTCACATCTGCAGGGCGTGTGAGACGGTGCATTGAGCTCGGCGCGCCTTTAGCTAGTTGATCAGTGAGCTAGTGAGTTGTTACATAGTCAGTCGGTCTGTGGCAAGTGGGGTTTGGCCTGACGCCATGCTTCTGTCAGCAGTTTGGTAGTGAGGCAGAGAAGGAGGGAGCTTAAGAAGGAGTGAAACAAGGAACAGGATGAAGAGTTGACTGCAGAAGGGAAGGGCTGTGGCAGCAATGACTGGCAGCTCACTAACAGCCTCTCTGAATCCATTAGGACCAAAATAGGGAGAAGAGACACTACAGAATGAGGCAGCGGTGGCGTTATCTCCTGGGCGTGTATTTGACCACAACACACGCACGCACAGAGGTGAAAAATGGGACAGATGACAGACCAGCCCCTGCTATCGCTATCGGCGGCTTGTAAAGTTTAACCCCAGCAACACTGGCTGCTTTTGGCTTGCTGTGACGGATACTTAGGTGAAGCTTAGAGTGGCCTGCGTTAGTAAACAACTGTGGACGCCATGGTCCCAGATCAACAACCGAACTCAACACCAAGCAACAAGCGTGCAGTGTGTCCGAGACCCATCTGGAAGTTGGTCGGCTGAAAGCTGCACTTGTTTTCTATGCCATGAATTCCACCTTTGTTTTTGAGCCAATTTTGAATAATTACAAAAGCGGGGGATTCAATCAGGGGCCGTCGGTCTGAAACAACATATGCGTGAGTGTTTTATGCCGACGAGGGCAACGCATCAAAGCGAATTGGAATATCACAGAGTAGCGGCGATGGCAACATCTGAAGGTTGAGCTGCCTGCCAGGTTATGCTGCACACCGGGGCACGCCGCTGTAGCCCCTGCAAGCGCACGCACGCTCAAAGACACACACAACCATGTGCGGCTCCAGCGTTTATGTGTAACACTGTCACTGTGCGGAGATGAGAATGGAACCATCTGTCTCTCCGTTACACATAACGGGAACGTGTGAAACATGCCGAGTCTTCGGCGGGGCTCGTACAATGTGCTATTCTCTGCCAACATAAAACAATAAAATCTGTTCACGAGTCTGTCTGTGACACACACCACGGATCGGCTTTTAAGGAAACGTTGCAGGAACCATTGTTGTACAGAAGATGCTTTAATCAGATGCGGAGCGAAATTTCATGAAACCTAAAGAAACAACAAGCTTTGATCATCATGTAAAAAGTCCCTTGTAATGAACATAACCAGGCTAATGGGGTATTTGTTTTGATAAATTACACGGTATTTACTCCCCTCGTCAGCATGTTTAGTCTGATTTAATGTTTGCTCTCCAAGGAAGTCCTATGATTTCAAACAGTCATTGTTGTGCTTTAATTTTAAATTAAAGTAACTCGATTGGTTCTTTTGTTCATTTACGTCAGTGAGCATAGGTAACATCAAAGGGTAAACCTGTCTGATTAAAGAGCACTGTGTTTCATACCACGGTAAAAATGAACTAACTGTCGCCTGTTCACGACCAGTTAAGGAAATTGCATGAACTTTGGATTCCTCGGGAAAGAAGTTCCGCTCGTCGTTACCTGAGAGATTCAGCCATACGCCGAAGGTCTTCATTCTGCTGCTTGAGCCGTTCTAACTTGGCGAGAATCTTGGAGAGTTCTCGGCTGGATCGCTCCGGGTGCTCGCTGTCCCTCACCAAGTGACCACCGATGTAGAAAAGGAGTGTGCCCCAGGCCAGCAGCACCAGGGTAATCCAACGCCATGAACCCGCCCAGGGCCGCATGGTTCAACCACGCCCACCAGGAAACGCCTCTTGGTGTGCCTGTACACCCACCAACCCACCGGCCTGCGTGCCGGATGTGCACACGCTCTGCGCCCCGTCACCACAAGCACCGCAGTGGCAACCTCGGGGTTGGCATCTTTGCAGGGATGGCAGACAGTTAATGACAGATGAGAGCCAGATGCACGTGTTTGTAGCTCAGTAATGCCAGTGGGTCTTTGTCCTGCAATCAACTCGACGTCCCTGTGCGTGCTATAGCATGGCTACCATGCTTAGAAGTCTGTGTGGTTTAAAATGGTGTCCTCTCCCGTCTACCCAGCTCCGCGTTGACCGGAGTGTTCCACGCTGTCTTGCTGCTTCCTTCCACTCCCACAGGATTCTTGTATTAAAGCTGCATCCTGTAGAGGAGAAGGAGGAGGGAGTTAGTTGCTCAAAGCTTTGTCTTGCAAATATTTGATGTACTTGATAGTCAAGCATATTTGAACAATTCAAAGGTTAGGCCAGCAGATAACCCTGACAAATACTACAAAACATCAAACATGTCCCTTATGAAGTCATATAGAAAGAGCAGGGAAACAAAGGAAGACACCAGAATGCTGCTGACTGGTCCTGACATAACCCTGTCTCAGCAGCCGGCAAGATTGATCAGCATGACACTGCAATTTGCATTTACATTGTGATGTGCAGTCCCTAAGCTTTGCTGCATTGCTGCCGTGGCAGGATGAGGATGTTCCACTTTCCCCCGTCCTGCCTGCTTGCAGATTGCACACATACACCTGTGCTCACGAGGACTCTGACACATACACACACACTCTTACAAGCAAGAATGCATCTTTTATTTCTTCGGCAGGCCAAACCACAGTCTACCACAATTCACCTCCAACATCAGTAAACCCATCTCCCCTCACTGACTTAGTGTTTCTAAGCCATGACAAAAACCCACAAAGTTCTCGTGCACTTCCATCCGCACAGCCTCTGTGACAGAATACAACAAACAATCCCTGGATCATTACTTCTCTTTACCCTAAAGCCGTTGGGGAGGCGGAGATGTAGGGTATGTGTGTCATGTTTATGATGCAACCTTGTTGTTCAACCTGTTGTAAACTCCCCAACAAAGCCTCGCACCTGATACTATTAAACTATCCTATAAACTACTAAACTCGTGTGCACTCATTTACGAGAGTATGCGCACAGACTGGAATACCTCCATAACTTTTAGACTTAATGGGAAGGGGAGCGTTGGAGGGTGGGGTTGATGGACACGTCGCAGGGTGTTTCCGCTGAGGACAGAGAAAAGCATTCCCGATGGGGTTTGCCCGGCAGCACAGAAGTAGGCTAACAGTAGCACATGATGTTTATTGTGGCAGCATGGTTGATATGTAGGGCATAAATGGTGCCATGCCGTAATACCACAGAGACTGTACGTGCTCACTGAAGCAAACTGCCCAGAATGCAACAGTTGAGATCACTGAAACAATGCAGTGCAAAATACTCTCCCTCATTTTTTATTGAATATTGTGTGCAGACGTTCCCTCCTTGCGGTGCGCCTGCTGCGACTAACCTGGCCTGACACACGGGTGGCTCCTCTTTATGTATGCAGCTCAATAATGTGCTGAGCTGTGTTTTATTATGGAAAATAAATGCTGCGAGAGGGTAGCAGTCTACCAGCCAATGCAGGACCGGGACTTTAGTAACAGGCAGGCTGCAAAATCCCTTGTCACTGTGTTTGAGGAGCCATAATGAGGTTTGTGCTCAGTAGACTAAAACTGATAAATATAACTGTTGGATGAGGAAAGCAGCCGCTGCCGAATGGGATATGAGAAATTTCTTCTTGCTAGTTGTTCTGCTTTAAAGTCAAACCCAGTTATTAACACATTACTGGGATATTAACAGAACTCTGGGGAAATTAGCACGGGATCTTTGCAGTTAATAGCATAGTTAGTGGTATCGGTCAGAATAGCAGAAACGTTTTTTTATAACTACAACAAAGTTTTATTTCCAACAGCACTTTTACAGTTCTCAGGTCTGTTTACTTACAAAGAGAGAGAAGTCGTATGAAAGCAGCTGGGATCTGTGTGAGTCGGAGAAAACCACCCTGATGATGTTCCCCGGTTTATCTTGAGTTACACACAAGGAAATTCCAATAGTTGACCGAGAAAGTGTCATTAAAAGGCAGAGAAGGTCTAATAAAAATCGCGTTAGTTGCTTTGTGAGAATTGTGGGACTATGTGGTCCTTCAAGGCAGCGTATCGCACAGGCAGCGCTCCTTAAATGCATCTTTTACAAGTTCTCTAACTTTATCAAAGTGTGATATGAAATCGCCGGAGTTCGTCTTTAGCAGTGTTAAAATACAACGTTAACGTTTCACAAGGTTAGAGGAGAAGCACCAGCATCATCAGGTGTAAAAAGACCAAACACAGTGGAAAACGCACTGAAGGTCAGAAGTGGGACTTCTGAATGTAGGAAAATGGCAGTGGGGTGAAAGTTGTGTCACGCCGTGCAGCGCCATCAACAGCAAAAGCAAACAGACCCTGACATTTGTCTGCGTTGTTGAAGAGGGCTCCTCTGGTCAAATTACTGGGAGCGTACAGTTTGCAGACAGTACCGGTTACCTCTCACAATTTAATAAGCACCGTAAAAGAGATGTTCTCAATAGGTGCAAAACCTAAAGGGCTATTGGCTAATTCTATTTTATAATTAAAGCCCTCTTTACCAACTGCACAATTATCCAATCTATTCAACGGCTTCAGAAAATGAGTGAAGCAGGTTTTACGATTGCCTTTCAGCTTAGCCTTGGCTGTGATGACATGGCAAAGGAGATGAAAAACACATTCACGGCCCCTCATTCGACGGTTTTCAATCACCGCGTTATAACCAAAAGAATGACGAGACATCCACTGAGTCCTGTGTCAGCAGAATGTGGCCCAATTAAATAGAGAAAGATACTCCACTACAATCTAGTCCTCTGATGAAGGGTAGTGTTCCAGAGATGGAGTCCGGTATAAGTGGAGCGCTGAGGAATTTATGCATCGCCTCAATCTCACATCTGCCCTCGAGTAACGACGAACAAGGAGCTATATATAAATAATGGAAATGATAATAATGTGACTTAGATGAATAAATAAAAGAACCTCACTGTGGCACAATCATTGCTACGTTGGACTGTGTGACAGATCTGCTGACTGTGGAACTTCTGCCACATAGTGCCTCTTTTCTTATTCCGCTTTTCTTATTCCTCCCCACCCCCCCTCGAAGTGGAAGCGTGATATGCCACTTCCCTTTCAATATGCATTCCTCCGACCTTACATGTGGAAGGAATAACGGGGCCTATGCTCTCACTCGCAAGTAGAATCGCTTGTCCGCACCATTCACACTTGGTCCCCTATTTTTCCTCTCAACAGGTGCTTAAAACGTCAACAACGCCCCACGATGCCCTTCACCTTGCTGTCACGGCAACCGAGGGAGCTGCTCAGCCGGTAAAGGCAGGCGTGGCACATGTTGCACTGCGGGGCGGACTGTCACCGCTGTCACAAAATGCCCCTGTGCAGAATCCCAAAGGCTTAGAAGAGATGACCTGATTTTAGTCCTGCCGCCGAATCTTCAACGTGACTCAGGCCAGAGCGCGGGTCACCCATCAGTGGGCTCTGGTCTCCAGGCAATAAGCACCATGATGCCATCCACCACTGAATTACGCATGGAGCTTAGTAAAGGACACCTTGTAATACAACAACACGAACACTCGAGATCAGGGACAACTGGCATGATGCGTCATATACACCATATATAAATATGTCACTTCTCCTCTTTGTGTGCAGGAGAGTGTGTTAGTGTGTGTTGCTAGGGGCAACCCTTAGGGAAATATGCAGCAAGATGTGACACATAGCATGGCATGTAATATGAAGGCAGGAAAATGATGCATGTGTCTGTGGAACACACGGGCACGGGAAGATCAGGTACAGTTGACATGTTTAGAACGGGGAGAAATCCTAAATATGACCTATGAGTCGACCGCAGATGCATTTGTGCAGGTGCAGTCAAAATGCAGCATGAGAAACATCGACCCCACATCCGACTGCAATTTCTAACCATAATTTGTCCGGGGAGGTTCTGCCGAGCATGCTGTTCTTAGAAAACCTTCTTTATAGCCATTACGTTACACTGATATCCACCTGATAGCTGCCTGGTGCAGCCACAGGCTCCTACGAGTGGCAACTGAACAGCTATTCCGGTTCTTATCTCAGCTTGTCTAGTGGTCCAATCCAGTGACCTTCCAGCCTCTACTCTAGATTCTCGAGTGATGGATCGCATTAGTGTTGGACACACAAGCTTGACAGACTCTAGTTCAAATATAAGTGTCACAAAGACAGAGCGTGATTGGGGGTATGCCGCTTGAAGTATTGCCCTGGTTTCAGCAGCGACGGGGGGAAAACCACACGTTTCAGGAGGAATTGTAACCTGAAATATTTGCTCCCTTGTTTCCTGCTATTAGGAAGCAAAACATTCCCATTACATTTTGAGTATGTCAATGTGAACATCAGCAAACGTCTGACTCACTCAGCAGCTCCCACTCCCAGCGTTGCCTTTTTTCGCTTTTCAGCTGGCTTAGAGCCGGGTGCAGAGATGCAGAGACACCCCCAGCTTTTAGGGGCATCCCAGTGTTTTATATGCATGTGTGTGGCTGTGAGTGGATGTGTCATACGGCTCGGCCGGGTACGGCTGACTGCACACACGTTCACACACATACAGCAGAGTGGTGAATATTTCATGAGCTGCTGTTTACTTCACAACATTTCTAAGCTGAAAGTGCAGGAGTCCATTAACTTAGGCTAAATGGTGGCGGGAGTGTGGAGTGTGGCGTGTGGCGTGCTGTGGAGAAAGAGAGGAAAACAGATACAGTAGATGGCGAGCTGGAAGACTAAAGGGCATGACGCTGAAAGCAACTGCTCAGGGTTTTAATACATACACGTGGAAAAGCCCATCATTAACATAAACACAAAGCAGAGTTTGAGTTAGAATAGTTGAGGGTTTTCTGGTTCGTGGTGTAAATTAGGACATTAGAATCAGAAATACTTTCAGAGAGTCCTGTTCCATCCTCACCATGTCACTGGCTTTGCGAATGAGCTTATTAAGTCTGCTGGCATCAACAACCCTCAGCCTGCTGCCCCAGCATGCAACAGCATAAAGGGGGGCAACAACAGACTCATAGAAAATCCTGAGCATTGTTCTACAGATATTGAACAATAAATAATAATCAATGATTAATTATATTACAATCAAGTAGGAATTAATTATTATTTGCATAGTTCGTGTTCTTTGTTTAACAGTTTTTAGTCACTGGGAAAACTCAGATATATAAAATATTCACTTTGTCGCATTTTATCCGTTTACAGATACATAGATTCACTGTACTTTCTGAAGCCTCTGTAAAACAAAGGAAGCAAATCTTGCTGCCAAGTCCTATATTTTTTCTCATGTGATGTACGTTGTTATGTGTGATTTAATTCCCACAACTAAAACAAATCACCACTTAAGATGTTAATTCAGCTGGGCCGATAAAATAAATCACAATGAGCCAACGTCGTTGGCCTGCCAGCATAATGGTCAGACTCTAATAGAGCCTTGGAAAGATTTGGACAAGGTTACTGGAGAGTTTAAAAATCTAATATGTGTCAGCTTCGTTCAAAGGGAGCTGTAAATTCACTGTGCGACATACTCTTAGCATCAAGCACCTACTATTTGAGCGGCACCTCCATTCCAGTGCAGGAGGCAGCCCACCTCATTGCAACTGTGGAATTAAGTTCCACAGAAGCGGCTAAAGGTCTCTCTGAAGTTCTGGCCACACAACCGCTGAGCCCGCTGCAGCTCGGCATTCAGTATAAGAGCTGCGCGCACAGTCTCTCCTTCAAGGTTATCTCTATGTAGAATTCGCTGACAGCGGGATACACGTGCACACGCATTCACACGTGACACAAAGACAGGTACCCTCATAGGCACACAATGGGATACCCACCTCCCTGACCTGGTGCAGTGGAGGGGTTTGACTACTGAGCTGGTAGTTTGTGCAAACAGGTTTAATTAGGACGGAGGAACATGTGATTAGCAGTAAAAAAGCACAGATCATTCCTTATTTTTATGACTTTATAAAAGCCTGGACCAGGCCGGAGGCACCACATGGCCAGCGCAATCTGCCTGCTGATGAGTCACGGTGGATTTCTGGGCTCAGACATGGTCAAGGACACCTTAGTAAATCTGTGTCTCTGTGTGGGTGATGAACTGGCCCTGCAATGTTACGCGTGTGTATGTTGGGAAAGCCGCTCAAGCAGCTGCATGCATCACACCTAGAGCAGAGGACCATGGGTGTCAGAGTGTCTGTTCATTTTTATTGTTTCTTCTTATGAATTACAGTCAGTAATTCTGCAGTTTTGCAGATTTTGCATGTTTTTTTTTTTTTTTAACAGCGCATCATGTTCTGCGTCCTGATTGGCTGTAGACCATTTTCAATCAATCTCCTCTGTGCCGTGTCTCCTGTATAGTACAGAATGGGTGCAGCTTGCTAAATTGACATAAATATTCAATGGTTAGCAGCGTTTCTACGAAGATTTGAACTTTGAGAATGTTTAAACAAGAAAAAAAACGTGTTAATGCGTGTCTGAGAAAAGTGTATAACGTGTGTGGTGAGGAGTTTTACAGCCTTACACTGTATTCTACATGATTATTCTCAGTTGTTCATTTACTTTAAGCACAGAAGCGTTAAGAAATTTAACCTCCACTATCAGTGTTGCAAGACAGAAAAGGGAAAGATCAATGTCTAAGTTATCTATCTACTTTCAGCTATATCAGTACTTGGGTCCACACACGCAAACACACACACACACTTCCTGTCTGCTCGAGTTTCTGTTCCTCTTAATGACCAAATGACAGCCGACCTTTCATGGTCCACACTGACAGGGACGAGCTTGAGAGGTGGGCGCAGCGAGGGAAGGTGGAGGGGCTCGTGGTGACCCCATTCAGGAGATGCCAACCTTCATTCAGTCACTTTAAAGTGACCTAATGAGTGACTGGATACACGGGAGAAACGAGGGAGTGAGAGGGGGAGGTAATAGAAGAAAACCTGCAGCCAGAGAGAAGGAGGACAGAGAGAGAGAGAGAGAGAGAGAGAGAGAGAGAGCGAGCTACTGTTACACTGTGCTAAATTGTGTGATTTTTATCATCTGAATATGCGGTGACGCATAATATGATACGCCCGGATCCACTGAATATGGATTTAGCTCAGATTACAATCAGACCTTTGAAACAAGACTTGGAAGTGGTCAGGCTCACGTTGTGATTACAATTCTATGTAATTCTGCTGCAGTTCACAATAAAAGAAAGAGAAGAGAACAGAGTATCTCAGGTAATGAACGCTCAGCCGATATGAGTCCAGGTTAAATGAGGGTAGACGGTTCTTTTTGATCCGGTATAAAAAAAAAAGAAAAGAAAAAGAAACATCCGACTGAAGCGGCCGTAAGTGTGAGCGCCGTCTAAATGACAACTCTGGCAAGAAAGTAAAAGGGAGAAAATCAGACATGACACCCCAGTGAGAAGAGACAGAGAAGGAATGTGTCCGAAGACAGCCGCTGGGGAACAACAGTCAGAGAAATTGTCCTGATCTCCTATCGCAATCTCCCAATAATAGTAAAGATGGATGAGAACGGTATCCTGTACAATAAGCTAAGTTTTAAACACTATATGAAGTGATCTCCACCTCCTGGACACAGGGAGAAAGATGGGGAGGAGGGCGACGAGGAAAAGGACGAGGGGAGGGTAAACACTTGAATGCTAAGACAGCAGGAACACAGAAACAAGTCATAAAAAGACAGGGGGAAAATAAAAAAGCAGCATGGTGGGAGAAGTGTGAAGTCGGGGGGGGGCGGTGATAGGGAAAAAGATGGCGACTGCAGACAGAGAAACGGAGGAAGAGACGAAGAGTGCTCCCCGCGGGGCTCAAGTCCCGACTAATACAGAGAAGGAGTCCTATAAACAGCAGTAACACACAGATTCATCACTCTCTGCTACATTACCTCCATCCTCATGTCTTCAACCCACAGCTGCTTTGCTCTATGACCCTAAATCCCCACACTGTAAAAACACGTCAGCAGTAACAAGTGATGTATTTATTTAGCCTCTGCTCATGCTTTACAATGAAAGTCTGCTGCAGCTGCAGGAGATCATTTTGAGACTTCCTAAACGTTTGTTAAAACGAAGGCCTTCATCATCTTCATCACGTTTCAAAATGTCCTTCAGGTGCTGCAGCTTCCTGCTATACTCCTAACACACGCGTGAGATGAAATGGAAACTCACAGCTGCATGCGTTGCTCTGTCTTTAATGGCCCTGTGACGGACTGGCGAGAATAAATGTTAAAAGTGGACTAAGAGATTAATAATTCACGACTTGAGACGGGTGTTTTTGTGCTCCTGCCCGACTGCGTTTGGCGGTTTCTCTGTCGTCCCGCTCTCCTTCATTGTGGTTGTTGGCGTCCCGTTAACTCAATTTCCTCTCTCACATCGTTACAATGTTTTCTTAGCGCTTGACATTTAAACCTAAACCCACTGGGAACCGACTAGAACAGAGTTGGTTAAGCTTGAAGTGAATTTTCCATTTAATTGCTTTGCTTCGCGTCACGATTGTTTGAAAGTGTTCAAATACTCATACTCTCACTTTATGATAAGAACGTACCTATCAGTGTTCTGGATTTAAGGAGGATTGGAATGAAGCGAATCTGGTTGCAGACTGCATCTTTCTTTAAAAAGGGTTTTTTTCCTTCTTGCCGCTCCACTGCAGAGGCCTGCATGCGCCACAATATAAGCCACACTGACAGAAGCTCTCGTGCCCGTCAGGTTGTGTTTTCTGCTTCAGGTCCGTACTCATCTGTTTTCGTTCTGATTTCTTGTCTGTCTCTTCCACTCTGGCTCTACTTCTGGCACCGTGTGTGCTCAGCCCATAATATTCCGCTTGGATATTCCTTCCACTTGATGTGACCCATTTGTACAGCTTTTTTTAGTCGATGTAAAGATACAGCGCAGAAACATTCGACGTGCAGGCCTCCTAGACGTAGCACTGCGGCGAAGTTCGGAAATATTTTCCTCAGCCAATTCAACGAGTTTATTCTGGTGTTGCAGCAAATCAGCCCCGTTACCAGACTGAAGGGTTTTAGCTTTGCTGGGGAGCCTAATCACATCCACTACATTCAGCCTCGACTTGCTCAACTCGGATGTAACATCGGTTGTTAGCATAATGACACAGACGATTACAGGCTACAGTGCAAACATTCCCTCTATGGCTTCCCGTAAACATAGGCCTGTTTTTTGAGTGTAGTCGTTCAGGCTTGGCCCTCAGTGGTTTGATTCTGCATTCCTCCAAAGGACACTAAAAGAAAAACAAACCCCGGCTAACCTCTAGGGGGTGAAGTTTCTTAAATAAAGAGGAGACCGGCACCGCGTCTTCCCTGACCTCTATTAACGGAATCTGAGAAAACAGCCACCGCACCTCAATTCTCCACACACACACACACACACACACACACACACACACACACACACACACACACTCTGACACTACGCAGAACCTGTTGCTCCAAATCACATTAACTACCAGCGGATGAAAAAACTCAATACACAGCGTGTCAGGCAATGTTAACACTGAGCTGATGCAATCACACCTTTTCCAGAAACACACACAAATGTACATCCAGCCTTTGCTTTATTCAGGGCAGGCACAGCTGAGGCATTATTAGGACTTGGTGAAGCCCGGGCAGGTGTTTTCGCAACATGAATTTTTAAAATCTGAAAAGTGAAGGTAGACACTAAACACTTCACTGTTCACTGGCAGAACATTGTGATCCAGCTGAGGGCAGCTGCATCCTTGTTTCAATAACCCACTAACAACACATTCCCCACACTCCAGCGCTGAGGATCAGTGGAGACGTCCTGCAGCTCAACATCAACTCTGCCTCTTTTTACCATGCTCCAGGGCATCACGAGTCAGCAGCGGAGCACACCAACGTTTTAGACAGTAGATATACTTATGTATCGTTACACGAGTGTCTTGTTTTCACACTAGTGCTGATGTGAGTCTAGACGGCACACGGAAGTCCATCAATCTTCCACAGGGGAAGGCACCGATTTGCAACTTATTCAGTTCCCTTTTACAATAATTGTGCTCTCAGCCTCTCACCAGCTTGCAGCTCGTGTTCTCTGGGTGCGCACCCAGGCGCTGTGGACAGCTGTCATGTGTCAGGTGGAAGCGGTGTGACTGACACTCATTGTTCAAGGCTGAATATGCATTTCTCCCTCCAGGACTGACGCGTGCCAAATAAAGGACATTTTTCCTGATTGATGGCATCTATTTATAATGGAGCGCTCGCTCTCTTTTAGCTCTCGTGCAGACTTTCTCTGCATATCTCTCAGCCTGCTCTGCTGACCTTTGACAAGCCCAGAACTGGAGAATCCACCACTGGGTAAACACACAGAGAGCTGAACCTGAGTTGCAAATCCAGAGTTATTGAAAATCTCTTCTGGTTCACTCAAGTTTCCATTAAAGGGTGAAAAAGAAATTCACTCATTGGCTGCAGAAATTATGCATGTGCACAGCGAGAAGGGGGGGAGGAGGAGGAGGGGTACTCCTAAGCCCCAAGGTTAGATCACAAACACGATCAATAATGCACTGCCCATTGTGTTTCACACTGCAGTCAGCTGAGTTCTCCTCAGGTGAATCTACAGCCCGGGACCGGCCGGGCTGGACTGCGCTAAGAGTCCAGATAAAAGACGAGTCTTCTTGAAGGCAACAACAGTGGAAACAGCGAGGAAAGGGAAGAGGGGATGATGGCCTGAGCAGATGAGAGGGAACGTAGGCAGACTTGGCAGGAGAACGCGGCACAGAGGGAGTGCCTCGTTGCCACTGCTGCAGATGTTGTTTATCAGTCTTCACACAACATTGCCCTCAATCCGCAATCCACCAAAAGGGATGGAGACTATGGCCCCGGGCTGAGGCACTGGATGACAAAAATAATAAGAATGACAAAAACTGCCATCTTACTTTGATGCTCCTTCATTTGATGCCTTTAACTTTGAGTTACCTACTCAAAAACACCTCGCCTGTACCCATCTTTGTACCCTTTTCTCAGCCCTCCTGCACCGGCTCTCGACTACTACCCTGCCACAACTTATCAATACAAACCAAGCCGAGCAACGAAATGCTTCCTCGACAGCTAATCCAGCCCCAAGGCAGCACTGACGGTTTAATCTTCAACTCTGCAAACCACGCGGGCTGATAAAAACTGCATTTGAGTCTTCTAGATTCTGTTTCTCATACTGTTAACTGGCCCTGAACATGCAATAGCAAGTAAATGATTAGTCATAGAGCGCATTGCAACATGACCGGGGCCGTGCGCTGGGCATGGTGACAAACAGGCCATTACCGCCTGTATTTACTGCATGTTATTGCTGCTACTTTGTAAAGTAAATGACTTGTGTGTCTGCTTCTCACTTATTCATTTCCCCATGAGTTACACAAACAAAGAGTATGGGTATGGATCACTTATGATAGGCAAATGGATCACCTGTCAACAAAAAAAGAACGTCTGAGATCATAGAAACAACTTAACAGTGAAATGCATTTGAAAAACTCTTTCATGCTTTAAAAAACACCACAGGCCGGGCTTGTTTTTATTTTATTTTGTATCTTAAGATTAAAGAGATTGCTGGAAGATCTTCAGCGAACATGTTGCTGTAATTCATCCACGTGGCTTAGAAATTCTATTCTGTGAATACATGATCCTGGAGAAGCACAAACCAACCAGGCACATTTTTGTACACAGTATCAATTGATCTAATGTCAGCTCCGTGAGCAGGCAGGATGCTGGTTGGATCCCGTGTGCATGTTGGTTATAGTTTGGTCTCAGTCTGTCCGGAGGTAGAAATTTCCTCCCCCTGCGCTCCCTTCTTGCCTCCTCAGTCTGTCGGATCTGATCCTCCCAGTGTGTCCTCTCTGGTGTCTGCTTCTGTTCCCTTTCCTGTCGGCAAGCTGAGGGCCAGCAGAGGGGAACGGGCTGCCAGCGTCTTGGCGTGGTTGCCTGGCTCCCCACAGCCTAGTCATTACTGCTGGCTAACAAGCAGAGAGCGAGGGACGTCTGTGGCTGCTCTTCCCCTTAACTAACAAAGAGAAAGACCTTACGGGTAACTGTGGTAACAGCAGCAGCACAGAGGCACCGGCTCCTGCCGGACCCATAACGTTGCTTTCTCATTATATGCTGTCTCCATCGGAAAAAAAAAGATGTCCATACTGGGATACAGGTGCTTTCAACTAGGCACCGTGGGACCACAGGGGTTGGAAGGAAGGAACATTGTGTACAGAACCTGTCACATGCCACTGCCTTGAATTATCTTTACACATATACGTGATGCATGTGGGTGCACATCCATACATGCATGTGAACGTCTACATGTGTGCTCTGCTGGATGCCTACATGCTTCTTTCCCATTTGACTTGTTGTGAGTGCAAAGACTCACTCAGACCCCCGGGGGCAACATGGAGCGAAGGCGAGTCTTAAGGAGCCCGTGCATACTCAAGGATACATGGCTTACACAGTCGAACGTATACAGCATGTCATCCTAAACAAACACTCTGCACGGGCACTTTCTGCAAACGTGTGGTATCTGTAGTTGGCACGAGGGACGGTAGCGTGGGATATCTTTATTAATGACTTGTATAACACTCTTAAATCATCGGCCCACCACTTGTTTGACAGTTGTTTTAATCAATTTTCACTTGTGTGTTCATATTGAAGTGGGATGTGTTTTGGCAGCATTTCTGTTGACATTTCATTTAGTCAGCTCAATATCTCATCTTTGCGCAGCAACAAAAGTCTCTCACTCTATTATAAGCTAATGACACTAGTGTTACCTCACTTGCTCAGGCAAATATACTGGACTATTATTCTTCCAACTGGTTGTCGTCAGCTATGTGAAACAAAGCCAGAGTCTGTTATCTCCAAAGGATTTCATACAGTTTTCTGTGTTGACACTGGAGCTACGATGATTTCTGAGGTTGCAGTTCAGGGTGGTGGTGGTCACCGTTCAGTATTCTGTGATTTCTCATTAGGAAACACCTCAGTACTTTTTTGTGCAGTGTACAGTGTTTCTATTCTACTGCTCAGAATTAAAGCAGCGCCCCACATTATAACAGCAAACTCAAAATGTATGGCATAGCCGGATCGGCATCTCTGTAAAAGTCTGAAAATAACTTCACAAAGTAATGCAGCAGGTATTACAGATGTATTGTAATGTGGATGTGTCAACGTGCAGCAGCTGCTGCCTGAAAAGATTACAGGGAAAAAGTAATCTGACCTTGGTGTATTTCACATGGTTCAAATAGTGCAGAACTAGAAGTGATGACTAAAGACACCGACACATACCACTGCAAAGTTATAACTCTTCTGATAACATGACTCAGAATGAAATGAATGAACCCCTGCAACACTCGAAATGAAGCCAAATAAAGTTGCAGATCTTTGAAAAATACCAGGCGTGAATACCAGTTAAGTGCATCGCAGCAGCCAAATTTAAATTAAAAACAATATGTACTTCATTTATCTGGGTCAGCTGCCAAATTCAATTCAATATTCATATGCAAAATCTGCCAGCAGCCGTGGTCTCGTCTTTCGTTCAGTAGTTGACACATGATGATGATGATGATGATGATGCACTGTAGACACCAGCTACCTCTCCACAATACAGATACACAATATATTACACAGATATGTACTCCGGTCACGTGGCTGATCTTTGGCAGGTTGCAGTCGGAGGCTTGTGCAGTGCAGCTGCACGGAGACCAGAGCTCTGACCACTAGTAATGGGTCTCTAGGGCAGGAGCCCATGCTGCTCTGTACAGTTGTAAACTGGCTGATTTCTATCATGGGACTAACTCACCCTTGATGCAACCTCCCTTCACCACCACACCCCCACTGCAATGAAAGCTGCTGCCAAGGATACACAAGTGTGGGAGAGAAGCAGGATAAGGTGGTACGGATGGCTTGGTTAGTTTTAGGTATTTAGACACAGACATTTTATACTGGCGGGGACAAACAGGAAGACTAAATATGTTTCTGACGAGTTGACGAATACATGAACATACAGCTCTGGAAATAACAAAGAGACAACTGCATGAAAGCTGTTATTGCAAATCAGGGTTATTCCACAAAATATTGATTTCTGAACACTTTACATTAGTAATGTGTTTTGGAAAAATGAATATAGATGTTGATTCTGTAAATAAATGACCTAAATGAAAATATTTGTATTTGTAATTTGGGAATTATGTTGTCAGTAGTTTACAGAATAAAACAAAAATGTTAATTTTACTCAAACATTTAGATTAAAATAGAAAAACCAGGGAAAGTGAAAATTTTGCAGCAGTGTCTTAAATCTTTCCAGAGCTGTATATGTGTGTACATGATGTCAAAGCAGAGCAGAGGATGATAAGGCTTAAAAGACTCTGTGGAATGTAAACTAGCCACTGCAGCACTGCCCCATCAGAGATCCAACACGATACCCTTCCCACAGGCCTGGCATCCCTGTCAAACTGTCTGCCTTGCACCTTGTGTTCCTGCTGCCCCCGCGAGCCCCTCTCCTTGACCCTACTTTCGAGCACGCACAGATAAATAGAGTTTAAACAAAAAGGAGCGGCCGCTCACCACACATTATCAATTTCACAGCTATCCGATATCTGTTCCTCATCCAGCTGCAGCCACCTCCCATAGATCACGGGCAGGTCCAGTGCTTGAATCTAATCAGATGACAAATGATTCGATTAGCTTGGCCACTAATTAACCTCTTCCTCTGAGTTTTGTGCAACTATAGCTGAGCAACTCTCATTTCTCCTCACCGCACCCCCCGCTCTCGACATTTGCCTCTACAAATGTCAGTATTGGCTGCATGTGTCACTGACTTGATGCATTGTGTGTGTGGTGTGTGTGTGTGTTTGTGTATGTGTAACACTGGCTCTACTGCACCCATGGCTCACCAGCCATCTGCAGCCCACTGAGGGACACATGATGATGATGGCTGAGTCACCCATTAGCCCAAATTAGAGCCATCCTTCCACCATTCAAGACAGAGCCAGTGGCGATGCCACGCAGTCAAAGCCATTATGGAAAACATGCACTAAACTGATTTTGCTCTGCAAATACCATTAGCTGTTGCCCCAAGATTATAAATATCCAAACTCCCAATCTGACGAAGAAAATGGGCTCAGATGGGGAACCATGTTAAGAAAATCCTGCATCAGTGTCATGGATTTCTCCGGTTGTTGCCAGAGGGCAGAGAGAGGATTGTAATGGCTAAAACAAGCCAAAGAAGATGAAGAAAGAAAGAGAAGCAGAGGTGTAGAGCTGCAGCAGAGGTGGGGTGGGGTGTCTTTAACGTACAGTATGTTAAAGATCCTGTGTGACAATAAAAACATGGACAGACGCCCCAAGATTTGCCGAAATTATTCAAAATAGTTAAATGCACAGCACCTGTTATCACAGAAAAGTGGTTTTAAAGTTCAGCGAGTTCTCTAAAATGGCTGTAGTGATGGTGAGCCACGCTGTTCTAATGGCCGGGGTTTGGTAAACAACTGTCCAGCATGTGGGCCAATTTGTCCAAACAACACAGTCACTTCAGGCCCAGAGAAATTGCCATTTTATCCATACAACTTATTTCAATTCACTCACGTTTCTATTTTACCACAAACGCACCGCAACCCGCCCGCCCCTCTCACCATCTCCTTCATTGACGGTTCCTGTCGAATGCCAACAACTGTTGCCTAGCAACTAAATATTCGCCCTGCAGAAATCTAGCAGATTATTATTTCTTTCCAAGTTTCATGTTTCTGAGAGGGGGAAAAAAAATAAAAAGCTTTCTGTGATTTCAAGTTTACAAATCCCAGCGGTGCACAACCAGTGGTTGCACTGGAACTGTTGCAGAGGCACTCTGGGAATTTTAGGGCAGATGTGTAAATTAGAGACGTATTAATAAACACGAGTCAATCAAACTCACTGGTTGTAAACACAACTTTACGGATGATCTGCTGTGCATGTGATTATGTTAACAAAACACAAATTACAAGGAGGTTTTTGGGCTTGTAGCCCTGTTTGGAAAACGTTGACTCAACGTTTGCACACGCCACAGTATAAGCTGGGTATGCTCACCTCGACATTTTCAAGTTTGGTTTACAAAAAACATAATAAAAATGTTTACTCCCGACTAATACGCAATACATTTGCTTAACTCTTTGTTTATTCACAAGAGTGCACATTAATCAACACTGTTAGCAGCATTAGTAAACAGCGCTGTGAAAAAGTATTTGCCCCAGCAGTCCTCATGCCTTTTGCATATTTGTCACACTTAAATGATTCACATCGTCACACTAATTTTATTACTACACAAAGATAACGTGACTTAATACGAAATGCAGGTTTTTGTCAGATGATTATAAGGGGGAAAAAAAATCCTTCCAGGTTTGACTCAACTGATAAAAATGCAGAATAATTAGAAAAGCATGAACCACTGCATACCCAAGTTCCTTCATGAGACACGGGAGCATTAAGGGGGACATGTCTGGCACCAACACATTTTATTAAGCAGGTGTTTTTCTCAGTTAGGAAATGTTTTGCATCAGTTTCGTTCACGATGTCGTAACATTTACACTCCGCCAAGAAGTCTTTTTCTCACATTACTCTGCTAACGTCTGCATTTTGTGAATAATGGCACCAGAGTTTTATAAGTCAACCGATTTGTGGCGTTTCCGTTCAAATTCCCAGGCAGTGGACGGATTTTTATCTCAAAGAGTGAGCGTGTGCCTGTGGCTAGCTGGTAGTGTGGGCTGAACTCTGGACTCCCAGTAATATGTCTATTTATTGCAGGCAACAAAGGCTCTCTGTGATAAATACCACTGGGTGGAGACTCGTAATACACAGTGTCAACACTGCGGTAATGGATCATTTTCCGGTTTTTGTACAGATGTTCCAAGCTGATACTAAGGATCGCATCAAGGCTTCATCTGGACATAGTTATGGATCAATATTGGCCAATCAAATGCAGTTGCTTATTGAGTTTTTCACCGTTCTAGCACAGTCACTGGGTAACCTGATGACCTCGTCTATTCCTCCTCTCTCACCCTCTTCTCTGGAGTGCCTCTTCTCTCCCTGCCACCTGAGTAGAGCAGCGGCGGGCTGCTCACAGACACGCGCACAGTGAGGCGAAGCAGAGGGGACATATTACTTACATTACTCGAGACGACCACCGTGCTCGGTAACCACGTGTGCAACTAAATGAGCCTCTAATGGAGCCGAAACCGCAGCGGATCACTTTCTGAAGAGGCAGATCACAAACCGGCACAAATCTATCAACTCACCAAAGTTGCTTTTTTTTCAGATCACAAATAATAACAACTACAGAAAAAAAGATTACAACACCGAGGTCACTAATAGGTCAGTTGAAGGAACTTATTACGATTTATGGACTGTAATACAATTTTAGCAAAATGCAGCAGAGTTTTAGCCATCATCTTGCTCAATACTCTTCTGCTAGATGAAGGCGATACATCTGTAGTCTATTAGAAAAGCAATCCCTCTCTGTCCATCCTCTCCTAAGGCCAGCTGGGACGAACTTGAACGCATATTTCCAATAAAACTGACAAGACAACTTCTGAGGAGAATTAAACGATGTGCAGTGGAGCTCTGATGCTTGCAGTGGATACATTTGCATCATAACTATAAACTCAGGCAAGTCAGGGAACAAGTGCACCCTCACAGCACTAAAGGGGCCGGTTCTCTTCATAATTAATGATGTTCTTTTGGAAACTTTTGGCGCGGTTGCTTATTAGGATCGTGCCGTATTCGATCTCGTGCAGAAATATGAAAGTGACGGAGGAAAAGTGATGAGGGAAAAGCCAGTTTGGAAGTAGAAGAGCAGGGTTATCATAGGTTTACATCAGGCCTCAGACGTGTTCTCATCCTCAGGTGCAGGACCTGTACGCCCCCCCCCCTCCCCTCAGACATCCAGGATCTGTTCCTACATGCCCATCTCTACCAACCACCGTGAGTGAGAGCGTTGGAAGAAATGCAGCGTGGCCATGCCGATCTCTGGCTGTCACCGAGGCTCACCTCATGCTTATGCAAATATTTATCTGAATTCACACTCGGCTTCATTTGACGAGAGCGACCCAGTCTTGAATGACTTTGGATGCAAAATGCTAATAACTCCTAAACCAAGCTGGAATAATGAACTCGTTAGCATGCTCAGCCTCCTGGAATTCATTACCCTGCTGAACGCTGATGGAGCAAAACCGGATCCGTTTCCCATTCCCAACGTCTGGGACACACACAAACTGTCACAACTACCCCCCACCCCCCCCACACACACACCTACCTAATGGGACTGATTGTTTCTATCCTTCCTGTGGTCCCATGACATGACACACAAACGCATACAGGCCCCTCAGAAAAAAAGCAAATCAGAGGAAAGCAGGGCAAGAAGATCTGAACAGGCACATGTCACTAAGCCTTTGAAATAACGTAAACGCGTAACTGTTTCAATCCAGCAAACAAGACTTAATGACGGCTATTATTATCAATATCACTAATTAGACACCTGAAAATCTCTTTTTGCAGAAGACAACAATGTGACTGGTATTGGAACTATTTTTGCTTAAGTGCTCTCCAGGGAATGTCACACTCGCCTAAAAGGACAAATCCTGCATAATTGCAGGGCTGGCTCATATTTAACATTTTCTGTCAATAACACATTTTTATATATATATATATATATATATATATATATATACACACACAAACTCCTTTTATTTTTGCCTGCTTCTTACTTTTTCACAGAACCTTTGATGGTCAACTTCAGGGTTAACCCCGTTCACACCAATAGTCAAGTGGCATCGCGGCACTTTGTGATTTTTATACAGATTGTAGATACCATAGACAAGACGACCAAAAACGACTCACTGAAAGCAGAAATATATATCAACCAACCAAAAGTATTACCTGGCTGCTCCCTGAACACCTCCATGTACCTCTGTGTCTGTTTTGTACAGTTTTGTTCTCTCGCCATCTTCCCTACCACCTGGGTCAAGGACAGATCAGGGACAACGCACCCAGTGAGCATTTGCTGTTTTATCTGAGGAAACCGCTCGCAGGCACTTTGCCTGTTTGTCCGCCGTTTGAGCCAATCACACCACCAAACAGTCTTACAATCAATGCACACATTGCTGATTACATTTCCGACGGGTGTTTGGGGGGTAAACATTTGAATGACAGTACAAACACACAGGGTACTGTGACAGACACTGCTCTGTGCCCTGCCAAGTCTGTCACCCAGCAGCAGCGGCAGATTCATGATCACATATCCAGCTTTGCCAGTTCCTTGAAACGACTGATATTTATATAAATTTGGTTCCCTTTAATGTTGGCAGTTTACGACTACACGCTAGATCTCACTGCTGGCTGAAAGCCTAATATCTGTAAAATACAGCACAGCTTTGTCTCACAGTAACTCAGCGCCTGGACGTGAGGAAGCTCTATTCTGCATGTAAGTTTATCTGGAGACAACTCCCGAATCTTCAGGACTAGAGTGTTTAATGGAAATAGCAGGTCAGCGTGTGGGTTAAGATAATGGTTCTGCATGTTGAGCAGAAGTGGCGTATGAGCTCGGGCTATCAGAAAGTCATTGCCAAAGCAGACCTGCCGCTGCATCTCTCTCTCTCTCTCTCTCTCTCATGCTCGATCTCACTAGCCCCGTATCTCCACCTCTCCTTTTTCACTCCCCTCTAAGCACCTATCAATTGAGGCAGTGAAGCCATCAGTGCCCACGCTTAGCCCGCCCGTCTCATTGCTTGGGTAGCCGCGTGTGTGTGTCTGTGTGTGTGTTAGAGAGCTTTTGTGTTTGAGGGTGTGTAGGAGACCCTTGATTGGACTCTACAGCAGAGGCTGGGGCTTTAATGAACACTGCCTGTCACAGACCCAGGCCCCTCTGCAGATCTCTCACTCGTCACTTTGGGCGATGGATCAGCACGGCCTGATATAAATGGCCTCCCTATTACTTTTCTCCCCCCGCAGCCTGCTCTGCTGACTGGGGATCACCGAGACCAGCAGAAGCATCTCCCCCTCGAGAGTTATTAAGTACACAAGTAGTAAAGTGAAGTCGAATACATTGACCAGTCTGTGAGAATTAGATTTTTTAAAAATTACCTTAAGGGGGCAACTTCCCCAATTTTCCACTTGTTCCCTGTGGTTTAGTTTGAAGAGCACGTGAAGCTATCGTCTCCTCCAGCGGATGTTTTTGATATGATTTGAACAGCTAAAACTTTATTGACTTGAGATTGTCATGTAGAGCACCATAAAATGTGAAGTGTTAAACCAGTGAGGTTGTCTCTTTAAAGCAGCGTGATTAATGTTTGCTGTGGCTGTAGCTTTCTCTGATCATTTATCAGCTATGATGTGTGTGTGCTGAAATAAATTCAGAACCAAATTCCATTAACCTGATTAATGAAATAAATCTAACACTACATTAGTGACGGAACAGTGTGAGTCACCAGAGTTTAGATTCTCCACCCAAGTATTTATACAATGCTGCGTTTTATCCACTGACGACAGGTCAGAAAGAATTATTATTGCTTTTCAAATATTATTCTTCATTGAAGCTTAGTTTTCCATATTTCCGTGTGCAATTACTGAAGCGTTGAAAAGTTGCTGTACACAGTTTCTGTTTTACAGGTACACATTTCTGTCACTGAAGAATACTTCTGGGTGCCACCAAATTTTGCGCCTCGGGCTATACCGGATAAATTGCTGAACAAATTGCAAAGAGGCTGCAACAATTTATATCATTACTGGTGAAATCATTTATTGGTAACAGAGCAATACTTGGGACCCGCGGAGTCAAATTAACTGACAAAAATATTCCCTCTTCAAAATACAAATCCAAAAACCACCTTGAACTGCACCCTGCTCAGAGTCTGCAGAACAACAGCGCACACCCAGGAAGCACCCAACCACATAATGTCACCCCGCATAACATCTCTCCACTCCACATTAGGAGAGAGAGCTCATTAGGAATATGCAAGGTTACAGTAGAAGCAGGCTTTTGTCCTTACGCCAATGTTTTATTTAATGAGCCCGGGGTTGGTTTGAATTGATTTGCATGCGCTTGTTATGGAATCACACTGTGCCACTGCTCATGCCCACACACTCCCACTATGCAGTGCACTGAAAAACTATTTACCCCCTTCCTGACTCTTTTTTTCCCCATAATCAGAAGATGGGGGTCAAATTTTGATTCTGTTTCTAAGCTTGGCTCATCTCTCAGTTTACACAAGTAGAAGGACCGCGACTCAAATTCCCACCAAGAAAAGTGCTGGGGCTTTCGTTCGTGTGCGCTTTTGACTCAAAAGATGAAGGTTCCGCTGCGAGATGTGTGTGTGCGTGTGTGTGTGTGCGCCCATGTTAGCATATGCATCTGTGTGATCTAAGGCCTGTCGTTGGAGGGGGATTGTGTGGGGAAGCAGAGGCTCCCCTGTGAGGGAAGGCTCTGAAGGGAATAGTGCTGATGTGCTACCTCTCTCCAACCACAGCCATAGGATACCAAGTGAGCAGATGGCAGGATACAAACTACAGAGGAAGGCCTCAAAATCTGTAGTCGGTTGGAATATGTCTTTGATAACACAAAAAAGAGGAGACAATGATGTGAAGCTCCCACGTCTCCTTTCCCTTCTGATCTGGAAATGGCTTGAATAAAAGTGTAGCTCATACCATACTTGGCAATTAATAGCCCTCAGGGCAGAAATGTGTCCCACTTTGATGATGTCAGTGCTTTGAGTTGTGAGAGACGGGTCACTTCCAGAATCGCGGACATCAGAAGCCCTTAGCACTGCGGTGAGATGTCAGCCCAGCTAGCGCCACTGTCGAGTGATGAGGTCTGGACAGACGCGCACGGGGGTCAAACGTGACAAGGCAGGCAGACAGCAGGATGATTCAACCCTGCAGTACGGATGGAGGCAGGCAGGGAGGAAGGATACACACGGTAAAGAGGAGATTGAACGGGAGGGGAAAAGAAAGGAGAGGGCAGCGGGAGAGATGATCACGATAGAGACAACAAATGGGGAGTTTATATATATACAGTAGAGAGGAATCCACCAGGGGGGTGAGAGAGGAAATGTATTAATAGAGAACAGCAGGGGGTGAATGAAGCAGATTAATGAAAAGGGGTTCTGCCGATCACAGACAGCGAAGGAGAATACAGCTATTGAAAAGCTGAACCTCGCAGAAATAATGACTGAAAGCCACAATGACGGGATTAGAATTAAAAGACAAACAAGTGGGTCGAGTCAAAGCCAGTGGTAAAGACAATGTTGTGACTACAACTGGCCCAACCGTGGATAAATATTCCTCCCTCAACACCCATGTGCACACAGCGTCCAATAACTTCTAATAGCCGCTTTGTAATGTTGCACAAAGAAAAGGCAAATGTGTGGTTCACCTGCAGCGCTCCCCAAGCAAATCTGGGTGTGAAACAGGGCACTGCAGAAACAACAGAGCGCATCCTCTGCAGCAAAAGTTCGCTGAATAATTTAATAATCAGTGCATTAAAAAATAATACTGCTTTTCCATTTTTCCTGTCAGCGACTGATCCAAAACAACTGTGATTGAGTCTATAGATTTTCTGTGAAAAACACATAGCGTCTGGTACCGTGGGCTCGACTCATGACAGATTTGGCACCGTTTTTCCAATATTACTGGAGCTGAGACAATTAATTCATCACTAAATTAGTCCTTCAACAGGGTAATAATTTAAAATGGAACAAAAGCATACACCTTGTTGGCAAACTAGCCGATTTGTTAAGTCAAGAGAAAGTGTGTTTCTACTGAAAGTACTGTTAAAGTTATTAAGCTTAACGCTATGACCTCTTCACCATGCACCTTGAAAGTCGGCGAAGCTGCGCCAGAAACCACACCACTGTTTCCACTGCAAGATTAGTGCTAATGAGGAATTTTGTTATCTTTCACTCAATTTGTAATTTCATACTTTCGAAGGAGCAGGGGGTGTGGGTGGGAAGGATGTAGAGGAGAGTCGTGTAGGAAAAGGTGTAGCGCTGATACCATGGCCATCTGGAAAACTGGTGGGAGCTGTGGACCTAACAGGGAGAGCAGACTGCCACCTCATACCCACGCCAGAGCTCAAGCCAGCGTGCATGCGTGTATAAGCGCGCGCGCACGCGTCACGTGGAGGAAAAGAATTTAATATGAAATACTCTAGCAATCACAAAGGGTCACTTCTGTGACAATTCAACCTAACCCTACAGCAGCATCAGAAAGCATTTTTTTACAAATGTATAAGTGTAATAAAAAAAAAAAAACTATTATAATTTACACAATTCAGGAGCAAAGCTTGTAGACCTTGGTGATCGAGTAGTAGTTCAGCATAGATCAGGGCAAAGCTGTAAACATTTCTAAAGCTTAGTGTTCCCATGAGTACAGTGGCTGCAGCACTTGTGAAATAAAACAAGATGGAAACTAGCGGGACTCTGCCTGGAAGTGAAACTGACTACAGTAAAATATGGGTCTTGGTCAGCGATGGTCAGCCAATGGTCCCCTGCAGAGACTGAAGAACCCGACAGAAGGTCTCTAATTCAGGCCTTAGCAGTGAGGGTTTCATATGGCACCCAATTGGAGATCTGTGAGGTCATGAGGAAGAAAACAAGCCATATTTTCCCATTTCTGTTGTTTATGTTAATCTTTTTATTCTTGCACCTCTGCTACTTGCAGACTGCACATGCAGACTGCAGCAAGTGGTCATAAATATGCATGTGTGCGAGTGTTTCTACTTCAGGCATGTTCGACGTTGCTGTTACCACCATGCCTTTAAGCCTGGTTAAACCAGGTCTGACATGGTCTGGCTTTATTGCTTATTACACTGTGGAGCACATAGTAGGTCAGTGTGCAAACAAAAAAAAAAAAGAGTAGTATGCATACAAACGCAAAGTAAGGCCCTGTGGCTATATTATCATTCTCCTTGCTTTTAGTCTAATATACAGCGTGTTGTTTGTTTGCCGGCTCTGTAGCCAGCTGCATTTCCCTGATGCAGTCGAGCATAGCCCACACTGGACACACACTCTGTCAATAGCAGTAAGCAAGCGGAGTGCTGCACTGCCAGAAATATGGAGTAACAAATCTATACCTCTTACAGAAGGGGATGGTGTGGACAGAGGGTACACAGCGACAGTAAATATGAGTCGAACAGCGGATGTCAAGGGGGCAGGTGAAGCACAGTTATTCTGACTGCTTTGATTTATTGCAGATAATACTGGGACAAGACACTGAGTGTCACCTAATAGGAGTAGAGAAAAACTGAAAAAAAAAACCCCACACACAGTCGGTCTTTACTGCAGGAGATAGGGGAGAGAGAGAGAGAGAGGAGAGACATCAGAGAGAGAAAAGCAGTGTAGGGAGAGAGGAGTAGATTATAGCAGGGGACAGCTGATGTAAAACTAACAATACATCGTGACTTATTGAAGACTGTAATACTTGTAATGATAAATACCCATGTGCAGAATATTTGGGGAAACTAGAAATAGAACTCTGTACAATCATATGCAATGAAAATGAAGGGAACACTGACAAAGCATTCGAGTTTATGATGTGTGAATGGGGAGTTTGGGATTCAATAGTGGGGAAACGGCGGCCTTTGTTTTAATTAACCGCTCAATTATCACGCGGCTAATGGCTCGATAAATATAATGGGTTAATAACGGAACGAGCAAGATCAATCATCTGATGTCACTGTGCGACGCTGGAGAAATCTGGAAATCCAGGCAGCACCTCTCTGTATGTGCGTGCTTCTATGCACAGCCGTAAAGAAAAAAAATCTATCCCATCACTGCAACAGACTCAAAAATACTCATGCCAAGGTCTTTATGTCCTTAAGGTATAAAGAATCTCTATCATTTCAAGCATATGTACAATTTAGATGAACTGTTTCAAATGTGTGTGCGCGCGCCGTTTTGGGGCGAGTGTGTGGGCATGAGCCCAATGAGGCAGAAAGTGTGCCAGTAGCCTCTGAGGAAGAAGCATGTGTCCAGAATCCACCACTGCTGTGCTGGGTCACAGATGTCACCTGCTCCAACAGCCTTCCTCTCACCACATGCAAACAGTCCCAGGCTGGACGTGAACACAAGCAGCCCACACTGCTGTGAACTATTTGTTTTCTATCATATTATTATGTCTGAAATATAAAAACAACGCGTCTACAACAGTCCCTGGGAATAAAAAGAAGAAATGTTACTCAGAGCTCGTAGCTACGTTATGTTGCCACGGCCTTGCCAAGTACCGACGCTGCGACTTGAACTGATTTAAACGCTGCTGGTTTGTGGGGTGGTAGACTTTAACACAGCAAATCAGACTGGGGAGAAAAGAAAAAAGCAGCCTGGCAAAGGATAACATGCTGAGATAATGTCAGCCACAGGAAACGGTGTGAAACCACCCCCCCACAAAATAGATCAGACAATGGACCAAAACGTCTGTGTGTGTTTGTGTGGCAGGAGCATATAGACTCTGCTAATCTTTCAGAGGAGCTTCCTTGTAATTGTGCGGTCATCTATTTGAAAGGGCCTGAAATCCCTTTTTGCACAGATCACCACTTGTTTGCTTCAGAAGCCCAGAATGTTTTACCGCAGAAATCCTCCGTGGAGATCGTTGACGTAGGCATCTTTCTCTCTCGCACGCACGCACACACACATCCCTGAAATTTCTTTTTGGAGAGTTTTTAAATTACCATGCATATTAGTTAAGCGCTGCAAAGGCCCCGTTTTATTATCTTTCTTAATCTGGTGTTTTTACATCGTCAGTCCCTGCACCTTTCTCTCTTTCATCTCTGTGCTCCCGTCTCCCTTCTGCCAGCAGCAGTGGCTCCAGCCAGTGTCCCCTGGGAGTCCCTACTGTGCAGCGCCGGCAGACCAGTGGGTCAGCATGGCACGCTCCTGCTGCACACCTGCCCCCTCTCACTGCTCCTGCCGCCACCAAAAACCTCTTGAAACCAACTGTGACTCGCCTCTAAAAAAAATAGAAAGTACTCCAGTTATATGATGTTCTTGGCGGTTCATCCAACAGGGTCCGATATCCTGCGACGCCTGCGTGGAACTGAACCTAAGGGGGATTAAAAGCAACATTTCAAAACTGACAATGAGAAACTGGTCAGATGTGTGAATGTGGGAAAGTTTGCAGGATTTGAACTCTGCCCTCAAGTTCTTTTTTTTTCATTCCTCGCACAACACCCACACCAATAACAAGTGCAATATCATGACAAGAAACTGAAAGTACGCAGTGTTGCCTACTCTGAACAACTCGCGCCGTGTCCTCCTCTGATGGCAAGCTTTTGATGTTAGCGTGACACTTATTCAAACATAGTGACACATTTCCGGTTAAAGGACAGTTCCATAACAAACATCTGAGCACGATGTACAAGCTGCCAATTTTGCATATGTTTTGCATCTCTTACAGCTTTGCTAAATCAGGCTGTTTAAGAGGATGCCTGTTTGGAACAGAGGGGTGATTTTCAGTGAGCGGTCATTAAAGGTAGGGTTTGTGATTGGAGAAGGAGAGAATGAGGAGAAAAGAGCGATTTTCTGGTTTGGCCTGTAAGAAATATCCAAGGCCAGGAACAGAGTTCACTTAAGTACAAAGGCAGTGGCATGAGCGCAATGTGAGGGCCTGGTGGGCGCTAGCAGTCCATGCTTCTAATCCCAGTTAAGACAAGCCCGGCAGGCGAGCCGACACAAAAGAGCTTGGTCCAGTGTTAGTGGAATTAAACCAAAGCCTCTCTTCTGTTGTTATGCTAATCCACAAGACAATGATTATCTGCGGAGCAACGTTGCCACGGTGATAAACATGGCTCAAGAGTGCCTCAATTAGCGCGCCGATTGCCAGAGGAGAGCAAAGAGCGAGTGAGGAGGATGATGCCTCTACCCCCCAAAAAAAACAGTCCGAGCTGAAGGTGTTTTGTTATTTTATTGGAGGTAACGGGTCAGGTGTTAAATAGAAGGGTAAACTTACAAACGAAGCTCGACCCCGAGCGCTTGACCTCGACCCCTGACCTTCTCCATGCTGTAAAGACGACACAACTCGCAGGTGGAGGGCATCTTATTCTCCAATCACAATGGGATGGCTCAACACTGTGGCTCTCAATAACACGCTCCCCTTGTTGTACATGTTTGAGTTTTTAGTTTAAACATCAAGAGCCAGAGGACAACCACAACACTGTTTTCATCTATGATAATCCTTCATTTACCTCACAAATCAAAGCGAGGAGGCACAGCCCTCGCTGGGTGTTTAAAGCTCATCACTGAGCCGACGCTCCAACTTCAATTCTTCGCTGTTGTCACAGGATCAAAGAAGAAGAAAAAACAGGGTAAGAGAGGCTGTTTTGGGTTTCTGGAGCGGCCTGTCACACAGCTATTTTACCGATGCATATTTGAAAACCTGGTAGCGTGGCTGGCATCACACAAGTGTCTCCTTGATCCTCATCAAAACAAGCTCAGGGCCGGCCACACAGGCAGACAGAATGCACCCCCACCCCATCCTGTCTATTCAGTGCTCCGTCACACCTACCATGAGGAACGTTTCGCCGTTTTTAGCATGTGATCAGTCAATTGCCCCTGCTCCCACCCTGCTCTCCACATCTCCCATCGGTCCCACAGCTCCAGCAGCATAATAGGCCTTGGACTGCTGTGTCCTCTCATTGAGTCATATTAGGGGCTCTTATGTCTAACTGGCACGTTGTTATAGCTCTCGTGGACCACAGCTAAAACTGAGGAACGGGTCCTTTAAAGACCCTTCTGCGTTGATGGCACGGGCAATGAAATGCAGCGTGCTGCCACATCCCCGTGGCTACGAATGGTCTCGCGCATGTTTGCCATGGGCTCGGCCACAGGTGAATGCCACAGCTGCCACTCTCACAAACATTGGGAAGTAGTGAAGCATGTCGACGCGCTTGCCAAGTTCACAGGTGACGCGGTAAAGCAAGAGTGGTCTATTATTGTGACTGGGAGCCAAGCACAGGTGACGGGTATGGGAAAGAGGTCATGCAGGGTTCCTTCCTTGGTATACTAGAAAAGTATGCAACGTTTTTAACCCAATAACTTCTACTAAGAAGCTAAAAAACAAGACCGTGCATACACACTGTCTGACGGATGCTTTAGAGACAACGGAGAACATTCAACCCTTCTGCACAACAGGCAATAGTTCTTCACTAGGAAGGGAGATTATGTTTTGTTGATGGACTCTTCAGGATGCACCACTGCAATGGAGGATGTCATCAAACTGAATTGCACGCTGCACTTAACAGCTTTCCACTGTGTTTCTTACACTTTAGTTGTAAAGCATTATTCTGCGAGACATACCATTATAGGAAAAATGACAGAGGCCTTACTATGTGACAAAGATAATGAGACATACACACAGCTCAATTTCCCTTTAGCACCTTGGTTCCTATTTACAGAAGAATGCACAGCCTTTTCACTTCTGCAGTTATTTATTTTAGATGTGATGTTGAACTGAAAAATCAATGGGTCCCTTTTCTGATGGAAACCCCCAGGCAAACAATAAAGTCTGTGTTGTCTTAAAGAGTAATACATGTTACGTTTCACAACACATGCACATTAGTTACATGAACCCACACTACAGACTACAAATACCCACCGTCGACATGGTACGAGTGCTCATACGGCAATACCCATAAGACGTGGTTTGCTGCATAAGCATTAGAAATTAACTTTATTTTATTTGAACTCAATCAATATCTAAAAAAAACAAGTACCTACAAATACCAGACTAACATCACTGAGCGGTCCAATGGAAAATGATCCTACAATCTTTCTAAAGTTAAAATAACATATTATATTATATTAAAATGAAGTGCAAGACACAGAGGGGGAAAAAAGTCAGCGGTGACGAAGAGACCCACTGAAACACCAAAGTTTAGAGCAGAACAATACAATTCTGACTTCAGAAATGCATTAGCAAAGCAGTACGCGTTCTGCTGAAGCCCCGTACCATGTTGAAGCTAAATAACAGATTTATTTCCTTTGGTATCGTTGTTTTTTTTACTGTAGAATAATAAATATGATGAACTTAACACGTAATTCAGAAAAATTTAAAATAGACAAAATGGAATTTAGGAAAAATAAAACAGATTTATTTCATAGGGCCCTACATAAGAATGCATTTTGTATTCAGCAAGAAGCAGAATTGTCATTTACTGGACAGAACGACACACAGCATCAGCAGCGAGACCACGCAGGCACCAGGAATTACGTAGGTGTAATATCCACAAGCAAAAAGGCTAAGAAGCTAAAGCGCTAACAGGATAACAAGTGCTGAGTCTACTGATGACATCTTTCAGTGTCTACGTTATGAGATCTGGCACCAGCGTTTGCACTGATGTAGCCTGATGTTACCGACCGAAGTCTGCAGTCAGCTCACAGATAGTTCAGAACATAGTGGAGCGGACGAGGCAGAGCAACTTCATAGGCGGGAATGTGAGATGTTTGCTAACTCTGGTTGGTGCTGGACTGCGTTTCCTTTGAGCACAGGAGCCTTTGTGATCGTCACCAACCATCCGGAATTTGACCTTGGTTTGATGCGAGGAAAGTTTTATCCCCGTTTGCTACATCCTGATGAAACTAATTTTAAGAATAACATTTATCCATTCACCTTGGCATCGCGGAGACCTGCTCTACCCACGGCGTTACCACAACACCGACTTGTGTTGACTGAAACTATTTTACACACGTTTGTTAAAATAGTTTCAGTCGTGTGTGTTGATTGCGAATGAACGCGGCTTTCACAGTTATCTGCTTAGAATTCTGCTCCTTCCTTGTAAATTACCACCCTGATTTTTTGCCAGTGCCCTCAATTAAATTCACCTCAGCCCTGAAGGAGAGCTGCGAGAAAGAGAGAAAAAAAATCCATCCTCAGATGTTCAAGCCTGTTGAAAATCATCAATAAGTGATGAACAATGCATTTCAGGGGTTGCTCTGTGTTCTGTTATTCTGTTATAATTACTATTTTGTTGTGCATACTTTCTTTCAGCATTCTTTGTCTAATTCGACTTTCTATATTCTTTCTATAGATCGATTTCCTATATTTCCCAGAGTGCTTTTCAACAGCCCCCGAAGAAAAGGCATGACAAGCTCAATGAACAAGCTGTAAGAATCAGCTGTGGGTTATAGACCTATATGCAGGGGGGGGGGGTCAAAAGCATAGTAGAGCTTTTGTTATGTAGGAGCAGCTTAAGCCAGAACGCAAATGTTTGTAGCTGCGTTGCACTCTGGTCTTTTCAGGTAACCATCATCTAAAGTGCTAAAAGAAATATTTCTGTTTAACTCCGGGGACTGAGTGTCACAACCTGTGGAAAGTATGAGATTACACCCAGTAGACTGAGTTAGTTTGACAGGGAGTAGAAAACATACCATCGACCAAATTAACAGTTCAAAACAAACAGAGCACTGACATCATTTCTTCCATTCTTCCGTTAGGGGACTTTTAAGAATCAAGGATTTGGCAAACGCTTTGCATCCAGAGCAGCATTGGGCCAGGTGACAGGATTCCTGCAATGGTAATCCAATCAGGCCAATCCCCTACGAACCCTCACAATCCTCTCAGCTGCCACACTACACTGCCAACTATCAGTAACACACATTGCACACGCCACACATACTTAATGAACTCTTTGATAGATACGGAGAAGGACACATGCACATTAACCACCTCACCTACTGTGAACTTGGCAGAGACATTGAGGGACCTAAAGCTAAGTAAAAAAAAAAACACGGCAACCCTTGCAGCCACAGGGGCCACCAAGTGTAGCTGACCCTACATTCTAACCTCTCAAAGGCGATCACAGAGATGAATTTATTTCTGGGGAGATCAATAGTGCAACAGCGAAAATCCACAAACACAGCCCCTGCAATTTTAAACAAAGCCCGCAGGAAGCAGAACCGGCACCAGAGACATAAATAGACCCCCCGCTGTGAAAAAGATAGCCTAGGCCTTTCATCATAGTCCAGGTCCTGCTTCCCAGGGACTTGGATCCCGCTCGGGACATGTGTGGAGGTCACATGCAGGCCATTTGGTACTGGCCAGTAGTGGATCAGATACCACTGGCTAAATGGGGGCTATTCAATAATCCTCATGTGTATGGATAGAGGTAGAGTGGCTGCTGGGAATATGTGCCTCCTGCTAAAACAGAATAATATCCACAAACCTCTGTGCAGAAGCGGGCCTGTCACACAACCTTTCTCTCCGAGTGTGGGAAATGTACCCATTCTGTCAGATGAGCTCATGGTTCTGATCTTTTCACTTCTGTGTGTGCGTGTCTTGGTGAGCTTGCACATTCTGTGTTGTGGCCACAGAGTGAATTTGGGCTATTGTGACTGTGATCCTAATGGCCAGCATCTGGCTTGCTGGCTCACTTTTTGGGGGGTGATTTTAGTGTGTGTGGGGGGGCTAAGCTGCACAGCTGCCCCAATTACCACCTCTCTCTCCTCTCCTAATGTCCTCTCCATACCCATCTGCCTCTTCTGCACTCCAGATATCTGTCCCATCCGTCCATGGATGCCACTAGTGTGGGTTTGTACTTTCAGGAGGCTCCCATTCTGGGATCCGCTCTGTAGAGACTGAAGTATGTTTAGATCATGTTTTAAGTTTGACACTGTGTGGGCATAAGACCCAGACAGTCCAGTATCTTGTCAGGCAGCTTAGAATTTTTAGCAACATCCCCAGATCCCTCCAGCTCTCTGTGCCCTCTCTGATCCTGACCTGAGTTATGGACTCTGAGGGGCTGACAAGTCTGTCTGATGAGCCACGGGGCACTGAGAATCAAGGAATTTGTGGGTGGGTGGGTGGTTGGCTGGCAGGCCGAGGGAGGGAGGGAGGGAGGGAGGGAGGGAGGGAGGCAGGGAGGCTGTTTGTGTCCCACACCGAGTCCTTCAGCAACTTCTGTTGAGCTAAAAATTCTCAGTGTGTGTCATACTCATGTGAATCTAGTTCCTGACGCAGAAGAAACGCACTGTTCTGGTCCCAGTACTATGCATTACACAGACACAGCGAAAAACCTGAATATTTACACAAATGCATAAACAACATACTTTGCATTCTACAAAGATCTTTGAAAACGGGCTAGACAAAAATACTGCTGCAAGAGGAGATAAAAAAGTAATTGTACTAATATTTCTCACGGTTATTTTAGCCTATTAAAAAAGGATTAAATTTTAGCCTAGTAATATAATCAAAAGCACTAATTTGCCATGTTTTTGTACATAATACTGAAAAGGGGAAGAAGAGAATCTAAGCTTTGAATGCGGATGGAAACATGCCTATTTCAGGACAGCACCAATGAGCCGAGAAGAAATGTCGTAAGTCCCCCTTCCTTGCTCGGTCTGCTGCAGCAATAGCTCCACGAGATACAGCAAATTCAAGCGCATACATGCACACGAATACACATTCTACTCCGATGTGAGTGCACTGCAGGCTGGACAGCCTCCCTGTAGGGCTAAACGGAGATAGGGCAGGACTCTCTTTGAGGGGGAGTCCAGGTCAGGATCTCTGACTGGTCACAATAATGGTGACAGAGCACACTAGGAGCTACCCCTCAACCCAAACCCAACACACTTTTAAACATCCTCCAAAAACCACCCCAGACAGCTGTGGCTAAAGTATTATGCAATCTAGACCCAGTCAGACACAAATCCATTCTGATGCCACATGGCCACGGGGTCAAGCTCCTATTGTGCCCGTCTGACTCAATTGCTTTTCAGAAGTTCCTTTCTTCCAGCCTATCTTTACACATTCAGCTAAGTAAGACAGGTATACAAGCAGAGAGACATTTAGACAGGCAGACAGCAGCGCGCGCCTGCTGAGGCCTTACCTTTTTCTGCAGCCAAAAGAATGCTATCAGCGTGAATCAAGTTAGCCCGCTCAAGCTGAGCTTCAGCAACCTCACGACCCAGCCCGCTTTTCTCCATGGAAACCTGTCCCACAGTCGCCCTGTGATTGGCTCGCATGATCACTAGACAGACACTCTGTCTTGCAATACAGATAATAATGGCCCTCCAGCAGGATGAGAGCAGAAGAAGAGTGATGGCAGAAAGGTCTTTTTCCTGCAGATTTTGCCCTTTAGAAAGTCTGCATTCTGCAAGCTTACAATAAACTAGAAACTGCAGGTTGTTGCACTTGACATGCAGTTGATTAACTCTGCAGCTCCTTCTGTAATGCACAATACATCACTGAGATTGTCTACAAAGATTTTCTACACATTCATTAACATTTCACAAGGTTAATGATTATTTTGATATTTTTTTCTGGTGCTGGAGGCCAGAGGAGCCAGAAGATGAGGATCAAACACGAGTGTCATATGATAAATGTCAACCAAATGCCAACACATAACATGAACATACAGTGACTGTTTGCTCAACCACATGCAAAAAACATGCAACACCTTCTTGTCCTGACCAACCACGTCTTACGCAAAAACTTGCAGAAATAGGTGTATGTCCCTGTATCCATTTTAAAAAAGTTTCAATCTTTCCCTTCCATATAGCAGAAGCAACAAACGGAAAAGCTTCTTTTTAGTGGCTTCTGCTCTATTTACAATACACCGTCTGAAATTTGGGAACAGAAATACCCTGCACAGAGATTAACAATACACACAGAACAATGCTACCAGATGAGCTTTCCTACTTCGGTTGCACTGTTGCTGCAGCTGACTACAAGCGTTGCCATGTCTTGCATAGCCTCTTCACTTCAACGTTCTTTGATTTTGTATCACAAGGCCGCCAAACTGGGAACATGTCTTCAAAATGTGTTGTTTGTTTCTTCCATAGCTCTATTCAGAGCTCTCTTCTCACCCGTTTGACGTTTTTTCAGAAAAAAAGGGATATATTTGGGACAACAGGGTGCAAAAAGGGGATGTATACACAGCACACTGAAGCCAATATCAAGCATTATACACACACTGTACACTGAGCCAAAACACTGTGATGCTTGAAATTAGAATGGCTTTTCAAGCAAACAGAGGCGATTGCTGTGGAGGTGACAGGCTGGTATTGCCGACAGAATTGAAATGAAAAACAAATCCAACTGCTGCTATTTTGAATAAAACTCCACTTGGCAATGGTACGTCTGTGCCAAACCAAACAGCGAAATGGTGCTTGCCACGTGACGAATGTGCAGATGAAACAACTAAATGAGTAGCCGCCCTTTTTTGTGCTCACCAAATCTAACCTCATTGGCAGGTCAACACTAATATGTTTAATGAACTCATTAGTCAAAAATGAAGACAGACAGTGGCATGAAGTATGGAGGGTAGAAGCACAAAGGGCAGAGAGAAGGAGGGAAATGAAAGAGAGAAAATAGATCAGTTAAAGTGTGTGAGTGAGTGTGTGTGCGTCTAGAAAGCGCAGACTCCTATATTATAGATGCTGTATCATGTTTTACAGTAGGCAAATGGCAGCAAATGCAAAATGTACCCACAGGAATGAAGGCGACATGCAGGAAAAAAAAGACAATCTAAATAAAAACTGTAAATATTCAAGGGTTATTATTATCTCCACTATTTGATTTTAGTGCCTCGCCAAAAACGATGCGGCCTAGAATGAACTGCTCTAATGTAATTATTTGCATTGGGCCAGTATGTCCACCCACAGCTACGCCAATTCACTCCAAAAATGGCAAAGCAAAGTGTTGCCAAAGCATGAGTCACTTTGCTTTATAGAAAATAATTGGACCCTGACAGTTTAAAGCAGTTCAAATTTATACAGACATCTATCTGAAGCAGCCCTCTCTCCATCACTGGGAACCAAGACAGAGCTTCCCTGCCATCACATAGACTGCTCTTACTGCAATATATATGCCTGTTTACTTATTCATGAGCGGATTAAGGCCACTAACTCAATCAATCTGCTTCCAGTTACCAAGGCTGACTTTATTAGATAGCATTAATGATGCATTACTCGTCAGGTGTCGAGTTTCTCCCTCGTCAGTAACTGCAATTCAAATGACACAACAGATAATTGGCTGCAAATAGATCATATCTGTGGCACTATAGTCAGACGATATGTTGTCAAAGGAAGAAGAATCAAAGTGCGTCTCGCTGAATTCAGGTGGAGTTATATGAGCAGCAGACATTAGGTGACATGAAATACTACTGTTGCATATCAAATATGCTCCAACAGACACTTACACTGCGTTGTTCCCTGGCTTTTTTTATTCCAGCATTACTTCTGAAATCACCACATTGGACCCACTAATGTACACAGACACCTTGCAGCGTGAGCTTCATCACAAGCCACTGGGTGTCACGTCTATATGACGGCACACACATCTTGTGGAGGTCGCCCCTGCTGGTAACGGAACCTCCAGCCTCAGCAGCACTGACACCAGCCCGTGCGGACGCGGGTGCTGCCATCTACGTGAACCATCAGTTCTGCAAAGTGTGCTGCCCTGCGAGGAGGCGATGGGAGGCAGATACCACCCAGATACCTCCCCCTGACCGCCCCGCTGCGAGGAAGCGTGGCCCGAGCCGAGCCATTTTATTCCATGTTGCACAGTGCAACCACACCTCCGGACGATAAAAACAAACGCACGACAATTACAACGCAGCAACACCAGCTCCCGACACGAGCAGCCAGCGCACGGCGCTTTGTCTGCCTCCAAAGAGCGACAACACACACTGTTGTCAGACACCCCGCCATGTCTGTGCGCGCGTGTGTGTGCGCGCGCACGGGTGGAGGTCAAACGCGTGTCGTTTAACGGTACGAACTCATCACACGCGCCCACGACCAAGCAGAAAACAAACCCAGCTAGCTTAGGGGCTACGCGCTCCTAGCACCGACGATACCTTTAGCCTCTAAGGCGCAGATTTGCAGCTTTCTACCATCCAGGCTGCGCGGTTCAGCTCAGGTCAGGGGAGGCTGTGGAAACAGGTCCCGGGCTAACTAACCCGCTACAGACTCCGTCAGCCAATTTGCTGTGAGGATGCTTTTCTCTGCGCGACTGAGCAACGAGGAGGGGGCGCTGGGGAATAGAGGAGCTACAGCGCATAGCGGCGTGAGCGGAACATCCATCTTGAAGCGGGGAAAATCTCCCAGAAACGTCGGCGTATAACGGGACCAGCTACTCCCGCTCAACGTGACCGCTCTCCGGTCACCGTGATCCCAGCAGCGACGCAGTCAACAGGCCGGGATGTGGCAGGGGGAGGAAGCTGTGAACCGAGCGCTGCCTCCGTAGCGTGAGCGGTTCTGGCCGCGGAGTAGGAGGCTTTTCTCACCTACCTCGACTTAATGCACCGGCTTCCAGTGGCATCCGACAGGGAGCTGCGGAGGCTGGGTCTGACGCAGCGACACTCGGGATTTGTTGCTCCACAAAAAAAAAAAAAACCGAGTAGAAACGCTGCGGCGGAAACAGGAACTGTGGGAGCTTGAGTCTCAGAATACGGCAGCCGATGCTGCTCTCGGTGGGGATGTTGGATGGCTGCTGTCAACGGCGGGAGCGGAGAGAGAGACACCACATCCGGCCGCGATGGTTTTCAAAATAATAGCCCGTGGTCACTGAACGCACAACCTCATAACGGTTTCCATCCGCACGAGGTTCGAAATGTGATTTTATTTTTTGAAGATGATCAGTCACTATGTTAAATAAAGGGTGGTAACTCTTATTTTACTCAGTGCCCAAATACGATAGTGTATGTGTTTATTTAAGAATTAAGAATTTCAATTGATTACCTCAGGATTGATACTTAGAGCTGTAAAAGTGACTATGCAGATGGGCTGTTCTTTCCTGTGATCAGATTCAGACATTTTATTTGGGATTAATTAGAACTACACTGTGTTGCCCACGTAATTACCATCTTACTGTTTGGTGTGATTTACTTTGAAGAAACGGTGGTTTCATTTCCTGGTTGCGTTTGGCTGTCACAGGTTGACTTGACTCCGGCTGGAGCAGACCTCAGTGGTAGCTTAGCGGATGGAGCTGCAGTGCGCGCACCAGTGTCGGGTGGTTGAACTGCAGTCGGGCTCCTGTGCTGGGACTGGGTCGGTGTCATCAGGGTTACGAAGGGGCACAACGAGCTACAGGGTGGCACGTCGTCGGTGCAGGGCAGAGCCTGCAGGCCACATGCTGCACAGCGTTGGGTGATATCGAAAGTGCGTGGTTCCGTATTTCACTTCCTCAAGATAAATAGCGATAATCAGAATCAGAAATACCTTATTAATCGCTGAGTAAATTATGAGGTCTCAGTAGCTCCTGACAGTGGAAAGAGTAAAAGTGAGAGAGACATCGAGATACAATATATAAAAAAAATACACACAGTACAAGAGATAAGACTGGTAACTTATACCAGTGATAAGTTCACTGGTATAAGTTACTGCAGCCTGTGAAGTCATGCAGAGGGGCATTATTGACCCTTTAGATGGAGGAGTTGTACAGTGCGACAGCCACAGGAAGGAAAGATTTCCTGTGACGTTCCCTTGTGCATTTTGGTGCTCTCAGTCTTTCACTGAACGTCCTCCTATAACCCGCCAAAACACCATGGAGTGGATGGAAAGTGTGGTCCAGTATTGTCCTTAATTTTGACAACATATTGTAACTCTAAAAGCAGTTATATGAAATCATTTTTATCATGTTTGACAAACTCGTGCAGTGGGAGTTTTACATACTGTGTGTACGTTCCATCGCATTAAACGAGTGGTTTTGGCTTCTAAACACAGGTATGGTGCCTGGAAAGGAAAATAAATTGGTCTTGGACTTTCTCTGTCTTACACCCACACCTGGATCAGCTCTAATAACTGTTTGAGTAAGACTGAGTAGAATTATGGTATGTGTGCGCTTGTCAGGACAGTTTGCAAACACACGGATGCGTGTTCATATTATGGGAAAGTCTTTGCTTTTGGTTTGGGCAAAAGGTTGTCATCTGGCATGTAGTGGTTACGGTTAGGTTAGCTGGGGATTTAATGCTATTCACAGTTAATCACAGAGAGGTGTGTTAGAGTTTTTCATACATATATATATATATATATATATATATATATATATGTAGTTGATAGAGCTTGTTTTGGTATGTTATGTTATTAAAGCAATGTTTAATTGAAAACAGAAATGTGATTATTATTTTGCTGACAATTTGGAGGAGTAAATTTAAAAGGTCATCTCAAAGTAGTAAGTTATTATCCCTAAGTGAAGTAAAGCATAATTTATAGGATATAAGCAGTGAACACCAGTCCTTTTCCATAATGCAATATGCAACTCTGCACATGTCAGCGTTTTGAAAGTAGTTTTTGTTTTATACTACAGAAGTTACATACGGTAATGCTGGCTACGAGCTCGTCAATTTGCGGTTGTAAATTGAACACCTGAGTGGACAGAGCTTATGGACAAGTCATCAGTCACACTGCTGGACATAATCGTGCTCAGCAATCTGCCTCGAAGACCTGCTTATTCAGTAATTCACAGTCATGGTTGAGATAACATACATTGATTTTAGTCTAAGCTCGTCAACTATATTCAGCAGTAGTTTGTTGATTTGAAACTGACGCAACAAAGACATAATCCTCACAGAAGCACTCTTCTGCTGTACTGTAAGTTAGCAGCTCCAGTTTAGTATGTGTGGACATCAACATTGTCCATGGGCCCATGAGTTAGGGTCCAATGTTTCCAAGCCATCTAAAAGAGAAGAGAAGTGGTGTTTGCTGTCGTACTGTAACTGTGCGTACAGGAGTCAGGAAGCAGTAAACAGGGTTTTAGGTAGGAATTTGTTGCCGTTTAATCTGTACTGAACCGTGCTGAGAACTGCTGTACATGGACGCTTCTGTCTTCTCCCTTTATTTCAAATCTCACTTGAGAATTATGCCACTAAATGAAATTCATATCACCATTGAGTGTTTCTTTCCTAACCATCTTTCAAACACATCCAGCATCACTGTGAGAGGTGTCACTCCCCAGGGGAGGAGGTGAATCACAATAACAACCCCCACCTACATACAGCATTCGCATATTTTCCATCTTACCTAGTTGTTTTGGCTCCTAAAGCTAGTGCATTAGCGCCACCGTGTGCTGCAAAGGGGGCAGTGCACTGGCTCTTCAGTAGAGCTGATGATAGTTTAAAGAATAAATGACTCGTGATATTTTTTAGTTTTGCGCCGTCAACCAGGCACAAACACAAAAATATGACTCATCTTTATGAGTCACCTATAATCGTTATTGGCACACAGGCACTCAAGACACCAGCTACACGTGGACAGATGCGGAGAAACAGCAGCTTCCCCCAGCCCACATCCCACCCCCGCCCTCACCCTCCTAGGAGGAACATCAATCACAGCGGACTTTTTGGCTTTGTTGACCTTTTCACAGACTGGAATTGAATGGCTGAAAGACAACGCGCGCGCTCTCTCTCTTCAGCTGAAGGAAAAGCCAGAGTGAGACACAAAGCCAGTGTGGAGCATATGTAGCACAGAGTGGCAGGTGCTTCTTTACGTATGCAAATTTGGCTCCGTAATCAGAATGGAATGCTTTTTCATTTTCACAAAATATCAGAGATGTGGGCAGTAATACTTGTAACCTGTAGACCAGGACAAATGTATACCAGTGACAAGCCTGTGATTCATTTCATGGCATGAGAAGAATCACTTGTCATGCCACGAAATGAATCTCACACTAGGAAACAAACAAAATTGTTACTGACAGGCCAAAAAAAAAAGGAAACAAACAAAATAAAATACGATTATTAAAATTGTATTGTATCATTGCTATGCCAGTTTATATTCTTGGGTGAAATACATCATAATGTCACCTAGAAAGCACTCCAACGTGTATTTCCTGCTTCAAAACATGTCATGAAATATCCGACACAACACTGTGGTTAAAAAGCATTTTAGACTTTAAATAGATGAAGTTGCTATTTCTGCTCATCTGTCTAGTCAATAATCACAGGGTCCTCGATAATAAGTGGAAATGGGTTTTTAGTAGTGTTTGTATTAAAAATCAACAACTGAAATTTGAATTTGAAACTACTCTGACCTTTAAATGAGTATTTTGTTGAAGCAGCAATAACAGCTTCTTGACTACAAGTGTTCTTTAATTTGTCCTCTTAACTTCCGTCAGATTGAGTGGGGTGGGGAAGGTCTGTCACTTCACAGGTGTTTGTCTGGGAAACTCGAGGACAGTCAGAGACTTGCCCCAAAGCCACTCCAGCCTCGTCCTGACTGTATGTTGGGTAGTATTATACCTTCAGCTAATTAAGCAACGCTTCACTCTTTGTTATAGCCACGCTGAAGTGTGAACCATCGGCCCAGTCTCAGTTCAGGACTTTAATTCCTACATTTCTGGCCAGTGTCCCTGTCCCTGCTGCCGAGATGCAGACCAGATCATCTACTTCGTCATGCTCTCAGAGCTCTTTACTGGCTGGCAACCTATATGCAGGTTGTGAAAGGCCGAGCTGCTCTACGATAAAGGCCTGATTAACGGAGAGCTGATTGGATGGTCGTCCTACCAGCAGCTACTTCCAAATCTGGAGATCTTTTGGGTTCTCGGTCACTCTCCTGACTGAGGCATTTCTCAGTTTGAGCAGATGGCCAACTGCTTCCAATGCTCCTGGGAACACCCAAAGCTTCATAAATTGTTTTACATCTTTGCCCTGATCCACGCCTCACCCTGCCTCTCACCAATCGTACCCTGACAAGAGTCAAAGGTACGATTGGTGAGAAACTAACTAAATATGTATACTTTATAAATGTCAAAACAAAGCACATAGCATCAGAGGTAATTGTGCTGTATGTGCTGCAGTTGCAGTAAAAAGAAATGAAAATTTGACAAGGGCCGATTTTCCTACAAATTAAAATTATAAAAAATTCTGGATTGAGGTGAAAACTCACAAAGCCCCTTTAACCTCTAATATTTACCAGATGACATTTTGAATCAATGGCAAAGACATAATTGTTACTTCCTACTGTTTAATTGTGCGCAAAGCATTAACCCCTCACACAGGTTATGATAGCAACATCTGATGACATATCTGAAGCATGGAGGTCAGTGGCGGCCAACCTCTGCAATCAGTAGCTTCATTAGGATGTATATTGTTTGTTTTCACATATAATTAAGGGTTTTTGCATTTCTCACCCCATTCTGGTTGGTCCATATCGCTCCAAGAGTTTATGAGCACAGCCAACAATACGATATATCAGATGTAGCCGACACCGAGTAACAACTCGGATAATTATGATGATGGAAGGTTTCAGTTATTTTAATAGCAAAGCTCATACGATTGCATGTCTTTGAATTCTTTTACCACATGGCACTGATGCACACACAAGGCTATTTATAAGCACAGGAGCTATTTGACCTGAAACATTAACACCCTCACAGCCCTGTGAAAGTGTGTGAGAGAGTGAGGACTGTCAAGACTTTCCTCACTCCCGCGTTCAAACTCAAATATGTCATGAGCATAGGACAAAGTTCTCATGGTGGGCTCACTAGACCATGGACTTACACTATGAAACTGAACATAATAACTTAGACAAAGACAGCAGATTAAATTTATCAGTCTTTGAAAACTACCTGTTCAGTTACAAGTTACAAGATTTAGCCCAAAGTAAACGAATGTCAAGATACATCTACTCAGTGCCCATCAGTTTTACATCTTATGTTTCGGCCCAGTGGAAGACAACAAATTGCTGCAAGCCAAGACATGTGTATATGTGGTTCATCCACCTGTTGTGCTGGAGCAGTAAGGCTTTGCTAACCATTTAACAGTGGCACCACCATATTTTACTGTAGGTAGCAGGTGTTTTTCTTGGAATGCTGTGTTCTTTTTCCTCCACGCATAACGCCCAGTGTTATGCCCAAATAACTCAATTTCAGTTTCATCAGTCCACAGCACTTTATTTTTCTAAAATGAAGCTGGCTTGTCCAAATGTGCTTTAGCATACCTCAAGCGGCTCTGTTTGTGCTGTGGGCGGAGGAAAGGCTTCCATTACTCTCGCATACAGCATCTCCTTGCGTAAAGTGCGCCGAATAGTTGAACGATGCACAGTGACTCCGTCTGCAGCAAGATGATGTTGTAGGTCTTTGGTGCTGGTCTGTGGCTCTGACTGTTCTCACCAGTCGTCGCTTCTGTTTATCTGAGTTTTTTCTTGGTCTGCCACTTCGAGCCTTAACTTGAACTGTGCCTGTGGTCTTCCATTTCCTCAGTATGTTCCTAACTGTGGAAACACAGAGCTGAAATCTCTAAAACAGCTTTCTGTATCCTTCCCCTTAACCATGATGGTGAACAGTCTTTGTATTCAAGTCAACTGAGAGTTGATTTCACCACTAAAAAAGTTAAGTGTGAATTATTTAATGTTACTGCTTGGTTGTTGTAGTTCTTGCAAATTATTGAAATTGTTAAAAATGACTAATAAATCACACCAAGTAGTAGAGCAAATAAATATATAAAAGGGATTTTTTTTCTCATCACATTAGTCATTGGAGTCCTGTGAATTAAGGTGTGAATCACCTGGTCACGTTCGAGTGGCTCTCTAATAGCTAAAAGCTGTTGCTATGGTTTGTCATTGTCATTGTTTGAGATAGTGGTTCTATACAGCCTCTAGCTTCAAACCATTTGTTTTCTCTTTCTCAGTTACAGCTGGAAGCAAGTGCGAGTCCACTGTCTTTGTGACACATGGGTTTAGGCATTTCGCATTGCACAGAGCAATGACTATTGTCGCTGAAGATGTAATAAAACAAAACACGTTCCCAAGAGTAGAAATGTCTGGAGCAAACAACTGAATTTCTGGCGTGATAAATATATATGATCCATGTCCTATAGCAAGGCGTCTGTCTAGTCATTCTGAATCATTTAGGGTTCTCCTACAGCATGCTGTTTACACACCCAAGCAGATGTTATTGGATCACACCTCCCATTTATTCTAATGACAGCGGGAAAACAGCTGCTCTATAAAACATCACTATCTGCACCACGTGCACTTTATGTATCACAAACAGCCTTTAGATGCGGTAGCCACCTTTAGCACGGTAAGTGTTGGGTCACATTAACCTTTTCATCACTTTCTTTTACACACTAGGTGGCAGGCTTACATCATGCCTCCACAGCGTCAGTTTACCAACAGTGGCGGTCGTAGCACTGTGACTACAGCAGGCAGAAGCAGCGTCCATACATGTTGGTAATTACATAAAGTGTGTGTGGGCTGGACTGTGCGTATTGTTTGAGCTACTCAAAAGCCTTCGTTTTTTTATGTGCACTGTGTATTCCATGTTTACCTCTCTGTTAATGTCATGCACAGCCGCCTCACCAGCGCTACATCTGGGGACATGTAAATGTTCCTATTGATGGAACTCACTAAGAAATGAGCGCGACACCGTTGGTTAAATGTAGATAAACACTGTTATTACTAGAGGCTCTCTGGTGCTCGTCATTCTGCCAGCAGGTGTCACTGGAGTTTCCTTGTGATGGGGGGGTGAAGCTCACTGACCATGCCTTTATCTGTGTCCACTGTCTCTGCTCACCATCGCTGCTATCGTCATCATCGTCACAGTAGGGATTACTGAGCAGCAGAAATTGAACAGCGTGTGTGTGAGATCAGGGGCTTAAAGGAAACATTTAGAACCATGTGCTATTATAGCTGATTACATCTGGATAGATCTAGAGGAAGCGTCATTCAATATTTTAGAAAAAATACTGAGAAATGCTCATCGCTTTCATGCCCAAGATGATGTCATCAAACTATTTGAATGTGAGCTTGTTTTTTCTGACTCACTGTCCAAAACAAAACATATTTAAATTACTCCCTATTATATTGAAAAAGGAAAGCAAATCCTCAGAAACAATCCATTTATTAGAAGATGTTCCTAGTTGACTGATCACTGATCACAGGATTTGAAAACATGTCAAGAGTTCATCTCTCAAACTGATGTTTTGTTGTGTGGGAAAGAGTTACAGAGTCGAGGAGGTAAGAGCTCAGAAACTCATGGTGGCCAGGCGAGCACAGGGAATAGCAGGAGGACCTAAGCGTATGGTTGGGTAAATAGGCATGCAGAAGGTCAGAGAGGTGTAACTACTACTGTGTACTACAACCAACAAAGCTGGAGACGTTTATGATGGAGACAGGAAAGAATTGAGTTGCAGTAATCAATGTGAGATGTGACCAAAGCCTGGATAAGGATGGTAGGTGAAAGGAGGACATTCTTAAAGACAGTTTACCAACAAAGGACCGTCATTTTATTATTGTTTTTAATTAAGAATTTAGAAATTCTACACTTAAAACCCATTTTGATAGGCTACATTTACATCCACCGTGACGTGTGCGGAGCCAAAAATACTGGAAATTGTGTGACTGGTCAATGCTTAATAGATCTGACAGGAGTGGAGTGAAACAGCTAGCCCGCTCGCTAAACAGAAAACGTAATTGGCAGCAATTCTGACATTAAATTAATTGTTTTGGTCTATATCAAATGAAAATGCTAAACATTTGGTGGTTCCAGCGTCTCAAACACCAATTCATATCATTAAATCATTGACGTCTGGCTGCCTGGAAGAGGAAAACAAGCAATTAAAAGAGACAAGTTACGAATGTGATTGGAATTTTCATAGACGTTGTCAGTTTGCTGTCAACATGATAGAAAAATCTATAGAATAGACAGTGGTAGCCGTAGCTCTGCTTGAAAACAACCAAACCCTTCTTTTTCCCCCTCGCTATCAGCATCTGTAAGTCAAGAGTTGTAAACACTCGCTGTCTGGCCTGTCAGAAATATCACCTCTCATTCGTACAGTGAGTGAGTGTATTAATTCACCTCACTCGTGTCTAGTTCCCAGCATTTGTTCACTTTCAACGCACCTTTTCCCAGCATTTTACAATTTCATCTCTGTTGCGCGATTTACTCCTTCACTTCCCGTAAAAGCCGCTGAGTCACACGCCAGGTTTTGTGCTGCAGAGTAAATGTAGTGAATGACAATGTTGTACACTGCTCTAAGAGAGATTTCAAGGTTTATGATATGTGATTTTAAGAGCTCTCTCTCTCTCTCCAACGAAGCTGACATCTGCTCCCAAATCGCATCTGTACCACTTCATGTTTGATGGCAGCATCTTTGTGTTTATTGTCACAACCTAGGTTAAATGGCTCCAGCTTCACCATCTGTAGTTATGCCTGACATTTAGACTTAATGAGGAAGCAAAGCTGTGCAACTATAAAGCTCATCAGTAGCTGCGCTCAGTGCGAAAATGCCACCTATTTGGCTGCAGTGTAAAACAAGCGTGCAAGGTGAAGCTACGTACTTAAGGGCACGTCCAAATCGTGTGCCGTACTCAGCCCCGAGACTGGGAAATCCTTCTCACTTCTGTAAAAACGAAAAACATTGTTCTAAAACACCATCTTCTACTCAGCATGTCGGGTAAAGATTTAAATGAAATCCTGGTGGTTGAGACCATCACAAATGTGCAGCTGGTAAAGAACGTAGTGAAGAGGAGCTGGCTGACTGACTGTTCTAATTTGTGAGATAGTGGGTTATCTGGAAAATCTCTTGCTGTAAATAGGAGGTGCAGCAGCAGTGAATGGTTGGAGAGATATCATTTATATTGTGTGCGCTGCGTGTGGCAGGTAGAACAAATTCCAAGTACAAAGAAAGTATTTTTCTACAAGAACTTCCAAATACAAAAAAATAATACCATTTCTGGTCATATGATTGTGAAGAAAGCTCAATGATACATTCAGCAATTCTCCAATTCATGTATGAAAAAGAGGCCAACACAACAGAAAGCAGTGAGAGCAATTTAATGCATACAACTTTTGACTGCAAGAAAACGCCACGGGGTGCATTTAAAGACACCATCTGTTCACACAGTACGAAAAAAGGTCATTAAAACTCAAGCAATGCGTAAATACCTGCAGTCTACACTAGACAGGCAGTTACCAGCTGACCCTGATCAAACAGAATAGTAACAGGAACTACAACTGGTTTTCTTCCACCAGAGGAGACATGGGTATCACTCAAACCATTCGACATCAAAACAAGACAGAACGACAAAAGGAGAGAGAGAGAGAGAGAGAGAGAGAGAGAGAGAGAGAGAGAGAGAGAGAGAGAGAGAAAAGCAGAGACAGCTGCAAAATCAACAGACGGGTGGCCGCGTGTTTTATTTCTTCTTGTTATCTGCTTTCTGTTAATGATAACACACCCAGAGTGACAGGCATGGATGGACCGGTGGTCATGCTGTCTTCAGTCTGCTAAGCAGCAGGACTGGAGACACGGCACCTCTCCCACTGATAGCTACGTTAAAGAAGACACGAGGCGGAACGAGGACAAGCAGCCCGTCGGAACGCACAAACCCAAAGATAGAGAGGTGTGCTTATGCGTCTGGTCTTTGCTTTTGGTGCGTTTGCAGGAAAGATATAACACAGGGCAACAATATTATTATCAAAGCAACTTGATTGACTTTGGTGCCAAAAAACAAAGGAATCAAAGCTTAGACTGGCCTCAAACAAGCTCATTTACACACACACACTCACATGCCTTCTCCCAAAACAAACTCACGGTACCAAATCACCATGACTCAGCGCAACGTGAGAGCAGGTGATGTAAACTTATGCAAAGTCAGTGGAGGATGAGGTTGTAAAGATGTCGATGGCAGCCATCATCGCGCCAGCCTTTCTTGGCAAAGGCGTCTCCTTCCTCTGACTCACTCGATAATGCTGGATGGCAATCCGCAGCCTAAATTGAGCCATGTCCCGTCCTCTGACAAGATGAATTCACTTAGTAATGAGAGCATTTGGGATTTATGGGTAACGTCGGGGTTAGTCCCATCCCTCAACAGGCATGAGCTTTTAATTCCTGCCAAACGCTGTGACTCACGTCCTCTCCGTGGAGGTTAGCTGTCATACGTACACTGCCGTCCCACACCGCCCGCATTGCTCAGCTCTGGATTTGCGGACCACAGTGAAAAGACCCTATTCCCAAAAAGGCAAGACAGTGGAAGACATGCGCCCATCAGAGAAATAACACTTACTACCTCAGAAAAGTTGGACAGATAACACTGACATTTACATTAGCTATATTCAAACAATTAAGGCGGCCCGGTAGCTCAGTGGTTCAGGCAGAGGGCTGGGATGCAGAGGTAGCAGGATCGATTCCCAGCTGCGGCACCCAGCCCATCCCCCATACCAGGTGTGTCCCTGAGCGAGACACCCAGCGCTAGCTCCCCGAGCGCCGCCTGTGGCTGCTCACTGCTTCCCTTAAAGGAGGATGGTTCAAATGCAGAGAACACATTTCAGAAATGTATCAATGACAATAAAGAGGATTCTTCTTCTTCTTCTCTTATTATACCAAAGGGGTAGTAGGTTTGGCTTATGTAATGTTGTTTTGCATGGCAATTATTTAAGATGCTGAAAATGACATGAGAAAAAGAAAAATATGAGTGGGAGCAAAATTATTAATAATAGGGAATAAAAGAATCGTGATACACAAAATTCAATAAAGTCTTCAGAGGTACAGAGATACCACGTGGGGACTGTGATAACCAAACTTTTTTTATAGGTTTTTTTCTGTTGGTTGACCGACAATTGTTTACATAGTTTATAATTCTGCAATGTGAGTTTGAGAGAAGAAGTTCATACTGAAAGCAAGAACTTGGCATTCACTGAGAGCGGAGCATGTTCGGTCATATCACCGTCCAACAGGCTCATCTACAACTTGCTGCTTTGAGGCAAAGCTCCGTGCCGTGCACAAGTCATGCAGAAAGCTGGTGAAAGAGAAACTTGCGCTAAAAACATATTCATGTTGCAGGAATATGATGAATAATTCTATATTGTGAATACATAGTGTTTCATTAAACACATGATGGATCGGAGTCCAGTGGAAAACTGCAGATGAAAGCTGCAGCTCCTTCCTGGCACGGCTAAGTGCAGCTCACCCTGCCTCAACCATTGTAAATGAGTTCCCGCTCACAAAGGAAGGCTGCCTGCCTTCCTGCCGCTCGGCCTCACCGGGCCCCGCCTTGCTCCACTGGCCCCTGGACTCGCCACTCAAAGCCTCCTTTTTCCATTTTCCAATGTGGCCAGCAGCCAGCTGGTTTTATTGGAGTTTTTAAAAGCTGTAGCCTCAAACATTCATCCTCTGCCTCAACACATTCTAGACAGTTTCCCTTTTACTCTGCCTCATTTTGTCTTCATTTTTCTCTCCCTCTCTTTGGAAACTTCCTTCCTGTTCCCCTTAATCCTTAAACTTATCCCCAGAGCTCACTCCTATGGCTCACTTTACTGTAGCTTCTTCTAAACCCTTCTCATACAGAAAATCAACACTGCCAGCACAAATGCTAGTTTCAACCATAATAAATTCTCCTCTTGCCTTATTTTGCACTGATGCCAAATTCTCTGAATTAGAGTACTGAAGGCTGCTCTCATCTACTAAGATTTAATTTAGCTTTCACAAAATAATACAAACACATTCTGCAGTGTGACTCACGTCGCACGAAAGACCTGCGACGACTGGCCTCAATTTTCTTCCTGTACCTCAATATTATTTTTCCGCCAACGGGTCCCAGTGCAAAGATGTGGTCAGCGGCTCTCTGCGGCTCTCCAGGAATATAATCACAGAAGGAGAAACCACAATCAATGGCAGATGAGGTGCATTGGATAAAGTTACTCATTCAAATAGACTTTACTTTTATAGGCACGTGTGTTGTTGCCCTTGAGACTTTATTTAAGGTTCAAGGTTCAAGGTAGGCTTTATTGTCCGATATGGCACAATTCCCAAACCAGGCAGTGATGCCGCCGCTCAGGATGCTCTGGATAGGCCCCCGATTGAAGGTGGTGGGAGTTGGCCTTTTCTCAGTCTTCTCAGGAAGAAGCGGCGCTGTTGGGCTTTTCTTGCGTATGGACTCAGTGTAGAGGTGAGGTCCTTCTCCAGGTGGACACCCAGGACTTTTGTGCTTTCAACGATCTCCACAGAGCTGATCACCGTCGATGCTCAGCAGGGGAAGGTCAATTCGTGTCATCCTAAAGTCAACAACCATCTTCTTTGTCTTGTCAACATTCAGAGACAGGTTGTTGTCTTTACACCAGCCTGTCAGCCTCTGCACTTCCTCTTTGTACACTGATGAGTCCTACCACTGTCATATCATCAGCAAACCTGATTATGTGGTTTGAACTGTGTACACAATCGTGAGTCAGTAGTATGACCAACAGGGGACTGGGCACACAGCCTTGTGAGGTGCATACAGTTGGGTGCTATCCTTTGATTTAAACCTAATCACCACTGGAACACGAACGTGATGTAAGCACTGAGCTGCATTCATATAAATATTGATGCCAAATAAGAATCTGCCCTCTGCAGGGTATCTTCGCATTGTACTGTATGTCTATATGATTACTGGGGAATATGTCCAAAGACTGCACAGATGCGTGTTATTCCCCTTGAGCAAGGAAGAAAACGCAACATCTGTGTTCTTGGAGATGCATATCGGCAACAAATAGGTCCTGCCTCAAATCCGATGAATCCCCTGAAGAGAGAGACGTTTGCCATTTGTAAATTGGAATGATAATTCAGTGCGAAATGAGTTAAGCGACATCTGGGTGTTACAGCAAGTAAGAATCAGTGCTTTGGAAGTCATTTGGACCCTTGTGCCATCAGTAGTGTGACACTGAGATAAATGGTTGCTATGGTTGCTATTCAGATTTCCATATTGCTTGTTTCATCGCGAGGAAACTTCTGCTGCTGTTGCTCTGACACAGATTTGAGGAGATTATTCAGAAACAAAATGGCCTCCATTAGTTTTTCTGTTCCTCTTCATTTAGACGTCATTAGTATTGGTATCTTAACTCCCAGCATTGCATTCATCATGTCATTTTCAACATTAGCATGATAATTATGTGTTTCCTCATCACATAATTCAATGCAGATGCCCTAATATCTTGCTCTTGATCAGAAAAAAAGCAATTTGTTATATTATCACACAACAAAACGAATGACAGAATCAAGTGTCATAATATTATGGGCTGAAATAAAATACCCAAATTAATTATGCAATGTCGTTTTCAAGGAACCTTCAGACATATTTAAACAAGATAATGATCTGAGTAAGTAATGTGTAGTTTTATATTCTAATCCTGGTTATAGGCTCAAGAAATTAAGGCACAATTACTGCAGCAGACAAACATATTATATGGCTATAAGTGTTTCTTCAGGTGATCCTGTTTTAAATTAAGTATGTATGAGAGCGTTTTACTCGACCGCGATGCAAGAAGTCAGGGTTGTTGATTTCTAAACACTAGCCAGTAAATTGTGCGCAGTAACATCAGCTCTTAATTATTGCAAAGCACTTCAACAGCAAACCTGTGGCACTGTGGTGGCACATTTATGTTAGCATTGGTTAGGTAGGGGTTTGGGTATTTTATAGATTTCCTTGATCTGCCAGCGACTGTGACTGCCACCCGTGATCGATCCAAACATCTGTGTGTTCAGTTTTACAATGGTCCGTTTGGCTCAGCCTCTGCTGTAATGTCATTCTTACAAGAGAGCACATCACATTAACCAGTCAGGAGAAGCCAAGCAGGCAGAAATATTCACTGATAGGGCAGTCTTCTGAGTTTAGTATCATGCAGTGTTTAGTATAATGTGGTCAGAAAAACACCAACATTTAAGCTGTGTCAGGTTAATGGCTCTAACTAAAAGCCCTAAAAATAGCACAGATAAAACACATCACCTTTTCTCACTTCACTGCTCGCGTCAAGTCACCAAAATACCGAGGTGCAGCCGAAAAAGAAACCTGTATGAACCAAACAAACGTTTTTAAACCAGATCTTCACCATCTTCTTTATCTGAAAACTATTTGTCATCATCATTACAGACAGCTTAACATCAACACCCTAATGATCATCACCATCATCATGACTTAGTATTAATTATTAAATTAGTATTAATACACCGGCCATCACCTTCTTCCTCAACATCATCAAATGACTGGTCGGTAATCATCACTGAATAATGGAAAACCATATTTAGCTTAACGTGGTTTGATTTGGTGGAAAAGCTTTTGCTCTTTTGAGGGAGCATTTGGACAATCTGAGCAGAAACAAAGTTTCTGAGCTGAACAAATCCTTCTTAAAAATATAGCACCTAGAGACAAACTTTGAGGGCCAGAGGGAGATGCAGAAGCATATTATGCAAAGAAGTGTCAGGTTTAAATGGTCCTAAACACTTGGACTGATATGACATAACTGGTCAGCTGTTAGCCCAACAGCTGATGCATGATGCAATAATAAAACAGGTCAACGTTACTACACAAACAACCTGAGTGCACAGCTTGAAACTAGCATATGTTCCACTCACTGAAACTAGCAAGTGGTCATTGTTAAACTCTTTATTTTCAGCAATGGAAACTGTGACTCTTCTATTTAAACTCTAAGGAGAAGACCCAGTGTCATGTGTGGACTGGATGAAGCTGAAGGCAAAGTGCATTTTAGTTTGCCGTTTACTTTGATAGAGATTGACAGACATTAGAATATAAAGTTTTGGTCTTAGCTCTTAGCTTGTGTCTCCTGAAAATGGCACAGCCTAAGTAGTGAGATGTTTGGTGATGGTTAGGACACAGTTCATTTGTTTGAGAAAATAATCAGAAACATTGAGAAAAAAATAATAATGGTGAGTTTTATTTCTATATTTAACATCATAAAGAGACCAAAAAAAGTCTGTTATTGCTGTTACTTTAGTTTTAGGAGTCCAGATCTGAGATTTCTGTTGGGGGACAATGTTTCAGGAGTTTTCAAGTGTTTTCTCAGTGTTACGAGCTCCACAAACAAAATCCTATCCATCTAACATGTTGGTCTTGTTGTCTGGGAGAGATATATCTCTTATGTAAACACATGGACACGATCAAATGTTATATAGGTTATATAGGTATTTCTTCTTACCCATACTTCTCTAATATATACTAGAGAAGGAATATATCCTTCTCTAGGTATGTATATAGAATATAGGTGGACTGTATTGCTACATTAATGAATCAACCTTTTAGATTTTGAAGATTAATGGACTAATTTCTCTGACATTGCCACCGGCAGCATCATTGTTAGCGTTACTTTACACCATTAACTTTATTATGACTATCATTATGTGCTCATGAGACGTTTTTCATTTGGTATTTCTTCCTTCCTTGGGTTGTTCATCATCATCAACATCATCCTTGGTATTGTCTGTGATGTGTCTGTGTAGGTGCAGGAAAATCATTTCATTTTTCTGCACCATGTAACAAGGATACTGTTGGAAATGTCAGAGTAAATAGCCTGCAGGAGAAAGAGAACAAAACAAACAGGGGTGATAGCAAGTTTGATCTGCTATTTATGAGAAAACGGAAAAACAAAACAGGAATATGAAATCCATAGCTTCCTAAATCACCCAAGTGAGGGAGGGTTAGCACAGGCTCCTGGGAAGCCCCCGAGTGCCCGGCCTGGCAGTTAATGGATCCTTGTCACATGCACAAACACACACATACAGTGAACGTACGGACGAGGGGAACATCCGATCACAGGACACAAATATCTTCATCAGTCTCTCATACACACACACACACACACACAGGCTTACAGAACCCCCACCCACCCACACACACACACTCACACACACAGAGTAATCCATCTTTCTGTTATATGCGCACAAACACATGCTGACATCCCTGAACAAATTTCCACAGCATGTCACTCACTCTGACACACACGCACTCGCACATTCAAGGACGAACACACACACACAGTCACACACACACTCAGCCGTACCTTCACATGGAAATGTATACATAAACAATCTTTCTCTCGCTACCTTCTACTTTGCAACACTCCCACAGACACACATTCATGTCATGTTTCTCGTACACACATAGTCCCACTTGCACACACACGCACACACACACAGAGTCTCATACTCACCCACACAAAGCCATGAATGCACACCTCTCCTCCCTCACACACACAAACTCAATCTCTATTTCCAACTCACACAAACACAAAACCCTGCTGTGCTTGAGTCAACACAGTAAAAAAAGAAAAAGCAAACTTAATTACGCTTTTATTTTTAGATACACAGAAAAAACATGGTAAACATTACAATCTAAAATATATTCTACATTATATTATTAAGATTCACTAAGAACTAGAAGTTGTTAATAACCTACTCCAGGTAAAAATCTGTTTTATATGTTTTACTACACTGTGTGCGTGGTGCATATTCAGAGCTTGTTGTTGGGTGGTTTCACATTGTTCTGCTGAAGGAGGTCTGGTGTAGGTTTCCAAAGTAGGCGGACAGAACAAAATCCAATCCAATCACGGTTCAATGGGAAAATGGCGCGCTCAGCACTGCCTGCTGAAACCAAACCTCTGAAACCATTGAGCCTGAAGCTAGCCTGGAAAAAACATCTGAGTGACAGCACATGTAAACCAGAACCTGGAGCCTCTTTCAACTATTTACCAAACAATTCTGACCTGCGGCAGCGATGGTTCAAATTTATTTACAGACACTGTGCTCAAACACCTCAGGATGTCGAAGGACTCCTAATCTGCAGTGTGTATTTCAGCCAGGAGTCTTTCCTCAGCCACAGGCAAAAGTCACAGAGTTATGCTCAGAGGCGAGCCAGCGAGAGACGGCACTTACACGATTTTTTATTTTAATACGTAGCTCTGTAGCTAAAAGCTAAAAATGTTGTCTTTGTAATGTTGTCTTCCAAATTGTACGCTTGATGTTTAAAGATATTTTGAAATGTAGCGTAGGATTAAATAACAATGAGGAAGAGTAGAAAACCTATTATGTAACATTCAATTCATATTTTTGAATTTGCTATATGTCTGTGTAGGAACATAACATTTAATTCATCTTTTGATGAATGTTAGATTGGAAATGGACTTTAGAAATAAATTAGAAATAACTAAAATGTGGTGCTGCTCCGTCAGCATTCTGCAGCCGGTATCGCAGAGAGGTTAATGTGAACGTCTGGTCAGCTGCATTTCGGCCACCAAAGGGAAACATTCGATTCATATTCACAAGCTCGTCTGTATACATTATCATGATCAGGGATGACACACAACTAGAGCGTGCTTCCACACTCCCATGGCAGGTGGTAATTACAGCCACGGCTCCTGCTACTTCCCAGAGAGACCGGACGAGAGTGACAGGTTAGAGATCGAGAGAGGGATGAAGTGAGCCAGAGTGACGAAGACAAAATTACAGAGGAGGAGGAACTCAGAGAGAGGAGACGGTGTCGGGGAGAGAAAGCAAATGAAAGGAGGAGAGTCATTCTACCAGATAAACAAAGACAGAGGCAAGATGTTTGTTTAGCTGAGGAGATGCTGAGAAAAAAAATGAAAAGCTCTGCCTGTATCCTGGGTAATATACGACCTGCTGTCATATCTGTGTGAGGGCCCACTGGTAGAAACGCAACTGTGAATAGGGAGCGAGGGATGATGAGAGGAGGAGAGAGCGGAGGCCAGAGCTGTTTTCTCCTGGGCAGGAGGAACCATGTGAATACATAATCAATAGCTATCAGGACTCGGGAGGATTTACCGTCTTTTGATGCAGGACCCAGACACCCCAAGGCAAGCTGAGTGTTCAGACCAGAGCAATGGAGCGTGAATGCTCCGGCGCAGAAAGCTGCTGGCAGTCGACCAGCAACCTCATCGCACAGAACACTCTGGTTCTTCTGATCGGCAACACATAAATGTACCATATGCATCACAATTATTTGAATCACTTACAGGAGCCAAAGTTGGTGACGGTATTAGTTACACCTGCACAAGTTCTGCTACGAGGAGAAAAGCGCATCTGGATGTAGATCAGGGGGTACAGTGGGTTGTCCAGCTTATAAATCATCCACCATCCATGTCACAACTAGTCCAATTAGTTTTTACACCAATGTTAAATATCAATATTAAACACGCTGCAGACTTTTGAGTGTTTTTAAATTCCCGTGAGAAAAGGCCTTTATGTCGATGTTTAATTGGTTAGGAGAGACTGCTCTTTTCTGTGAAGATCAGTTTAGGGAGGAGATTTTGATTAATCAGTTACTGCGTGCAGCCACAAAAAAAACAATAATTACTTTAATGATTTTGCAGTCTGCATAATTACAGATACAGATACAACCTGGGGATTTTACAAATCCTGCCATAATTATTGATAATAGTTGGGATTACATATTCAAAGCATGGTGTAAATCTGCACTTATAAAGATTTTAAATTTGGATGCAAGTTGAACAGAAGCAGGATGCGCATAATTAACCAGAGACTGATGTTATCCGTTTCAACTTTAACCAGGAAATTAGAAATCTGTTTGACATGAAGCTGACAAGTCAAGCTCAAGTAACAAAACAGGATCTAGAGGAGTGTTAGTTGTCTGGCACCAACACTTGAGCGAAATCCTTTATAAAACGCCCAGTAGTATCATGGTGGGCGGCACAGCACAGCCAACATGGGTGATAATTATGAATAATTACACACAATACTGTTTGTTTTTGGGCTGCTCTGAATCATTCTGAGAACAGAAACCAGCTGTTAATTACTTACTGCAGTGTCACTCTCTTGGACTTTGCGTGAATAAATCTCAGTTCGTCGTGTTGTTGGTTTAAATATATGCGCCGTGAAAACACCACAGGTAAATTAGGAGTCAGTGCTCGATTTAGCGGTTTACACCAACAATGACAGAAGACTAAAAGACTGAAAAAAACACACTCACCAACACCCTACACCCACCTAGAGACACACACGTAGCTCTCCACAGAGCCCCCCCCGGGCCATGCCAGAGTGGCCTTGACTTTTATGCTGATGTAGCATGGCAACAGCAGATATTGCTCCGCGCTCCCTCTTCATATTGTCTGTGCTCGGCCCGGCACGGTTCACTTACTCACCGCTCCACAGCCTGGCGGCAAATAGACTGTGAACATCCAGACTGTCCATCATGGAGGGGAGTTTGACAGTCCTCTGACAGGCACGCTGAATTGATTCTTCAGGCCCGCTGTTTATTTTCGCCTGTCTTGCCAACCCGTTGCCTGGCTGGTTCTGGGCTCTCGCTCGCGTGAATTCAAGGTCCAACTAGCTGCCCCCTGCTCTTCCCCAACGCATTCAACCTATCCCTGTCACTGTACCAAACAACTGACACTGACGGAATAAGAGGGCTGCACGCTTCCCTCTTCTGTTTTCTAAAGCAATTTACAGCACCGTGCAACATGACAATGAATCACGCCTGACAGGAGCTGGGAGAAGTGAATGTGGCACTAACTGAGGTTTCAAACATGCTCACGTTGTCCCAGTTAAGCTTTGCACCAAACTCTCATGTCTACATGATGCGTGTCATCACCGGTGTTAAGGTGTCTGAGCTGTGTCGAACCTCCTCAGATTTGTTTCAACCAACAATTAGTTCCATGGTCACGAGAATCGATGAATTCATTTCCACTAAATTGATTAACTCATAAAATGTCCAAGATCGAGTTTTTAATTGGGTTGTTTAGTCCTTCCAGCAGTCCAAAATAGAAATATATTCTGTTAACGAAGGTCTTAAATAAAAAGTGTATGCTTATCCTCAAATTTTTATGTTCTGTTCGTTCAATTATGTGAAATATATTCACTGCTGTATGATTGCTGTTTTTCTGATGACCCAAAACCAGTGCTTAAGGCTAGAGAAGGATAACAGTGTAGAAACGGCTAACACGGATCTGAAGCACAGTATGTGATGTGGGTTTGTCCAGCCTCAGCATTTCATCCTCCTCAACGTCTTTTCAGACCTTTCGACATATCACATTTTGTGGAGTGAAAAAGCGCCAGTGGTGTAGACATTCCAGGAAGAAATTAAGTTCTCTCCAAGACCCATTCCAAAGACAGGTTAGACAGCTCACACATATGCGTAAATTACCTCAACATGACCCCTGACACTTCTCATCCATCCACAAACACCCACCTGCACATTTTGTACCCTCTAGAGATGCAATACTCATATGAAGTCAGTAACGTGTTTACATTAAAATCTATACAATTCACTGAACAATCCGTCTCTGGCCTTTCGCACAGCGCCAGGAATGCACGGGTCATAAATATCTACGATAGCCCATTCATATTCCCAGTCAATACACTCTTCAGTCCAGTCAGGCCGATGTAATCAAACTAAGTCAATGTTATGACAGTATCACCCTGACCTCAAACTCATCGACCACAGCCGTGGGCATGAGACCATACTTCTTCATTAGCTGCACCACCATGTATGGGCTAAACATCTTGGCTGTCTTTCCCTGAGAAAAAAAAAAACATGACGCAAGGCCCTTTCATGTTTTACATCAATGACATCGAGCTGCAGGAACAAAGAGAAATTTCCAAAAGGAGATTTAAATCTTGTTAGTTGTTATTATTCAACCATGATAACCTTTATTTATGGGGCGGGGCCTCTGCAGTTCACATATTTCTATTGCATCTGAGCCTTGTTAGCATTTTTAATTACAGACAGAAACTGAGTTAAAAAAGCGTAAGCTCTGATTGAAGGCAACGTGCTGAACTCATTTTCTCGTACATTCACTTAAATCACAAGCACTCGGTTCACGCGTTCTGTTTTCTAATTAGCAGGAGATTCTCCAGCTTTGAAAGTGGCTGTGTTGAGACTGTAATGCGGATTATAAAGTAGAACTAACTGAAGAGACGCGCCTACAGCGGCGGCGTTACGTTGGCGGTCGGCTTAAGCGGTGGCAACATCTTCGATCGCTAATGAGATTACACATCGCATCTAGAGCTGGGCGCCCAAAGGATGAACACAGACAGCCTTTGTTTGGGCAGATATTAGATCATCTCCAGATTTAGTTATCATTTAGACAACAAGTATGTATAACATGTTCAGTTATCTCAGTCATCTGAGACTTTACCGCTGTCTGCAGCCTGTTTTAACCAATGACAATGTCATGGGATCTTCAGGTGTCTTGAGTTGTAAATGCAGTTGTTGTTAAAGAAGATCTTAGGACTCATCTTCTGGAGGTTATACAGACTGTGCAGATCCAGAAATATTTCACTAAATTCAGTATTTCACCACCTGTGTGCCATGAATGTCTGTGCAACATTTTATGTCAGTCCATCCAGTAATTGTTGAGAGAGTCACAAGAGGCGGTGATCTTTGAACATTCTTAGATTAATAATGAATAAATGTCTGAAACAATGCAGCTACTTCGTTAATGGACTCAACAAACAGAAAAACCTGGTCATTCTTATTCTACAACGAAGGTGCAGTAGATTCCCAGGATGCAACGCAGTGTTGGCAGCTCTGCCAGTTCCGTCTTTTTTTTTTCGGCTTCCCTCCACAGGACTCCAAGCTGATATTGGCAGTGTGGCTATGTCTCTGTTTCAGTGCCATTACTATTTTTACCCACCATCCGTTAAAGCTCCTTCTGTCCCTGGTGGTTTGTGGGAATACAGGCTTCTATCCCTGAGCTGCAGCTGGTAGCATCTGCATTCAAACCTCTGCAGATACGTCCCACCCGTTCCCCTGCCAAAGCACAGACACACTTTTACTATTAGCAGTAAGAGAGGTTTTTTTTAAACAATGTCTCCGCTCTACAACGATTTAAATAGACGTTCTGCTGAATAAATCTTTGAAAACTTGTTTCCCTAGTGTTAGGATTTTGGAGGTCTTTCTCAGTCTGTCTTCCTCCCATTGGTCTGATTCTTTGTGTTGCCTAGAACAATATTCTTTGATCCACCATAATCCTTACTGTCTTTTACTGTTAAAACCCTACCTCCTCCATTTCTTCTCCTCTCCACCCACCTGCATTTCTTTCAATCCTCCAGCTGCCTCCATTTATCCTCTGACTCCTCATCCTTTTCCCTTTATCTATTTCTATATCTATAGAATAGTAATAGTAACACAATATCAACATTTGAAAAAGCAATTAAAATTGACACCAAGTTTTATAATTCCTAATTAATTAAACACAACAACTCTAACAAGCATACATTTCTTCAACCTTTACTTGTTGGTAGAGGTGGTAACTTTTTTCCAAAGAAAATATTTCTGGATGAAACAAATTTCTTCTGCCTAAAAAAAAGAATCCAGAGGTGATTGGAGAGATGGTAGACATCCGTCAGGACGCTTTGGTGTCATGCGGTTTGCCCTCAGCCTTCCAAGCTCAACTCAGAGTGCACAGAGTTGTGTCTATATCCCCAAAAGACGCTTACTGACTGTGACTTCCTTTTTGTCAACACACTTAGGGTGCAGACTGCAGCTCACAGGCTCCACGATCACACCTGCTAAACAGTGAGGATTCTCACGCATCCTTTAGGCTACAGAGCTACCAATGGTGTAATACATTTCTGGAGCATGGTGGCACGGTGCTCATAAAGCCAGGGCCACTTTTAGCACCTCTGTAGTTTCAGTACTAGCCTAGTTATAATTCCAGTGGTTACTAAGTGGAAAATCGATCTGTGCGCGTCACATGGTTATTTATTCCACCGTGTTGGCAGGAACTGTGTAAGTGAAGGTGAACACATTAGTTTGGACGTACGGCCCTCAGAGTTTATGGAATACATTCAAAATACACAGGATGCTATGTTGCAGACCTCCATAGTTTGAATAAATCTGATGCTAACACTGACTCAGTTCAGAAATACTGGACCTGTCAGAATTCACATTGTAGTCATAGAGATAAGGCACCAATAAAAAACAAAACAACTACAAACATTTGACATTTTCTAAATCAGTAAAGACGTACTCACCCAATGAATTTCCCAAAGTAATATACAGTTACACACCGGCCCATTCTGGACCTATGGTCAACTGTGAATTATGCTATTTATACATTTATTCATAGCATACAGCTCTGGAAAAAATGACAGACCGCTGCATGAAAGCTGTGATTGCAGAAGAGTGTTATTCAGCCAAATATTGATTTATAAACACTTCCTGAGTTAAACATAACACGTTGTGTAAAATAAGTAGAAACTAGTTTTTTTTTTTTGCATTATTATTACATATTTTTTTCTTTTCTGAAAAAAAAAGCTCTAAATGACCATCTTTGTATTGGGAGTTTTGGAGTGGTTGTTGTTCAGATGCTGTTTATAAGGTAAAATAAAAATGTTACTTTTACTTAAACATAACCTTTAGTGCTTTTGTGTGTAGCTGTGTTGAGGATGTGCATCCAATAGCCAGATAACTATGTGGGCAAAAAGAAATATGATCTCACCTTGTGCAGCACAGACACACAACATTATAGCTCTAAAAGACGTGTTACTTCTGTGACCTCTGACCTCTTGGCCCTGAACCCTCGCAACGTCATCATCTCGGTCCATATTTGGTCACCGCTGTCACCAACTCAAAAGTAGAATTACACACACACCTCCACATACTTCCACAGCTAATACAGCGGCACCCTTCCTCTGACTCCTCGTCCAAGTAAACACCCCCTCCACCCTCACACCAGCAGTGTTTTCATGAATATTCATCAAAGCTGAAGCCAGTGCCCAGAGGGGAGACTCATTTTGTGGACTGCGAGGATTGGCCACTTCATCTTCGGGAACAAGACTGTGTTTATTTAGGTCTAGCTGTGCATGCTGTTATTTTCTCCCTGCGCTCTGCCTCAGCCCGACTCTGGTGATGAACCTGCATTATAAGGAAGGTTCACAGTGCTGTGTTTTGTGTGTAGACATATGTGGTGTCTCACTATATATAGTGATGCACTGTAATTCCTTTGGGTTATTAAAGAATAAATTGTGGTCCTATAAATATGTTTAAAATAAAGGTGTGTTTCTTTTATTATTTTTGAATTGCAACTTCTGAATTTCTTTTTCGCATGTATATACTGAGTGTAAAAAGAAATGCCTAAAGGATCTCACACACATCAAATACAGAATAATACAGTAACTCCAAAGTGGATGTTGGATCACTCGGGTTTTCTTTCTGCTCCGTTGTTGCGGCCTGGTTTTTTTTTTGTGCCTGTTAGCATAGCAAAGCTATCACTTCTCAAAACTGTTGGCATCAGAGGAAAGCAAAATCTGTAAAAGTGCACTCATCTTTGACAGGCAGAGAATAAAAGGAGCAAACAACAAAGGATTCGTCTCAGCAGTCAACTGGAAATAGCAGGAACTCGGTGGGAACGTACAGTGAAAAGCTGTGAATGAGTGGGTTCACATCAGTCTTTCCTCACGTTGCCCTGTCTCTACTCTCCATCTGTGGGGTTCCATCCCATGGGTGGGTCTGTCAATGAGTTCAGCACTGGCTGGTGATTATGGTCGGTCTTTGCTGATCTCTTCCTTCCTTTTCTCGCGGAGCCCTGACACACCGCGGCACTAGTGCAAAGGTCTTCCTCTGTTCACTCTGTACTCCTGTACAGCCTGAGGTATTTTAAGTTTTGGTGTTTGAATGCAGTGTGGCCTGGTTCCAGCCCATCCCCCACACCAGGCGTGTCCTTGAGCAAGACACTCAGCGCCAGCTCCTTCTAAGTCGTTATTGTCAAGTGCTAGACCTGCTATGCGCTTGTCTAATTCTGCTACATAGCATTATCTGTAGGTGTTGCAGCAGTGGAGAAAAAAAGGCCCTGAACACACTTTTGCATGAAACAATGTTATAGAGCTCAATGGAGCGTTAATGACAGCACTTGCAGCAATTATCCTAGAGAGTGTCTGCGAGAACAATGGCAGCTTCTGTGCAGTCCTCCCACCTAGAATCACTACTTCAGCAACCTTACTCCACTCAAGTCACTAACATTAATGAGTGCTTCACTAATTGCAGGTCCATCCCGAGATTCTCCTTCCCGAGTGTGGGGAAAATCCAATAACTGCTTTGAGCCATAAAAAATACTAAAATAATATTCACTCTTTCATCCACACAGGTTCACAATGGGCTCACAGTTCATCTTTTCAGTGCTTAGCAACCAAATCTTTTTGGGCTCCACCTCGCCTGCCCTCTTTGCTCCTTTTGTCATCGCTCTTGACGTCCCCAGTCTTGCCATAAATTGGATGGCAGGCAATTAAGTGAGTTGTCGGAGAGCTTGCTGACAGCAATTACAAGGTGTGTAAGAATTCATGTGGAGACGCGACACCCTGCACTTTTGATTTCCAGACGGGTCTCTCTCTCGCTCGCTCTCTCTCTCATCCACCATGTAGAATAAGTTCAGAAAGACGAGGGGAAGAAATGTGAGAAAGTCAGGTTGTTCCAGATAAGACATGGGTTGGCAGGATGTTCTCTAGATGGAGGCAGAAGGGGAGAAATGTGAGATCTGGAGAAAGCGAGGAAAAACAAAAGACAGGGCGGATGGGAGAGAGTAGCGAGAAGCTGAGAGGAAATGATGAAAGCTAAGTCAGGGTTGTGTCAAAGACTGCGGGGCAAACTAAAAAGACGCTGGAGATAACCTCCACACATGCTCCGCACTCCACTGGGAACACAAACATCTGCAAAAAACACAAACAAAAGCTCAGAAGTGTGGACCCGGAGACAATTCTTTCAACCACCACTCTGTAAGGTTTGAAGTGGTTTGGGAGGAGTTAAGCAAACTCCCAAAAATTCAGACACTTTCAAAGCGAATGGGATTTTTCATCTGATTTTTAGGAGTTTAACTTTTGCTCGAAAAAGCCTCTTTTATTGCTATAATGATCCAACTCTGATTCAGTTACCGTCAGAACCAGAGCGTCTGATAAGACTGCAGTTTCTAGATCATATTTGTTGCTGCGTACCTCACTCACAAGTCGCTTTGGATAAAAATGTCAAATGCCAAATGCCCAATATTAATGTGCCACTAATTGCTTTGCGATTTCAGTGCAGTTGGATTCAGCTTTCTTGAGTAAACTGATTTCCTACCTGTCATGTAAATGACAAATTATTAGAGAACCGTGATATATGTAGATTTCTCCTCGAGAACGCACATTTTTATGCAGACTGGAGATTACGTACGCTAAACTGTGGAAGCATAAGTGTATCAGTGTAGTTCTACGTCCGATCGCTCAAACTAACTACAATATGACGATAATCATTAACTTGTTGTACATTATTTGTACATGACAACAGAATTAGACAAAGTCTGAGTGAAGTTGTAAGTATTTATCCTCCAGTGTTCATGGTAAAAAACATCCCCAGTGACTGGTCTCACAATAAAATGTGATAAAACCTTCAGAGCCCTTTGCTTCCAACCGACAGCGCCACTTATATACGAGCACCGGAGCGGAACAATTGTGCCAATGTCACTACGTCTTGTGGCAGCATAAAGGGGGGTCAACAATGACCCCTGGTGTTATCATCCCGTTTATATGAGATAGTGGGGCAGCAAAGTGGTGCGGTAATCATGACTTGAATGGGCAGTGTACAGAACAAACTCATGTTGCTGCATGGATATATGGATTTACAGTAAGAAGATAATACACTGCACGTAAAACAATTCTCACTTACTTGTGTAACCTGTTTATTTAGGTGCATGTAAAACAGGGAGAGACAATGCACTCATTTGTCTTTGGGGCTTCATTATTTTTGCTATTATTCTAAACAAAAGGTTTTATTTGGCTGGAGGTACACAAGCCCTTCTCCTCCCATCCCTACTGACTGAAAATATGAAACACGCCAAAGATTAAGGCAGCTAATTGATATTTGTTTTGTGTTCATGTTGGACGGTGTCAAAGACCACTCAACACCTTCATTACCGTGTTATTCATGCTGCCTTTCCTAATTTTTGGAATAGCAGCACAGGTCCTAGTTCAACAACGGCATTGTCCACAATGGATTAACTCAAGGCTGAGTTTTGGATGTGAAAAAAAAACAACACACAAAAAAACATTACACAACAGTAATGCATAGATACACAGTCATGCAAGTGTCTTCCACCATATTTCAAAAATAAAATAAAATAACCTGACACCCACGCAGATGTTACATGCTTTACTTGAACTCACTGTTGAATAATACATCACATAAAAAAGCAATGTCACTCCCTTACCCTCTGATTACCTGCTCCACCACTACCAAGGCCGTCATTTTGTTGTAATCAAACCTATATAAGTAGAGGATCTTGACTTCTCCTAAATCTGTGTGATCGAATGACCAAACATAAAAGAGATTTAGGTACTTCTACGTCATTCTGAGACACTGGTGCTGAAATGCGTCGATGCGACGGTAACAGGAAAACGTCTGCGTTCCCAGCACTGTCCACACATCTGGTGTCGTTACAGGTGGGCAAAAGGCTGAGATAGTAAGGAAGTACTCTGTGAAGGCACTCGCACATATCACTTATGTTGTATAGACCCATACGGCTTAGTGCACCTCACACACCCAAGATCAAATACAACCCAGAGCCCAGGTCAAACATATAAAACAATGAAGGTAAACACTAGCAAGGAGACACGTTCAATCACTGCCTATTCAACAAACACAATGGTGAATCCAGGATTTCAGTTCAACTGTCAGATTTTATATGCGAGTGTTCGTCATACAGTACGTCTCAACGTTTTTTCTTTTCATGCAGTTGTGTCATGGTCAATAAAGCTGCTATTTAATAATAAGAGAGTTTCCTCTGTAATTTATTTAGAGCTCTGTACATACGCCATTTTCCAAAGGTAGATTAGCATTTTTCTCTTCAGGTTTACTTTGGATTTAACTCATATAATAACATTATTGAAGATGAAGTGAACCCAACCCCACATGTTTTGATACAAGCTGAAGGGAGAAATTCTGTGGATCTCTGTAATTGAATCAATGTATTTCAGTAGTGGTGGAACAGTATCACTGGACGTAGGAGAGTGCTTTGATGACGACAGCAACAGGGAAATTCTTAAAATTCCAAGAGAGCGTCTGCTTGCTGCATGAACAGTGTCAATAAATAATGAGCAGGCTTTACATTTAAGTACTGTTTTGCTCTTGTATAATACATATACATACATAAATATATGTTTAATAGAAACATACATTTTATTTTCCAAATGTTCTTAGCCGCAGAAACTAATTCATATTTTTATATCATTACAAGGACTTTCCCTCACCTTTATATTCATTCCAACCTGTTTAATTTTGAAATGCATCATACCATACACGAGTACTAACCTGAAATGTTGGCATTTTAGATACAGACAATGTTACATAACTCACGTGATGGGACCATGTCTGTGTTTGTTTTTGTGCGCTGGAATACATGGAAACCTCTCGGGTGATGGATTTAGTGAGTCACAGTAAATGTAATTTGACAGTGACCTTAACCAGGAAGAAGAGCTGTGGGCTATGAGTTGGAACAGAAAAAAAAAAGAGACAGAGACAAAGAGAAAGACCGCAGGTGATGATAGTGGGACAGACATAAGGGGGAGAGAAAGTCAAATAAAGGGAGGGAACCACAACTAAAGTATAGATTAAGGACGTATTGAGTGGATGAAAGAAAGAAGTGGAAAGAAAAGTGGAAAGAAATGAAAGGGTAAGAGGTTAATAACCCACGTAGCATTTGTCTTGTTGCAGACACGAAACATACTCTCCTACATTTCATCTGGGCTTTTAAGCTACAGTAACAATGTCCCAGTGAAGTTTTTTTTACCTCAATCGAGGTCGTCTAATATTTTATATCTGACAATATGATCCTACAGTAAAATATTTTTAGTATTGATGTGAGGCTACGTTTTCCTTTCTATACTTTTTGGTGTTTAATACCTAGTTAGATTAGAACAGATAATACACTGAAGGGCAGAGGAAAGGAGACCAACCTTCTTAGCTTGCAACACACAAGGGGTGACCTCCGAGAGTATCTTCTCTCACAAAGAATGTTTGACTACATACGGATGCCGGCTGCAGAAAGTGTTTCAACCAAGCTACTCACAGAATCAATGTTCATTAGTGATGCCTGAAACAATCTGCCCCCACTGATGTTTGTCTTTTAAATTAGCGAACGCAACAGTCAGCACTGGCTAAAATGAGAGGCTGTTACTTGACGATTTCTGTGCACTGCCACGGTGTGCAGGAACTTCCTGCACATGCAGTACTTTACATGGGAAGTAATTTGCAGTTGAGCGAATTGCTCGAGGACACACGTAGAGCCAGGGATGAAACCGCCTCATGGCCCACCAGCTCTACCTACTGAGTGCAGCCACTCTTTCACTGGGTCCTGACCTAAATTATTAATGAAACTGCTATGGGCCTTATTCCCAAACATAAGTCCACAGCCGCAACAATAATTTTCATCGCCAAGTGCATACATGTTGGGGAAAACATTTACATTTGACTGTTACAGAGACATAAAGTATTAATGTCTCGTGTCTTATGACAAGGTATGAGCTGCTCAGCAGTCACATATAGATGAAATGTTTGGCTGTCCACACAGTTTTGACCATAAAATGTGCTGTAAAAAAGATAAGACGGCTGGAAGACAGCAAGGCAGGCACCGTGGGATGGTACGATAAAGGAAGCAAAGGAGAGATGATTAAAGATAGAGATGGATGGCTGAAAGAAGAGATGTATCATCGGAAAAGAGGAAGTCACCTTAAGGGTGATTTGTAAGGAAGAAAGAAATAGTAGCTGTGGAGAAAAATGGGAGGCAGAGATGGATGAACTGGAGCAGGAAGGGGCTACAGTAAGACAGGTGAGCTAGGTGGGTATGGGATGGATAGAGGAAGAGACAGAGAGACAGAGAGACAGAGAGAGAGAGAGAGGGAGGGATGGAGGGATAAATACAGGGGACTAAAGGCAGTGTGTGGTCCTGGCTGTGTCACTGCAGGGTGTAGTGCTGGGCAGCCAGCCAGCCACAGGGGGAAAACCAATCCAATCAGCTGTAATGGAGTCAAAGGTCACTGTTCACTCCTGCGAAATTGCTGTGGCCAACTGACTGAGCAAGAGGCATTAAACTAAAAAGCACACACGCACACACAAAGATCACTCACTCTCAGAGCAGCTGTACTATATCCTGATAACGAGAGGGGTGCATGTGAGTGGGTGTGTGCGCGAGTGCGCTCTTATCCACGTGTGTCTTTATGAAATACAGAGAGAGGACAGAGGAGAAGCCACGTTTTATCATGTGCATGTCCCCGGCAAAACACACAACCAGAAATGATCGATTGTCTGGCGATAAAGAATCGCAATACATAGACTACTGTTGTAACTAGTGTGAACAAGTCTAGCATGCTCGGAGGTTTAATTCAAAGCACATGCTGGACTGAACCTGCTGGTTATAGGCCACTCATCCAGCCAGTTGGAGTAAGGGGTTAATAAAGCTAATGTTAAGGAAATGGTTGGGTGAATAAAATGTAACAACATATGTTCATGTAACACAAAAAGACCTTCATAATAGGACCTGAAATACGACAGTGGGCGTGGCCCCTGGTAAAGACGCAGCACCAGGAAACCGATTGAACAGCTTTGGAAACTTCAACTACACAACACTTTCTGACGCCAGAGATTGAGCGTGTGTTTTTTGTCATTCTGTATCTGTCACTACTCACTGAACAAATGTGGAACATTATGAATACCGCCCAGGAAAGAGTGAAGTGAATGCTGTGACTTGCTGTGCTCTGCGCTGTTTGGAATGACACCTGAGTTCATTAAATGTTAATTCTCCCACAATTATTATCTTTTAATAGATTTGCTCCCATGTTTAAATGAAATTCAATAAGAACCTTTTTTCTTTTTAATGCCACATTACAATTGCAGGACTTGCCAAAGCCCATAGCTCCCAATTTCTGCAAACTGATTGATTGCAGCGATGCTGGAATCAACCATTTTATGTTGCTGCTGGAAGGATGGAAGAATGAGAGAGCATATTACTACCCATGCCTCATATGAGCTGAAATTGAATTTCCTGAATTTTCCTTTTCCACTTTCATTCAAAGACAACAAGAAGCAAACATCTGACATGTAACCAAACGCGTGGCCAGGTTTTGCTATAAAATTGTTTGTAAAAAAGTATTTTCTTTTGTTTTTTATAGGTATAATAACAAAAGCTCATGTTATTATAGACATGCTTTATTTCTGTAAATTGTAACACTGAAAAAAGATCTTGCTTGCTTCAGACAATGGACGTCCCTCTATACTCATCTCGTTAGATCTTCATTCAACCCTGTCGATCACATTTCATTATACAGAGTGGAACATGCAATATAAGAACAGCCCCAGGTTCGAATCTTATTTATCAGACAGATCTGTGCATGTTCACGAGTCTCCCCAGCGCACAGAAGTTAGTTATGGAGTTCCACATGGTTCTGAGCTTGAACCAATTATTTTCTCCCGTAGGCAATATTATTAAAAAAAATTCCTAAGGTCCTAAACCTTAAACTGGAAAAGTCCCCTTGAGATTACTCTGTTGTGAGCTACGTAAATAAACTGAACTGAACTGGAATAAATTGAAACTGTCCTTTGTTGGATTTTTTAATCTTTATCATCGGAGTACATTAAAATCCCGTTGAGCTGTAGGAACAGACTAATTAGCCATTGAAGTGCAAATGTTTTTTTGAAGAGCTTGGGAAATTGGACAGTGTTTTAGCAGCCTCTGATCCATGGCGCGTGCAGAGCAGAGGGCAACAAGAAAACCTTTTAGACCGACACATGCGGTGTGATCATTATCCTGTCCCTCCAGCCAAAACTGCACAGTAAAAATATCCCATGTCGATAGTCCCTGGCTGGCTACAGTATCTGGTCTATTTCTGAGTAATGATCACTGAGCTGCAGTAAACTAGAAAAATCATACTGTTTAAACTCAGTGCCCAAAGGCATCGTGCAGCAGGGCACTCATGCTGCTCTCATCCTCTCCGCCTCTTGGGGTCCAAGAGTCAAAGATTGTCACGTAATTAGATACTACAAACTGACATGATGTGCGTCTTCTCTGATTATCGTCTGACCACCCCCCGACAGCCTGATTAATGTCTGGACACACTGTTCTCCTCATTCCATGCTTTGCCTGTGACTTCCTTGACTTGCCCACACTCCGCCGAATCTTTAGTTAATCTCCAAAAGCATTTCATGCATGAAATATGGCTGCTTTATTGTTTTTAATTAAAAACACATTTTGCTCAATTTACCCTCATTACCACATGCGGGGAGACAACGCGGAGAGGCATCATTTTCTGAAGAGCAACTAGGACCTTGCTGCTCAAGGGTGTCGATTGGCGGTGATTTTAAACTGCATTTGAATTAATGGGGAGAAAACAACATTAGATGTTTTTTTATGGGGTGTTTATGGGACAAAGTGTTTCCAAACTGTCCTATCATTTAGTAAGGAGCGGGTTATTGAAGTGCCTCAGCAGGAGCACTGATTTGAGCCCGCACAACAAAACCTTGAAACTCTGGAAGGAAGAGCATCAATGTCAGCTTCACCACACAAAATAGAATTGTGGAAATTAAAATCTAATGGTCAATATAATTGATCCTCCTCCAATGACCTGAAAAAACCTCTGTGCTGTTCGCTGTCCAAGTGACAGAGCCAGCAGATGCCCAGTGAAAAGCAGATGGGACACGAATCAATAGACCTCAGCATCTATTACTAGAAAAGGACGTGAGACAGAAGAGAACGACACAGGTTGTCCAACAAGGCAGCAATAGCCTGGGCAATGAGGAAGACAGGAACGCACAGAGGAAGCTGGGACGCGGGGCCCATAATGAACACATGTACTATGATGTACTGAGAGATAGTGAAGCCACTACAGAACGGACCTCCATCTAGTATAGTATGAGCAATAGGGTTTAATTGATTTAATGAGCTGTTTTTTTTGCACTGGTGTCCAACTGGTTAGAAAAAAATTAAGCCACTTATTCATCATTCTTTATGTTTACTATTAAACTTAAATGCATTTATAGGATTTAAATCATGAACACAATTCAAAAATCTGCACATTGAGAGATTTTTTGTGGCCGTCTAACCTTCAGCCGAAACCTGAGAATGAGATAATGTTGAATTCAAATGCGTCAAATGCTCAGTATGCACAATGAAAATAAATATCATCAGAAGAAATGAATCAAGTCTTGATTAAATATGTATTTTACTTAGTCTACTGACTCCAGCACACCGTATTTTCCCACAGCTCTTTAATTTAAATATTGAAGGTCCTGATTCAGAGCTAAAAGCTCACATAACTGGATGAAAATACTTTTTCTGAGCATTTTAAATCCTGTAAATGAACTCTTTATGTTCAGAACTGGAGCCAAATACTTTGCAATTTTCATGGAAATGGTGGCATGTTAAGCTCCAGTTTCCAGCTACACAATCAACGTGTTGAATAAAGGGCAATGTAAAGGCTCCTACATTAATATGACAACACAGGTGGAGTTGCACCATCACTGGAAACTTAAAAGAACCACCACAGATGATTCTGAAAGGTGACATGTTTGCATACCTGTGAGCTCCGATCACCATTAAAGGAATTTTCTGACAATGCTGAAAGCGATGATTTTTTACCACACGGAATAGATTTTTCATTAACATATTTTGAGTTGTGGTTAGTAGGAATTAGAGGAATATCTGTGATTTCCCTGGAGGAGGGTAGCCATGATGAAATTGGGGCTAAAAGAAATGAGAAAGGGGAAGAATACGTTACGGTGTGATTGCTGGGAAAAGCTGCTCTTCTCTGTGCATTTACTGACTCCGCTAATGAGAGCTGTAAAAGTCGTGAGTTTAGCCCCAAATTAGAACCTTTTCACACTAATTACACAAAATGACTATACTTGACTTACCACCTTTCTAGATGTGCACACAAAACAGCCACAGCCCGAGCATTGCATAACAAGGCAGAGGAGCACACAGTATGTGTGTCAGCCTGTTCTCCACTGAAGCTGCTTTGTGTTTACACTGATTGAAATCACACTAAACACTATGCCTTCAACACATCTTACATTCCCCCATTTTTATCACATTTCTGTCATTTCTGTGACATTTTTATCACACTTCTATAACACTGTACTGTTATAACCATTCTATTTTTTATTTTTAGATATAACTACATTACAGAAAGAACATTTTCAGTAACATTAGTGTTATATAAGCTATGTATTATACACATGTATTTTTTACAAATGCCAAATTTAGAGGAGCTCAAATAAAATGATGTGTAGTTGCATCATTTTATTCCCCTAAAAGTCTTAACCTGTTGAACCCTAGACCATTTTATAGGAAGTTGCTTGAAAAAGACGTACCCAAAATGAATTGAATATATCT
>JAUMTR010000016.1:11874576-11981282 GCA_032270685.1 Microctenopoma stevenorrisi
GTAATATTTATGTCACTGAGTGAGAGTAAATGAATTTGGAACACAGAATGACTTTGTAACCGGAAGTCGGAAGTGGAGCTGGTACCGGGTCCGTCGGGTTTAACAGGTTAAATAAGTCTATATTGACTTATATTGACTCTTGTACTCGAGGTACAAGCTAGGTACAAGCTGGATCTAGATAAAAACATGAACTAATCTGAGAGACTGTCTTATTTACAGGTAAATATAAAGAAGTAGTTTACTCATACATGTTAAACATACAAAAATAAATAAATGTTTGCACAAAACTACACCGATTTTGTGATGCTATAATCAACAATTTCAGACAGATATTCCAGGGATGTCACAAAAAATGGCATCATCAAATGTGATTTTAGGGCAAAACAAACATGGAGTCAGTATGTTGTTGTCTGTTTGTCTGTTTATAATAATAACCATTATAATGCATCATACTCCTTAAAAAATACAATAAAAAGTACCGGCCCCTCCTTCAGCTGAGAACATGCAGTCAAGCCTCTCATTCTGTCTTAGAGGTCCCCTAAACACACACACACACACACACACACACACACACACACACACACACACACACACACTGTGGTACTGCTGCAGAAACACCAGGTGTAATTTCGTCCGCTGTCTGGTGTTTGTTGTTTGAATTTGATGTCCGGCTGCTCAGGTCCAGAATCTTTAAGCCAAATCTTTTTCTGTGGAACAGTTCAGTTTTAACAACTGAATTAGTTTTCTCCATGACAAAAACCTGCACCTCCGACTCCAGACAAAACTCAACAACACAAGCGCTGTGGTGTATTCGCTTTGGAATGGACACCAGTCTTGTGGGTGGCCCCAAGATTCTCCGATACTTTCTATTGAATGGGGTTTCAGAGTTATAGCGTAGGTCTATTGATGAGCCGCCACTGCAAATTATGCTGTAGTGTGGATCCAGCATAAAAGATTCTGATTGAAGTCAGAACATATGGCATTTCATGTGACATTAAATTGAGGATTTGCATTTGAAACCTGAACCATAATTCATTTTACATGCAAACTCACTGAGCTAAAAACTGTTTAAAGCTGCTTTTGAAGACGTCTTAAATATTTTATTATCATAAATGGCTTAAATGATTATGGCTTTAAAGGCATTTCTGCATCTATAGAATATCTGTGTCTATAGAGAAGAACCTCAGCAGTAAATATCACCTTGAATTTATCTAGAAATGAAAGTGGAAGGCGGGAGCGAGACTCCTTTCGTCTTCTTTAAAACCTTAAACACACACAAGCAAAACAAACCCCAATCTTATTTCTAGGAACTACATCATCTGAATCAGGATCAGCAGGATTATTTTAGCCTGATACTGGGATGTGAGGCTGAATTACAGAGAGAGTAAGCCATCTCTGAGAACCAGGACCCTGGTTAGTCCCCAACGAGAATGGACTTTAATACATAATGTAGTTTCAACTCAGGTACCAGGTTTCAGCAACTCTTATTTCCACAGTAAAATAGCTAGAAAAAAACCTCCCAACACTGGAGCCACGTGTGTTTTGTTGAATGCTCCTCGCAGAAACTTTACATCACAGTACAACCACATTCATTTTCTTAGCTTTGCATATTTAGAAAGGTGCCTTTTCACATTTTCAAATGTTAGCCTGACATTTCTTTCTGTGTGGGAGAGTGGATGGCTCGATTTTACATATGTAGTGGGAGAACATATCACAACCGCTTAAATCTACAGTATGGAAATGTTCTGACTTTTTTTCTTGTCTAGCCACAGTCACAAAACGAAACACTCCGTTTGTTTGTATTCTTCTTTTTTACTTGATCATCTACTCCATCAGCAACACTGTGTATTTTTTCAGAGAGCAAACCCTGGAGATGTATCCGAGCCAGCCAGGTGATCCACAAAAGGTTAGAGGTGCAGCGAAAAGGTCAGTTCCCTCACACACGGCCCGTCTGTCTGCTAGTGCCGCTCGGCTCGACGACAGCCGGTTCTCAGCTTTCAGAGCCTCACAGGTCAGACTAAGGCGACTGTATGCTTTTGTGTGTGGACAAAGACGTATTTTATCTCCTTTGAGCTCAAACTGTGACAACTTGTGTCCATGAATGTGTGTGCGTTCCTCTCTTTGTCCTTGTTTATAACTGTGACTCTGGGGGCATGTATGTTCAGAAGGCAAAGCGCCCGCCTGCACACAGACTCGGATGCTGTGCCCTTTCCAGCTTCCTCATCAGTATTCTGTCCTGCTCCCCCCCCTCCCCCCTCCGCCACCTCTGCCGGTGACCACCAGTGTGTGTTGCTGACATTTCTGGCAGCCCGAGGACAAAACCCACACATCTCGCTGCTCTGTCACTTTGCTGCTACTGGTTGTGACTCTTACACAAACGCAGCATCTTTACATTTGACCAAGCGCTCTGCTGGGGCTTCCTATTAGGGGAGAATACAACAGTGACACTCAAATGTAGCCTCCGTGGCCCCATTTAGGTCTGCTCAAGACAATCAACCAGCCATGGCATCAACAAAGTCTGCCTGAAACGTTTCCATGGCAACAAAAACACGGTGCAACGACATTTAAATCAAGGCCACTTTTTATTAGTCTCACTTATGTTTTCATATCAAGAGACAATATAGAAATAGCAATTTCACCTTGGGATTAATAAAGTTCTTTGCGTCTTGACTCTTGGTTCCTTCCACCGCAGAGTCTATCTGCACTCAATATTAAGTCTACCAGTAATTTGTCAGCAGCATAAAGCTCATCAGGAAAGCAGGACTGACTAATTACCTTATTCCAGACTATTTCATTTCCGATTTGAACCTCATTTGTCTTTCAGATTCCGGACGCTCCCCTGGGGTTTGTCTTTTAAAACAGGGATGCACACTGATTGCTTTTTTTAAACGAGATAATATGGAGGCAGCGGAGTACTTAACCAGCCTATTTGTCATGACGCAAGGTTTTGTGCTCCTCGACACAAATGTTAAAAGATTGCTTCCTTGTGGTTTTAACCTCGCAGACAGCGATTGCAATAAGATTCAGTTCTAATACTCTCTACCCAAGAAAGTTAATACGCCACAGAGCCGCTGTAGCTATTTTTCTCACTGCACGTCTCCTCATTTTCCTTCCTCCCATCCGAACTCGCTTCCCTCTCTCTTCTCTCCAGTTGTTCCCACTAAATCTATGATTCAGCCTCTGAAATCATGTTCTTTCATTTCTATTTCTGGGCACCTCCCTCCTCTTACTGAAGGTGTAAGTAGGGAAGGTTATCGGGAGCGAGCTGAAATGGAACCGTCTCTACAGATTAAGACGCATGCTGCCGTGAAACGTGGGGTGAATGAGAAAAGGCGTTGATACTGACTTAGTGGTGGAGGACCCGTGTTGTCTACATAAGGAGCTCTGACTGCAAGATTGAAGCTTTCGCAGTGAAACATTAGCAGCGATTCAGCAGAGACTTTTCTGTTTTCTAAATTTAAGCCTCAAACCTATTGTTTACCCCGACTTTCAGAGCTCTGTCGAGTCAACCACTAAATGTCAAGAACTACAATTGCCAAGCAAATGCCTCACTGTCTACAAGACGGGATCACGGGGTGCGATTTCACAAAGAGAAAACGCAAACATACCACTACAAGATGAAGCAGTGAGGTCACCAAAAACCAAAGTTTTCCTCTCAAATAAGATTTAATGTGCTTACTTGCAGCTTGAATGCAACTTTGTGAATTCACGAGTGCTGGGACAAGCGCAGCTGCTACATCCTTAATTTAATTGCTGCCTTGGCCAATGACATTTCCCTCCTCGTTAAATGGTTGCTCATGCCCAATCCCGGTCGCAAACACTTCTCATGAGTATACGCGTTAGCAGACACCAGTATGGAGGGTCGTAGCCCATACGTTGCGTTCAAGTTGCCTCAGTGCCGCTTCCTCAGGAGAAAGCCATCGTGCCACTAAAAGCCACATTTAAACTGTCACACGGTTAAGGAGGAATGATTCATGGCAGCTGGATGCAGGCTATCACTCTTTGACTTTTTGTGCCACTCCAGGGCTCGGGGGTTGACTGGTTGATGGATTCTGAGGCACCACGTAGAAAAATATCAACAAAAACATCACATATGCAATAAATTGTTTGTTAATGGTTATGGACGTGCCACAGGAATTTATGAAATCTAGACCCTCATTTGTTTGAGCGGGGGGGATATTGCAGATGACATTAAATGCGTCCGGCCGTGGCTGCAGCTCACATTAATCATACTCTCAGAGTCGGAATGTGTCAGGCTGGATTAGGTGGGGAGCAGCGCTAGCTTCATTACCCCTCTCCCCCACCCTTGGGTCAAGCAAGATCAGGGAAAGTTAAGCGTGGGAGTGATGTGTTTATGTGCTTTGGCAGGTTTCATGAGTGCTATGATCCCAGACCCTGGTAGCAAACGTTTCAACAGATGCCTTCGTACATATGTGACTTCTAAAACAAGCTGCGATAGGTGCTGTGGGTTAAAGCGTGAGTCGGTCACAGCTGGTGAGACGCAGGACAGGTGATCAACTCTGGCAGCGCTTAGCCACAGTCCCTCAGTGGGGTGACCTTACCACCGCTCTGTGAATATCACAGCAGTATTTTTTTTTTGTCATAAAGATTATAGTTAAACACCAGATAGCAGCTGATAAACAGGGATGCCTCATAAAGTTCTAAGCATCAGATAAACCCCGTGCTGCCAGGAGAACATATTTGATGCTAAAAAATAGAAAAAAACCCTTATCCCTCATCATTGGGCTGCTTCTTTTTTAATAGAGTTGAACTACATCATGATTGACTGCAGGGGAAATAGAGTTCCCGAGGTTACCACTGCATCATACCCCGATACTAGAAGTAGGGCCTCAGCCACAAAATGTTGCTTCAACTGCTGGGATGACACTTTCTATCGCAGTTACGAGAGATACGGTGCTGCACACAGTTTAAGAAGTAGTGCTGAGGTACCGGCACACATGTGGATGGGGAAAATTATAGAAGGAGCCAGGGAGAGAGGGGAAGGGAGTTAGGAAACGGAACAAGTGTGGGAGAAGATGAATGGCAAAGCATGAGGAAAATTCTAATCCACAGCGTCGTGGGTAGACTATCATTCTAAGGCACAAAGCTTCATCCTCACTAACTTGAACTCTTTTTTCTCCCCCCATGCATATCAATGTGTGTTGTTCAGACTCCCTCCTACAATCAATGAGCCATTCATGTCGTCAAACATCAAAAATTACTGTAACGCATCGGGGACGCTTGGGCACCCCCCTCCTGTGTTGCCGCGATGATTCAGCAGTGGGGGCTGACAGATTGGTGGAATAATGAACAGCGGCATGCTGGGTGAATGCGGGTGTAAGCACATGCCTTCTTTTTGCTCTTCAGACTTCTGTATGCCAGCTACAGCACTGGCAGTCCGTCTTTCCTCCTCCTCTTCTCCTGCTCTTCCTGGAATGGTAAAAAGAAAAAAAAAGCTCTTGCATAGAAACCCCTCGAGTGAATACGGCAAAACAAACAGGTTTAAAAACTTCTTCTCCTGCACAGGTCCCCGGTGACTTTACAACCTTTCTGTGATCTTAGTGGCTTTCTTGTTCTCTAACGCTTCTTTACTTATTAATCCATCTCCGTCTCGCAGTGGCTTTGATGCTGCTGACAGCAGAGCTGTCCCGATTCTGTCACCAGAAGCTCCAAAGGTGGGGTACAGTCATTGTGATGAACACTATAAGAGCTTTGGAGAAGCCCAGTGGGCTCCAACAGCCCAGAGTCCACACAGACAGTTTTCAGATCTCTGAAGGTATCCCTGCAACAAGAACAAGATGCATTAACTGACAATTTGTCAGTTTATGTACAGTACAGCTCCGCTGAGCTATTTGGAGCAACAAGGAGTTTTCTGAGATGTCACGTTTACAAGGCGCACACAGGCTTCAAGGTACTCTACATGAGTGCATTAGATATTCCTCATCTGCCTCTCTGTAATCCACCCTGTGGATAGAACAGGCTTTGTGCATGTTATTCCTCTTGAAGAAAGTAAGATGGAAGGCTGGCAGGATGGAGAACAACTAAGAAATAGTTCAGCAGGATTGTAGCCGGTGGAAAATGTTTCCGAACGGGACATAAATGCACCCTCTGGGTGGATTAACCAACACCGATACTCACTGCGAAGGGGACGCCTGTCAAAGCTCCCCGGAACATGTGACTTTTGTGAGTCCATTGTTGAATCGGCACCTTAGTGTCTGTGATGTAACTTGGAAATAATTGATGAGAATAATCTGTAAATGATTCATAGAGATTATTTGGTTTGTTTTGCTCACTGTTGACAGACAAGTATCCTCTGGCTGCAGCTATGTATGCTGCTTGTCTTCCAAAAAACCCAAGAGGCTTTTTCAGAGATGGCCGCCATCCCAGATGTAAATTGCTTTGGAGTAGAGTCAAGGTTGAATGTGTGTGTGTACATGTGTGGGCAGAGAGACCAGCGAGTACTGTATGACTATCTATTTCTGTCCATCATGAAAAGTTACGACGGTGGGAAAGCACAAAAAAATAAAAGGCTTGAAATTATAAATGATGGAAGTGCAAGACAGAGAGTACGGTGAATTCTAGTTTCTAAGTAAACAAACAGTTGTTTGTCTTGGGGAGAAACACAAACAAACCATTTGATCTAATAAGTGAGAGTCTCTGCATTTGATCCCCTTCTCCTGTGTTCATCCTCATGCACGGTTGCTGTTGAAGTATGCGGTTTATAAGGCTCCTGTGGGGACTAGCTGCAGATTATAGCGTCCAATACCTTAAACGCAAGCTGTTCAAGCCTGTAACTTGATGAGAATTTTCATGCTTTTCAAAGCAGCAAATACCTTCTGTTAAATACGTTTATGGAAATGCCACACAAGACGGGACTAGAGGGATTGTCAGGTAATTTAATGCTGATGCATTAAATTGTTGTTTTCCAGACAAGGAAATTACCTCAGCTAACCACAGATCACACAAACACCAAGGGACGGTAGATTCAGAGTGGCTTTACAGTGGTGCAGATCAGTGGTATATTTAAATATGTCTTCTGTCAAAATGTCTGATATAATCGGTCCCATTACAGTTTGCACTAGAATTTAATCATTAAAATGCTCTTGCGGGAAGCAAAGCGTACGTAACTCCAGTGTATCACATACATACAAGCAACAAGCATTTTGCTGCTGAAGACTTGACATTAAACACTGGCACTGCAATCAAAACGTGAAAGGAAAGAAGAAAAGAGAAGCTCTGGCTTTAAGAAGGCTGGATTGGCAAACACAGCATCAGTAAAGAAAGCTAAAAAAGGTAAACACATTTGTTTATTCTATTAAAAACACACAACTTTATGGCAGAAAACTGTCTGCCACAAATCTTACCATGTAAGTCATCAAGAAAAGTCAATCTGAGTGGTAACAGTGCTATCACTGCGCTTCGCTGTATGACATCTAGTGATGAGTAAACCTGCACAGGGGATAGTGGGGCATTCACTGGTCGTCTCAGACTTAACTCCAGAGGTAGGCAAAAGCTATTCAAGAGCTGTGTCGGGCAATGTCAGAGCGATCAAGGGCATAGCGTAACTGATGTGAATCACCATGCACTCAATTCCCCCATATAGGGGATATATACACATAAAAGCTATCAAACTGGTATGAGACAAGAGACTGGTATTAGAAAGACTGAGAAGAAGATAATTACTTCTTCTATTCAGGTAATCTCGGCAGCTGCAAAAAAAGATGACAGCTCTTGAACTTCATGCCAGTCTCAATTCATGGCTTCTTCTTTTCAACCCGAGACAGCGGCTGTAATTTACCTGTAGCTGCTGAGGCCTCCCTGCCTGCCAACACAATCACGTCGTCGTCTCTTGCTGCCACCATCATGGGCTTGTACCTATTGTGAACATTTTTAGCTTTACACCTTTCCTTACTGGTCTAGGCTCCTTGACTTGACTTTCATCATTACCTGAATTCATGCCCTCGACATCTGATAGCAGACACGGGGGCTCTCCAGCACATCATTGCTTCTATGACACCACCAGTAACTCTCTGCACAAAATACAGTTTCTTTTTGTGCTCAGGAGAACTTCAAACTACTGGATGACCTATCCAATGATTTCCCATCTGCTCGTCACATTTTTCCCCGCAGGAAAGGCATAAAAGAGCATAAAACTAATCAGCACATCTTAATGAAATAGTTCGTTGGCTTGATGACACACACACCGCTTTTGTGTAGTTCTGTAATTATCCTCCAACCGATTGAACAAAAAAGTGGACAGGGCAATGCAGCTGATTTGCTATGATCGTTTCCTCCATTTGGGACTCTCCATAATATCCATTCCCACAAAGCTCAGCAGTCAAAACTGTTCATTGTTGCTCTGCTCTAGAATCCTAATTTCCATGTCCAGGTCCAACAAAGTAGAACCGAACATGTACGATTATCACCTTAAAACACGTGTGAGGGGTCACTGGCTGCACAAAGATAGCCCTGAAATGATCTTTCATGACTGGCAATAAGGAAGCTTTTCCTCAACTTGTGTTAAAGTAGTGCACATGACAAATCTCACACTCATTGGCTGTTAATGCAGCAAGTTTTGTGTCTCTGTGGTTTATATAACAAAATAATTATTTTCTTCATGCTGCTTCTGACAAAAACCCTCTTGCAATGACTAGAATTGCCAATTCAGTCATTGTATTATTGTACAGAGGAATATTAAAGTATGAGTCAACGGCAGGCTCAAAGTCTGCTCAGCTTCATATTTGAAAGAAACCTAGTTCTGGAGTTCTTGTAAAAATAAGTTTAACAGACAATGAACTCAAAATTTTATGAAGTCATTTTATACTGCTGAAACAATATACATCCATTATCTATGACACCACCACCACAGGGAATAAAAGCGATATGACAGTTAACAGGGAAATGTAAATCAGAAGATTGTGCATGAAACACATCATCTTTGGCTGTGCTTTACCTTTTGTCTCCTGATGCAGTATTCATCTGTCAGCAGGCCTATGAATGTTTTGCACCCTTCTTATTCCATTTCCGTCTTGAAAAGAGACTGGTATTATGGCATTCATTAGAGTCTATTGTTTATTCTTTCCTTCAGTAAAATATAGTTTTAAAGCCAGTTTCTTTATTTAATTGTTTTTGTCTGAATAAGACAAAAATATTTTCTTCAGTGACACATGTAAGGAATATACGGTATAAACACAGTACTTATACTGTATAATAGTGGCAAAAAATAAATACGTAAGCTGCAACTTGCCTCTCATTTATAATCTTATTACAGCATTCAACGTTCAGTTCAGGAACAGGTCAACGTGTGTCCAGACTTAATGCACATAATGCATGTGCACTGTAAACATATGAAGAGGGATGATAGGGTGGAAGAGTGTGCGTTGCCTTTGAGATACAGCGGTTATGCCATTACTTGGCTTTGTGAACACTCACGCTTTTCTTTTCTGACTGGAAAAGGACTGAGCTGAATAGCATAGGTTGCATAGCATAATAATTGCTTTGCTTCTATCGGAGTTCATCTGTACATGAGCTTGCACTTCAGAATGTCACTTGGAAATGTTTTAGTCTGTAATAGGCGATGTTTTACTCTCCTATGTGGGGCCAAGAGACCTCTGTGGGCAGCTACTCGCTTGCTTTGAGTGCCTAGACTAGTGACAATGAACAGGTTACCAGCGGCCATGACCAATTCACTAGTAGCTGTGTCGATACACATGTTGTTCTTATATGTATAATAAATCCATCACATGCCAAAGTTTAAAAGGTGTACTCCACCACTAATCATACAGTCAGTCAGTAATGACTGGAATTCACAGTATGAACACTGGCTAAATGCTTGTTCACAGAGAACCCGCACTGCGCACACTGCCAGAGACACCGACGTCATCATCACTAACTCGACATAGAAGCGACAATGTGATGAAAAGTCTCAGCTGGACTGGGACCACAGGTATGATGGAACCTGAATGACAATGTTCTCACTGTTCGAATCATTTAATCTCTTCAAGAACAGTTGGCCCAGATTATTCAGCGGGTAACGATTGTATGTTAATGGTGACTGTGGATCAGTTGGTACAAAGCGATTTTATCTTTCGAAATGTCACTAAACATATGACACTCCACCTTGGTGCCTGACAGCTAGACTAGAGTTTGACACAGAGAATGACTGAATGAGAAGTAAATTGGAGGGACTTTGGATAAAAGTGCTAAGTAAATGGAATCCATTTTCTATTCCAATGCAGTAAGGTGACATTGGTATAGGGCAGTCATCACCTTCATAAAGAGGAGAGCATTAGGCAAATAGGATGAATGGAATCAAACTTTAAAAAGTTATATGTCATGTTTCCTACCGACAGTCAACATTGATTTTAGCCATGATTTTAAAGGGCAACTATGCCTCTAGATTCTTTTCTCCTAGTGTATTTTTAAAATGTCGGCACCTGACTGAGGCTGACCACAGCGTAGTGCAGTGAAGACAGAGTTAGAGCCGACAGCAGCGAAAAGACGTTGTCAGACTTTAATTATCTCCACTGGAAAAACAGTGATTTGATTTACCTACAGTATGTCTCTTTAAGACAGCCACTGCAGGAATACCCGGGTTGTAGCTGAGCTAGCAGCTCTCCGGCGTGCGTGCGTCTGTAGGGGAGCATCGATAGCTGTGGTACTACAATTATAGTACTCCCACCGTTTATCATTGTTAACGTTATGGTTCATCAACCATAGCGGCATTGAACCATGACAGCTCAGTGGGTAGAGCAGTCGTCTTCAAACCCAAGGGTGAGCGAGTTCAGTTCCCAGTCCTACCAGGTTACATATCGAGGTGTCCTTGGGCAAGGCACAGACACGGGTCTAGCAGCTGTCCAAACAACTACTTTCCCAAGGGGATCAATAAGGTATTATGTTTTACAATTATTATTAATATAACAGTAATAACAGTTCAAATCCAAGCAGATAAAAACTAGATTTTCTCTTTCTGCTTCAAAGTAGCATTTTCAATCCAGAAAACCTAAGCCACTGACAGGAGTTAAGTAGACTTGCCTAGACCTGATGAGATGTTCTAACAAATAAGGCTATTAGTGTGGTTAAGGACCTGTACAAGCAGAGGGCAATAGAGCTTTGTGGCATTAGAGCCATAATTAGGTGTATTAATATGTACTGGATCCTCCATGTCTTTAGCTTTCCAACTGTCAGCAGCGGCTCTGACCCTCATTAACCCAGCTTCATACGTGCTCCTCAACTCATATCAAAAACCAGATGGTCTTCACATTGCACAGTAATAATGTTCAACAAGGTTGCAGAAACTGTGAGTGAATTGGAAAGATCGTTTATATTACCACACTACTACTACCACTAGAGAAGTACCATATCTGCCACCAGTACTACCTGCCAGCAGATGTACCCATTCTTTTCCTTGTAAGTACAATCAAATGCTGCTTAAGTGACCTGTAATCAAGAAGCCATAAAAAGCAAACAGTGGGACTCTTGTACAGAACAGGCAGCAGGTTGGCAGCTAGACTCACATTCTGGGAACGAATGCCCAGAACATGGGCCAACAGAAAGGAGATAAGAGAAGAGCTGCCAGTGACGTCACTCTTTTTTTAAACGCCTCACAACCCCCGCTGCATCTTCCAGCTCTGTATTCCCAACTTGTCCTGACGCCCTTTTTTCCCCTCGCTCTTTTATTTTGGTTTTTGGGATTAGATGCATATGCCTACAGATAGTATCTGTATGTTTGTTTTGGTACCTTTAAGCAGAGTTGCTGTTTTCTTTTTCTTCTTCTGTTATCTTCGCATCTCTCTCCTCCTCCGTCTCCTCCTCCCATTTTCTCAGACCCTCTGGTTACGAAATCGTCACAAATAAAACATCTTGTTTTTTTAAATAAACCAGTTAAGCATCTAAAAGTCCCACAGAGTCACGCTAAATAATTATATAAGCCATCTTGTAGAGGTAGCCTCCTCGTTAACATTCCCCAGCTGGCCATACAAAAACTAAAATAATACAATAAGAAAAAATAATATTAATATAATAAATAAGGATTTTCCGCTTGTTTTTGAACCAGGGGATCATGATGTGATAACATGGAGGACTAGCAGGCAGAACCGATTGTTGTTGCATAACAGGCTCTTTCAAACAGAGTAGAGATGTGGTCCTTGACCCAGTTGATTAAAATACTGGGTGGAGATGTAACACAATTATGTCTTCGAAGTTGAACACAACAGTCCCATTCAAGTTCCCACTTTGGCTTTCGTTTCACAGGAGTTTCATTTAGTTTATCGAGGACTATGAAATAACACTGCATTTGGACCTGGGAGTACACCAGCCTCAGGTTTGATGTTTGATAAGGTTTAAAGGTTTTGTGTACACACGAATCTTCTGACCCCTCACAAATGATGTACTAGGCATGAGTTTGGGGACTATTTAGTAGTGGTAATGACAATAAAAACATTGTATACTTAACAGATCACCTCACTGAGCTACCAGCAGCAGCCACCTTTTCCTGACATCTTCCCATCCCATAAATGTTTCTGGGCTGTTGTTGTCTGAAGGTCATGTGTTTTCCGTGAACAGTGAACAGAACATTTGCAACAAAGAAGGTAAACGTGTGCTTCAATCGTACGCAAAGAGGAGGTGAGTGGAAAACAAACACTACACTGATTAGCTGCTCTCTACTCTCACTCACTCCGTGTGGTGCGTTCAGTGACTGTACAGGGTGTAGTTCAGTTGTGCAGCGCAGAGCTGTATCAATCACATAAAAAAGTCGATATCTTGTTCTTGATTATAAAATTCTAAATCATGAACATAATTCATAACTAATTCAATGTATTCTGTGTGAACTGAGCTTTTTTAGTGACGTGTGAATTTATTATTTCCGCTCTGACAAACGTGCTTTCGAACTATAAACATGCAATCTGCGTTTCGCATGACAGCAGAAAGCACCAGAAAATGAGACAGGGAGTGGAAGCTGCAGCCAGGTGACTGGCTCTCAGTTCAGATGGATTGTTTTCTGAGAGACAGGGGCCAGCCCTCCACCTCTCTCTTTACAGATAAATAATAGGACAGAGCGATGAGCAAAGACAGCCAGGAGGGATTGAGACTCCGAGAGCCGCTACTCAAAGTGCAAAACCATTTATCAGTGTCACAGCAAACAATTCACACTCGTCGAGCACACAGCAAACGCACAAGGTGTGCACAAGCACAGAGTGACTAAAGGGAACAGGCAAGAGTGTACAATTTTAGAAATGTCTATTATGGCTCTAAGCATTTTCCAGCAAGAAGTAGACAAGAATTAGTTTGAACTGATTTACACCTTGTCCCGAAGCACTTCAGATTTTCTCCCGCTGCAAGAGTACTAACTATTAAAGCAAAGAACTATGTCCTCACACTGAAAGAAACACTGCCCTGTGAAACTTGAGTGAAAAGAAAAGAGGAAACACTAATGAGCTGCTGATTATGCAGTCTCTGCGGCAGGAAGAAATACAGAAAAAAGTGAAACCTACTGTACAGTGTGTATATGATATGCATTAGGGTGGATTGTGTAGATATTACACTGATATCCAACTATTACTTATTGTACAAGTGGAACCAAACAATATACTAAAGCACTGCACTATGCACTTTACTCTCAGATGTGTCTATTTCAAGTTTGACTGTTTCAAAAAAGCTTAAAAAATTTGTTTTTGTGAAATTGCGAAAAGTTACTCACCCCACCATCTGACATATAACTGAGAAATAACGTTTCCAAGGCAACAACCAATGACACCTGCTGTCCAGTGGCAACAAGTGATAAAATGGGCAGTATGACTCATAATTACTGGTTTGTTGTGGAGCGAGCAATGAGAAGGTAAAGGTTTCATGTTTCACTGTGAGTTAAATATATTTGAAACTGTTGCGCAAGACACAAGTTTTAATGGAGGGAGCCGAGAGCTTTTGGTGCAGTTTTTGGAGCACTCATAGCAAATTAGTCCTATTTAAAAAGGCAGGAGTTAAATAGCTGTGTGCAACAGATAAAATTAAACTTCCATCTAAGTCTATCAGTTAGAGTTAAGCTATAGTCAAAGTATATCTTCGTGAAACAGGCCCCTGAGTCCTGCTGTGTGTGACCCTCCAGATTAGTGTGTGAGACTGATGACGGAAGTCTTTACTCAGTGTGTGTGACAGCTCAATCCTGCGCGACACACTCCTGTCTCGTTGTCTTTATATGTCTACCTCCCCAGGCAACCACTTGACAGCTTCACAGCAGCAACAAAAAAAAAAAAAAAAGAGCAATAACCCCACTCTGTCAGCAGTACAGCAGCCACTCCTTCCTCTCTGCCTGACACCCGAAACCGAGAGGGAGATTGAAAGACAAGTGAGTGGAGATGGGAGGAGAAGAAGATACAGGCACATAGTGCAGGGAGTAGAAATAAATATATAATAACTTTCTGTAAAGCTGTCTTTACTCATAACCTGTGACAGACTGCTCAGCACACGTATGTACAGTGAAAACTAAAAGTGAGTGACACGATTTTCTGCTTCTCTGCATGAATTCATGATTTTCACCAAACATCAAAAATATGAACAAACAATATTTTATGCAGCAAGCGAACAGGAAATGACGTTGGCTCCGTATTCCCTTTACTGGCACCTAATGATTCACCACCTGTCTGTGTGCGTGATATCAGACTCATCTGGCCATCTATAGATCACATTCGGCATCGGCAATAACGGTTTAAAACTAACTAACATTACAAATTCACTGCACACATCTGAATACTTGGAATATTAGAATATTCACAAAGCACAATTTCCACAGAACTGCTTGCATGATAAAACAGTTTGTGTAAATCAGAGTGAGGGTTTGAGTGGCCAGCTAGAGAGAACAGAGGTTCACTGACACAGAGACTATTAAGAACTCGTGGGGCCAGGCAAGCATTGTAGGGAATATCCCCTCTTCAAACACTAAATTGGTTTATTGGCAGGTTTCAGCAGGAGGGAGAGCAGTGCAGATACACAGCTGGAAGAACACCACAGTGTCACGGTCTTTCACAATCTGATCCTGAGTCCAGGAAAGGATCCAATTGGGAATCACTTATGAAGTGTCTGGTGATAACAAGTGAGTCCGAAAGCTTCTATCAGGGCCTGCCAGATCCACGCGTATAGCCACAGTCTAAAAGCAACAACGTTTCCATACACTGTAGGACGGGATGAAACAGAGCAGCTGAAGGCAATCAAGACAGGAAAGGTGAAATGACGTATCTGAACAAAAATATGAACAAATAGGCCCATGTACACACATTAGTTTATAGAAAATATATAAATATCCATAATTATATTCTACAAATAAATTATATTTAATTTAAACATACAGCATATACAGCAACATCACTGATTTGAAAACTTGTATACTGCACTTTCATCTGTCTTTTTTCTATGAAATAGGTGTTTTGAATTATTGCTGAAACATTAGTTTTAAGTTTCAACCAAATTTTAAGCCTTGAATTTTAGCTATAGTACGCATACGGTTTCACAACGTTTAATAATCCTTTATATAATTTCAATCGTACCATATTAACAAAAGTTCTTATGGGATGGAGTGTGGTGAATTGTCACGAGGATGCATCTGATCTGTCTGACTTGCAAGCTCAGTAGCAATTGTAAATTTTATTCATAGCACTACTCCCCCGTGCTGGCTGAGGCATGAAGGTTTCTTCTTCATTCATTCCTACCACAATCTTTAAGCAAACCCAAATGAGAGCTGCTCAGCATGCTTGTTAATCGATCCATCTCCATGACAAGCTCCATCCGCTGATGAACACTGTGTCATACAGTTGAATGGCAGCGAGTGGACCCTGAGATTGGATTGTTTTGTGAAACTTTTGCTTTCTGCTTAACCTGTTGTGAAAATAATTTATCACAGAGCGCCTTAAGTGACGTACAGTCATTTTTCCTATTGTGTACTAGCAGTTCCAGCAGGTGTTTCCGAGCTTGTGGCTGGGATCTATCTCAGTCGGTTATTAAGGATTTCTAAGGATCAACTTAATCAAGCATTTCAAATGTCCTTAGTTTTCACGAATCAAACAGCTCACCTAGAGATGTGTCAGGACCCTGGGTGGAAGTGAGCTCGAATGGTCCACTACCACAAAAATATTCATGGATTCTTAATTTCTTAAACCTATTATTAAAACGTTTGTGGAAAATTGTACTTTTGTTCAAGTAAAGTATACATTTAGGGGAGTTTTTCAGAGGTTCTAGGAAAAATTAAAGTTACTGGGATTTTTCTGATCCCCTATGTTTTGTGAGAGTATGTATTTTACTTTATTTTATGATCCCGCTGTGGGATCAATAAAGTCTTATCTTATCTTAACCCTGGACTCCACAAGAAACCATACAACAGACCTGAATACAACAGTCACTGGGATGAGTCATACACACTGATTGCAGACCAAAGTGGGACATGACCGTGACAGCAGGACATATCATACAGGCCTTCTTTGTCTCCATCACTTCCAGCTAATTCAAGTTACCTGGAGAACCTTGAAATCATGGATTTTGTGACTTAAATTGCCATAGTATGTTTCAAGCATGTGTAATAGCCTAGTATGGCTCAGGTGTAGAAGAAATTACCTACATCTATATATGACAAAATATAATAGCAATTTCCTGTCTGTCTTTCACAGCCATCATGAAAGCCATGTTTGATAGCATCCTGCCAGGCTGATTTGAATTTGTAAGAGAAAGAAAGGAGACATGACAAGAAAATTGTAAATGAACTGATGATGGGGAAACAAACACTGAAGGAGAGATGTAACTGAATTGTTGATCTGAGCACATCACAAGGAGAAGTTTTCACATAGAGGAACATGAAGGATGGACTGTGAGGAAACGTGCCAGTCAAACTCTTGCATCACAGTCGGTCCATCAGAGCAAAATCAAGCATTTTTGAAATGAACCCAAGGGAGACAGAAGCGGTGATGAGTCAAAGGAGCAAGACGAGTTGTAAGATGGGGAAAGGTCAAAGGAACGAGCATGAGTAGAATGTGTAAATAAGGAAAGTCGTCTATGGCATGTTGAAAAGTTGTTTAGTTAGCTTTTACTAAGAAGTTCATATGAAAGCTGTCAGTCAAGAGAAGAAGAAGACGACCACAAATATCCCTTACCAAAGTGAATGTATAATGGGTAAAGTGCTCCAGTTTCAGTCGGTTGCCTCCTTGTCTGAGACTTTGTTCGCAGGGTGAGTTCTGGCCATGAAGTAAAAAAAAAAAAACACCAACCGTTTTTGAAGACGTTTCGTCACTACTGATAACCACTTATCCCGACTTAACTCCATGTTGAGTCTTGTCAAGCATTTCTAGTCCTTGTTTGAGTGTCTTTGGGGTTGTGATTGTAAGGCCAAAGCACAGCACAGCACCACGTAAGTGGCTGTGGCGGTGCTCCATTTAGGAACACTTAAGATTCTCCCTCTGCTAATTACATAGCTCTAATTAGCTTGCGGGTAGAATGCAGTAAATGCCTAATTGTCTATTGACATTATGCAATGAGCTGCAACAAAACCCTCTATCTCAGTTACCGTATCGCCTCAACAGCAAAAAATATAGGCTGATGAAAGTGGCAGTCTTTGGGTTTTGAAGTGCATTCACAAACACAAGCACACAATGGGAAGAGAATACGGATAGTCGTATTCAGTACTCCAATGATGATTTCTCAAAGTTAGGGGAGATGTGAAAGACTCAAGTCTGTCAGAATTAAGCAGAAATACTGTCCCTGTTTCTACTTTTTGGTTATCTCCGTCACTGAAATGCCATTAGACCAAGACATGAGACATATAAAATATAAGCAACAACAAACATCCACTCACCTGTTCTGCATCAGATGCAAATAATGGGAACATTTTCAGGAACATCAAAAACACACATTTCCCGCACAACATAAAGCATAGGTGTAAACACTAGTGATGGGACTGAACACATGTTCAGTACCTGTGTTTCTCTGTGTGTGTGTGTTTATTCTCAAAGCTTTGGGAATCAACCGAATAACACATTCGTAGCAGTAATTAGTGCATGTTATTTTTTGCTTTTAATTGTGTCCCTCTGCTTTGCAGGTGCAACATTTGAAGCAGCAGCACAGCGGGGTAAAATGTTCGGCTTTTCGAGGCAAAATTTACATCCTTTGATGTTAAAAACAAACTGAGGATATAGCAAATGCATCAAGGTAGTTTGATGTGGCAGTTATAGCTTTTAGTGTTTTTATGAAAGCAACAATAGCTACAACTGCGAGTCTCTCCCTGTTGTCTTATTACTTTTACTATAAGAGGCAAGCGGCTACTAATTCAAAGTTTATTCAGATGAATTCAGGGAATAAATCCTGTTCACAACCCCTTAAGGTTGTTTTATCTGACAACCAAACCAAGCACATAGCTGATAATATCTCAATAAACAAACATTGTTTGTCTTATATAATGTATAATGATGACAGACACTATTTCTGAGTGTAACTAAACTAATAGTAAAAACGGTAAACGTAACATTTCCCGTAGACTAAAAGCCTCTGATGATGATGAAATGTTACTGAAATACACACGTCAGCTGTTGAAATGCTAACTAGCCCGTGTTTACTGCTGATACGGCATTCTCTCAGGAAATATATAATTATATTGCTTTTGTGGTTGTGGTCATGGCAGTTGTCGTATCTGAAACCACTCTCGAGTTACTTTATATCAGAATAATGCAAGGCCCTGAATCACATTCAGTGAGAGGAGCAGAGGGACAGATTCAGGCGATTAGGTGCTGACTCGACTGTTAGCTGACAGGAGCTAACATTAGCTCATAAACCTGTATTTTATACACAGTACCTTCTGTCAGACAAGCTGCAGTTTGGCACGAGCGCATATACCCTTATGTTATGTGGGGACGGACCAGAAGAATCCGAGTCAACTAGTACTGATACACATTACCAATAGCTACAGCTATATTTTGAGATTGATACAAATTAGTAAATGCTAATTATGATGCTAACCAACTCAAATTAAACTAGCTAAGCTAACTAACACTAAACTAACAGCACTAATGAGGTTTAAACTGTGCACATTGAGACAAACACACACACATTATATATCGACTCCAGTGTTGGACAGTGAATAAAGTTTTTAATCCTGATTTATTGCATTTTCTTCTGTGAAGAATCGCATTGTTACAGGCACAATTGAGACAAGTGACTTCATTGTGCACTTCCTAAAGTAGTGCTATTAATGTCTTCTAAATTTTAAACATTCATGTAATCAAAGCTGGCCTTTGCCAGGACATTAAAGTCCATCTAGATTATTATAGTAAAACTAGTTAACACTGTCCAGAACCACTTGCGTTTGCACTACCAACGCCACCCGAGAAGGTCAGTTAATATTATTTTCTATACATCAGATCTGACCAGAAGTCATTTAAAGTTCAATTTGCTATAGGGCAGGTCTGTACCTGGTTTCTATTAACTTAACTAAACAGATTTATGTTATTTATCTTAAGTAATTTCTGTCTTGACATTACTGTTCTCCTTGGATCTTTGTATGCCTAAAAAAAAAAATATATATATATATACATACGTTTGTAAAGAGGTAATGAGTGTAAAAGGATGTTTCAGTGTTCCAGTCTGCATTATCGCTAACTAAGTGTGTTAGTGTGGTTCTACAAAAAAAAGTAATACATCTTTACTTTAGAAAGTCACTCTCTCCCAATTGTTTTTACACTATATATCATATCACTATATCATTGATTCAAACTGAACAACTTCATGCTGACACTCCTGAAAAAACATGGCAAGTTAGATTCAGTGTGGTGCAGCTGTTATTCCAAGATGTATTGTATGTACATCTACTGTAGGTAAAGAAAAGTTGGTTCTGGCAACTACCCAATAGTGAAGGACTTGGATTAGGACTGGTGCCAAAAAACCCTGGAGCTGAATATTAGCGAACATTAAACTTCCTGATCAAGTGGCCAGAAACATGACTCCTGATAAATGATAATGTTGAATCATGACTACAGGATGCACAAGGTTGAACTGACTTACCTTGCACATTAACATTGTGCTTGAAATGAGTTGTTATCATGCAGGCATATACCGTAGTCAGTGTGCCAGCGGGTGGCTGCCTCCCATCAGCCATAAATAAACTTCCAATTTCTACTTCATCATGAAAAAAATAAAAATAATACACTTTGAACCTTGATTATTATTCATCACATTTTTGTCTATCAGCACTACTTTTCTTGGCAGACACTTTTATCCGAAGCAACTTCCTAAGGGGACACACCTGGTATGGGGATAGTAGGAGTCTGGTCTGGGATGTGATCCTGCCAGCTTCTCATACCCATTCTGATGCTGAAACCATTAAGCTACCAGGCCACCACTGAAGCCTCACAGAGATACGAGCGAACCTGTAGACTTAGTCTCAATAATTGTGCGGCAGGTAAAATTTGCGATATGACGCGATGATAAAAGCAGTTGTCTGCCACACACTCAGTTTGCACTTATCAATCATTGTTATTCAAATTAATTACTTGGAAATCACACAACCACTTTCTGTATCCACTCCCTCTTTCCCACTAGACTCTTCTATCACAGTCAATGTTCAATACACAAAAAGCACTAATTAGCTTTTGCGTACACTTTAATTTATGTGACAGGATAGTATCATAATTAACATACAGTATAGCTACTCTGCAGTTCTACTTTATATTGCAGTTGTGTTTTTCTTACCGTGCTGGCTATCATCTCAGGGGAATTAAGCTGTTTTCATGCTGTACACATAGCAAGAAAGAAAATGGGTTTTCATTTCACCTCAAACCCAATTCTGTTTCATTCTGTGCTGTCAGTTGCTTCCAGTGATGCAATATATTCACTATAGCAACAAATTTAAATAAGACAGTCTAAAGGATCATATTGAAAGAAAATATAGATGTTTTCCTCTTAAGTCACAAAGTGTGCATAAGGTGAAGTGTAACTTTCTGTACTGCTCTGGATGAATGTCCCCATTCTTGAATGAGGAGAATGAGTGACAAGAAGTTTTGCCCAGATACAGTGGTGTGAGTGGAGAGCTGCCTCTCATAGCACTATTATTAATTCATTGGTGTGTTTAGTGTCAAGTTTTTTTTTGTTTTTTTTATCAGCCCAAAGGCATCCTTCTTGGTTGACGTGTGTGTGTGTGCGTGGGTGTTTTTGTGAAAAAGCATGTACATGTTTGTGTGTGTGTGTGACTATATATATATATATATGAATGTCCATGTCAGTGTGTGTGTGTGTGTATTTGTTTTCTGGTACCTCTTGGGGCCAAAAACAACACTTCTACTAAAATACAAACACAGCAGTTCTGCAGAACCAGGAGGAGAATTACATGGCCGCAGGAGATTTTCAAGGTGTTGAGTGCCCAGTGAGAGCACGTATCTCACGTCTGTCCGTTTGTGTGTCGATACGTATGTTCTCTATGATTATGCAGTGTGAATATGTAAGTTGTTGAGTGCACATGCACATATTTATAATGCATTTGAAGTTACTAAGGTTCAGTTTGCACGCCTCTTTCAGTGAAGAGGTGTGCAGGTGTTTTGTCACAGTTTGTCAGGCTGTACGGATGTCACCCACCCTCCGGCAGTACTACTGGTCAGCTCACTGACGGGCCTTCTTTGGTAGCAAGTCCTCATCACAGAACACAGTATCTTACAAGATGAGAGGTGTGTTAAGTTCAGAATTCTGCCCTTGAGCCTTACCTTTAATGCACACATCGAAATAAACAAGCACACAATGGCCCCTTGGTTTAAACTATGGGTATAATTCAAAGTAATTAACAGTGAGATGTGCCTGAAAATTCCCTTTAAAGCAGCTTTTTCTGCCAAACACCAGCTCTCAGATATACTTACTGCAAGCACTCAAGGAATATTAATACTGGCAAGCTGAAAATACTCTCACATGCAGATACATGCTGTATATATGTATTAAATAAACACGATTTTACGTGATGTGGTATCTTTTATACAAAGACACCAAGTAAATGGCTGAATAAAGCTCTGATGTTGGCAGCAGGTATGGCAGCTGCATGTCAAAGGGGTTGCCATGGTGAGTGGGCACAGTCAGCTCAACCATCCCCTCCCTCCCTCTTGGCGCCTCTCTCACTATATCTCTTTTCACTAATTCTTTTGCTCCTAGCTGTTCTGTTTCATACCTGTGGACAGTTTATATTAATGCTGAGGTTTGCAACCTTCAAATCATAATTTTTAGACCTTTAACAAACGTGATGATGCTCAGGAGATTTCCTTCCTATCCTTCATGAGAGGACACATCTGTAGGAACATAACGCCGGCATCATGCTGTGATGTCCTCATGGCTTTTTTTCTAAGAGCACCATAATTTGGCAGGGGATTGGTGGGGGGAGGGAGGGGGGCAAATGAACCCGGCGCAGATAATCGCATCCTGACAAGAGAAATTATCATGTTCATTAGCTGAGCGGGACAGTTGCACGTCGCAGACACAAATGTCACACTGGTGTGTGCTCCCCTGCCTTACATGCTGAGGTCATCAAGTGTCACGGTGTTAATTGCTTTGCCACAGACTTTGAGACTGTCAAAAGGTGCAGTGCCCCTTTGAAACCCCCTGAGATCATTGCCAGCACAACTTATCCTCAACCCATCCTCTGAGACTTTACAAAGCGCTTCATTTGTCTGGCTAAACCCTCTCCCTGATTCTGAGCTGGCTTTAACGTGCTCCACTTATGGGAAAGCTTCCTTTCCTTCACCATTATGTATTCACAGGCCTGTCATTAGTGCCATTTACCATGGTCTTTAACCCACTCGTTAACACAGTCGATTAGCGCAAGGCAGCAAGTACAGGACAGGATGGTGGCAGAGCATAATGTATAAATGTCAGCCATATTCTGTCTGCAGTGTGCACCCATAATGAGAGCAGGAGAGCTCTGAAAACAAGAGCTATTGCCTGTAATGGGAAACTGATGCAATGACTCAATGGGTTCTCTTTCTTACATCGCTCCTATACAGAAGCACTGTGACACACGTGCACGTATCGAGAGTCGCGCTGACGTTCAGATGGACACACTCCCACAAACATGGTCACGCGTAAAGCTTTCATTATTGCTCTTGTGACGAGTGCCTGAGTGCGCACACACAATGACTCAGAAAGTCAAACACACAAAAGAAAATGGCACACACATTACTTTAGTGAGCACACGCACAACTGTATGACACAATACTGATACTTTGAGGGGAATATGAACCATATTATGCAGTTTCCTCTCAACATCGAATTAACCCAGCTCACATAATCTCTCTCAATTTCTTTCCTTTCGCAAAGGAGGGCGCAGTGTGCTAAGAGATGTCTTTCTTCTTTTACAAATGAGGCTGTGGCTTACAAAGGACATAAGAAAGGTACAAAGAACTGCCACAGAGAGTCTCATGGCACAGAATATGCAGTTCAGCCAACCAGCATTTGCCTTCACTCCCATGTTGCTAGTGTTTACAGACAGCACAGTGTGTGAGGAAACAGTCCTCTGTGCCTCAGAGACATAATTTACGCCTTGAGAAGCCGCTACATAAAATGTTTGGAAATGTGAGATGATGTTTGAGAGCACCAACGAAATCAGTGCTTTGAAAAGATGCCCAGAGCATTAACGTCAGATCTACCAAAAAAAAAACTATGGCCCCATGGTGGGTGACTTTATCAAAAACACCCTACAGTATTTTTAGCATTGTTGGCCCCAGTGAGAGTCAGCTGTCAGTCAGAGTCAGCTGCCTTCATTCTATCTGGTTCTCACACCCCTGCTTTTAAATATGTTCATTTCAAATGACGGAGGACATTTTCGCTCTTCAGATCGATTGGCAGGCCTTATGTTGTCCAAAAAATGTGACAGTGTTTTAATAAGTTTCAACCAGGCTGTGGATTTAAAGACCTAAAGGTGATGATGCAATTCGTTGTTAGTTTTTTTACTCCACATGTAAGCCTGTGGAATATATAGTGCATACATACTGCAGGGTGCATACAGTAAAATGAGTGTCCAACAACTTTCTACTTTGCCATCAGGCACATCTCCAGTCCTGCTTGCACGTCCAAGCAAAAGCAACCACATAACAAGAGTAGAGAACTAAACACATTTCCTTTCTCAGTCACAGATGCAATGTTGGGAGATCATGAAGCAGAAACTTTGTGTATCTTGGGGCCTCTACATCAATCGAGGTTCCACATCGAGACAGCCATGGGTTGTCTTCCGTCTTGTCTGAGTCATTTGGCTAGAAAGCACCCTGAGCACTGAATCTATGCCACACATGTTACCCATAGTAACAATCAAGCAGAAAAAGAGTGTTATATTAAAAGCTTTAGGTAAAGGAGTTCAAATCATCCGTTTGCCTTCACTCCATCTTTCCGTCAAACTCCTGAACCCATTTCCTGTGCGGGGTGCTGTGTGTGTTGCTACTTTAAGAAGGCTTTGACTGTCAGATGGGCTGATAACCCTTCTGCCTCTCTTTCCAGCATCTGTCAATCATCTGTGAGCTAAGAGAGCATAAGAAGCTACACGGTCAGAAAGGAACAGGGAGAGAGACACACAGAAAGAATCGAAGACAGTGAAAACACACACACACGCAGAGAGACTGAGGTAGACAACTCTGGGCTCATTAGTGGTCCAGCGGGTAATACATCGACTGAACTCATGTCAGGCCTGTTTCAGCATTTTTGAGCATTAAACAAATTCCCAGCATTAAGGATAGATCTCTATCGCCATTGGTCTCCATTAATCCTATTAGTGTTTATTGAGTAGTCTACCTTCTTTGTTGGAGATAATCATGTTTCCCCAACACACCCTTATTACTTCCCTTCTTTTGCTGATGTGACACAGTTACTAGTTGCTGAAAAGGCAAACAGCTCCGTCTCGTCGCATACAGCATTTTAGTGCTGGGGCTGGCCTGTGTCCATTATTCATGGTTTAGGGTAATGTCAGGTGAGCAGATCAGGTGACCTAGAGGAAGGGCCAGGAATTGGTCAGGACAGCATATGAACAGGGAGTCCACTCACCTGCTCTCTGCCCAGACGTTGTGCTTTCTCATGACCTGAGCTCCAGCTACTGCAATTATTCAACACGATCTACTAGAGATGGGTAGATGAGGCTTTCGTGAAGCAATGAAGCTTTCCATTGAATCGGTTGACTTTGAGAGAAGCTTCGAATATTGTCTTGAGGAGTTTGCAGAGAATAAAATATAGCTACTAGCAGAATGACCTTGTGGTATCTAAAATGTATTATAATAACATATAATATGTCACTCGTGAAATCCAGCTATATATGGAGGTTTAATGTTCAGTACAAATTTGTCCACATAGATTTAAAAGGCATTTTAGATGTGAATTATTGTAAACATCTGATATGTGTTTAGGGTCAACATGGAATTTAGATTGTACTGAAAGGACAAAATGGTCATATTAGTTGTGCATTAGTAGCCACTGCAAAGCAAATATATTTCATAAAGGAAAAAAGGCTACATAAAAGCTATTAAATTCCTTTTTGAACTGATTATTTAAATGCGACTTTACCTGCTTGCACCTATTTTCAACAGGTATTTTTTTCCCCCAGCTGCAGCGGCAGCATAGCTTGATATCTGCAAATTAATGGTTGCACACTGCCCTCATGATGCCAGTCCCCTTCATCAAATTTTAATAATGGGGATTGTGAAAAAGCCAGACAGGATTATACAAACAAAGTGTGTAGGTGTGATGAGTTGTCAGAGCAGAGAGAAATAATTGTCAACATGTGTCAAATGCCCACAGGTAATTATGCAACGGTTTGTGTGTGTTGTATATGAATGCACGTAAATGAATCTCATGCCTATACATACATTTTGACTGTATTGATGCGTCTGTTTTTGAGAGCATCCCTACAAGTAGAGGTGTAGTGTGTGCGTGGGTGTGGGAGAGACAGTAATAAATGTGGCAAGAGGGAGGTGGCAGCGGAGAGTGATGGATCGCCTGTGCACACCGGGCTGACTCTCATGGGAGGGACATTGCTACATCCTACTAGGAAGGGACAACTTAGAGTAATTGGGTCACTGGTACTGGGAGGAGAGTTTCCACCCAACCATGCTTCTAAGTAAGAGGGTGGCACAGTAGGTAAGCAGAAACAAGAAGAGAGCAAGGATAAGCAGCAAGGTAAGAAGCTTTGCTAAATAATGAGAGTGTGGTCTATGTGAAAGAGGCAGGCAGCGGCAGAGGAAAAATAGAAGCTGGAAAAATAAAACGAGCAAAAAAAAAAACAAGAAGCAGAAGCACAGTTGGCAGGAAGTAAGCTATTTTGTTTTTGGCTACATCCGAGAAAAGCTGCAGTGAGTACAGCAGCCGTGGTTTTAAGGGTTTTCACTTTTTCCTGCACAGACTGGAGAATGAGTAGGCTTCAGCCTGCATGACCTTCTTCAAGGAAATACACAATAAAGAAAAAATGACTGGGCTGACTCTTATGTGCATCCTCTTCTTCTGTTCCTCTTCCAGGAGGGCTCGGCGGTTAAATCAGAGACAAGTCTTCTCTAATGAACACAAAGAGGTGCAAAAGACTCGTCGGGGAGAAAAAGAGGAGAGTCTGCAGGTCGCTTATGAGTTCTGAAAGAAAGACTCGAGAGGATGCAGATGAAGAGAGGGAGACAGTGAGAGAAATGTGGGCGTCCTCTGCTGCTTTGGCAAGACTGAGAGGTCAGAGATTGAGTGTTGTGTAAATCTATCACTACAACGCAAGACTAATACACTAGAGCTGGTTGACACACTGTTGTGACTGTTACTGACCTTGTCTCCTATTCTAACCTCACCAAGTCAGTGGTCTCCTTTTTTCAGGTTCATGAATATAATAGTATATTGAGTGTACATTTTTTTACAATGTACCTTCAGCTTCCCTCTATTAAGACCTACATTAACAACTGGTAAACCCAACGTAGAATCCCAGGCCAATCCCAATATTGACTCCAGAGGGTTACAAAGTCATGCTGCTACAAACTGTTTCGAAAAGGCCACAGCACGTCCCAACAGTTGTAAGTCCTCTCTAGTGGATAAGCTATGTGACTGGTGACACTTCTGTGCCATTTATTAGCTGGTGCTGTGTATACACTCATTGCACACCCATAAATTTTCCAACGACAGGACGAAAAAAAAAGGAGAAATTTAACCTTGTAAGAGCAGAACCCGTCGCATAGCTGCTGTGTTCGATCGATCTAAACACAATAACCCATAACGACATAATGCCGATCAGATTGAATGTGCAGTGCTTGTGAACTGCATCCTTCAGGGCTCTCTGAAGATGTCCTAAGAGAATAAGTCAGGAATCTGCTTGGGTCACCCAAGGTAAGTCAGTGCTGAAAGATGAAACAATCTCCTCGGCCCTTGTGCACTCTTCAAAGACCTCTCTATATGTGGCCGGGGTGTCAGTCCTCACCTCAGAAAAGTCCCTTGAGACAGTTAGGTTACAGTTTCAAGTTAAGGTTAGAGAACACAAATTTATCCTCTAATAATAATATTTCAAATTGTTGTTGGACAGTAACCAGCTAGTATGGAGTTTCTGTGTTTGATCCAAGGACACCTTGACATGTAGCCTGTCAGGACTAAGAAATAAACCGCTGACCCCTGTGTTTGAAGACGCCTCATCTAACCAGCTATCATGCCCCGCACTTCCTGTTTTAGTCTGTTAGGAGAAATAATGGGAAGCCAGAGTGTGAGGAGATGAATTAGTCACACCCACGACAAACCCGCCAACCTGATGGATGTGTCCAATGGGCCGGAGTTGAAAAGGCAGCAGGATAAATTGAGAGGTCATGCCTAAGGCCTCCCCCTCTGCTGAGTGTACTGTATGTAATTGCACATGCAAAGCTTTCTGCATGCCTCTCTCAAACCACTTGTCTCCTCTAAATAACTTTCCTCAGAGTGAAGAAGCTACTTGGATGAATAGCGAAACGTTTCAGTCTAACAAGAAAGAAGTCCAGTTTCCATGACAGATTTATAATTAATAGCAAATTCCTTCATTAATCAATTGATCTGTGAGTCTATAAAGTTAAACTATGCAATATGAGCATCGCAGCTTCCTCAAACCTAAGGTCACGTCATGAAAATCAATTGAGTACATAAAGCCAAGAAAAGATAGCTGCAGATATTTATCTAGTAAAATGGTGTCTGGCAGGTTCTTCACTGCCACACAGTCAGTGATGCATTTTTATGTTTCCAGCAGGCACTTCAATAGCCAACTTGGATAAAGAAACAAACAAAGCAGGACCGCCTACAAAAACATCACAACAGTGCAGACATAGGCGACTTATTTCTGAGAAGAGCACTGGAAAAATACCGCTGTGGCACAAATAGAAAATAACAATAAAGACTAATCATGCATTTTTTTGCAATGTGACTTAAATGCATGGCAAGAATAGCAAATGGTCTTTTGGAATGTCAAACTTCATTTTTCAGTTATGAATTTTAGCCGTTATTGCACCGTTACCTAGAGCGGCTCACGAGGCAGACGCCACATTAAGGCAAAAGCCTTAATTAGAACCAATGTTGAAGCCAATTTGACACAAGAAACTCCATCTTTAAGTTCTACACCAACGTTCTACATCTGATCTGCTCATTTGTTGTGTCTTATCTTTCTCTTCTGTCCGTTTTATCTACACCCTCACATCTTTGCTCCCTTTCTTACTGTCTTCTAATTATCTTACCTGCACATCTCCCCCTCCTGCACCACTATCCATCATCTGTTCAACCAGCCCTGCAGCGTTCACACTCTTAACTGTATCACTGCTTTTACAGGTAGAATAAATGCACATCCATTCTCAGAAAGTTTTTGTCTGAACTTTTGTTTTTCTCAATCTGTGCCAGTTTTTATAATGAGGGAAAATGTTGAGAAGCAAAATTATTTTACTCTGAATAGCTGTTATGAGTTACACATACAGCTAAATTATGTTTTAAACACAGATTAGTTCAGGCATAACCATTTATCAAGTGTGCAAGTTTCATAATTTCATTGGGGTGAGAACAAGACTTTCAAAACATCTCATTATTCCTAATATCTCTTATTAGAAAAATGTCTCTAAAAAGCACAACTGGTCTGCTAGAAGAAGCCGTTACACTGGTTCAGACTTCATAGCAAATAGCAAATAGAATAAATTAATTCATGGCATCCGGACATGACTTGAGACCTAAATAAAACATATGTCAAACTAAAGAGTCCCTAAAATGTAATATGCAAGAAATATACTTAAAGATGTGGGGGGGGGGTGCATGAACAAAAGTACTAGATGTTGGACTTCTTCAGAAAGTACAATTAGTTTCTGTTGAGCTGCCTTCCTAATTTATGAGTCTCCAAGATCACAAAATTAACTTTTAATACTGGAAGCATGACATTTTAAATGCAACGCCCCACAGCAAGTATTTATTATTAAAGAATATACTGTAATTCTTGCCTCAGTAATTAATGTGTAAGTTTTAGACAAGAATAATAAATAATAAACTTTCAGTTCCTTCAGCAAAAACAAAATTGCAATGCAAATGCGAGCAAGCCAGTTACCTGAGAATCAATAGCTTTAAAGGAGTAGTTTACCCTAAAATCATTTTTTGGTCACACCCTGTTTGCCTTTACTCGTGGATCTACTATACCTAAGAATAGTTTGAGTATTTTGCAGCTAAAGGAACACACTGTCTCCTGTATTTTACTTCATTATAACCTAGTTATCAGCTACATTTTACAGAAGCAAGCAATAATAAGTGTAAAAGAGCAATAATAATTGCAAAAGAGACTGCTCACATTCTCCATCCACAGCGCACTTGGTCACCAACACGTACCCATCTTAGCACACATTCCTTGAGTCTGGAGGTCACCTTTTGTGCTGTGCTCGACAGCCCCTCAGCAGTCATAACGCAGACAACACTAATTACATCAAGACCCAAGATATTAATCAGGCTTTCTACCTCCAGGCAAACCTGCAATCTGAGAATGTCAATCTAAAGAAACGGCATCAATCCAAGTGAGATGAAAGCCTGGTGGAAAAGCTAATTAGTATTAGTAATGGTGAGCGAACTGAGCGTTTGAGCCCTCTTACTCAAGATTTCATCACCGTGCAAATATCATGGTTTTCCCAGAAAGGGACAATCACATCAGGCCCCTACCTGTGTTCTGCTGGAGGTGAGTTAATGCGGCTGTTCCAACAGGTGGTGTGGGATTATGGTTGTAGCTTCAGAGAAACCAAAGTTTTCTGACTATTTTCAATTCGCTAATATTTCTCATTCCTTTTCTTCCTACTGAAACCGACATTAAGACAAGCTGGCTTTTACTGAAATAAATAAAATAACACGATAGTTGTCAGTTTATCTCTCTTGCATGAAGCCACGTGCAGAATGAAGATAAAGCACACACCAGCCAAAGTCTGCTGAAATTAAAAACTATTGAAGAGACGTAACTCAGACTCACAACACATTACAGGTGAAAACTTTTACAGCTTTTTACAGAATGCAATCCACACATAATAATCAAAGTAAACTTATCAGTAGCTAAAGAAAAGCATTTTTATGTCGCTAAACACAATTGAATTGCTGGGAACAAGAGGTTTTTCACATACTGGGTTTCTATTCACCAGCTTTTATGCACATTGACTATGTGCACATAAAAATCCAGAGATTCCAAAAAAGTATAAATATAACAAAAGGTTTTTGCACGCAGCAGAGGTGGGAAAATTGCTCCGTGAATGAAAGTAAAGTGTAACAAATGGAAACAAACCTAGTGAATTAACCATGATGTACATGAAACAAACAAAAATGTCATATTTCCATCATGTTTTATACATTTCTTTCACCATTTGAGGTTTGACACTTCCTCTTTTAATTACATCTTCTTGTGCAATGTTTTAACCCAAATGGAAAGTTTGCCACCAACTGTTTATCTCAACAAACCAACTCATGCAATTTGCATAATAGTGGTGTTTGGAGACACACAATGATTTGCATTTTCTTTTGTTACAATCAACTTGTTTTATTTACAGTATGAAAGATGTAGAATTTTGCCAACTTTTTAGTAGAAAGTTTCTGTTTTTGTCCAGCTCCGTTTTATTATTCTTATCACTACACTAATAATGCTTCCAAGTACTCCTAGTACAAGGTCTGAGGAAGACAGAAAATAAAGCAGGGGATTGTGATACATGTTTTAAATGCAGAATCAGTCACTTCACAGTCATCTTTTTATCGTGTAACTTTTTTTTGGCCGGGATATCTCCAGGCTTCCATCTCTTATGCTGTTACCTCTACGCAAGATTAGACTGAGCCTGACCCCCTCTCTTTTCATCAATCCTTCTCTCAACATCTCTTCAAACAGCCGCTGTCCCTCCATCTCCTTAGCAACTTGTTCCAGAAAACGCTGACCGAGGGTGGGTAATGAGACTCAAAAGGACAATGGGTCTCTAAGGCAATCGAGCCGCAGGAGGTGAAAAGCCTCCAGGTTTCTAACAACACATTTCCCCTGATTGACCTGTGACCAGTCTGTTATAATCTCTGTAAGCTTTGGCTCACCTCGCAGCTCACCTGGCAGAGCAATACTCTTTCTGTTTCACTGTCTCCTCTAGTAATCCCTCGCACCCACCCCCACCCTGCATTCCCTTGCTCTAATCTCACTCCCTCAAAAACCTCTGATCCTACACATCCATTCAATTCACCCGGCAATTCAATTTCATTTGTTATATTAGCACAGGACAAGAAATGCTTATCTTGCCAAAACATGTATAGAAGAAGTAAATGGAAAACATAAAACAACAAGCCATATAAATATGAATAAGGATTAAAGTTGGTAAGCTGTCAAATTTACTTGCTGTCAAAGTTAGTTCTGCAACAAAGGACTTATATCCACGCAGGCATATCTGCCACTGGAGCTGAATATTAGTCCCTTGGCTGTAAACATTGTTACTTACTATTTAAATTCAGCTTGATCAGACGTACAATCAATATGCAAATGATTTTTAGGAAGCTAATTCTGCCAAAACTCAACATGCTGATCTAAGTCTAGTTTTTATCTTGGAACAGGCCCCCTGTCTCTCCAGAGAGTGTGCCAGGCAGCATTTTAATGCACTTCACCACCTCCATTCATATCAGTGCACGCACACACACACACACACACACACAGAGACAGATGAACACAATATGCTTCAAAGCCCAATAGCTGGCTTCCAAATGCCAAATGTCTGCCTAATAATACAAACACAAATGCATTAACCCACACAATGACATGCAGACACCTTGCGTTTTCACTGAAATCCTCCCACATTTACACATTCATTGCTAAGAAACAAGCCAAGGATACGCGTGTCAGAGCTGTTGTACTGTATGGAAAATAATCCTTTATACTAAATGTAAAGTTTCCTTTTATTTCCTCTCTGTGCTTTGCTCAGGCTATTTATCATCCTTCATACACACCTCACCCCTGGCCAAATTACAACAGCTGTGCACGCAGGTCCAGTCCCGCTTTATATGCAATGTTTTGATGCTACTGTTCCTCCCAGAGTTGCCTGGCCCAATGCCTGATGCAGATGTGAGGTGAGAAAGAGAGGACTTTACAGGTAGGAGCTTTGAAGTGGTAAGAGGCCCTGTTTACAGTGCAATGCAGATGAAAGTGAGCCACTGTTACCTGGAAGGATTAATTCTCTCTTCATCTATTGCTCGTATGATAATATATAAAACTAAATTGATATAGTTCACGCAGAGGTGAAAATGAGACTTGGTAAATCCTAGGTGGTCTGTAAGCGAGTAGGTTTTAATGTCTGTCTAGTCTTCTACACCTACATCACTATGCATGTGTATATGCGTGTGTAGGTGCATCTGTGAGAACAAGGTAACAAGCCTCTATATAATAACCTCTTTGCTTTCCTCTCCTTTTTTTTCCCACTGCACCAATCCATCTTCCTGTGGGGATCGGTCTCTTGATTACTTTTCCATGAAGATATTTCACATGAAAAGGTGTTTAAGGTCAGCTGAATTCAAAGGAGTTAAACAGAAATAAAGACAGAAGTAATCCCAGCTCACCTGGTCCAGACAGCTGGGCTGGGCCGGCGCCATGAGATCCATGAGATCAAAGCGCAGCTCAGAGAAAACACAGAAGGGGAGCTGGGGGAAAATAAAAACCTAACTTGAGAAAAAGCCTCAAAGCGATAAAAAACAAGTTGTGTGTGGAGATGCCATTAATAATAGACAGCAAGTAGAAATCATGCAGATGAGAACAAATGGATTTCAGAACAAGAACGGCGTTAAAACGGGCAACATGATGCACATTCCTGAAGAAGATTTCTGTAGATGTGACGGCATAAACACGCGCACACGCATTAATGTGCACCAAACAGAAGAACCGTCTGTTGATGTGTTTGACAGTAATGAGGCAGTGTGCTGGATTTGAGAAGCAGAGCCTGCGAGCAACAGACAGACGAGCAGAGCATGTCAAATCAACCTTATGTGGGACAAAATCATTATGTCACCACAGACTAATCTGGCAGCCACAAATTGGTCTTCTGGCAAAACAAGGGTCAGTGGCAGATGGGTAGAGGCTGGCACTGTTGAACTAGCTGCTGGCCACACAAACACAGTGACTGAAATGCTAACCTCATTTACACCAGTTTGACTCCTGAGGGCCCAACCCAAGTTCCAAGCCCAGCTAAATTTAGGCCAGGCCAGAAGAGAGCACAGCTTCAATGCCTTTGGACACTGGAGGGTTGATTATAGCTATGTGCATGTCAAGTGTTAAAAATGCACATTTGCCAGAGAACTCAAGAATATTGAAAGAATGTAAGCACAAAAAAAAGGGCCCACGGCTTCACTGTGTGTTTTTGTGTGTGGGGAGACAAAGAAGACGTCCTAAAAGGGAAGGACTGTGCTAGAACTAGAGAAAACTTTTATTCTGGTCTTCTGCTGAAGCTGTCGCACTGCTCAGTACTTTGCTAATAAACAAATCTCTGCGCTTGAAAAAGAAACGTAATCTTTCTGTAAATTCCCTTAATAACTGTGTAATATTCACAATTAAGCCACTGCTACGCAAAACAGATGTTATTTTCTCATGAATCATAGACTGTGATACTGATTTTGCTTGGAGGAAAACGGCAAAACGGAAAAAAAAAAATTTCATACTATTAAGTACATGCGCGTTTATGTCACTTCATTTAGTTCACATTAGCCACAAATACTAAAGACACATTGTAGTGAAATAAACATGAGTGAAATCGCTAGATAATGAATAATGTTATTGCATGTTTCTATCCAAAGGCTGAGGGGGGAAACAAGTTGAACACATATTTACATACAGTCCCATCTTAAGTCATGGTGGTGTACTTTGCACATTTAGCTGTTATGGAGCAACATTAGCATTCATTGTATTTCAGTTAAGTCCAAAAGTTGTTCTCATTTAATTCTATTCTTGATATGAACCAACTCTGTTTAGCTGCTAAATGCATAATTGTGTTCAGCAGCAAGAGGCTAATGTGTTCGTCAGCTGTTCGGTCCTCGGCAGGTAGTGCACAGTGGGTTTTTAAAGAGCTTTTGCTAAAACAGCTGCTTACTGAAAATGGGGCTATGAAAACCGTACAGTTGCAAGCCAGAGAGCTTATCGTTGGTCTGCTTTTAGCTCAGGTATCTCCGCTGATTTCTGCCATCGCCATTGCTAATTACTCTTCCAATGCAACAGAGCAAAATAAGAAGTATTCACCCCAACCCCAAGTCTCTACAAAGTAATATAATTACTTATAAATGAAACCTGGACAAAAACTACACCACAAAGAAGAACACTGCGAGCTACTGTGTGAAAAGGTTATTGAAAAGTATGATGTACGATTGGAATTAAATACAAGATAATTTACACTGAATAGTCCTTGGATTAGAGTTAAAGTCATCATCAAGACTATAAAGATACATCAAGACCACCAGCACTCCTCTAAATGAGTTAAGATGGGAGAGAGTGTGCATACTGTTGCCTGGATTCTTCACCAGTTTAATCTTAATGGAACAGTGGTAAAGAGAAATAAAAGCTCAAATGAACTCTAAGCGGTTGAATCACCAGGAAGCAGGCTCTTTGACAGAAGACGTTACTGGTAAAGAGTCCAGGCCACAGTTGCTGTGCTGCTCCTTCAGAGAGGTCACAGGTGTCTCGACGGTCTAACCTCAACACCCCTTGCTGCACACAGATTGGCTAACGTTCCTTCATGACGAATTCATCTGCATTATGCAGTTTTTACTTCATTCTTTCAATTGTTCAAGGTATCTAAAAACTATTTTTAAAAGTTAAAAGAATTTAAATAAACCATGATGTTGAAATGTAAAAATGTAAGACTGCAGTGAAGACTTTAAACGGGCACTGCAGTCGGACAGAACTTCCCATTTCTTCCTCTGAGCTGCTGAAAAACACTGCATGGTCCGAAATTGCGTCACTTTAGGTTTCAAGTCTACGCCTTCTGGTCCATTTCTATGCCTGTTACATTAAGTCAGGTCCTGAGATTGAGCTAGCACAGATGTTGTAATCCTAATCTTGATTTAGTGATCGCTGATGTTACTCCATCTGTTGCTCAGTCAGTCCAGGCCAAAGTTATGGAGAGTGGCGAGAAAAAAAGAGACACGATTGGCATCAAACGGTTTTCTCAGCCCATTTAAAATCACACAGGTAGTGACAGTGATCGGTAGTCGCTCATTTCTGTACAGCAACATAAAAGAACCACGCGTTCAACTGCCCCTTCTGGGAAGACAGAGGACAATCTTTCCACTTTTCCCCCAAAACTCCAGAAAAGGCATTACATAATGCTGAAGCTGGAGCGTGAGATCTGACAGGTGGGGGCGGGGGATCCTTAATATTTCACACCTCTCATCCCGCATTCACTTTGACTCAGACCGAGGAATAACCTTGTGATCTCGCCCATCAAAGCTCACTCAGACAGTCACCTCACATCTCTCTCTATCCCCGAGTCTAATCGGCACTGATTGGCTTATGAAAAGCCTAATCATCGAAAATTACTTTTAATGTGATGTCGGCATGTGTGGGTTCTGAATAACTTTAAAATGACAATCCAGTGCAGGAGGGCTTTTCTGTGCCTACTTGATTTGAAGTAGCTGTGCGCAGTCACACTATATGGTTGTGGTTTTGAAAGCTAATGAGACACAGCAGACTCCTCTTCTCTACGGGGAGGGGGGCAGCCAAATCCCTGATGAAAAAGCACTACTATTGCTGTTATAACCCTACAGAGACTATGAACAGAGTATGGCAGGACAAAGTGTACGTGAATGTATTTTGCATATTCTCTGGCATCGGAATGTAACTATCTTGAATATATACTGACTTTTACTGTGTTGATAAAGAGTTAGTGACCTTTAACTGCATAGTAACCGTTTTACAATAAGGCTATAGGTTCGCTTAACTGTGAATTTACTGCCATGTTTTACAATTCAGTGTCTTAAGATGTCAAGAAAATTTAGATAATACTCCTCTGCCTCGTAACGTGTGACTGTGTGTGTGACTTTCCATCCAACAAGCGGATGCAATTTTCCATTCGCCCGGTGAAGTACTGGATAGACAATGGTGAAATTTTGTAAAAATATTCACGGTTGGTGATCCCCTGACTTTTCCTAAAGCATTATCATGACTTTTGTGATTTAGAGTGAATTTGGTCATAAAATTTGATGCTAACTCTCACGTTCCCTCCGGGATTAATTGTAGTAACTTTAATTATCCTCTCATGTTTCAACTTGCACTATGATAAGGTTAAAGTTAACACGTTCATTTTTACTATCAGGATCTTTGATAAGGTTAAAGTTTTAATGTTTCCATTTTTACTATCAGGATCTTTTGTTTTATGACACACACACATAAGGTCTTTTTAAATGGTTATTAAAGTTACAACATGGAAATTATGGACTCATGCTAGCTGTAGCATAGAGCTTAAAATCAACTCACCCAGGACCTCATCAGTTACTGACACTCAGGGCCTTTCTGGTCAGAATGTGAAGCCTCGCTCTAACCTTATGGAGCATATCACTATATTAATCATGTTAATAATATTTGTAGGAGTAATACTGTCTAATACAAAGTATGTGTCAACAGTTATAAGACATATTCCTTATTCCTTGTTTTCACTCTGATCCTCAACAGTTGATTTCGTGAATTTTAATCCTTTTTTAATCTTTTAATTTAAATGTACATTTTGCTATTTCAATCTGCTACAGCATCACAACATCCTAATGCACTATCTGCATGCTGCTGCACTACTTGAATTGCGCCCTTCACAAATTAATTATCACATTTGTTCTTTTCTTTGGAGACTAATCCCCCATGCCAGTGTTGTTGACTGTCATTTACCACTGAATAATCTGCGGGGAAACTGTTGCTTTGTTAAAAAAGGACGACAGAAAGCGCACACACTCTAAATGGCAGGGCAGGAGGTGCCTGAAACAGATGGCTGTCCCCTCTACATAAGTAAATTGACCATAAATTCAGCTGAATTCAATTGTGTGTGGCTGTGAGAGAGAGGGAGAGAGAGCGAGAGAGAGGACGTATAGCTCACATGCAGCTGGCAAAGTCGCATTGAATTAAATCAAATTGAATGTTTCTTTATCACATCACTTCCAATAGAGCTAATACTAAACGATTTCTGCCTAACTATTGGCAGTCATTTGCTCGTGTCTATTGTAGACTCTGGGGTAGTGGAGGCTATTAGTTTCAGTCTTGTCACTCCTACATATTTGAATTGAATAGTGATTGATAGAGCGAGGAGGATGTGAGAGAGAGAGAGAGGGAGAGAGGGAGAGGGAGAGAGACTATCTGGAGGAAGAAGCAACTAGCAAAGAAGCCTCAGCAGTTACACTTGCCAAAGCGGCTCCCTTTAGCCAGCAGGCTACACTTTCACCGTCTATATCTGAATTCGCTCCGACTCTCGGAGCTGTCTGCTGGAAACGCGGCCGGGAAATAGGATTTTCTTCGGCGGGAACTTCACGGCGGCGGCGGCGGCTGCTTGGACCCGCGTTCACGGCGCCTCCTCGCCGCGGATTTACAAAGCCTCTCTCTGGAGCCCGCGATGAGCTTCAGCGCCCCGGACAGAGGCTGAGTGTGTCAGGACGCTGGACAGCGACTAACTGGAGGTGAGCCAGCGGAGTTGGACGGCAGCTGCCTGACCTCCTCCGGTGTCCGTGTTAGTGATGATGCAGCAGGCTACGTGAGAGATAACTCACTCTCCCACAGTGCGTTGAATATGATCCGACTTGGTTTGGAGATAGACGTCTGCCACTACGCTAATAGGAATAGTCTGGGTTGAGGTGGGTTGCCAGTGTGCACAGTTTCTAGAAAAGAAGTGTAGCGGTGGGACATTTAGACCAGTTTCGCCACTTTCTGCTACTCTTCCGACGCTCAAACAACATTTTCTCGCTGGCAACCTAATGAATTCGTGCGTTGCTATGTGGCAGATGAAGCTAAAGTCACCGCAAACAATGACCCTGTTATTATCAGCAGCCTTTTTTTATTGCGGTGCTTCGGTGTACAGCGAGCTTCCGTCAGGTTTATTTAAGGTAGCGGTTTTATTTTGAAGAGTCAGCGCGTGCCGAGGCAGCAGCAGCGGCTCGTGCCTCCGGTCTGCGCGGAAAATCAGCGCATCCATGACCGAGCCCCCCCCCAAACTCCACGCGCGCACATGCGCACACTCGCGCACCGCCCCCTCCGCACACAGCCAGGAGTCACTAACAGAATATATAACCCTCCTGACCCAGGTGCTCTCTCACGCCGCCGAGTGATTTATAGTAAGCGAGAGGTTTCTGCTTCTTGTTCGAAGGCACTACAGCGACAAACACGGCCTCTGCGTGAACCTCCATCACAGGACACCTGCTGCGGCTTTCTAACCAAATTAAAATGTTAACCAGGCTTGATGACATGAAGCTCAAGATGCTAGAGGCTTACAGACGGCGTTTGGCTATTGGACACATTCCAAGTGCAATCACAGTGTTTCAATCACCAGTCTTAACTAGAGCTGCAACAATATGATCACCTGAAAATGAATTAGCAGGTTTCTCATACAGATAAATCACCAGCGAAAATCAAATAGGAAAGATGAGATAAAAAGCAATATGAAAATATTTCATAATGAAAATAATAACTGCTCAGAACCATAACTGTTAACCTAACGTGGCATGTGTTGGCCCAAACTGTCACAGTCAAGGATTTATTTATTTTACACTCTTGTAATCCCAGCTGCACATTAGCTGTTGCTGGGATTAAACATGTGACCTTTGGGTTACCAGACAGCTGCTTGAAATTGATGTGGCCACCCAGGCTCCGCTCTCTCGCTCGCTCCATGCATCACTTCCAACCGTCCGCTGTAGCATTCTCGCATAAAGAAAATTAATTCTCAGAATGTAAAGGAAGAAAAATGGCCATGTCAGGCCTGATTTGAATAAGAGGTGACCTCCGTGCTTTTTGCCTGAGGTACTCTAACAGCCTTTGATATCCCTGTACTCAATTATGCACACACAGATATAACCTGACTGTGTAAACGCAAAGTGATGTAAGCCTTGGTTTTAAAGCCCTGATTTTAATGATGTTCATTAGGATTTTGATTACACTGAATGTGTGATAACTCAGCTCTGCATTAAGTGAGCCTGATATGTCGGTTCAGTCTGTGAGTGACAAGAATTTAGTGGGAGGAAGCACGAAGTGTGAATCATGCGGAGATGTTGCCATAGGGCTGTATTCTAGTGTCCTTGAAAGAAAGAAAGCACATATTGATATGCCAGTTTGGCCTCTGGGTTATTAAGATATGGGTGCCAACGTATTGAAACTGCTGCCCTATATCACAGGGATGATGAACAAATGCAAATTAATCTTCCATGCTCAATTTATTGTCCAATAAACACACTATGAATTTGAATTTGAACAGCCACTCTGCAGAGGACAGCCCATACAATTGTGTGTTAGCACTATCTAAACCTTGTTTGTCTAAAGAGCAGGCAAGACGCTAAATGTAACTTCTTATACCATGAAAACGAGACCAGTCTAAGACCCATTAGCCATCCAAAGCTTTACCTTTAAACCGGTGCACACTCAAACTGTGCCACATTGAAAAACACGGCACAAACACACAACCTTTGGGTCAGCAGTTACCAGTTCTTATTGGCACCCAGGACACAGCAGCTTGATGGACTCGGCTTTAGAGTTTTTCATTACACAGACTGCTGGCTGAGTTTTCATGAGTACACACGCTACACAGCTGATCATGTTCCTACATGCCTGCATTTCCATTTATGGGTCTGTTAAAATTCTGGCTCCTTGATAGAAATGCAAATAAATTCAATACTCCTATAAATATATGATGGCCCAAAGAGAAAGGCAAAATAGTTGGGGAGTGAGGGCGTAGAGGAACGCTCATTGCCTCAACCAACCGTCACAATTATCCCAGACCTCTAACCCCCCCCAAACCCCACCCCCCCCTCCTCTCCCAACTACGAAGGATCAACCAAAGACAATCTGGGAGGCAGGGGCTGTTACAGCAAATATTAGTTTGCAATAAGGGCACACAAATAAAAGTCTCCAGACTAGTCAGTGTGATTCTTCACTCCCCTTTTTTTCCCTATTGCTTCTGTTGGCACGAATAAAAACAAGAGCGCCCTGACTTTGTGTCTGTGGAGAACTGAGAGGATTAACACTACACAGGTCAGTGTAGGCAAAGCACTCGATAACGGAAGGAGAAAAGTCCAGAAACTGGAACAAAAAGCTAGAGGAGTCAGAAAATTATTCAGGGACCTTAAAACAGAAATGTGCAGAACAGAGAGAGAGATACAGGGCTATAGAACCAAGGGGGAAGACGGGTCCATTGTCGAAAGGAACAGAAGTCAGGTCAAATAGAATTTATTGTCATTCCAGTTTTATCCACGGTATACAGCGAAACAAAACAACGCCTCACTGGAGCTGAACAGTAGATGGAGTAAGAAGATTGTCGGTGAACAACAGGTTTCTTCTACGAAAATAGGTTGAAGTGGGCAAACAGGCAAAACAGTAAAAAACAGACTGAGCTCTGAGTCACCACATAGAGAAGGCAACAATCTGACAAAGAGACAGGGTAGACCGGTCTCCTAAATATTCCTATCCCAGGTGGTATTAATAATAATAGTACTACTAATAATAATTACTTTTTTGACCGTTCTGGGGAAACTGTTGCACTGCCACAGGGTTTCGTCCAAGGACACCTCAACATGTAGCCTGGAGTGATTTGGAATCAAACCACTCTCCCTGTGTTGTGTAAACGACTACTCTACTCACTGAGCTTCTTGCCTTCATCCATTACCTGAGAGACAGGCAAGAAAACAAAAAAAGGTGCAAGTGAAACCAACCAGGTCTCAGGGCTGAACCAGAACAAGGCTCCACTCCGAGCGTGGCTGTGCCATGCCACGCTGAGCTGAATGGTTGCGTGCTGTGCTTCGCTCTTTGTCATTTGCTGAAACACAGCGGCTGTTGCATCTGATGCAGTAAGCTCATCTCATCAGTCCTCAGCCACTGGTTTTCCACTCCTGACTCTCGAGCTTTAGAGGGCTGTAATCTCACTGACATAATGGCGTTCATTCCAATCAATAGCCAAATAGCTCAGCAAATCGATAGCTGCCATACTGTAGAATAACTTGGCCTAGGACTGGCCTAGAAAAAGCAGCTTTCAGCCATTACATGTTTAACCCTGGAGACATATACTCCTTAATTATGGATCAAAAATACCAACCTTGTTAACGAGCTATGCATTATGGATTGCTGCATGATCTATGCTAATGTAAGCAGAGCAGTTGAAAAAAAAACTGGCATCACTTTGCCTGCTTCTCTCTCTCTCCCTCTCTCTCTCTCTCTCTCTCTCTCTCTCTCTCTCTCTCATTACCACACACGCAAAACTACACACAAACACAAATCTCAACTCCCGAACAGCCACTTGAAGTAACTAACACGTATGCACACAACTGTACGAAGTCTTTCTATGGTTGTGTGGACACATTTTTACAGTCAGGAGCACCAGAGTAACACAATGTTGAAAACACTTTTGAGAGAAAACCCTGAAGTAAATGCCAATGATTTCGTCACAGACACCCTGATTGAGAATTGAAGTGCATCAGATTTCAAGAAATAAAATATAAAAACACCGAACACTGCCAATCAGGCAGGGAAGTAGTGCCCATACATTAATCACACTAGGTTCTCAAATTGGCCGCCCTTCCCTGATGAGACAGAAAATTCATTGACTTCTTGAGTGTTAATCAAGACGAGTCTAACTAAAGGAACTTTTAGGATAAAATGGTGATTTTCTATTTTAATAAGGCAGCGTAGCGTCATTTTTACAGTTTTATCGGAGCCATTAAATCATTCAGCGGTTGAAATGTGTTGTCTGCAGCATCCTCAGAGATAATATTATGCACAACAAAAAGCAGTAATGGTTCTGGCATAAATACAAAATGGAGAGGTGGCTGCAGTAGATAAGGGTTGCAGGTAGAGCTCAATAACTCCTGTTGTTCCAACAGAGAAGCAAATTGCAATGATTGGAAGATAAAGTTTGTCTTTCAGTTGGTAGAGCACCATGCTTCAACCCATTATGACGTTTCATGATTAAGTGTAGTTAATAAAAATCACCGCCAGCCTAAATGACACATTGGCAATTTGGCCAACTGCTCAGCATCTCATAAAGCAGAGCTTCACTAACTGCACTGGACATTCATAAACCCAGGACTCTAAATCTGAACATGTTGCTACAGAAGAAAACAAATGTGCCAATGACCAATCACTGCCAGGATGGGAAAGTGGTATGGCATCATACAATTCTGTACCATCTGCATGGTGGTTCAATATTTGTCAATATTTCTGTTTTGACTGTGACTATCTTCTGCTATTAAGGATACTTTGAGTACTGTTATTCCACACATACACAGAGACCCATCAAAGACACATATGTTACAGACATACCTATGTGCACCTAAACCATCCCCACACACACAGACAACCATGTTTTTAACAGAATGTGGCTGTGCGGGTACGTAGTGGTGAAATATTGGAGCCACTGCAGCCCTGCAGGCATGCAGTTATCAGGGATACAAAACTGATGGGAAATCAATCAGCTCAAGTGGAGTGGCCTGGTCTGTGCTGAGTAGAGGAGTCTTGTCTTCTGCAGATGCACGCTTTTATGTCTGCAGCTAAAAATGACTCAAACATACATGCATCTACTCTCCATGTACATACAATGTGTATTGTGTATCATGTGTGTTTACTACTGTACTTTTTCTTTTTTTGTTTAAATACCTGACGTTTGGTACATGAAATGTGTTGTTAAGGTTAGAGAAAGATTGTAATTTTGATTCCTCTCTCAGAAGCAAAGATGAACTTAATACTACTACTACTTACACTACTTAACAGTAGTAAAATGGTGTTTGCATTACCTTCTAGGGATGAGGTCAGGGTGGAAAACAGGGTATATGCAGAGTAAATGCAGTGTTTCCCTACATATGCTGTTTGTGATCTATTAACCAGAGGACCTTTTTCTCCATGCTCTAACTGATGCTAATTCCATTATTTAAATCGATGACAGAACAAGTGTAGTGTTGTCGGTGTGTGCGTTGGTGAGGGCAGCCTTCACCGCTCAACTTAACCAGAGTTCGTCTTTGTAAGGCAAGAGGTATCGCGCTGCAACACTTCTGATTAACTGGAGAAGAGCGAGTGTCTGTGTTAACTAGTTCTAAAAATGATCTAAATGCTGTCAGATGTCTTCTCTAGTAGAATCCTGAGCTGATCTCCGTTTAAAAATCAGTTAACACCCGACATTTCCATGGACAGCTTCACATTGCAGGAGCTGCCACAATGAAAATAGTCTTTCCCCATAGTCTTTGCCTAATTAAAAACCTTAATCATAGAAGTCACAGATCAGAAAACATGGGGGCCGCACACAGGGCCATTTAGAAAGACACAAAACAAATCGTCTTTTCTTCTTTGTTTAGCTATGAAGATTTCTTTGGCTGCATATAGTAGCTCTCTAGTTTGCAGCGCTCGGTGAAAGCAAACAGCACACAGATATTTTGCTTCTGTCAACCTCATATCTAATTCATGCACTTTATTGTTGCACTACATTTGTGTATTTTCTATATGCTGCTGTAGCAGCTTTGGTCAAATTTGAATCACATACAAAAATGAGAGAGCAAGAAAACGTATTGTAGCCGGAGGCTCTAGAGGATTTAAGGATCCATAAACATTAAAATGCCATATTATCCCACAGAGACTGTTTCCTTTGTAATGGTTTTGAGCGGGAATGTAAAACAATTTTCATGCAATGTTCCCCTGACAGGAGGCAGGGACAGGAAGTGTGTGTCCGTACATCTGTGTGCTCCATTTACATTTTCACCGAAAGCTCCTACAGGAAACAGCTTACAACTAAACAACCTGTCGGCTTAAATGCCTGGACTGTGAGCATAACACGGATCCACATTAATCAGAAAGTGTGAATGGCTGTGAATTCATGTGACACACTTCCTTGCAAAACAAGAGTCTCACAGCAGGGCGTTTGTGTCTGGTATCCAACGCTGCTAGATGGGAAATGAACCATATCACATGTTTTGCTCCTGTTTGCACTTCTCTTTTATATCCTTAGTGCAAGTGCAGCATATGGACACTTGACCAGATGCTAAACGCGTGCACACGTATATTAGTTTCAGGCATAAGTTGATTTTTCGGTGTGCGTGTGTTAATCTACTTAGACATGTGCTTGTGAGCGTCAGCTTGTGTTTGACTGTGCTTTGATGTGTGTGTAGTTTTCAGGCTTATTTGTGACAGTGTGTTTGTGGGTAGAAAGCACCTTACCAGTGACAGCGAGGTGTTAACTAAGGATTTAGCCCTTTGTAATTCTGAATCATTTTGTGCAGCAAATAGCTTTCAATTTCACTTCGTTAAAGAGCTAAAGACAAACAGGAGTGAACAGAGAAATAAAAGTAATTCACACTGGGGTCACAAGGAGTCTCCTGGTTAGTCTGAATATGATGGAAAGCGTTTACATCCAGTATCACATATTAGCTGAGAAAAGCTGCCTTGTTTCAGCTGTGTGGTGATCCATTTCTCAGATAATCCATTTTAAAATGGGTTATTTAGATTAAACTGTAGATGAATTTCCGCAGCTCACAAAGGAACAGTTAATCCTTCAGTTTATCCGACAATTTCAAAATTCAAAGTTGGAGATACATGAAGCTCTACCTGCAGGCAGTCTGCCATTACACTCGCGCGGCATTTCGCCTCTCAGTGCAGCATATTCGATGCAGCCTTTCAAACACGGTGCTCTACTTAAACCATCAGCGCTCTGCTCACCCTTTGCTGCGTGTGCTGCTGACTTGCTGCTGCCGCCACTGCCATTGCATCACCCTTCATCCATGAGCATCTACCTGTACAGTGCTGGAAAACTGTATTTTGTACTGTAGTTCACATAGACTGTCCAACTGAAATGAGTTTCCACGCTGCACGCTATGGCTTTAATATCATTTAACATTTAAGGGTTTGGGCTGATGTGTTAGACAGCACTTCCTTTTAGCCATTTAATTCCATTAAAACACAGATTAAGTGAAGATATTTTGAGGGCTTGAGCAACAACAAGTGTACATCAAGGCTCTGGATATGTTTATTGATTTGTGTATTGTGTGAAGTGTTTAAGAATCTCTAGAGCTGTGTGCATGTGTCTGTATGTGAGCATTAACTGTTACAGTGAACCAATAATGGCACAGCCAAAAAAGGCTATATATGTACGTACTGCATGCGCGGGACATACGCTCCACCGTAATTGACCCATTTGGAGGACGTAATTAATATTATCCCAACAGCCACAACATATTGTGCTGACAGGATCCTGCTGCAATGTTTATCTATTTGCTAATGGACAAAAACAGACAGGGCGAAGGTTATACTGTATCAGCTAAAACACCGTCCAAGATGAATGCATACACTAGATAATACGGCAACGTCATTGCATCGTCCTCTAAGCATGCTTATCAGAGCAAGATGAGACTGTTCCTGTAGAAAATCTTGTTTGGACAACCTTTGTCAGACCTGGTGCTGTTGTGCAGGTATGGCGGTGTGTAATTACAGCGCACACGGTGGCTTGTAATTAAGTCTGGCCCACAGAGTCATGTGCAGTGCTCTAAAACAGGGGATCTCACGATTGAATTACCACAGAAACATAAACACACATGCACAAACACGGGGAAGGCTGAGCCAACAGACCATGCTCTCCTGCACATCCTTCTGTGTTCCCCCCTTTGTCACTTGCCGGCCTTTGCCAGCCCTCCACAAAACTCCCTGGCTTTGTGAGGTGCAAGAGGCTAGCCACCATGGCAGGGAATTAACCCTGTTGTACGGGGCCACCTGACCCATCTGTAGGACATTATTGCCTGTGTTGTACGTTTCAGGCCAGCAAGCGCAGTGTATATCAGCATCGATACAGATCAAAGCTGACAAGGGGAAAAGTCAGACTCCCTCAGTTGAGCTGAAGCCAAGACTGGTGTACTGATTAGTCCACAGCGGCTGCTGGTAGTTGTTGCTGGGGGAATAAATCATGCTTCGTATGACTGTGATCGTAGTTCTGAAAGGCAGATGCAGATGCTGCTGCGTCACTGCCCCTGAGCTGTTGTGGAGGACTCTAGAGATGCAGGACTCCGCTCCCCTGCTCACATGGCCCTCTTCTCCCACATCTGCCATTACTCCTTTCCTCCATCTCTCCTCACCTTACCTCACCTCCTATCACTTTTGTCTTACTCTTTTCCTCAGTACCAACCGGCAGCAGATAATGCAAGGACGTGATGATGTACTCACGCATACAGCTGCATATTTTGTGTGTGGGCTTGAATACAAAATGCTAGTGTGTGTGTGTGCGTGTGTGTGTGTGCGCATAGACAACATCTGAATGTCTGTGCAGTCTCAGAAGAAAGTAGAAGATAATTTGTGTACACATAAATGCGCTTTTGAGTTGTTTCAGTGATAAACATTCTTTTTCCACTGGTCCGTCTCTCAACTCAGCACAGCACTAATATGCAGTCTGCGAGCCACTCTGCTCTGCAATTAGCCAAAAGCCATGGGAAAAACATTGATAAACAAAGATGAAACAATCACAAAGCCCTCCATAGAAGTCAGATACTATTATCATCCCAGCAATGCATTTGGGCAGGTGGAAGCCCATTCTGCCAAACAGACACTACTATGCCCTTGAAACTAATCAAACAAAAGCAGATGCAGTTTGTTCAAACACTTATTAAATTCCCATATAGGCCATTTATGTGGGTTTTGTTATTGGAACTGAAGCTAAAGCGGGGGTAGGCGCTTCATCCTTGTCCACACGGGGCTCTGGCAATGTTGTCCTTAGGCTGCTGCCCATAGTTTAATGTCAGCGCCAGAGAGAGGGACTGCAGCCACCACCAGAGCTGAAGAGCTTCATCATCCAGCAAACAGGCTTCTCTATCCTGAGTTGGCTACAGAGTTAAAGAGATGGCTCAAGGAATAAAAAAGCACATCAATTGTTCTCTATTTTTCCTATTTCTTTTCTAGCTGGCTTTATATCCTACCCTCGTCTCCCATTCCCTGAGCTTCCTCTCATTTCAGGCCTGTTCTTTCTTAAAAATGTTTACACCTGATGAAACCCGACCAGCCCATTCCCTGTAGCTTAATGTCTTTGAAAATTATTCTTAGCTTCAGCAGATCAATATCAACTGCATTCCTTGACCATCTGTTCTCTCATCGCTACAACTTTGAATCATAATTTTAACCTCAAAAACTCGTCTGATTAAAACGGCATCCTACAGTGTGCTTTTCATCCGAATGCTCCCAGGCCAACCAAGATCTTTTGCATCTCATATAGCTTTCACTCTCTCACCAGTCACTTAGGTGTGACATTACGAAAGGCTCACGTACACATTGACCACAGTAGCTCACACTGATGCAAGTAGACAGAAATCCAAAGTGCGCGCTGGATATTGGACAAGAGACCAAGTTGCATCACTGCAGCAGACAGACAGCATTTTGTATTGGTCAAACAAGTGCTCTGCTGGCAGACTGTTTACATCAGAGCCGATCAACAGGAGTCAAGGAGGGGGGGAATTTGAGGGTGACTGCTGCCTTGCTCTGCTGGACTGTGAGTTTATACAAGGTCTCTGTCAATAGCTGTGACAGGCTACAACCAACATTTCTGCACTCTTGACGGCACTGGGGAACCTGTGGGTCTCTTTACTGGAGCTCAGTGGGCTGAGGATAGCACTAACAGTTCCCTCTGGGTTGACACAAGGGTTTACTGTATGCATTTGCACAAAAAAAATGATAAAGGCAGATATAAAAACTCAAAAGAACCACACAACTTACTTATCTTTTGGCCTTGGAGAGTATCTGTATTAAAAACGACAGTTATTATATAGTATATAAAGTGTACTCAGCGACCCCATCTCCTTCTAATTATGGTTTTTCACTATGCTCTCACTATTGTCCCATCTATGTTCACAAAGGTCTTGTTTATCACAACAGCAACAGGGCCCAGTACTTCCTCTCAAAAAAATGTCAGCGACTGATGACTTGAGGCACGTGAGAAGTTGGCCTGCACCTTTCTCAGCATCAGACTCATTCACCGCCGTAATCACCTCATGTTTCATCAGAGCTTTCCGATGGGACAAATGATCGCTATAAAATGCAAGGAAACAAATTAACCACCGGTGTCAAGATTTTAATAGTTCCAATTAGTCAAAACACTGTGTGCATTATTGAGAATGATGGTGTGCCACTTCCAATCTGTAAATTCAACCTTGTTTGCAGCAGTCGAAATGATAGAGTTGATAACGCAGATCGTACATGATGTGAGAGCTGGGTGACACCGTAGCCCTAAACCCACATACACACTTCTCCACACGTCAACCGAGGCTCATCCTGTTTCCATGCTATATCGAGTAGCGGCTACTTATTCCAGACAAACACATATTTTAGGGAAAACCGATTTTCTCTGTTCTGCTTGCAACTTATTTCGTTCCTCTTAAGTGTTGCCCATTAATAAACCAACTCGTAGTAGCCAAGCCACCTTGCTAGTAAATATTTCACGCTTAAACTTTTTATTACTTTCGACTTTCTCTAACTTGCTATAAGACCTAGGAGTTGGGATTTGAATGCACAGCATCTCCCGACTGATTAATTCTAAGATCTCACCTTTGAAACATTATTCTTTAGGCAGCATCTCATTTCTCTGTGATGGATTCCAGACTGAGACAGTAACCAATCAGTTACGTTTAGAAGGATTTCCAGAGGTTGTGGAGTCAGCCAAAACTGCTTTTGTTTTTTATTATTATTGTATCAATTGAATTTTCTTCCTCTAGTTTTTACGAAACTTTTAATAGTCCCACTAGCAACTATTTCAGGCACGAACAAACTGAAACTGTGATAATTTTCTTCCCGGTAGGAAGAAGATAATAAAGTTCAGACAAACCATGAATGTCAGCATCAAATAAAATCCAGATATTTTTAATAATAAGATATTTCACTGTCAACCACAAATATCAACTAACTGCAATTATCAGTGGAAAACATAATTCAGATGTTTACCAGTTAGCAAGATATATTCACTGTTGAAGTGACCAACAACCAAGATTGTCATCTGCACAGCCTCTAGCTGCACTTATAAAAAAAGGAAAAGCATTAGGTTTATAACAATAAGCAAAAAACAATACACCCTCACAAGAAACCATTTAAAACAACAAAGACAGACAAATTTAAATGATAACCTAAAGACATGAAATGAGAAACCATAGTTAATAGACAGCAAACTCAAAAGAAACAAGTAGATGCATTTAGTAAATTGGAATAAGGCAAACAAATAAATGTATTTAATTTGTAGAACAAAGAGCTAATAAATCTTTCTCTCGGGCTCCTACTGCATGTCTTTGCATTAGCATGCCAGTGTAATACTGTATTCTTTACCAAACCATTAGCACACAGTCATGTGTTAGCAGAATACAGAGTAATAGCCCCTGCTTGCTGGAGATATACATATCACAGGCCCATTAGGCAAATGGCAGCAGAATAAATGCTCCTCAGCGTGTCAGCTGGTGTCAGAGGTCTGGACTGCAGAGGATCCAATGAAGCCTGCTTATTGATTGTTCATCCACATCTGATATTAAGGCTAGACCTGCTACTCCATCTCCATCTCTCTTACCGCGCTCCACCTTTACTTACACTGTAGGCATCAGAGGGCGGATGAGGGCTCTGTCTGCCACCCCCCCGTCTAGTAGTATTGATGAGCAGGCTTGCCAACCTGCTGTGTCACAAAGGGCTCTTAGAGGGTAAGATGCTGCTCTTATCCACTCACCCTTCCCAAAACTCTCCTGCCCCACCTACCTCTGCCGACAGAGCTGAAATACCTTTACTGAGTAGAGGGAAGGGCAGACAGTAAGCTAGTGTGTGTGCAGATGATAAGGTGGATGTGAGTCTGCATTCTTGTGAAAGTGGGTGCACGTCTGAGATGCATTCAACATCTGAGCTGGTGTGTAAGAACTCGTGTTTGTGTCTCAGCACGATGTTAATGTGCAAGTGGGAGACGAGGTATGTCAGATTTAAGTAAAACCGCAGAGATACAGTACAAGCAGAAGAAAAGACTTAAAAGCACGTCATCACCCCCGCTGAAGGTGTGCGCCTGTGTCTAAATGATAGAAGCTTGTTTCGCTCATCTTCTTTCCGCTCACGGCTGCGGTTAATTATTCACTGGGGTTGTGCTGCAGAGATGAACTGAGGGGCTCTGGGATAAAGGCACTGGAGGAAGAAGATGAAATTATAAAATCCTAATGATGGAACTCTGGCTGAATGGTAATTTCTTAAATTGATTTTGAAGAGGTGCCCAGTCAGAGCCAGCATGGAAAGACATTGAGAGAAGAAAAGGATTCCTCGTCTTTTTTCTCTTCTCCATTTTACTCTCTCTCTCTCTCTCTGGACATGATCCAGCACTCCTCACCTCTAGCCCAATCTTCCTTTTATCCCACACTTAAGTTTCATCGCCACACATCTGTTCTTTAGTTTCAATCCCTTCTACTTAACCTCAACTGTCAACTCCTTCTGCCCACATCTTTGGTTCACATACTGTATTTCTATGATGTGATTATCTTAACTATTATCTAATTTTACAACTCAGCAATATCTGCTCAAGACTTCAAGTGATCCCTTTTCTCTTTTTTGTGAACTGCAATGTCCTATTTGAAATAAGAATTAAGTCTGGTCCAGTTACAAAAAGAAGTATAGATACATTTTAATTGTAAGGAAATCAAAGTGATAGTTTGAAAACGAAAATAAATCTATAGTGATGTTTACACAAAAACTTTCAAAAACTGTAGGGGTGGAGCATCATTAAAAATGACTGCAAATTCCACGATTCCCAGCAAAAACCCTTGATGTATTGCATCAGTAAAAGCACTAGTTTTACTGACACAAAACGACCTCTATGCAAAACTCGTATATCGAACAGTTAAGGCAGTAGTGAATACTTTGACTCCCAATCTCTTTTCCAAATAACAAATTCATATCTGAACACACAGCTATGTGCAAGATGTTAGTCAGTATGTCAGTAGGCTTATTTTTTAACTTTGGTTCAGTTTTTAAGCTAAGCTAGGTTCGGTCAGTTCAGAAAACGCATATCTCTAATGTGCACTAACTCTGTGTGGTGCAAAATAGTAAAACACCAAATCAGGTGCATGTACCTGTTGGAAACTATCTCTAGGCTACTGAGAATGATCGATCTGGGTGTTGTATGTAATGTAAATCAATTTGTAGTCCAGCTATCTAGTCAATACTTGGATAGACTAACAAGGTAAAAAGACATAACTGATCAGTTAGATGCTCCTCCATAACACGTGGAAATGTATAAAAGAAGTTTGCTTTTGAGACAGGGGCTTGTGTTTTAACAAACTTTAAGTACCATATTTTTAATATTCAAAGGGATGGATTCAGAATGGAAGACCCATTAACTTCATTTAGAATTGCTTTTTAAAAGAGCTTCCACCCGTGTATCCGTGAACTGAGTTAGATGTGACAGCCAAGGATAGTAACGTCATTAGCATTGGGATAAGTGAATGTGTGCATACAAATTATCTCCTATTTACATCTAGTTACGATCATATTTACTGTAGTGTCCGCAATAATAATTCTTTTTTTCTGCATAACAGCAGCCTCAAGAGAGAGAAATGGTCATATGACTGAAAACCATCAATAGGAGCAGCTAGTAAAATGAAGGGGGAGGGAGGTAAATGCATCTCACTTAATAGATACTGTTAAGTTGCCATTTAGCAAAGCCCTTAACCTCCAGCTGCCCCGGTTGTGTGACTCAGTAGAGCTGCTGTATGCATGGACAGGTGAATGCTGAGCTTTTTTTTTATGTATTCACACTTAAGTGTTTAAGCAGAGACACACAAACACACCTCTCTGAACGCTATTCAGTTCACCTTCCCCTTGTGTCAGCTCCCTTTAGCATTTCTGCCCGTCTCCATCTCTTCCTCTGTGACCACCGCGCCATCTTAGCCAGTCCTGTTACCCAGCTATCCGTGCAGCGGGCCACAGAGGTGAGCGAAAGGCATGGTGATTGACGGAGATAAGGCCTCTAATTAGAAGCAGTGATTGGAAGCTCTAAAGGGGGCTTAGCTTCCTGGCAGGCAGAGACAGAAGCGACAGAGACGTACCCAGGGTGCCCAACCCTTCCACAATTAGACGCACATCTGCTATCAGTGATCAGCTCGGTGTCCCTAGTACAGGGAGACCTTCAGCAGTACGTTGCCTGTCAATGTCATTCATTGTCCCTTTTCTTTCCCTTGCACAACCCGCTTCCACGCCACTTGATGGATTGGGGAGATACCGATAGTTTCACACAGACACAGACACAAACAGAAACACACTACACGAGATGAATATTCAAACAGAATCTTAAGCCTGCATGCAGCAGGACAGAGAGGCAGAGAAGCAAATGCAAATACTGTTTTCAGTGTACACACACATCTCACATTCACATGGCTGAATACACCGCTGCAGGATGCCCAAACGCCTTATGTAAACAGTGCAGAAACCCATGTATGAATTCTGACATTGATGCAAACATTCCCCAGAGGATGTGTTTAAGTATATTGGACAAAGGCTAGTACAAACAGCAATATATACACCCACTCCTGATGTATATGTAGACATTTAACATGCCATTAGCATGCAAAGGTCTGACTCAGTGCTCTTACCGCAAGCTATAAAATTACTATGTGCAAGTATGATTAGTCTACAAGGTTTTTACAGCCAAGGTGAAATGTCACATCATCTCAGCGCCAAGTTTTATGACCCTAATCTGGGAATCTGACACAGGCGCAGCAGCCACAAGCATGTTCAAAATGGAATAACAGTACATTATAACACACAAAAGCATACATCACAGGCGTTCTTCGCAGCTAGTGTGTGTTGTCACGTAGAGACAATTTATGAGCCGATATGTCTACAGTCTAATTCCAAATATGAGGGAGCCGTCATTTGAATAATCTACACAGGGGGAGCAGAAGGCTAAGGGATATTTAACATGATGAATAAGCCTGAGCTGTACAACTTGTGCTATCTGCTGGAGTCTTAAATCTGGAGTCTTAGCCAAGGGGGAGAGGGGTGAGGCTGTGGAAAGAGAAAGTCCATGTTCGTCCAAGGCTTTTAGAGAGAGAGAGCGAGAGAGAGTGAGACACAAGGGGCCAGTTACACATAGTCTCCAACTAAAGAGATTTCTCAACAGACACATTCGCTGAAAAGGCAAATTAGTCTAGGAGCAGGCATAATCCATGTCTGTGAAACTGACCACGAGTGTTTTCTCTCTAGGGAGCCAGGTCTTCATTACAACCCTATTCTTCAATATCACACTCCAGTTTCTGCCAGGAGACCAGTTGCCTCAGGAACAAAAAAAATTGGCTTTCACATTTTCTGTTAAATAAGCCATGCTAGTTGGCTACTGGTTTAAGTCATTATAAACTGAATACAGCATATTGTGCAGGTTACATTCTGATTCCAAGCACTACTTCTTCCTCTTCTCTTCCTATGTAAACATGAGCAGTGTGCACTCAGCCCTGAATAAGTGACCTTGAGCGAGGTGTGTGCTGCATAATAGGGAGCAGGAGAAGGTTGTTAGCTGTGTGTGAGGGTGAGGAGGGCAGAGTCGTATTCCCCCAGCGCAGGTCAAACAGGCAGTGTGAAATAAGGAAGAAATCAGGACAGCAAAGATGCGATGGGAGAAAGGGAGACGGGCAGCGTGGGAGAGATATGTGAGTTCACTCAAGGAGACAAATGGAAGAATTGGAGCATTTCCCCCTTGTGGATACTCAACATTTACAACCAGACTGGAGACAGAAAAGCAAGAGGAAAAAAGAGAGAGTGTGTGTGTGTGTGTGTGTGTGTGTGTGTGTGTGTGTGTTTGCACGATTGTCAATCACACTCATTTCTGTCAGTCTGTGCAGCTTCAGTGTTGGGCGCCTCTCTTTAGCATTGTAGCTGCTACAGTAGCTCTCTAACTTTGTCCTGACACATGAGCCATCTTAGCCCTGGTCATCCATGCAACAAGCTCGCAATAAATGCCACCAAACCTTTTTATGCTACTTTGAATTATCATAGAGAGCCAAAATTACAACATAATACTGGGGACATTTGTTTACTGTTTTCCAATGTATATTTAAAGGCCCACACAAAAAATAATTTCTAATGTCAACATTGTCTAAACCCGTCTCTGTGAGCAGCTAGATTATGGTTTAGGTGGGGTTTGGTTGATCAAAGTTAGATATAAATCATGTTTTTAGTTCATAAATGAGCAAACATGCTGCTCTGCAGGTCTGACAATGAGGAGGTTTGATGTTCTACATATTTATTTGCCACAACTTTACTTTGTTAAGTGCAGTAGATGTGTTAACATGCTTAGCTACTTTACACCACTTTTTTCTACACGTAGAGTCTAAAAACCATCAATGTATCGGGGATCAATGGGTGACATTTTGTTTACCATTTAGCAATAATACATTGGTACAGAAGCAGAGACTTATTTAACTGTGGAAAATATAAACCTCGGATGTGGCCATTAGCTTTTTGTTATGAAATCATTTAGCTTCTATTCTCAAACTCAGTTAACTCTGTGACATAATCACAAATGTCCAGCAAAAGCCACTTATTTGGAGGTATCAACGCTTGCAGTAAAAGTATTTCTGTGGTGCAAGCAGACTGAATACAGCAGCTCTCTTAATGTCTTATTATTATAATTGGGTAGCTCTAGCATGTGTTAGCAAGATACTTTCGTGCAGATTTCTCTGGCTCCTACTCCCATTCTGCTGTCAAGATGATGTTGTGATAATTTAAGGCATTGCTTGTGATACGCCGAGGCACTGGAGTCTCATAGAATCTGTGGCTGTGAGGCAGACTGAAGGCTGAGCATTTATGAATGGCCTTTAACAGCAGGGGAGAGATGAACTGCTGGATTTTCCCTGCTCTCGTTGCTTCGTCTGTTTTCTCTCTCTCTCTGCTTCTCAGCTTCCTCCCCCAAGTCAGTGTGCAGCATCCCATTGTACGTGACATTCTGCCTCAGTGTGAAAATCAGCAGATGGGTAATTTTGTTTATACGGTTAGCGTGGGCGTGTGTGCATCTATCTGTGTATGAAGAAAGAGAGTGGGTGAGGGAGAGCTAAGGAGCAGGGAATAATTTATGACCGCTGTACCCTGTAATTAGGAAAAACTAAATTGCGTGTCAATGTAGGAGGCAGTTAAATAAGGCTCTGCTTCTGTCAAAGTACATTACAATCCTTAAAAAAAAAAGACAGTAGCTGTCGACAGAGTATTTCCACTGAATCTCTCTCTGAGCTGACAAAAAAAAACACAGGATTGAAAAAATAGAAGCCTGTGGCCTGAATGATTTTAGGCGCACTTTGGCGAGACCAAACCGCCAATAACTTTTTGATGAATTGCTAATTCTCAATTACTTTTTGGCTTTTAATCTGTTAATAGCACGGCCCAAAGGCAGAATCACAGTTGGAAACGCGGAGCACGTTCCCAAGAAGAGACAGCAAACTGCTGTTTTTTAATTCTTCTGCTATACACTCTGTTGCCTCCAAAGGTGCAGGCTAGCCTGGGGTGTGTGTGTGTGTGTGTGTGTGTATGCGTGTAGTACGCATCAATGTAGTACCTCCACAGATGGAGGTTGTTCTCATTTGAAAAGGCTGACAGCATTTAGATGATTGATCAGATTGACTTTTTAGCTCAAAACAAACCCCTGAGCGTCGTCTGTCACCTTGAATGAGGATGGAGCAATATTTCCTTCTCACTTCTTCCAATCAATTCAACATTGCAGTGTTCTCAATATGACTGAAACAGGATTAGACATCAGAAAAAGCTATGAAGAAATTCACTGGTAGAGACCAGTCTCCTCTTCGAAGTTTGAGGTTCAGTTTATTCAACCTGATGTTTATGTCGTTCTTTGACGCATCACTTCAGATCTTACCGAGTGCTGCAAAAATAACACACAAAGTAATATTTTGAAATTTAGATATCCTGAAACACTGGTTCTAATGCCACCCCTCACAGATCATTATTCACTAGCAGTAACAGTAGCCTATTTGCTCTACTAAGAGCGTCTTGCAGTGGTGATGCCAGAAAACCTAAGACCACAAATTATGTTTTTTATTAGTTTGCCAGAAATCAAAGGTGCTGTTTTAAAGCTCCAATGGGGAACACAGCGGTAAAAATACTGTCAGCCTTTACAGATACAGGAACTTACCAAGCCATAACTGAACTTATTAGTTCTGCTCTTGTTTTTACTGCCCCCAGGTGACAAGTTGAAGACAAGTTCGAGGAGCTAGAGTTTTGTGCCCCTCCAGTGGTACACTCTCAAGCTCTCAGTTGTTGCACGAAGGCCAAGCTGCTGTTACTGATGATTAGTCATACGTGTGTTCTCATAACTCAGCAGCTCAAACCATTTACTTTCCACATCAGCAGTGTGTACATCCCGACCGACAGTAGAGGGTACAAACTGGACAAAGCTGTAGCATTTTTAGCTTTGTCCACGCAACACATGTCTGCGTGTAGATATGATCCATGCCAACCTTTTCAACGTTTGCACTACAACTTTAGGTTACGGTATGCTTTAGATTATGGTTTGATAATTTCCTGTTGTGCAAAGGAATTTATTGTGAATGTCTGTTGCAGTCCACTAGTAATACAAGCTCTTGCAGATTACGTTTACAACCCCAGTCCCATGATTTGCTTTCCTGCCTTCCTGGCAGAATCAGGTTTTGGACTGATTACACCATTTACTTGAAGCTGATAATGCCTCTGTTCAGGACAACATTGGTACAGCTGCAGCCCACACAGTTCTGAGATGAGGTCTAATCAGCAGGCGAGTGAAAACACCAGTATGAAAAGTGGGACTGCTGGGGCTTTAAAACTAACTCACCCATTCAAATGTGTCTGTATTACTTTTCAGTATTGAGATGTGCACGGAATTTTAATTTGCTTTGAAATTTACTCTTTTTGCAGATACTAATCCCACTAATGCATCTTTACTTACACATTTGTTTGCCGTCTTACCAGAAGTTTCAGGGGAGGATTGTTGAATTTCATGGCAGTGGCAGGCAGCTAGCATCCACAAAAAGGGTGGAAATGTTTCCCAGCTACTCCAGGTTTGCATTATATACACTATACAATTGTTTGCTATCTGCTGGAAAGCTTGCATTCAGGAGACATCTGGGTTTTGTTAAGAGTCGGAGCCATGTGAAACCACATGAAGTGGGCCAAGGTATGTGTTGATGATCAGTAACCAACTTCAGAATGTAGACTGCTTGTTAACTAGAATATCTGGAAATCTCTGTTTCTTCTCTTGAGACTAGTTATTTTCGTTTGGGATGAGGGAGTGAAGAGGGAGAGGCTGGCTTGTAGGCAAAGTGAGGAAATGACCTATGCTGGGCTATATAGAGTCACTTGGGAGTAGGAAGTCATCAGTACATGATTTTTCAAGTAACTTCCCAAACACTCCTGTAATTTCATATATATTTGCGAGAGCAGCTTCTGCCTCACCACTGCAACACAACACAGCCAAATTATGCCATCAACATCAATCACCCACCATAAACTGCACACTGCTATGCAGGTCCACAGACATGACAGTTCATTTACACTGACACAGTTGCTATTAGAACCTTATTAACAACACTTTTAATAAGGCTTGAAGGACATGAATAGTATCAGTCACAGCCGATTGGCAACAACAGTCAGTAGTAAAACTGCTGTTGAATAATTATTTTGCCCATGGTGAAGTAAATACCGCATACAAGGATTTACGAAATGATCGGCACCCCCCAGAATATTGTTGCAATTACAAATGTTTTGGTATACACGTTTATTTCTGTCATTTCATTTCCCGTTACTAGTAGAATGATGTGCTCTACCACAGAAATCTACCTTAATCTCATCTGTCCACAAGACATTCTGCGAAAAGACTTTTGGATTCCTCAAGTACATTTTAGCAAACAGTTTGGCTTTTCTATGTTTCTGTGTCAGCAGTGGTGTCCCCCTGGGTCGCCTGTCATAGTGTTTCATTTCAGTCAGATATCGACGGGTATTTCAAACTGACTCTGCAGAACAGTCAGAATTTTTTGGGGAGTTGATTGAGGATGTTTATCCCGCATTCAGACAATCATTTATTAGAGAAGCTACAGTGCCATGTATTGTTAACTTCTTGGTAATGTTGTGTACATTGGACAAAGGAACACGAAGATCTCTGGAGATTGACATGTAGCCTTGAGATTTCTACACTTGTTGTTCTCAAGTCAGTTCTCTGCATTACTTTTGTTTTCCTTGCTTAATGTGGCACACATGGACACACAACAGAAAGGTTAAGGCACCTTTTCTTCATTTTAACTGTCTTCAGATGCGATTGCTATATTGCCAGCACCTGTTTCTTTCCACAGGTGAGTTTAAACATCACACTGTGTGCTTAAAATAACGAGTTCTGTGTCAAATGGAGCTTTTTTCTAAGCTTTTATTTTGTTGATGCAGTGCCCATAAAGGGTAATATGCATATTAAAACATTTGTAATTGCAACAATTTTCTGAAAGGGGAAATTGCGCATTTTCTAGTGCCAATAATTTCAGCCATGACTGTAAGATGCATGAACACTTCTTCAAGAGATGCACGTCATTTCTAAACTTCAGAGATATATCCAACAACACCTCAGCAGAAGCAGACAACTAAGAAATTCAGCAAGTTGCATGGCAAACAACTGTCTAATCCTGAGTGAAATATTGTTTTCCACTTCGTTATCATGCAAAGTAGGTGTCATCCTCAGAAAACAACCTGCCCCTGAGACACATTCAAAGTTTTGCAGCGTTTTGTCAAATGCACTTCACAGATGTAGAATGAAGCACATGAACAGAATCGGATCGCTGCGCAAACTAAGGTAAATGATCCTGTATTCTGTTTCAAAAAGCTATCACACATCAACATTCCTCGCACTATGATTTTCTTCTTCTTCACTTATCTGTGAAGGTTCTCAGTCATCCAGGTCATGGTTATCTCAAAAAAACTTCAACATCTTAAAGAAAGCACATTTTTTGCTTGTGACAATTTTTCACACTCATTAAATCCCTCACTGGTGATATTTAAATCTATTTCCTCTGCAAAGCTATTCGTTTCAACTCCCAGCTCATTAGCAGCACTTCAAATCCTCCCTGTATTATATCTCTTTGCCTTTTATTCCATCACGCGGACAGCAACCCTTGCTCCCCTGCGTCAATCCTTCACTCTCTCCCGCATTCTCAGCTCATTGCTCATTGTCTCTTCTTACTTTTCCCTTTTAAAACGCTGCATGAAGGTGACTGGCCTTGCCCTTTTACCTGCCAGTAAACATCTGTTTTATGCAAACTAGTGGGCACAGCAGGGTGAGTGGGTGTTTAATTGATACAGAAATTAGGGAGATTCTTACTAACTAGCTTTTCAGCCACCACTTTCTGCATTAAATTAAAATAGGAATGATATAAACTGAATATGACCTGTGAGAGTTTGATGTCTTTGGGAAGTTATTTTACCCTCAAGTGGGATGGAGAACAAACAAAAAGGGAGCGTGACAAGAATGAGCTATGGATGACACTGTAAGGGTGAACAGATTAGAAATGGTGACAGTGAACACAGTGGGAGGGACTGCATGGCTCGGAAAAAGAGTAAGCTTAAGAGGAGGGGTATTGACAAAAAGATTAAATGGACCTATCTGTAAAACCAGTGGATAAAATTCACTTCTGTTCCTGGGTAACCACACACAGCATCATTAGAGAAATTAATAGGAGAGCTGGTACCACATGGGCAAATCAATATCCTTGTAAACCTCTCGTACTGGTGCATAGGAACATTAAAAGCTTTGGGATTGTGTAATAGTGTTGTTACCATGGTACAGCATCAATTCCATGCCAAAAATGTGTGTATTTGTGTATGCGTGCGCAGATGACAGGTAGCACTTCAGGCGCTTTTGTGGTCCTCAATTTTAAAAATTAAAGGGGCGTCCAAGAATCACTTAAGGGGACAATCCAATTATCATTGTGAAGGATAGTTACAGTATGTGCTGGAAGATGCGTTTTTCGCAACAGAGGATTAAAAAGAAGCAAAAACTTAATTATTCAGGAGTTCCTAATTGTTGTTAGTGGTTTAAGTCCCAAAACCTATAGCTAGAGACCAAGCTGCAGGGATTTCCATGTGGCGCTGCACCACTGACTACAATGTTTGAATTTTGGTAAAAGTGAGATAATTGTTTTGTTTTTGGGGATGGGTTTATGTTTCTTTGGTCGGAGCCGACTGTAGAATTGCAGGCTAAAGCAAATGTGGGCAATTTTCTAGGTCAACTGAAATGTCTATGAGCACAGGTGTAAACACATCTTTTTCACAGTTTACCATTACCATGGAGGCATAGTAAATGCCCCAATTAACACAAAGATGTTATAAGGTGCTGGTAAAATAATGTTTTTTTATGTTTAAAGCAGTACAAATATATAATTTAGTATGGACAATGGCTAAAATAACTGTCCGTGGCCGCTGGTAATCCACTGATAATCTTCAGCAATATAGGTTTTCTTAGCTTTACACTAATACAAGTGTAGCATATTCTAATTCATGTGTGTTGTGCAGGAAGCTGAAGTGAAGGCGGGGTGCTCAGATTTTGTTCTTAATGTATAAAAACCTCACTCTACCTCGCTGATATCTAAGGCAAATTGCTAAAAAATGCAGCCCTACAACATGACCTTGTTCAGCAGTATGCCAACAATTTCATTCCATTTCAAAGAAAGGGATAGTTTGTTGTTTTTTTCCACTATTTCAATTTGAACTCCTGTCCAAACACAATTTTACACAAGCCAAAAAACAACTCTGCGCTAAATGTCACCAGCGTGAAAAAGGCCAGGTAAGTGACAGGCTATAAATGTATAATGCAAAAGAAGAAAGAATGAACGCTGGAGATTATAAATAAAATGTTGAGACAAACAGGAATGGTTTAATGGAGGAGTACAGGTTTTCTTCATGCTACACACATTAATTATTGGTAATCTTTGATAGATTGTAGTAGCAGTAGCAGATACATGTGATGGTCAAATATGAAAGTTAAACCCCAGGATTCACTTGTTCAGAGAGGCTGGTAAAAGAAACCATCAATGAGTTGTTACAAATTCTAATAGACTAGTAGCAAAGGGACTGGACGTAGTGTGCAGTAAAGTCCAGTAAAGTAAATCAATGAGTTGCCTTCATACTTCTGTTATCAGCCTTGTGCAGACTGAATGTTATTGGCAAACAGAGATTGCAATGCACTTAAAAGTCATTTAAACAGTATCGTTCTTGACAAGTTGTTGGAGTGTCTGGTCTCACGTATATACACACTGGGCAACTAGTCATTTTCACCCCCCTGTGACTAACTACTGGGTGGGATGTCAGAGGGCTGCGCTTCACTTTGATGATGACTCACTGTGGCATGACGCCTTTGATCCTCTCCCCAGCTTTGTGAATAAAGAATACACTTTGATTGATGCTGCGCACATTATGGCCGTTTGAGAGTTGGCAGAGGAGAAAAAGACATGTCTATCATGTTGAAAAGGGCCCTGCCTCTGCTGCTCAAGGCCGAGATGGAGGAAAACACTTTTGAGCTGCTTTCAACATCTAACCCTATACAATGCCTATTATGGTGGGCTACCATGCACTGTAGCCATCCATCCTTTGTCATGCGCAACGATGTTTGAATTAAGCAGCATTTGAGCAACACCCACAGCTTTTTAAAAGCACAGACAACCCAAATAGACATTGACGTAGTTATTTATGTGGCGAAATCAACCTTCATTGCTTACAAAACACAATGTGCCATGGCAAAGTAGAATGAGGATCAGCGTTAATCAGCCATAATGTGTGAATAAATGAGCTTATCCACTGCTGCAAAACACAGAGCTCTCCTTAGTTTCAGATCGTCCTTACTCTTCAGACACAATGCAACCTCATGAGTAATTACAGCCTTATTATGCAGAGATAACAAGAGAATTAGAGTCTAAGAGCAGTAACATTTGCTATTTAATGCACAATGGATGGTTTTAAAAAGGAATACACCACCACAGTGATCCATTAGTAACTATACAGTTGCACTGCAGACAAGGCAAGACAAGAGCTCCATGAGTCTGGTGATTGAATACACTATGGAGATGTACGGAGCACATTACAGATGTCAAACAAGACATCTTCAACTGTAGTCAAGTAGATTATTGAACCCAGAGGGTACACAAGACATATTTCTTAGACATAGGTCTTAATATGTACTCAGGGATATGGCACCTTCATAATAAAAAATCAAAATAGCAATGTGTGCGTACTGGATGTCATCAGACTGTGAAAGATGTAATAAAGATGTGACCTGCAGATTGCAATCCTGTTGGCAACCTTTCAGGTGTGGAAAGCTTAAAGAGTGTCAGCTTTCATGTAGGGACACGTGGGTACATGCGTCTATGCATGCAGCCGTGTGCATAACAAACGCGCATGTTGGGTTTCTGCGAGCGTACAAGCTTTTGTTCAGCTGCGTTGTACTCCATGTACTAGTCGAATGCAAAGCAATCTGCCACCTCTCTCAAAACTATCCAAGCACCGACTGTTACACAAAGAACGGCACAGAACACCTGGCGGGATGATGGAGGTGGCTGGCAGCCAAGTCGACATATGGGTTTCATTCTGGACCTAATGAAGACAACCTGACATAAATATCGGACAAAACGGACCGCTCTAGAGACCAGCACCATCCCACTGCAATATTACTGACATTGAAGCCAACGCTCGATCATCCTTAGAGTGTTAAGGGGGGGAGAAAGAAGAGTGGAAGCCTGGAGAGGGCTAGAATATGATACATTCAATGCATAACAATTTGGCTACCCAAAAGCATACACATCTCAGTTTTCTTTGAAGCCTACAGGTAACCAGGCATGCCGTCCACAGCTGCAGGATGAAATGATTTTGCTGCTGTAAACAAGCGCTAGCTCACAGCCCTCACAAGGTGTCAGAACACCTCAGTGTTAAAAGAAAAGATTTCAGCGGCTTGAAAGACTCACAATCCTGTGTCAAAACAGACAAACATCAATTCAGCGTGAACACGGTAATTACCTTAAGTCAATTCCTCAAAGGGAGCCGTTTTCATGCATGTTCAAAAGCGAAGCATGGAAACAGCAGTGCTTAAATAATATGCATCGTATAGGCCTTTGATTTGATTTTTTCCACACAGTAGAACATGGAAAGGATACTGAGCCAAAAAATGTTGTTCGTCTTTGACCCAAATTCACTGGTTATATACGTAACTAAAAAAAACTGTAATGTTACATTAATACCACTTGCTGCCCCAACCTTGTGTAAACATAGGACCAGTCAGGGAGGGTAAGAGTTAACGTAACTGTCTGACAAGGAAACTGACTGTTTAGAGAGATAATGGCCTAGGCCACAGACACAATAATAGTCTCCCTGTGTGAATAAATGTTGTTCTGCCAGTTCACAGCCCTCCAAGGTGCCTATTTATAGCACACCATAATTAATATGCTGTAATTGAAGCATACAGTATAAGGAGCGCTGGAACGTACAGCATGCAGTCCACAGAGGTCTCATGCTTTTACAGGGAAAGAAAAATGCCAAGCACATATTCGAAATGATAGTCGTCACAGTTGTCAAACCACATATCAGTGAACATTTCTTTCACATCTTTTCTCCAAATCTGCAGCAACACCCCAGGTTAATCTCGAGCCTGAAGTTGTACATTATAGATGCTGAACAGAATATGCAAAACAGAGCAGTGCACTTAATTTCACACCTCCAGACAAAGGCGCTCTTTTATATTAAAATGACAGATAGTATTAATAATCATCTATTACTGTCAAAGTTTATCGGTTTGCTACTTCATAGGGCACCCGTGTCGACCAAAATCATGCTGATGACATCATGGCATCCATGTTTGACTGCTGAGGACATAATTCCTGGGAGGTAAAACCATCCAATTTAGCCCTCTCGTGTCATGTTATCACGCCGCCTATAAGCCGTTCATTAGGGAAACTATCTCAAACCCTTTTCTGATAACTAATGGCATTTAAATGATGTATTGTATATGTGGGAGCAGTCTTCCTTATAGCATGTTAATGATCTACACCATTCTGCTAATCAGTCAATTAATCACCATCTTATGAATTTAATCTCTTATTAAGGCACTGTTCTACATAACGGGTTTTAAACATTCGAATCCATGCCTGGATTACAAATGAGGCTGATTCTCATGCCATGCTCTCCCTAAACTGGGTTTCCATTGACAGCCTTTAATCTGATATGCTATTTGATGTAACATTTTAACACATTTGGTGTTGACAGCGCACAATGCATCCATTAAAAGTCTTGCAAAGACTGTTTGTTTCTGTATAGGCTTTATGATTATGCACTTTTCAAGGGTGGTATTTTCTGGTGGAAAAAAAAAGAAAACTCTCAAAAAGCTCAAAAGCCCATTTAGTTTTGGCGATTTCAAATAGCGAGGCTGAAAAGAAGCTCATGTTTATTTATCACATATAAATATCTTATATCAAGAGCTCAGTTAGTCAGAAATACAAAAATATGACTAAACACAAACAGTGGTGGAACAATCAGTAATGCATGTCTGGATTGGCTTCCTAAAATGAAGTCAGTCAATATTACTAAAAGGTTTGCAAAAATATTAAAAATGAATAAAATAAAAATATATAAACAAATAAAATGAAATAAGAAATAATATTTGAGAGCAAATTCTTTGGCCTTCAATTAATGTTAAAATCACTGCTGACTGAAAAAAAGGTTGTAACGCTTATTGTTTTGTTTTTTGTTCTACACAACTTTTGAAATATATTTATAAATTTATGAAGTGGTAATAGTAGTCTTATGTTTTTTTGGTTATTTGCATCAGGAAGAGCAAAGTCTGGTTTACCAGACTGTGACTCTCCATTCGAGCAGACGTTCTCTGACACAGTGTGAGCAGATGACAGGTGACAGACAACCTGAAAACTGAAGCTGTTAAAGTCATTTACTACAACTGCAATTTTTAAGCTGTCAAATACTTTGGTGTACAAAAAGAGAAAGTAATTCCCAGCAGCCTCATTCGTACTTCCTTTAATGCTAATACCGGTCACATTTGGATGGAGGACATGGAACGCCTTCTCGCACACGCTCTTTATTTGTACATGATTTTGCTTTTCATAGAGTTAGAAAGAATTTCACTAGTTTCTATCTGGGGCAGGACATTAAAGGTACAGTGGTGTAAGATTAAGAGTCTCTATTAATAGGAACGGAATATTGCAATCATAGCTAGTTTTTATTAGAGTGTAATCACCTGAAAATAAGAAAAATTGTGTTTTCTCTTGCTCTCTTACAGACTGCATCTTTAACCACGACTAAGAATGGTCGACTGCGTTATAATATACTATATTATCTAAAGTATGACATTTCCTGTAGCGCTGTCAGTTCTCTCTGAATGGTACAATAACATGCTGATTTGAGACATGTGTCAGATGACAGGCACACTAATTTAGTGAGGAAGACATTTCTGCTTAATTTATACAGTTTATACCTCACCATGGTAATATCCATACATGCTGTGTTATTTACTGATAAAGCCAGAGCAGGTGGGGTGGGCTCCTGCTGGCGAGCAAAACACCAGTATCTGCGTCTTTTTTTCAGTATGATTCACTTTACAATAACAATAGGGTAAAATAAAAATGAAAAAACTTGTCATTCAGTTTCACAAAGACACGTGACAGAATGTGGTTTTGTTTTCTGTGCTGCAAATTGCTTCATGTAAAAAACAGCACAATCCATAAGCAAAAGTAGAACGGCATAAAGTGCTTGCTGCTATCATGATGTCACCAAACCGACTCCAGATATCTGCAGGAAATGAACTCAGTGCCATTAGTTTTCCCATTTCCACTTTCTTTACAAGAACATGCAGTGCCAAATAAGAAAGAAACCGAGGTGTTAAGCAGTTAGCTACTATATGAGATTTAAAAATTAGTTTCTACAATCCACTATTAATTTAACTCCAAGAATTAAACTATACTGGCCCCAAATATGCTGAATATAATAACATTACTATTGAAGCATATTAAGCCATACATAAGCCATGTCTGGTGACACAGACAATAGAGAGGTAATGACATCCTGAAGCATTCTTACTCTAAAATGTGCATTATGTTCTGTCCCATCAATAGTGAAACAGGCTATATTTGAGCCAAGCTGTCACATTACTTGGCTCCTCATATGTGAAAGCCATTGGCAATGAAAACAGTGTTATATGGCCCAGTAGTGCTGACAGGTTTCTTTCTCCTTCTCTTCTGCCCTCCCCCCTTCTCGTCTTTATTTCTCCCTCCTCTAGGCGGTGGACTGGCTGGCACGTAGCAGCAAGTGAGGGAAAGGATGAATCCTCAGCCCAGTGTAAGAGCCTCCCCCTGGAGAAGCTGGCGTCGAACGCAAGGCCTCATGGGCCGCTGACCTGCCGTCTCTGTGATTTATGGCGGCTGGGGGCCTCTGGCCACCGCAGACTCCTCTCCTCTCTTTTGCAGAACTGCAAAGAGCCACACACACCGCACCACCCTCTACAGGAGTATCCAAAGAGGAATTCCTCATACATGCTAAGCTGCTGCACAGGCACATACATGCATATGTGGGCAGGCCACAATTCTGCTTCTTATGCTGTCTCGTGCAAAAATAAATACCTCCATAAACATTTCCACACGACAGCACTGTGTTCTGCAATCTAATCCCATGTTCATTAGACCAAGCCCACTCCTGGAGTATTCTCCATTTAACTGTGTGCGGATTACTATCTGTCACGGTATGTCAGCTGTAGAGCTGTTGGGTGAAGCTGCTGCTAAGTGGTAGGGCCGAATCAATGCAAGTGCGCTGAGTAACGAGGTGATGCTCCTGTTTTCACATGGTCTGGAAGCAATCGGCAGCCAGCATCACTGCGCTGACTCCACACACAGCTCTCCTTCTATGTTGCAATAACCATCCTCCTCTATGAACTACAAGTGCAGTGACTTAGAGCCGCATCCTATGAGACACTCTGGAGTTGGACTTCCACTCCTGTGCACACTCTTGTACACAGTGTTGTAAATACAAATTTGGAAAGCCGTGGAGTGAGACTGAGAAACAGCAGGTGTCTTCATCATGGTGTTGCCACCCCCAGACAAACGCCACGTGTGCCTGACCACCATCGTCATCATGACCAGCATGGCCTTCATGGACGCCTACCTGGTGGAGCAAAACCAGGGTCCCAGGAAGATAGGAGTGTGTATTATAGTGCTGGTAGGAGATGTATGCTTCCTCATAGTGCTGCGATATGTTGCGGTGTGGGTCGGTGCTGAGGTACGTACCGCCCGACGAGGATATGCCATGATCCTCTGGTTTCTGTACATCTTTGTCCTAGAGATCAAACTCTACTTTGTCTTCCAGAATTGCAAAGCTGACAGGAAGAGTCTGGAGACAGTGGCGCGAAAGGCTTTGACGTTATTATTGTCGGTGTGTGTACCCGGCTTATATTTGGTTCTAGTGGCTCTTGATAGTATGGAATATGTAAGAACTTTCCGAAAGAAGGAGGACATGAGGAGTCGTCTGTTCTGGGTTGCTCTGGATTTGCTGGACCTACTGGATATCCAAGCTAACTTGTGGGAGCCACAACGGACAGGCCTCCCCATCTGGGCTGAGGGTCTGATGTTCTTTTACTGTTATATCCTGTTGCTCATCCTGCCTTGTGTGTCGCTCAGCGAAATCAGCATGCAGGGGGAGCATATGTCACCCCAGAAGATGATGCTGTATCCAGTCCTGAGCCTAGTCACCATAAATGTGGTCACCATCCTTATACGTGGTGTAAACATGGTGTTGTTTCAGGACAGCCGTGTCTCTACCATCTTTGTAGGAAAGAATGTGGTGGCTATTGCCACCAAGGCGTCCACCTTTCTAGAGTACCGCAGGCAGGTGAAGGAGTTTCCCCACCCGCAGAACGCCATGGCACTAGAGCTGCAGCAGAACTCTGTGAGTCACACACAGCCACTCCCCAACGCCACGAGTTTGCCACATGAACCTTCACCGGCACAGGACGTCATCGATACATGACCGCCAGGGCTGGAATCAGCACCATTAGAAACGGACTGTTTTTTATGGAAACTCCAGGCATGGAGAAGATAGAGAAATCAACTGCATGACAGGATGATATTCTGCTCTTGTCAAGCCCACGTGAACTGCTGTGAAACCGTAAGAGATTTTCAGCATTACCTGCCTGTCATAACACAACGTAAACCTACACTTGACTCTGAGCAACACATGCAGACTTCAAAGTTCAACTTTTTATTGTGCTATTGTGTTTTTAATTATTTCAAATATTTTAAAAAAATTCAAACTTTATTAGGAGACAATCTCCACACTCTGCCGCCCAGTGACATTATGTTGTGTAAAATGGACAGTCGGTCCTCCCTCGGTGAGTATCTTCTATTTTTTAAAGGTCACTTTTTCGACAGTGCATCTGTGGCATTTCCTTTGAATTCCAGCACAAAAGGACATAGCGCTCAGCGTGAAGTACTGATGGAGAGGAGGAGCAGAAAGTGACAGGGGTCAGTTATGGGGGGGCTATCTGTACTGTACTAGAGCAAAGATGGTGGCAGATGAATGCTTTTGCTTCTGTACTGCTGAGAAATTGGCTTTGTGAAAGCCGCTGCCTCCATCAGTGTGACGCTTTATGACCAAAGGTCTGATTAAAGCACCGTAGGTCAGCACTACAGCATCCACTGCAGGCATCCAAGCGTGTGTTTTACTGTGCGTGTGCATGGGAAGGTGCACGCACACCAGTTTATAGAGTATGTACAGTATGCCTGAGAGAGTGTGTGTGTGTGTGTGTGTGTGTGTGTGTTCACCACAGGGGGTTTAGGTTATTGTTTTAGAAGGAATGTGAGTGGTTGTGTGATGAACAGCAGATGAGACAAGATATTTAATGATGTCAGAAGAAAAAGAAAAACAAGATGAAAGAAAGATGCTTTTTGTTTCCTGTACTGCACATTCCTCTAAAACTATCTTAAGCCTTGAAATCAAAGAATCAGAGTCCAGAGAACGCCTCACTAAAGAATTGACTAAAAAAAATAATAACTATAATAATATACAATCAGAAACAACATTTTCTGATGTAATTCAGTTTATATTATTATCATTATCATTAATATTATGTACATCTTTACTTCTTGAAGGCCGATGACATTTTAATAAAATTATAAATAAAAGGATAATGATGAAACAATTCTTTCTTTTTCATATTGTTTATGATTTAGCACAGTATTATTTTTATTGTTGCTGGGGAAAAAAAAAAAGACAACTGCAAAGCCATTTCTGCTATGGATCATGGAAGAATCCACACAGCACATCAATATTTAGGTTGAGAAGCCTCCTCCTGGACTCTTTTCGTCCCTCAGGCTACCACGTTTGAGGAAAGCAAGCAACGAATTTATCTTTAAAATGTGATAAAAATGTATGAACCTTTTGTCAAATGGTTCCTCTCTTATCCTCCCAGTTCTCATTATCACCACCCACTTGCCTTTTTGTTCCATTAACACTAATCTCCTCTGCACTGACCCAGAATCAGTTATCAAATATAACTTTTACAGTTGATGAATTGCCCTCGCGTGTTCATAGAGAGTTTCATTAACTGACCCAAGTGTTGTGTGAGGAGGTGGGGGAGGTCAGCCACATGTTACGTCATCAGGTTAACTCGCAGCTCACAGGCTCTGAATGGCCCCACTCCATTAACAAGAACCGTCGGCTAAAGGGCGACAAAAAATGGGATGATAAGCAAAAGGGGGGGGATTTTTTCCTCCGTCCTTTGCCCAAACATAACATAGAACAGTTTTTAAAGAGATTGTGCCAATATGATTTATAGATCTATTTCTTCCTACTTAAACCACTGGAGCTTAATCAGACGAACCGGAGGCTGTAAATAAAAAAAAAAACGTTTGCTTGGCTTCCTGCATCGCCAAAGATCCCTTAAGAAAAGACATTGTAACAGCAAAATAATATTTTTTATTTATGTTCAGGTGAAATTGTGCTTGTTTGGCAGAGTTACAGTGTATTCGTGTGCTTACTAAGTGGAAAGGGTTGGGTTTTTTTAAATTTTTTTTTTAAGGAAATACACAGAAAAGCACTTTCAGAAACACACAAACCAAAATAAACACACAATAGTACTGATTCTGTGCATAACGCCCACTATTGTGTTGCATCAAGCTCGTCAAACAAGCAATCATTTAACTGAGCGAGCAGGATCAGTTTGGGCTTTACAGTATCTGTACAAACTGCCAGTCTCTTCTCTTGGAATCTCCTCTATAGAAACATATTGATTGTTCTTGCTGGTGGAGTATTAAATATTTCTGAGGCGTATCTCTCCAAGCACATCCAGTTCATTCTGGTTGTCTGTTTTCTGTTCCAGTCCTGGCTTACAGCAACTCTCCACCACAAGGCCTAATAACTGTGAAATTCTAAAAAATAAATAACTCTGACCGAGAGTAGTCTTGTTACTATTAGCAGGGGAGTTCATACTAATTCCTCACCATGTTTAGAACAGTAAAGAAAGTCATGGCTGTAGGGCTATTACCAGTTGTTTATGTGGCGTGCAATACATACATATAAATACTGGCTATGGACAAAAAACCCTTGCTTAGATCCAGTCAGACCACAAAGCCCATGTGGTCAAACAAGCATACATGTTTTCGACATCTTTCCAATATAGAGAGCAGCATGCTCATAGTGGCTGACTCTCCCTTAAGGCTTTGCAGCAAAAGCACATTCGAGGAGATTATTAACTTCAACCCCGTATCACCTTCAAAACGCTTGTCCAGTTGGATCATGGAAGAGGAAGATGATGTTACGAGAGAGAATGTTAGTGTTGTGCATCTCAGAGTTATTCTACAGCCCTAATGGAAAATCTTGAAAAGGTAAAGGCAAAAAATAGTTTCAGTTTAAAAAAAAAACCTGTAGGAGTAGACAAAGTGTTGTGCTCTAATCTACCTCATGCATACTGGTGTGACAAAAAGAACAATCCACAGTTGATCGTACTCCCACCTGCATTTACGGCAGGTGATTAAGATAAATTGTCTTAACTGCTTGTTTGTTATGCGTGTTCAACCACTTGCGTTTCCTGTGCTGCTGTTTTTCCCAGATCTGAGCCATATCTTCGTCTAAAACAAACATTACATAATTACCAGGAAGCAAACAGTTTCTCTCCATTAGTTTTTCCACTTTGCCAGTGTTAACGGTCTCTGCGTTAATGCAAACATTACATTACACTGTCAATCATCCATCACCCGCAGGAAGACTTCTGCTCCTCCAATAAATAATCCTTCAAAATCCTGTCACCTCTCATATTTTAATGTCACATCCAGAACTCTGTTTAGAGCATCCTGCATCCTCGTTAGCGGGGACAGCAGTTAATCTAAGTTTGGCACCATTTAACAGAAACAAGCAGATTATAAAAAAATCTAATTTGCTCTGCACCGCAAAATGATTTGTTGAAGGTAAATAGGCTATAAGTCTAAATGTTGAGATGACACCTGTATTTCATTTTAACAACTGCGTAGACACAACACAAAGTGTCTAAGAATGTGTTGCCTGGCAGATGATGGCTGGTTGGCTCTTTGTTGAAGCTTCCATTATCTTGTGCCGTCTGCATAATAGATTCTGCTAAATGTGTTTCAAAGCAAATCAAAGAGGGAACCAGATCCAACATTTAATTAAACTGTCCTCATGTATGAGGAAGTTTTTGATGATATTATGTATGTGACTGAGACCAAATCTTTGCTGTGGTCTGGGTCATTGTTAGGCTTACGGCATAATGCCACTATTGTTTGAATAAATCTTGTCAGCGCAAGTGGTTGAAGGGGGAAAAAGTAAATGGCAAACTCAGGAATGGAATAAATTACCTGTGGCGGCTGCTGCTGCTGCAGCAGATCACCTTTCGACGCCCTCAGAGCGAGGGATTCATCCATAAATCACCAGGCCTGCGCATCAGGAATGTAATTGTGCTCTCTCCCCATATGTAATAAGTTAGCAAAAGTGCTTTTTCTCTCTGTGCCTGTGATTTACTGTGTATCAATGACTTCCTGAAGCACTTAGTCTCAGCGATATTAAATCTGAAGCAGGCAGATGAAGGTGGTTTTCCAGTATTACGCTCTCTCTCGCTCGTGACTGCCTTTGTTTTTGCTGACTTGTACGAGTTTGTCCACTCAGTTGCTTCGCACTTGTTACTAAATGCGGCTGTTCTTACGCCGTAATCACTTTGCTGGCTGCACAGCCCTTCAGCTGCGCTACCCACTGCACACAGTAATCTATATGAAAATCGCTTGCAGACTGCTCCCTAGTATGATAAAATGGCTACAAATTTATTGTCCACTGGAGGTTTGATCAACAAAACATAATCCTACAAAATGGAGCTAAAGGTTAGTGAGAAGCAGGGTCTTATTACTAACTGGAAATCTGACACTGTGGGCTGTATGAGCAGGATCTTCCTGGCTGCACTGATTTTAGGCATGTATATGTTGGTGCCATTAACAGTAAACTGAACTGGCTGTAAGTGCACTCTGATGAAGTTCTGTAGTGTTATTATGTCCCAGAGAATTTAGTTAAATTTAAATATTATTTTAACATCATTCACTCACATCTTTTACTATCATCCCCTATATAGACTTTCTAGTTTTTTAAAAACAGTTCTTTGCAAAGGTTTTTACATTGTTTTTTTTCCTTTGACCGTGTTTAACAGTTCTTGCAATTCAGTGAATAATGATCTATTGTTTCCTTAGCATTGCACCAATTAGAGCAGCCATCTGGATGTTTTCCCATCATAAAAACTTTCCATTGAAGTTACAGTGATTCTTATCCTGCTCAGAACTTCCCAACGGATCGTCTTCCTCTTGTAACCTTTACTTTATTTTGTATGTTATATGGATGCCTTCCTTTTGTCTTGCTGTCCCACTGTAGTTTCCATTGTTTCATTGTTACCTTCCATATTCTACTTTTGCCTTTAGATTTTCACAATCCTACCCTCACAGCCACATTTTTACTCCTTGTTGCCGCGGTTGCATTTTTTGTCTGCTCTTTCATTACCAGATGTTCCTGTATTTGTTGCTATCCAGATAATTGCTGTTTCTCGGCATACATAACCACAGTTACCATGAGTTTGAAATATTGAGGATAATGATGATTCTTAGCTGTTGTAATTCTTAATATTGCTGAAAGTACGCACATTTCTTGTTTCCTAGATCTTTCTGACCAGCTTGTTATCTCTGAGTTCACTCATTGCATGCACATGCACTCTTATTCAACGCTAATTATGCTAAATAGATTCATCCATTCATTATCTTAACGGCTTGGCCTGAAAAGAGACACATGGGAGTGCTGCAGCCTAACCCAGCTGTCTTTGGATGAGAAGCAGGGGACACCTTGGACAGGTCGGCGTACTCACACAAATCACAAATCAAACCACATTAACAGAAACTAGACTTCCCTCCTTCCCTTAATAATAATAATATATAACATGAGCAAAAAAGGAGCCAGTTTAAAGGTGGAGAATAGTAGGTGCCTCCATTAAAATGAATGGGAGGCAGTGCGTGGCTTTGCCATGCACTGCCTCCCATTCTTTTTATATGGCAGGCACCTAATAAGCTACTACAGCCCGTCTTTTTCCACAATAGTTTCAGCAATTATGAATCAAGAAGAATGATTCTAAGTGAACACAATGTTCCTCCATTATGGAACGCCTAATGGGCCAATAACACAGTAAATTAAGCCTTTTCATTGCTGCTGGACATATTTGTTGATATTTATGATTTACTATCTCATAAGAAAACTGAAATTGCAAATCCATAAGCAGATCAGTACCTATTTTTATGGACATTCACTTGACATTTGATGCAAACATTTGCATGAGCCCACATTCTTGCCAGATAACGATAAAGTTTTTGTGCGTGTGCACTTGAGTTAGTTGTGATTAAAGAATAGTAGAGTATGACATTATCAAATATTATTTATGTGAACTGTGTTCAACTTCACAAAGAAGAGTGGGCAGAGATGATCTCTGGTTGTACATAAAAAAAATTTAGTAAATAAGGTACCAAATTGATTAAGTATTGACTTAATCTACAAATTAATCAAAGTCAAATTTACTTTGACATTTATTATTTGTGAGCAACAAGAATTCTCATATTAACTTATGCATTATTACTTCTGTGAATATATACAGTACACTACTGGGGAAAAGGTTTAATTATTAAAATTACATTGAGAACTATTTCTAATGTAGTATCATGAATCCATGTCAGTGAACCTTCTTTAAGTGCTGTTAGCAATATTTGGTGACAAATATTAACTTGACAAGTAGGTTGTCCCAAGCATGTTGAAGAACTTAAGTCTGTAATCTTACTACTCCGATTTGTTGAGATGAAGGCTCAGAGGAGGCCACACCATATGTTGAAGCATTGTTTTTGTTGCTGAAGATAAATCTTTATGACTGCATGGCTGGACAAGCTACAGAATGAATATAGGGCCGATGGGCAATGACCCCCTGATAGTACTAGTGATGGATACGAGTTTAACTTGCTGAGATACTCTGTATCTCTTTCTGGGTGCTGAAATAGATGAATTGCACTCACACACACACACACACACACACACACACACACACACACACACACACACACAACAGTAGAAATGATTTAATTTTGTAATCGTTTACGAGGTTTAACAAAATATAATTCACTGATAAATGAGGAAGTAGCCGATATTAGTTATAATTATGGTTTCTACTATGACTGTGGTTTCTATTAAAATCCAGGCATTAGTCAGTTTTACTGTTAATTTAAAATTAGATTTGATTAAATCGGAGTGTGAAGCTACAATAAATGTAAACCTTGGACTCTTTCCAACTGTAATGTGTTCTTGTAATGAGCCTGACAAAAGTCCAAAGCGGTACCAAGTGATCTATGGCACACTACACATCCCTTCTCTAGCGCTAAATAAAGAGCTCAGTGTATGACTCACCATTAGTTGATTTTTTTCAGATTGTCTTATCAGAGATATCAGTCTCAATTGCACAGTGCTAGATTCACCAGGAGTGACTACTTAATATTCATATATATAGATAAGAACTGCACAGCATGTGTGGAAGCCATTAATCACCGAGCCACAATTCACACAGAAACATACTTTGGGTGCCGTCATAAACAGATAAACACAAATGAAAGCTAAGCCTGCACTGTGGTAGAGGTTGTGTTATTAGTTGTGAAGCTGGCTGTCATCTGAGTTTATGACTTGATTTTAATCCTGTCTTTGCAGCATCTTTGTTATTATCTTGGATCCTAAAAAGGACCCATGACATCCAGGGACAACAGCTTGCAGCTTTGATAATTTCACTGGCCTCATTGTTATTCACTTTATTTAAATTTTCTCTAAAGTTCTAAAGATGCAGAGGGATTAAATGCCGAGGAAAGGTCACACAGTGGTAATAGAGTATAGGAATGTATGATTTTGGATTTCTAACTAAAATACTTTAAATGCACTCCACCAATGTGCTTTACTGTGTTTGTGTTTTAGGGGAACAGGTAAGACAGATTTAAAGAAGATGCTGGGTACAGTGGCAAAAAAATGGCATCAGTGCTAAGATGGAAAATGGCTAATTTAATGTGTATATGCACTATTTAAAAAATGAACACTACATAGTACTTTGGATGAGTGTACCAAAAGTAAATACCTATACAAATTACTTGTCTCTATTGTGCTGAGAGCCCAGATGAATCAAGACATACTGTATAACATACTGCAACCTGCAAAATACCTCGAGAGTCAGCTTGCTTCAAACGTTTACAACCCATCAAATGACAATCAGCAGTTGTCATGGTAACCGTGGGTATTGGTAAGCAGGGTCCTAACTCCATCTCCCAAATCTTTTATTTGTGTGTCGGACAATCATCCTCTACGACTACAGTAAAAAACCTGCAACACATGGGGTTAAGGCAGAAAAGGTGCTTGTGTTACGTTTAGGAAAAGATCAACTACTTAACTGTATTAGAGAAACAACACTGTAATCATTTGTAATTTCTATAAGGTCCTCCAGATCCTTCAGCTGAGGATTGCGTCAATGATTCTACTTCCAGTAACCCAACAGTTAAACTTCTGAATTTACATATGGCACAAAGGTTATGAACCTGGAGCTGAACACACCATGTCATCATATCCACTAAGCTTGTGTCAACTGTGGAAATCTTCACGCTCTTGGAATCCATCATTTCCCAAGAATTTAAGTTGGTGGACAATATTAACTCCATCCTCAAAAAGACTCAACAGAGCCTGTGTGGTACTTCCTAGAGCAGCTAAAAAAGATTAATCTAGTCCAGTTCTATTCTGCTGTCACTGAGTCCATGCTGTGGACCTGCACAGGGTGGTTTTTAGCAGCTACTAAACAGGACAAGAACAGGCTGCAGCAGACAGTAGGAAGTACTTCTTCAACATCTGTGCACCTATGCCCACTTCAAAGCTTCTGTGCACATAAAGAGCCAGGGAACAGGCAAGGAGACCCCTCATCACAGACACCTCTCAACCTGGACACAACCTCTTACAACCCCTTTCACGTGGCAGGTGCTAAAGAGCCCTCTTTGACACCAGAACGGCTCATTCCCACAATTTCTAGAAAGCAGCTAATTGACCATTGGATGACATCAGACAAAGCAGATGTTTTGTGCTTGCGCATGCGAAAGGAAGTTTAGAAGACATTCCGTAATTTCCAGACTATAAGGCGCACCCGAATATAAGCCGCACAAGTTAAATTTGGGGAAACTACCGATGGTCCATATATAAGCTGCACCCTATTATATGAGCTAATCAGAAGACAACGAGGGAGACCTCTGTAGACAATAGGAAAAAGAGGATGTTCACTGTACCATTGCACATTTATATGGTTCTATAAGGGTAGGAATGTCCGTCTGGACTGCCCAGCTGACTGACACTGTCAGCACTGTAGCACTCCGACCCAGCGCGCTGTAACTCTTCTGATATTAAAACTGATTTTACCCATTGAGCTACCAGGCCGCTCAAATAGAACAATATCAGAAAGTAATGTCAATGCGCAGTGGCAGGAAGACACTGCCTCAAGCCAGAAAGAATTTCAGGCACAAGATAATCAAGTGTTGCATCAGCTTCAAGGGGTTATACTCTCTATACACACATCATTTACCGTCAGTCTGTGTGGGCAGGCGTGCAAAGAATAGGTCTACGTGCTATTGTCATTTGACTTAAATACTACATATTTACAGCGACAGTAACTTATCAAGGGAGAAAAAGTGATTTAACACAAGGCTAAACGTTTATGACAGGTACAGTACATTTAGCGCAGACATATGAAGTACGTAATATCAGCAATATGCCCCTAATATCAGTATAACAGGATGCTCCATCAACAACAAGTCACATTAACTGAGGTCTAACAAGCAAACAAAATGAATATAATTATAAAAGAACCAATTCAAGCCAAGCTATAGCGCAGACAAATATGACAGTCACAGCCATCTGAATATGTTTAAACCAGCGGGAAACTGTCTAAAACAGCAAAAATCACTATCTTATATAGTCAGACAAACTTCTATTAAACTTACCAAAGCTGCTCATCATTTGAAAAAAAAGTCCACCCTCTTGTTAAGAGGATGAACAACTCCGTTCAAGTTATGTATCAGCTAGCTCGAGGTAGCTTAACGTTAGTTAGCAAACTGACCGAAAGGCCATTTGTGACGTATGTGGTTAAACCAGCTAACATGCTCTGACGGGTCAAAGATCACGCCCAATGCGGAATACTTGCCATCTGATTGGTGAGAAAATATGACAATCCACAAAACTGGCCCCATTGACAATAAACGGCCGAAGCCTTCACTTACGATATTGAAGGAAATGCGCATAGCTTTAATATAAATGTAGTGTGTGACTGTGTTGTTGCAAACAGCTATTTAAGTTGTAATTTCGTGAAAACAGACATTGGTTCCACACAGTATATCCCCGGCAGCCTCTGGCTTAACATCACAGGACACTGGCTAGTTTAATCTTATGTGTTGACTAGCTAACTTGTTTGCCTCCCTTGGTCCAGGATTGTGTCTATCTTTACTAGGTGTTGGTGTGGACCAACAATGAACAATTGCTGTGTGCTTGCCGAATAATTATAAAATGCATTTTTTTTATATCCACATCTTCTAATGTTTTACTTAATAAGAATACTTAAATTACAGAAGCACCTCCTTCCTTGATTTGCCTATATGTTCAGAAGCATCACGTCCACATACTGATAAAATTCACTTCTATAAAAATACTATGAACCAACACAAAAAGTGAAAAGACACAAAAACACACAACGGATATTTTAGAATCTAATTTATTTGGCCACCAAATGTCACTATAGTAGGTTCCAAAAGATCAAATCATTTTCTGGAACGATTGTTCTAAAGATTCGATCTCCCAAATGTTCCATTTCTGCCATCACTGCCTTTTAGTATACCATTTTTTTTCATGTTCGCACAGTTCAGTTAACATGAGCTTGCTCCAACTACTCAGAGCAGCGACTCCGCCAAACACTGTGAATAGTTACTGTTCAGCAGGGACAGAGGCTGGGTAATACCAAGTATTCAACCGGGGGTAACATTACCAGATGATAAAACTACTATTCTGCTGGGAAATGAAATGATAAAGCTAACCAACAAGATAATTAATATTTTCATTAATCAGAATAATGTGATTACATTGGGGGGGGTTATGTCTGGATCTAATGGCAGAGTGGCAGACTACTACAACATAAGGGAGATAAAGTACATCTTTAGTTGAGAAATTACATCTTCCTGGAAAGTCGCTAAGCATTTTCAGCCAAAACTATCCAGAGGACGGCCTGTGCATTAGTGAAAAACTAGGACATTGTTTCTGGAAAGAGATGTTCCTGCTGAATGTTTATGTTTTTTTTAATTGCTGTTAGTGCCACAACAAAATTCCATTCTCCTCTATCCTAAATGAGAAACTCTTCAGAGTACCAGCTAATGTAAGCGTTCTGCACAGGAGGCTGAACCAAACCAGTAGTTAGGGACACAGGGGCGACCCACAATACCTTGCTTTCAGCACCAAAGGATGCCTTTATGAGGAACTGCAGCAAGCAGCAGCAGCAACCCAGTTTGCTCACCATCCATCACTGCAGCACAGCAATTTACCCAAACAGCAGAGTGGTGTCAAAAATACTGGCAATGCACAAACAAGCAAGGAAAATGTCCCCAACTGTGACTGCGGGGGCGGTGGGTGAACAGATAAACAACTTTTCAAAGCAAGATTATGGTGCTGTAGATGTCAAGGCCAGGATGCGTGGGTCTTGTCTCCAAATGTGGCACAACAAACGGTGGACGGGAGCTAAGCCGCTGTTCACGGGAGACATGAAGTAGCTGCCCAAACTAGCTTGTTAGGGCACGGAGAGGAAACTCATCAGCGCACAAGATCACGGCTGACAGAGAAGCTTGTTAACTGCTGCATGGTAGCCAAGAGGGTGGCTCATTAGGGAGAAGCACTGGTAGCCTGCACAGGCCATGCTGGTCTCACCAGATGGTTGCCTCTCTTGCTGGATGATGAAGGACACGGACACCCATCACTGACAAATGATGTGCTGTGTGTTTAAAATGCTTGAAATCATATACAAAGCATTAATTCCAGTCATGGTTTAACTTAGTCATAGTATGATATTTGAAACTTTATATCATAGAGCTCCAGAGTCTGATTCACTTGGGTGAAGGAGATCCATTTTCATTTTATCCTGAGCTGTAACAAAGTTGGTCTCTGACACTAAAGCTGTCGAATCCTGTTCCAATATTGCCCCCTGCTGGTGTAAATGACTTGAAATTCAAATTGATGGAGGCAAGATGCAACCAAAGCATGAATTTTCCCATCACTCACACCTCGATGGACTCTTAACATGTTTCCATCTGTCAGAAACATTGTTTGCAATCACCTTGTCTGGATAAGTACGCTGCTCTTCAGCCAGATAATCACGCAAGACACGTCCCCAGTAAAGCCCAATAAATCATTATTCATCCTTCACACTGCTAGAAACACATGAATCAGCATCAGCAAGTGCGATTCATTTTTATATATTCTTATCAGGGATGCTTCAACCAAACAGGAGAAGATTTATTTGCAATCCAATCTCACTCACATCCCAAAATTAAAAGTATTGTTGCGTGGTATTACTTTGAGTGTTGCCTTGGTGTGAATGTATTCACAGCTGATGTGATTAGAAGACACAGAACTTCAATTAAATATCAGCAAATTGTGTATTGAAGAAAAACACTGCTGGAATCAAGTTAGGCAGATTATATTTTAAGGGGACATAAACTACTTTTCCCGAAAAGTGCAATAAAGTAGCCATAAGGGAAACATCAAACTCATTAACTTTTTTTTCAAGGGTCATTTCACCAAGAGAGATATATTACATATCTTAAACCACTCGAATCTAAACTATCTAAGCAGCACCAATTTATTTGACTTCTTGTTCTGGGGAAAAAAAACATTGAGTTAGTCTGAAAGTCTGAAACTGTCTTCCAGTGTTGTCACTTCTAATTAATTCAATCTTACCTCAACATATTTTGAATGAATTACATTTACTTGTTCCTGAACGAGATACAGCTGCAGGGACCTTCAAAAAAAATAAATTGTAGGAAAGGAAAGGAAAATCACAAACATACTGTGGTGAAAATAAAGTCAAGAATACTCACGAACAAAACAATGTACAAATACTGTGTTACATATTACAGCGGCACTTGCCAAATTGCAATCCGTGAACACAGTTTTTCCAATACCTGATGATGGAAAATTCCATTATGGCAAAAGATAGCATCAGGTTATCTGCAGGTTGTTGTTTCAGTTTGTACTGAATGTACTGTATGTACAAAACTATTAACAATAACATCTGTAAGTAGTGTTTGAGATCAAGTTATTTTTTTACTACTTCTCCAATGCCCCCCAACCTTTCTTCAAAGGGTCAATAATAAAGCTCCACTGACGAGTGATTGTGGTAACACAACGAATGCTGTAAAAAAGCTGTCTCTGTAATGTAGTAAGGGGAGAAGTATTTAAAGGAATAACATCTAATCATCAATTACAGTACTGGTGTAAATGTGCTTGCTTGCATTCCGCCGCAGATTTAACTTACATTAGGAGGAAAAAAATAGAGTTAATGTGCCCTTTACTAGTACACGGTAATGGAAAAAGTATTTCGATTATTTACTTAAGTATCAAAACTACAGTGTAGAAATACTCGTAGCAGTAAAAAGACACTTTTGTCAATTTAATATATTCTTTATATATTCATTATATATTTTTTTTATTGAGTTCACCACTGTAATGATGCAGCTAGTAATAATGCAGATCAACTACTTAGTTTACTGTTTGATAATCGTTATAGTCCAGGAATTTCAGGGATCAAAGTTTTAATATATTCTACTTTTATTCTGAAATGTAGTTACACTTCACACTTACAGTACATTTCAGAGGCAAAATGTGGTAAGTATGAAGTAGCACAAAATATATTCACCTTAAATGGTACCTTAAAGCTGCACTTGGGTACAGTGCTTAAAGCAAACGTCCTTAATTACCTCCCAGGTAAATGCTGTGGAAAAACAAAACAGCCAGAGCAACTGATACATGTACAAATGGCTTCATTTAATTTAGGTATTTCACAAACAATCCAAGAACTTATCAGACAAATGTACAGGAATTATTTTTGCCATTTTATTTTTTTTCTTCACATTATTGCTTTACAGTAAAATGCATTGGTTGGATATGTCCAGTATAGCAAGACAATACATTCATATAAGTTATACAGATGTCCTCAGTAATGTTTTATAGTAACTAACTTTACATTAAATATCTTTTCTTAATCATCTATTATTCTTGACAAACAACTCCAACATCACATTGAGCTCACAGTGCATCAGGTCGCATTCAATCAAGAAATACATACCAGTCCTCTCATTGCCATTTCTAATGCGTCTTCGAAAGTGTGCGATTTTAATACACAGGATTTCCATACAATCTGAATTTACGCAGTTACACAAAGTATGTTGTCTGGATGTACGTTTTTCTTTTTTCCTTCTTCCAAAAAAAAAGTCCCGGAGTAACATAGATGTGAGACAACCGGTGGAGGACGTATGCCGTGTGTCAAGATGGGGACAGAAACACAAGTCGCGTTCCGCCTCTGCTGTGGATTCACCACACAGACCTGACGACCAGGAAATGACCACACAGAGCAGAAATAATACACACAAAAGACCTCAAAACACTGCGCAATCTGAATCACCTCAGGCACAAATGTGCCTTCCCCGCAAAAAGCAATAAAAAAATAGGTCCTGTATGTACAGAGTACCCACTGAGAAGGCGCAGGGGCAGGTGTACAAGGATATCAGTGGGTTCAGTCTGTTGGGCCTGTGTGGTCATCTCCATCCAGTAAACACAGCTCTTTGAACTCTGGTTGAGTAGCAGCTTAAAGCGGTTCGGACTTCTTTTGTTAGATTCCTTAAAGTCTGCTCCCTCCAGGTTCGTGATAAAGTGACAAGTCCAGAGGGCGGTGGAGGAAAGTTGTCTGTCCGTCCTTGTCTGCATTTCCTGCCGTCCCTCTGCTCCTTCCGTTAGGGTTGGTGGAGAGTTAATGCCCTTGTGCAAGAGGGGACAATGGCAGGAAAAAAAAAAGGAGTGTGTGTGGGTGTGTAGGGGAAAATCACTGTTCCAGAAATGTCTGTCCTTCTGGTTCAGTTCCTCTGATGTCACAAACAAAGACCTGTGAGCTCACACATCAAGTAGTACTAGACAAACCAACATCACCATCTCCACAGGATCCCCAGTCTGTATATGGCAATCTTGCAGGGACCTTCTGTCACATAAATTCTTTACATTGAAATTGCATATACAAGAGCCTGCTGCCGACAGTATGGCAGAGGAATATTTTCAACACATCAACCCCCCACAGGCTTCAGTTAATGGTCTCGGTGCCTCACTTGTGGACTCCTCACAGGCATTTTTGCATGGTGTAAAGATGTCTGGATTGCAGTGTAGCTCATAGCTGCCGATTTTTGTAAAGTGGGTCGGGCGGTTTCCATAGAGACACCCAGAAGCCCTCAGCCTTTTTTCTGTGCTGTGGAGGAGCTGTGTGTAATCTCCCAGCATGCACTGCAAACAGAGGCAGGTGTGCTCATGGTGTTAACAAGGTTCTAGTCTGTTCTGAGGGTTGAGAAGCCCGGTCTGAGACATGTAGCGCGTGGCCCGTGCCGTACGAGTGCGTTCACATACAGTGCTCTCTCTCTCTCTCACACACTCACACAGACACACACACAGTCACATATACATTGAAAATACACACGCACAGAAGGAAGCACTAATTGATTCAGAATGAGAGGACAGCTGTTAAAGTGCAGTATCTACATGTAACTCAAAATCAAGACACCATCACCGTCGCCTCCTCTTGGAGTTGTCCATTACCAAATTTCCCTGATTACAGACAGCTGTGGTTGGTACCCCTGCCCTGAGTAGAAGGGCTGCAGTACCCCCTACTGGCCAAAGGGTGTTATAGCAGACAGTCAGTGTTGAGAACTCAGTGGTTTCTTTGCATGTTTTAACAAATACCTCCATGCTGCTTTTTTTTTCTTTTAAGTTGTGCAGAGAGAAAGTTAAACGACCCATCACCGAATGAAAATAATGCTGTAGTGGAGGTGCCACCGCCACCAGCCAGAAAACCCCTCTGAGTAGTCAAATCTCCTCGCAACACAAAGCAATCAATAGCTTTTCCATGTGCAATTTGATTCTGTGTCTGATGTCGTATATTTGCCACAAGCTCTCTTCAGGATTTATCATGTATGAAATATTGGTTAAAAAAAAAACAAACGTGTTTACAGAAAGTTTTGATTGTGCAGTGTTGCATATGCATGACACCTTCACAGTCAACTGATCTGGAACGTGACTCATAGACACAAAATGTTTTTTTTCCTTTTTTTTTTTAAGAAAATAAAGCAGATTTGATCAAGTAGATGAGGGATGAGAAGAGTTGTGCGGGGTGCGTAAAGTAAAGCAGTCTCCCTGATGCCAAAAGCCATGCCAGTGGCGTCAGGTCCAGGCTGGAGGAGGGCAGCTGCCAAAGACAAGGCCCTCCTCCTTGGAAAAGGAGTGTACTTTTCTTTCTTTGGGTGCTGGGGCAATTTGGTAGATCTTTTGGGAAATAATTCAAGGAGACTTGTGTGACAGGATTTTTCCCCCTCTTCAGAGTCTGGTTTGGTCTGTGAAAAAGCTTTGGAAATGTGTGGAAGTCTACAACATTGAAAATACACGCCAACAATCAAACAAATCAATGATTGTGGGGATCCCCAACATCTAAAGGCATGCTAGATGGGTAGAGCGTTAACAGGCGCAGAGAGGAACCAAAGATTTTACTGCACTAATAGGCAATGCCTGAAATAATACGCATTATAAGGACAAATTGGGACACACAACGAAGCCCGCTCATACAGTGCACTGCCTTTGGAGGAAATTAGAATCATATTTGGAACTAAAAGGATTACATGAGCTCAAAGGAGAAAAAAATAAAGATTCTGTAGATAGGTCCAGTGTTAATGAAAAAAAAAATATATATATTTGGGTTGCTATGAGAGTGCTGAGGTTTTGGTATCCGAGGCATGCTGCAGTGCTCTACTCCTCCATGCACATGGGCAGGTTGACAAAAGTGAAGACGTTGTATTCGATCATGATGGAGAAGCAGAGGAAAACGGCATACAGGACCAGGACATAGATGCCCAGCTTCACATCCAGCCTCCACTTATTCAGGTGGATTCCCAGAACCTGCACACATGCAACAAACATCAGAATATATATTTGTTCTACGTCTATATGAATAAAGCAACCCTGTAAACATGCAAGTCAAATCTTCAGAAGAATTATTTCCTGTGAACTCATTTATTCTGTGTATACCAACGCTGACACCGAGTATGGTGAATGATAATTTAATATAAAAGGATGTTTTTAAAAGCTGTCCAGACCTGCCTGGCCTGTGAATAACACATAACACTTTCACATTTCTGCAGTGAAATTCTGATCACTCCAAAACCTTCATTTTGTCATTCAGAGGTGGACTTGCTGTGTTTCAGATCATTGTCCTGCTGCATAACTCTTCTACGCCTGAGCGAGCAAACTGATGGACAAACATTCTCCTTCAGGAATTTCTGGTAGAACATAGAATTCACGGTTCAATCAATCACAGCAAGTCGTCCAGGTCCTGAAGCTGCAAAGCAGCCTCAGTCCATCACTCTACGTTCAACTAGTGTCTCCTGGGTCCATATGACATTTTCCTAAAAGTCTTGGGGATAGTCAAGGTGTGTTTTTCTAAATGCGAGACCAGCCTTTGTGTTCTTTCTGGTCCGCAGCAACTTTTAACTCCTGGATTCCAACTGATTTTTATCTTTTAGTTAGATTGTGGCACGTGCTGCTTTTTGAAATCTTTCAGCATGCTCCACTTTGTCCGTCAGCGTCTGAACTATTTTTTGATTCATTAACTGGCAGTAATCAGGTCTGGTTGTGGCATGTAAAACTAAACCCAACTTTCCAAAAAAATCACCACAGTTCATTCACAACTTAGCAAGTGGGGGCCCTGTTTCACATAGGGCCAGGCAGGTCTGGACAGCATTAAATAATAATATTAAAACTACATGTTGTATTTATTCAGGTTATCATTTGTAATATAAAAATAAATGTATTTTTAATAATTTAACTGTGATTAATATGTAAAAGAAATTGTGGGCGAATACATTTTAATAGCACTGTTTTTATTTTATTTATATCAAAACACTCTGAATGTTTACTTTAAACACACAAAGTACACCACAGCAGTAAAACAGGTCTTCCTGGAAGAAGACGACCTGACTTAACACCGTTATTACTCACCGTGAGAGCCACAGAGCCCAACAGAAGCACGACTGAGTACACCAGCCCCCGACTGTTAATCACCACCTGCAATTAACATGACAAAGATGTAGCATATATTATTATCCCCCCTCAGATGAAGCATAAAGACACAGCAGACTTTGGATTGTGGACGTCCTTACCTCTGAGCCATAATTGATACATGTGGTCTGTAAAGCCCAGGGAACCCCCAGTCCCACCAGAATATCAAACACATTACTGCCAATTGTGTTGGACACCGCCATGTCTCCCAGACCTGCAAAAAGGAAAAGGACTTTGATTTTCTTATTATATTCACAAAGTCCCTAAGTTCTCCAAATCCTTTGAAAACTGTCCGAGTTTCTAGAAGCTTTTTTGCATATCTGGATTTCTTTAGGTTTTACCAGTCCCATGACATGCGAGCCTGTGGACAATGCAAACCGAATTATCTAGAAATCTTAATACATGCTTTCTTTGAGAAAGAAAAAGCCAGCACTTCAACGTCAACTACCCCAAAACAGCCAGTGCTGGGAGGAGTCCTGCTGGTTTTGTGCTCCTTTGGACACAAAGATGTAAAAATGCTTTTATACATTTTCACTGATATTTGCCTCAGTCAGTCTACAGAGAGCGACTTAATGGCCTTTAGATCCACAGTTATGTGCCTTTCCAAACAAATCTATCAATCAATCAAGCTTTAGGCACACTCGGGTATTATTAAAGCATGCAGCGCACTCTTTACAGCAAACCCCCCCGTTCCCAAGAACCAAAAACCATGGCTCAAAAACATAACATCATCATCTATATCTGTCTCTGGGCTCCATACTAAAACAGCAATCTGAAAAAGGGAAAGTTTACCTTGCCGAGCCACGATAAGACTGGCGATACAATCTGGGACACTGGTGCCTGCTGCCAGGAAAGTGATGCCCATGATGACATCAGGGATTCCCAGAGTATAGCCGATTATTGTCACCTGAGTCAAAAAGAGTCTGAGATTAAAAATAGTATGCCCATATTTAGAAAAAACAGACTGAGCAGCAAATAAATAATGTTTTTTTTCTGTTTTTTATTCCTCAGATGACCTCTGAACATTACCTGTACACTCTTTTTATGTTCCCACAACAATAATTACATAACTTGTTTTAGTGGGAATCCAGTTTCTTAGTTACAAAAATCTATTTACTTTTACAGTATTTTTTATTTACTGTTGGTTAATATTGTTTTTCAGCCTTTATGAAAATGCATTTGCATTGTTGTAAACACATTTGTTAAGGGAGACAATGTAGCGTAGAAGAAAAACCTCAATCACCCATCTACTGACTAATTGCCTCGGAGACCAACAATCCACACACAGTCAGAGAAAGCAAAGACAATATCATCTTCCTCATACACAGACAGTTGTTACACTCACCATCCAGACCATAAAGTAGGAGAACACTGCAATCCACACGGTAGACAGGATAAAGGACAGCATGAAGAATTTCTCCCAGCGAGGCTTGGCACAGTTTGGGACGGTAAAGAACAGCAACAGGAGCAGAGGCCATGAGATCAGCCACTTCAACTTGTTACCAACACTACCTAAAGCAGAAATACACACAAGGTTCCAGTTCAGGTTTGCGTCTACTCTTTCTATTCTTTAAAATATATCCCCAAAGCTGTAATACATCTTTATCTCTGTAATGGTTATACACCTGTGAAATATATTCTCCTCCCTAAATACTTCATATTATGTCTTTGATTCTTTTTATAATGTAATTACACTTAAACGAATCGGTCCGTTTCATGCTAAATCTAATTAATCAGATCCAAATTCTTTTCACATCAGCAGCCACTGACTAATAAAAGGCCAGAGCTGTCAAGCAGGATGATCATTAGTCAGAATATATGAAGCCACTGACTAATTTGAGCGGGGACATCAATATCTTCTCAAGTGGAAAAGAAATTCTCAAGCAGAGCTGTCCAACTCAAGACTAAATTCAACTCAAGGAAATAAGCAATACAGGAAAACATAAAATAGAATATATACAAATATGCCGGAAACATCAAAGTTGTGCCATTTTAGAGTTAATATATTCCTATTTCTTTTTTTTTCTATACGTCAGTAAAAGTACGTACGTGGAATATGAAATGGCGAAATGGTGTCATTTTGCTTCGGCTCATCAGGTTTGTCCTCTGGCACGTTCCCATTCTCTATTTCAACCTTCCCATCAGCCACTTGTGTCTCCACACCATTGGCGGTTTGGACCAACTTCTGGCGCTTTCATAAAAAAGAAACTAAGTCAAAGAGCACACAAGCAGATTCAATGCTGCTTTGATTTCCAAACGCACGATGCCGTTTTGCAGTGGGTGGGCACACAGACACACTGTGTGAGCGAGATAAGGAGAATGTCTGGAGCTTATGAAAACTTCTTCAGCACAAAAAGCTGAAAACAACAAACACTACACAGAAAATCCTGACATTTACTGAAGAAGCAGCAGTTAAATCCGCTCAGCCGTACCTCTGTAATGATGAGGCGACTGGCCATGCGCAGACGCGTCTTAGGTCCAAAATGTCTGGTCACCATGACGCGGAGGCCAGCTTCTGGAAACCTGAACTTTGAGGGGCTGGCATTCATGATCTCATCCACCATCACCACTGAGCCACGGCTGTAAGCTTTGTTGGGCTTGACTGATGAGTGGAGGGATACGTTACAGAAAAAAAACACATTTGAAACCACAAACATTGTGCAGATTTTCCACAGATCAGACAGAAGTACAGACTATTTGATGCGTTTCATTCATTATTACTGGAGTATTGATAGTGATTCTCTGTAGTATTGTTTGATAGAAAAACCTACGAGCACGAGACCCGTTATGATAACGTCAGCTTTCTATGAGCGAGTTCATGAAGACGATGTGTTTTTCACTGCATAGAGAAACAGGACGCATCAATAAAATACGTATCTAACTGCATGTGTGACTCTCACTCAACAAAGAGGCTGTTTGGGACTTGAGCGACAGTCCTAACTATGCCGTTCTATTATTTCACTTTAATCCTGGAGGTGTTGAATTCCTTTGTGATAAATAAATAAATAAATAGAACCACACCAGCTGGGTGGGAGTTTTCTGAGTACTGGACTTCAAATAGATTTCCAAAATTGCCTAGTGTAGCTTTGAAGTTTGAGAACAATATTATATTAGTAATACATTTGGTTTTTGGCCTGACAGTGACTCATTTCAACATTTTTCACTGATGAATTCATAACTTGGCAGCATTGAGGTGAAGTTCTCAGTGGTCAGTCCACTGTGGACTGTCTGTATTCTAACATATCTTGGATATGCCTTTTGCTCAAATGAACTTCCAAGATACAGTGTATGGGGAATAAAAAAGTTCTAGAGTACACTTATTAGTTAAACTCAGCCTTAATTTAGCTTCTTATGCATGCAAGAATGCACATAAATTAACAGTATAAACAGAGTCGGCATAAACATTTCCTCTTGTGAAATTCATTACCACTTCAGGAGCGAGTGGGTCTACGCCCCAGAGACCGGCAGAAGAAAAGCAGTAAGCAAGCAGAAAGAACTGGCACACAGCAGCACAAGACTGTTGACAATAAGCGAGGATAAGTTTAGTAAGGCTAAACAGACAGGCGTGTTAACACGAATGCAGCCAGAGTAGAAGGGTTAAACCTCTTAAGGGGGTTAAATGTCACTCATTTCAAGTTGTTAAAAAGTCAGAAGGCAGGAGAGGAAGAAGTGGAGAAATGTGGCTCAAACCCAACGTAGCATGAACCTACTCAAAGGTTGGTTTTTCCAGATGGTTTTAAGAGCCCCTGACTTCAAACTACCAAACTGAAGGATTAGAGAACATGTTCATTATACTTTTCCCCCGTATGCTCAGATAGGCTCCAATTACTTATCCCCCAGAAAAGGACTTAGCGGGCAGAGAAAAGTATTGGACGATCATATTAAACAGTTTAAGGAGGAAAACAAAAAAAGAGGGAAATTTGACTTCAGGTAGGTCAGAGGACTGAAATTTAGTTTGGAGAGTTTGAAGCAAAGTTTAAAGCCACAGAAGGAAATCACCCACAGTCTTCCAGAGCGTCACGGTCAATCATCATAGCCAACCTATTTCTCATTACACTATAAATCAGCAGATTGATTTTCAGGTGGATAGCGGTCTTGAGTGCCCAGCCTGTCTGATTAACCTTACCTGCAGAGAGTAGAGGCGATGACGGGTCGTCATCCCAAACATAGTCAAAATTAGCATTACCGTCCTCCATCTCACTGCTCGCGGCTGCGTTACCGTTGGCCACGTTTGCAGACTTCCCCATGAAAAATTTCTGCATACTCGAGTTGAACCTAATAAACAGACGGAAAATGATCCCTAAATTAGAGAACGCCGAAATAGTTCAGCCCGGAGTAAAAAAGGAAAAGACATTCTGTGTCAAAATTTGCATGTGCAAATAGGGTTTATGAGCTTCAGATAAAAGGATCCAGACTGTTTGAAATACAGCGTATTTTTACAAGCCAAGAGAATATTTATACAACATACCTCTGTAGAATACATTTACATTTCTTTGAGGGAAAAATCTGCACCAGCATTACACTACACTTTTTCCTAACGGCTCCGGACCAGGATGGAAAACGGACACAAAAGTCAGAAAAATGTTCAGAGAAGCCAATCACAAGGCTTTCATCAGCCACCCGCTCCCTCAACACAACCATCCGAGTGCCATTACATTAAAATGGATCAAAAATACTGAATACTACACCGCTGCCTTTGAACATAATGTGCAGACGTATCACTGGGAACATCAGAAGAATGACCCCTTTCAGAGGTTTGCTGTCAGAAGACGACGATAAACCTAAAAATATCTTTTGTTATCAGTGCGCAATTCAAAAGAAATGATTCAGTGCTACCGTTTCAATTCATGATTTTCCTTTAGTTTCAGAAATCCTTCACTTATGCCCCCAACATCATTAAACAGCTCCGAACATAAGGGCTGGTGTATCTATATATAAACACCATTCACATACGACCTCATCGGGAACTGGAAGGCACTAATAAAAATGTTTGTAATTATTCTGACATTTTGTGCCGACGCATTTTTTTCCCTGAAACGACAGCGCGTGTGCTATTTGAGGAAACACAAAACCCAACAACAGAGCCGAGCCCTGGAAGGTCACCTCGGAGCACTCATTGCGCTAAATAAAACCCACTCTACTCCATTTTGACTGCAGCAGCCCAGAATGGTCAGCGGATATTTTTGGGAGAGGGGAGACATATGACAGCGCATCCTACAGTAAGCGCTTCTTTCCTCCAAATGAGAAAGGAGAGGAGAGATCCTGTTAAGCCTCTGCTCTTAGCCACTGCAGAGGGAGAAAGATTAAACTCTTATGGCAGGGAGAGAGCAGGCTGCTGCTGAGTGTAACACAGATTACCAGCTGGACAGAGACAGCGGCACAGGACGATGCGGTTGGCATTATGCAGTCTGGAATATAAAGACAAAACAAAAGAAATACAACGTAACGGGGGAGGTCGTATTTGCTCGAACCAGCCGAATACGGTGGCAGCGACGGACTGAACAAAGAATTTGACTTGAGTACAATGACGCTCCCGCTCTGATCCTTTTCTTATTGTCACAAGCTTAAAAGAAATGCTGCCATACTTGAATTATAAACCGTCTCTGTACATATAACATTAATGCTTTGAATCTGCAGCCAACATCTGGGCAGGAGACATAATTGAGACCCCCCCCCCCCCATCACCACTTGGAAACTATACTGAAAGCACAGTTTTATCATCTGCAGCTCACATGTATTAGTGTTAAAGAGTGCAGCATCTCTTGCCGTTGCGATCGTGTCTTATTCGACTTGACTGGATTTGAATAAAATAAAAAATAAATATCCCTGCATAAATATACAGAACTCACTTCATGACAAGGATGTATCCAGCATACATGACCACCAGTACCAAACTCTCCCACCTGAGAAGAGGAAGATATAGAATGAATGACAATTTCCAAAATAGGAAATATTCAAACATCTTTTTCATATTTTAAATTGCAGCTCAACGTGAAAACTTACCAAACAATCTTGTCATCGTAGATGAACTACAACAAGAGACAAAACATCATCGCACGTTAGCAGGGAGAAAGTCACAGCTGGTGTTAATTTGCAGAGACTTGTCGTAAATTTGTAAATTGCCCAACTCACTGCAATCAAAGCCACAACAGACAGGATGTAGTAGAACGAGTCCCTGAAAACAGTCCACCAGGTCAACATCACCACCTGAAAATCAACCGGCAAAGTGTCATATTTAATGTGAGACATACAGTCAAAAGTATTTAATGCACAAATGTAAATCGAATTGACTCTGCGCTTTGATAAGAATCATATTCTGATCCGTTTACACCTCCAGCGTTTAGTCCTTCATTTCCACGAAAACCAGTTCTGAGAAAACTAACTGAAGCAGATGGTTTTGTTTCCCCTCAGCAAAAACCTTCTGCCCCACATGTGTTCCTGTGTAGTCTATAAATAAACAGAATGATGCAGCTGCAGCAGTAAGTCATTCCCTTCCACACACACACCTGTCCAGCGAAGATCCCACAGACACCGATGATGCAAAGGATGTTGAAGACCGCTGAGCCAACAATGGTTCCCACCCCCACATCACCGTGGGTGATGAAGACACCTGCGAGCAGGGAGGCAGCCAATCACACTCACTAGTCAGCGGACCGTCTGGTAATGTTTAGGTGTTTGCATGTACGTGTGCCTACCGATGACGGATGCAAAGAGTTCTGGTGCAGAACTGCCAGCTGCCATGAAGGTGGCTCCAGCAACATCTTCACTGAGATCTAGTTTCTGCAGAAATAAGGCAGTCGGTGATGGTTTGGGACAAATCAATATTGTGCATCTGTAACACTGAAAAATGTTTAACAACAAGGCCGTGGTACCTCACAGATCTTCTCCAGCGACGTGACAAAATACTCGTCACAGGTTATGGCCAGGGCCAGGAACATGTAGAGAGCCTGCAGACAGAACAAGCAGAGTCGAGTTTAAAAGGATTGAGTGAGAAGTGACACAGTCACAAGTGTGTGTCCCTCCATCAGCACAAATTAGCTGAACTAATAGAGCCTCGACAGTGAAAGATATTCGCCTGCTAAAGGACAGAGGAAGGACCAGCGGCCAATTAAAACTGAATACGCATTAAATTCAAATGTCAGTTTATTGACCAGCAGTTTACAATAACAATGTGAAAAGAGAGGGAGGCGGGGGGGGGGGGTAGCCTATTTCAGTATCCAAGGCAAAAAAATCTATAAATTATAGATCAGATGTGACATCATCATGCCCAGTGGCTGTAGAAGCCATGTTCTGCTCTATGCTATCCACAGGGGGCAGTGCAGGACTGTAGTGTGATCGGAAGGCCCCAAAAACCCACCCCACCCCCCACCCCCCATACACAAACATTTCATCCTCCTCTTAGCAGCAAATCCAGAAAATATATGGTTGAGTCAATATTCACAATCGATCAAACGGAGGATAAAATGTAAACGATTATTCTGAACTGCAGATCAAATCTCAGTTTTGGTCACAAGATTCCATCTAAAGTACAACTTTCCCTCTTTCCATTACCCTGCACTGTTTTCCTACCCAGTCCCTGGCAGTGGAGGACAGAGCGAGAGAGAGTAAATCTTAACTAAAAGACTCTAGCTTTCACTATCCTCTCATCCATTATTAGAAACTTCAGCATGTCCCCCTCGCAGAATCCTAGCAAACATGGGGAAAGTTTGCTTTTCAGCATTTAATATTAAGAAATACAAATTTCCATTTGACTTAATGACATCCACACGTGCATTAAAGTGAACAGCACTGAGTAGTGTTACTGGATCCACAGGTGACTCGTGTCTATGTGTGAAGTCAGCAGAGCTTAGTATGACTTAAGTACTTTTATTGTGAAGAAACAGTAAAATTGTGACCTCGTTCACCATCTATCAAGTGGCTCAGCATTTTCCGTATGAATCCTGCTTACGCTGAAACAGGAGCTAAAAATAGTTCAGCCACGGAGCACTACCTTATTTATGAAACTTTCCTCACACTAGATGAATAAAACCTCTCTTTGGGGAGTCGACACCATTTTCTCATCAAATGGAAGGAATGATTTCTCAACGCATTCATAAAAGCACAAGGCTGATCAATAATGACTCAATTACATGTATGTTGATCAGCATGCAAGCCCTTTTTCTTTACAACAATATAAGCTCTATTAAAGGTTGAGGTGCCACGAGGGAAAAGAAAGATGCTTTATAACTTTTTCCTGTTCTCACAATTAACTATCACATGACTAACATAACCCATCTGCCAGGATTAAATCTTTTCTATAATGGCTTTGTCCAAATTCATGGATTTAATGAGACAAAATTTAATTTCAGCCATTTCCTTTTTTCTTGCTTTGCACACTTTTGTATTTATTTCATTTGGAGAGGGGAGGAATTTTGTGCAGTATAGTACACACACACACACACACACACACACACACACACACACACACACACACACACGTAAAGCAACATCCTCTTACCGCTACTATGTGCAGAAGTATGGCTCCACTCTTTCGTTCGTTGTTGGTGAAAACGTCATCGGGGAACTCGTGTATTGCTGGGGAGAGAGGAAATGTCAGAGTCACCACACATCAGCAGTGTGACAGAGAAGCGCATGTACCCTGCCCAGACTTCAAGATGGTTGTCCACCTCTGAAAGATAGGACTAAGATGCCCCGTGGGTTCAGCAAGCAGAGCGTTACTCCTCTTCCATCTCTTCCTTCTAGATTATCTAATACTACAAATATCTACAGGGTGCCACAGTCAAAAAGGGCCAAATGTAATTTACCAGCAGCCTGTGATCATCTTCCATAAATCGCTGGAAACAGTGAAATGTCAAGAAGTAAATTTTCAAAACATTTTCGGATCATCTTCAACCTGCAGCACAGCACATTCAACATGAAAAGCATCAAGAACCATCCCAAAGCATCAGCTATATTAAGAAAAATCTCTGGATGTTGATCCAGAGCTCCAGCTGGATCACAGTGTGATCATGGTGCCACCATACGGCTCAGGTCTCTGGGTATACAGCCGTTCCACGCTGCACCTGGCGGGAGGCAGAAGCGGAGCATCTCCATGAGTGGACTCAGCATCTGTGGGGAATGACCTCTATCTGACCTGACCGTCAGGCTCACGCTGCAGGCTGACATCTTGTCTTGACTTGTAGCAAGCTAGCAACGTTACCAGCATATGGCTTACATAGGCTACAGCTACACTTAGCATTAAAATACACCCAGTCAGTTTAGACCCAGTGATGGATGAAAGAGATCACCATACTGTCCTTTGCACAGCCATGTCAGAAAACAGATAAAATATGCTTTAAAAACATGCAGAATGCCCACAGAACAACACTAAAGGACCTTAACACATATGAACATGAAGTGGAACAATGCTCACCTGAGACTTCTCACTGCATCTGTCCCAAACTCATGAAGTTATGATATTCAGTGGTGTGTACACATGCCCAAATCAGCAAAGGGTCTGGAACACTGCGCGGGCCAGTCAAATGCTCTGCAGGATATGTCTGAGCCCACTTAATCAACAGCATGACTCCTGGATTTCACTCAATTACATCACGTCTTTGGAAATCTGTACATTTCGTATCTCCTGCGTCGTCCAACAAAGCAACAGCAACAGATAAAAGAACAGGGGCACAAAGAAACCGTGCTAATTGGGACAGCGCGACACAAATCAGTCTTATTTTTATTACTCCGATGTTTCATTACTCCTACGGGCACGTCAGTCTTCACAACACGGTGTAGTGTATATGATCAGAGCAGGGGAGCTAGAGAAAGGTGCAGACACGAGCAACCAGTACACCGAAATCCTACGGCTGCGTCGACTGAGGCAGGCGGCTCTAGCTCATTTCATTTCTGGCAGGTTTGTGCGCTGAATGAAACGTGTCAGAAAGCTAAAGGCGCAATCAATTACAGGATTTGTCAGCTGTGCCCTCAGAGGTGAAATCAAACTGATGCCAATACAGAGGGCTACACTCCTACTGATACCTCATGGAAAAAACCACCCCATGACCATTCGTTATTCTCGCCCGTCAATCTTCTGAATCACATTATAAATGGAAAAAAAAAAAGTATCATGTGAAATTCCTGCTGTCTAAGCCGTTGCTAAGCCCTCTGTCTAAGCCTGAGAGCGAGTTGGAAATAAATGTTCACAAAGGTTGTTTAGAGCGTGTGAGCACTGGGACAGCAGTGAGACGACACGGTCACCTCCCAGTCCCCGTGAACATTCAACCAGACAGCGCCCGTGTCTCCGCAGCGTTGGGGGTCAAAGAGGACATCGGCACCCTTCCACAGTCTTTTCCCACAGAAGGACGGGACATGATGCGTGCACGCGACCACGCACTCACGTCACGCACGCAGGACAACAGACAGGTTGCCTAAGTGCTGCAAGGCACATGCATAGACAGAATCAGAAATAATATGTAGATGAGTTAAATACGGTGTTATACGGAAAGTGAAGAAATAAATTGAAGGGCACAGTGTCACCATGCACTGTCTGAAACTAGATATTTGATTTCTGCTATGTACAAACAACATAATCGTTTCTCCAAATTAACATGCAAGAGTTGAAGGCTGCGACACATTTATAATACATATATTTCTTTTGGTCTGAAAAGAATTGCATGATTTTTAGGTGATGCTGTAGCTTTAATGTGTCATACTAAATGGCACGGATACACAGACTCGTGCAGATATCAGAATTATTTCATGTCTTGAACCAAATCACATTTGCCAATTTGTTTTTAATTACGCCACAAATTCAAAAGTAAATATGTTTAACGTGACTGGTGCCAAGCAAGTTGCATATAATAACACGCACTGAGCCGATCAAATGTTTTGTGGTTGTTCAAACTTGAAAACTTCCATCTATGCCGCGGTTCCTCGTATTTACATTGGATCACTGTTTTTTTTTTGGAGACACAGGCAGAGAGAGACTGAAGGACGAACATCTGGACTGGTACGACAGGCAGTAAGCAGAAAACATGTCCGTTTCAGACGCTACTAATCTGTAAATAAAGTGTTTGTTCACCTGACTGTGCTGCTTCTGCAAGAAATTACACTTATTTATCTGCCTCCCAAACCCCCTCGTCCTCATCTTATCAACCCCAGAAGTAATTACTTAGTCCACGGAGTCCTCACAGGAAGTGTTGGGAGGATTTTATGAGATGCAGAGCTGCCACAGTCCACATTAACACTGCCTAAATTGTGTAATTGTCAGTAAGGGACTGTACAACAATTATTACGAAAGTTGCTCGTCCACGTCCTTGTGGAACTTGCTTCCTGAACTGGTTTGAATAATTTGTCCAAATACTATCAGTGTGATAATGCATGTCTAGGAACATCATTAATATTATTCCATTACACATCATTTTTATTCACCCATTTTAGTTTGGTTATGGTATTTTTTGAACGGTCTTCTTCACGTAGAAAAATAAAAAATCAAATGCAATTTTCTTTGATTTTTGGTGACACTGCTACACAGAGTAGAAAATTACATTATATTTCTAAGTTGAGTGAATTAAGCAAGAAGGTCACATCTAACATTTTGTATGTTGTCATACAAAAATCACCTCATAACCTGAATTTATTGATGCGTTAAATTTAAAGCACGTCAGTTATTCTTTACCTTTTTATTATTAGTCTATCATATGGTAATATTCCAGATATTATGAAGATGTTATGTAATGTAGCTCAGCATCGCGTGCCGTGAGAAGAGGACTGGCAGGAGCGAACAGAGCAAGCCAGCCCTCACCCAACACTGACAAAACAAAAACAAAACACAGGCTGAGAAAACGGTGTGCAAATAATACATTATTTAAAGTGTGTGGTCCGCTAAATCTTAACAATTCACGCTGATGAGGAAAACCACATAAAAATGATGATGTGAGCAAGATGTTTTGGCTCAAGTGTCTGGTGCTACCTTCTGTCGTGGCCTGTGCAGCGACCCACACAGCAGCCAGGTCATTAACAGAATACAATTAAAGAGTGATTCAAGACACTCGTCGGAGGAGAATGTTGCCTGTGGGCCATTATTAGCCCATTAGATAATTAGCTTGCTTCAGCAGACGCCAATGAGCAGCGTGACTCGACTGCGATGATCAGCCAGTCTTGTAAACATGACCACAAAAGGAAAAAAAAAAAAATCACTAGTCGCCCGATGGGAAGATGTCAGGGTCACACAGAAATGATCAGTTATATAAAGTGCAGGGGCAAAACACATTTTTATCCTCTTGTTAGATCAGCTTTTTCACATGTACAACCGCTCTCACATGCTCGTTTAAGCACTTAAGCACATGCAACTTCGCCTGCATGAGCACACATGCATACCATAGTTAACATAAATTCCCAGCAGCCTTTGATAATTGTGTACGAGAGTCAGTAGCTAAACTCCTGGTTCAATAACCTAAAGGGGACAGTGCTGTAAAACATCATGCATTCGGCTGTAAACGAGAGCAATAGGTGAACAGCTCGTGTAGGGCGAGGTATGGACCTGCAACAAGGAGTACCTCGCTGTGAGGGTACATATTAAACCCGTTGTGATGAGCGATCCACACTAGCAGAAAGCGCGGCAGAATGAAAATGTACGAGTTACAAAACGGCGGCAAATCTAAAGCAGAACAGAATGAATAAATACATAAAGAGGTCAACTGTGCTTCAACTGCAGAAAGTGCTCTGTGCAGGTGGCTGGTGCCTGCGCTCCACTCTCCGCTGCATTGTTTTACCGCTGGCATGCAAGCAAGAAGCAAAGCGAGGTCATTTTCCATTATGCACAGCAGCATAATCCCTGCTCGTGTAATTCCCTTTGTAAAAAGCCTCCTTCTGGTGTTTCCCTGGAGCTGACGAACCTGAATTCCAACGTGGACTGGCTGCTACCCGCTGGCAGCTTTATTCCTCATGCCGCTGCCAGATCTCTTGCTTGATGGCCCCCAAAATAACTCTTTGCCTCAAATCCTGCCATTTCTTTGAGCCAACAGCTAAACTCACAAACAAAAATTAACATCCAATCAGCACATTGCAGCGCCTACGGGCCCAGAGCTATCCACAGTTCCTCCTCAGGCATGCCCTTCCCCATGCCTACAATGCAACATGTGCATCATGCCCATGAGCAGATCTAAAACCACTATAATCAAATTCCATCAGATTAATGAACACAAAGTCACCCTAAAACCTTTGCTTTGTTGCTCACTTCTGCCCTTTATTACTACAACCAGGCCAATTATGCCACTTGTGTGGGAGTTTTCTATATATGGTATTAGCAGCATCTTTATTAAGGACAAAATATTCCTCCTGCAGAATATTAGCGACGGTGCAGTTGGCATCGGTCCTGCTGTGAAGAGTGGGCATTTTATCAAACATTGTGTGTTTATATACAAATCAAGTCTTCTCTCGCCAAGCACAGGTCTTGTCATGCTCCTCACACAACTAGGAAAAACTAGAAGTTCAAATCTAAAATAAAAAAAAAAAAACGTTATTCTTGTTCCAGAGGTACTGCAAGTGCACACCATGGGGTCGCTCGAGGGAAAGGCATCTCCAGGGGTGCATGACTCAAAGTCTGCATGTGATGGTTGAGGTTGGATCAGCCTCTTGCAGTGTGATGATAAACATGTACTGTAATCAAGAAGGAGCATCAACAGTTTGACAACAGTTTACTGATGAATGGCCGATAAATGGCTGCCTTATGAGCACTAGTCTCAAGACAAGCAACACAGTAATCACTAGATGAATGGAGAGCGAGAGAGAGAGAGAGACAGCCACACTGATGACAGAAATCATGAGGGAAAAGACAGAGACTGATGCTGGCTCAATCTATACAGCCCACAAACAGCAGGCTAATTGAACTGGAAATCAAGATGAACACAGATCTGCCACACAGACATGCCTCTCACGCACCATGAGACTAGCATGTGCCCTGTCAGTGTACAGATGGTAAACAAGTTAATCATCCTAATCTGACTTTTCCACTAAGACTGAACAGCCAGTCTAATTCCTACCTCTCCCCGAAATTAATGAATGACAACATGAAAATCTATTTCTCAACCAGTTTTATTTTAAACATTATCGTTTCATTCACTGTGGAAGCTGATGTTATGTTTTTCAGTGTGTTACACACATCTGACAAAGCGCTGAAACCTCACTAAATGTATGCAGATGAAGGACATAAATAACAGTTTATCCAGGGAGAAGCTTCTTTCTACACATGTTCTGAACTATTAAGGTGAAATTGCAGTTATCTGAAAAGCCACAAAATAGGATCTTTGTCAGCAGAGTTTTCCAAATCTCAGACAAGCACTCCTAGTAAGAGTGGTCGAAACTGTGATAATAGACAAAACCTTCCTTTGACCAGCTATTTCAACTGTTCTATATATAAATAAAAGAAAGAATTTACTTATCTGTCTTTTGCTTGAAGATAAAGACTAATTTCTACATGAAACTCCTTAAAATGTGCAGCAAATTCTTTTTGCGCCACTGTGGGCAGGTGAAATACAGCATGTTATAAACGGCGCCTCTTTATGGATCACAGCTTAGCTGATGGTGTAAACATGACGACACATCCGTATTCATTTAGAGTTGCGTTTCTAGCCAATATATAAATGAAAAAGAAGGCTGTAGACAGAGATGGTTGGTTAACAGGAAGTCATCTCGGCACCCAACACGCCTAACCCCTCCCACAGGGATAGCCAGTGGAAGTCGAGTGGTTAGGGTTAGAGAAAGTCCTAAAAAAAAAAAACACTAACTTCCAGAAAACGCTGTCAGCTTGTGGTTGAGTTTAGAGGGGCAACATCTTGTTGATAGACCGACCTTGGTGGCTGTCAAACCAACCCCGTCTCCTAAAAATTACATTCATGCACGACTGCAGGCGCGATTGTGTTTTTGTAGAATGCGATTATCATGATGTGGTGAAATGTTTCTTGTGAATGAATAATGAGCTTCTTATAGTAACGCGAAGCGGGTCGCTTGGGTTTAGGAAAAGATTATTTTGGTTTTGGTTTGAATTTTAATTAAGAACTGTGTTTGAAACGTTTGTTGTCCGAGTCCAGTCTTTCCCTGACCTTGACTTTAAATTTGATTTAACCCTGGGTATAAACGTAGGATGCCGTCTAATATTTTCAGTTTTTTTTTTTTAATTATTGCAAAATACAAAAATGACCTCGATATGAAAGAAATCATGCTGCCTGCGTCTGGTTTAAACAGAGCAACCGATCATCTGAGGTGCCTGAAGTTTGTGACGGGGTAATTCACAAGACCAAGAGCCATGTGATCAGCTCACACTGCTGAGGCAGTGGTGGTGGTGGTCGGCGGCTGAGGCCGAGGAGGAGTAGAGCCCATGAGAAATGTGTGGAATGTCATGTACAGTCTGGTGCCTCCGGTGTGGAACACATTTGAATGGAAAAAAAGTAATCCTGGAGGGATTAGGAGAAAATTTTTCCAGCTCATAATCTTGTCATTTTGTGCTCACTTCAACGGTACTTCAATGTGACTCAGAAAAAGTTCCCATTTAAATGGTCAGTGCTGAACACTTGATTGCCAGTAATGTAAAAATAGCGTTTGCCTGGTAATACGCCACATGAAACAGTGTGTTGACTCGGTTCCCTGGGAGATTCCACCTGCTGTGACCAGTAATGAAGTAATAGCCAATGAGTACTCTCCCCGTCTTGTGACGGCGCAAAACAACAGAAAATTTAACACATCAAATTGCTTCGGACTCGAGTGTGCCCGGGTGTCATCTTGCCTGCGCGCAACAAATACAAACCGTAACTCAATTCCCAGTGGACCGTTAAGCCTTTCCACTTCACGTACACTTCCACTTCATGGCTGCCATTGCTCGTTATCCGTTAGGATTCAACGTTTGTATGACGCAGAGGTCAGCAGCATCAGAGAAACTGTCAGCAAACAGGCCGGTGTAACCAATTAAAGCAGCAAAGCTACTGTAACATAATCAATACCCGAACCATATTATAGCTTAGGTTTTCCACTATTCATTACAGCACAAACGACCCAAATCGACTCTGACCACAAGGACCCAACAAGTAAAACAGCGTGGCAGACAATGAACACACGGATATTGATAGTTGGACAAGGAATTCTACTTGATCGTTGTTAAAATGCATTTCTCACACTACGTGCTTTCACTTATGGATTATGAATTGTATCTTAACGGGTCATGACAGCGTAATCTGGTTTCAGCATCACTAGCAGCAGTTTACTTAATAAAAGCAGTATTAATTCTTTATTAGTACAGAACTGTGCCTTTTGGTTCTGGCTTCACTAGTTAGTTTTTTTTTCCTGTCTGAGAACAGACACGCGCTGCTGGAAATAATGCAGATGAGAGACTAAACAAACAAACAAACAAAAAACCACAGTGTACCTGGAGCTGAGCAGTTCTTCGCTTCCGTTTCATTGTCTGGCTCTGAAGCCATTAGTCGTCTTCCCCAGTGTTCAAGGTCCGGATGTCCCTCGACGATCATCCCATGTCCTGTGACAGAACACACACCTTTTATTATTACACAGTCACACCTAAGTGTGTTTAACACATTGATGCTAAATGTCTCCTGGCATTTCTCTGAAAACGTGGACTTTTCTTTAAGGAAAACGCCATTTTGCACATTTTATTAACTGGAGTCAAAACTAATATGGCCGCCTTTGTAGTACGTTTCATGACCCAAAACATCATTACCCCAAATAAGATTGTTTTTCCTTTAATCCCTTAAAAGTTTCCATTTATGTAAATATGACATTTTCATCCGGCAGCATCAAAATGCAGCTGCTATGCCATTATGTTTTTGAGGTGGAGGAGTGGGAGGACTAGCACACAAGTTTCATTTTTCATTAAACTGCTCTTAAGCCTCTGTAATGAGGATATAAAGAAAAAAACTATTATATAAAATCATGCCGACAAGCAAAGCTGTTTTACTTTGAACCCTATAATTTTCAGAAAATGTCACCATACAAACAAAACTTACTGCAGGATTATTAAACAATTTTTACTAAACTGTACACAATTACGGGCAGGTCACCGTGGAATACCTGTTGCAGTGACAATGTTTGTTTCATTCATATACACGTCACACACAGTCTGGCTTTTAGCTGCAAATTACACAGTGGTTGTGAAGGTCTTTCTGCCCAGCATTAGAATCACGTGACCTCAAGGTTTGCAAATGTCTCCCCGTCAATGTGAATGTCTCCTAATAAGCAATCTGTGTCAGAGGCCAAATGACTTTCAGAAAGCAATGCCTATAGGACACTCTTACACACAATCATTGAACTGTGACACTCAAGCAGCAGCTTCTTGAGAGTTTAAGATGTCAACACTAACATGTTTAGGAGGATAATTTAAGAAAACACACAGCTCAAGATATGTAGAACAAATCAAATAAAAACAAAATGTCATGTCTCTGTTGCGAACTTTCAGTGGATCCCCCCCAAAACAGTCCTGTATGAATGCCTTAGTCTTAATTCTCCTTTTTGGGCCAGTCAGAGTGGAGTCTGCTTGGGATCTGGGAGGACTTAAGGAGATGGCACTAAAACGGTTTTATACACAGGTCAAGAACGAGTGCTGTGGGAAAAATAACAAGACAACAGTCTTGTTGTTAGACAGACTGAAGATCAGCAGGCACTGGACAAACAGATTGTACACGAGGCGACTGCAGCTGCTTCCCACAGCTCACCAACCCCAAAGACCAAACCCTCCAGTCACAGCTCCAACCTGTTCCTGGTCAGCTGCCCTCCTCCGATGCCTTTCTGTGTCATTTTATTCACGATATCTACCTCACCTCTACGCATTGGTGCATTTAGGGAGTTCTGTAATGCAACTGCAATATATATATATTTTATTCTGAGATTAAAAGTCTACTTCAAACAGTTTTATGTCAGAAGGACATAGACGACCGTTTGCATAGATACTAACGGAGACAAGAACTTTTTGGACTTTATCATTTTCATGGTCAATTATTTCAATTTTATGGGTATTTGTTCATGACACTCCGTTTAATCCTGATGTCCCCAGGCAGTGTAGAATCATTGAGCGCAACTATGAAATCTTTGTTTTTATAAAACAGAATCTATGACATTTCCCGGAAGGCCAGACGAGGCTGTGCGAGGGTGCTCTCGCTGCCAGGCGTCTGAAAGGAAAAACAATGAAGCGATGACTCCGTCTGCACTTCTAGGCAGGCTGGGGGTACAATAAGGGCTCCCGTCTGCTGTGGGCATGGTGTTTCTGGCTCAGGCCACATCCGCTTTCTTCTCCCAGTTGACCAATTCAGGTTAATTGTCCTATTCTTCACGTTCAATGGCCACACAAATGTGCCGTCTTTGAGTATCTGAACATTTGGATAAAACCTGATTAAAACGCGTCGGTTTGTAGGAAATATCAAAAGCTTCAAAGAGTTTAAGGAGAGCTTGAGCCAGGAACTTGACATCATTTTGAGGTCTTCTAAATCTCTAACTTTGACAACAGTAACAACTAAAAACCTGTAATTAATTAGGTTTTTAAGTCATTGCCATTTTGTGCAGCTTTTGGGACATTTTGTGTTTTATGTCTTTGTAGGAGGTAAATTAATAAATCACAAAACAATCATTGAATTAACAGTAAAAACTAGTTGCAGTGTTAAATAATCTTTGCATTCACTCCACGCAGAGAAAATGCACAGTGGTGCTTGAAAATACAAATATTTGCATCCTTTCCTTCATTTCTTACACTAGTTGAATAGAGTTTGTATGAACACTTTGGGGTGTCAGGTGACACACGTTTGTTATTTGTAACATCACAGATGAATGAAAAACATATGGGTTTTCCATTTATTGGTCACTACAGCTCTTCTCTGTAGGCAAGGAGCTGAAAGGTTAAATCATCTATGATGGCTGATGAGATGTAAAAGCAGGATTTAGGAGTTGCTCAGTACTGGTGATGGTCCACTTTCTTTATGCTATGTGCTTTACAGACTGCTTGTTGTATACACAGATCGAGCCCAAACTATACTTTTGAATACTGCATTGCAACAAGGTAAGAAGAGGAACAGAACCTGACAAGAAGCTTCTTCAAAAGAAGCTTCTTCAGCCAAAGCCCCAGCCAACATCTAGACGGATCCGTTTATGGTGAGCTCCGGGTCTCGTGGGTTCAGAGGGGACTGTTTCTTCAAAAGAAGCTTCTTCAGTGCAGCCTAGCAGCCCCCACGGCCTCAGCGCCAGCCCGCTGCAGCTACCTGTCAGAGCTGAGCCCGTCCCTGCTTTTCACCACCTGTTCTGGTCTCCCATGCAGGGCTCCACCGCACGCACACACATCCCAATCAGCATGCACAACAGCGTGTTGCGCCCCACCTTTATGGAGATGTAACGCGGGAACAGTACATCAAATCCCATCCATCTGGGCCAGTCAGCACATCAACACTCCACCACACTGATTTCAGTCAAACTGGCAGCAAACATGGGGCGCAACTTTGACTTGGACATGTCAACTGCTGCTTTTCTGAAGGCTGAGAGATGAGAAAGCCCCAGCCAACATCTAGACGGATCTGTTTATGGTGAGCTCTGGGTCTCGTGGGTTCAGAGGGGACTGCTGTTTCACATCAAACACTCCTCGTGCATTTAACCTTCAAATTCCACCATCACCACCACTGCTGCTGCAGCTGCTGGTCAAACAGTCGGCTGTAATTCACAAGAAACGCTTTCTGTCAAATAATCCCCACATGACAATCAGTGTGCGGGTCAGCCAAACTTGATTAACTTAAAAAAAAAAAAAAAAAAAGGCAAGCCAGTGACTGAGGGGGGCTTACTTTGGCTCCCAGAGCCTGCCTTTGGGGATAGGAGCTTTGCACTCATCTGTATGATATCATTCCAGAGTAATCTTTTAAGCCTCTTGTTTTTTTAATGTAATTAATAAAACTCCTGATACATGCGTTAGAGATCTACAGTCAGGCAGTAGCTCAGGGGTGGCCAAGTTCGGGCCTCGAGAGCCGCAGCCCTGCTTGTTTTCCAACCATCCATGCACTTACAGCTTCTGATTGGCTGAACACACCTGATCCAGGTGTGCTCCTGGTTAACGGCTGCTGAACACACCTGA
>JAUMTR010000016.1:11981382-12056795 GCA_032270685.1 Microctenopoma stevenorrisi
CTGCTGAACACACCTGATCCAGGTGTGCTCCTGGTTAACGGCTGGAGGGTTGGAAAACAAGCAGGGCTGCGGCTCTCAAGGACCGAACTTGGCCACCCCTGCAGTAGCTGATGAATTTACAGCTGCTGTCAGTGCCGGGGCCTAAGTGGCTGCAGAAGGGCAGATCCCATGACGAGGTTGGATCAGGGTTAGAACCACCTACAACAAAGAGACTGAGCCTGCTCCTCGGGCACTTGAAGGCTCTCCATTTTCCCCCCTATTCAGTGATGCAGCTAAAATTTCTGATTCCATCGTATTAACAGTGCTGTTCTGGGTGTCAGGTGTTCTTCACCTGTAAGAGGGTTAGGTGGAAAGATTGGTCGTTAGATTACATAACCACATGTGTGGGATGCTGCGCGTGTCAGCGAGCGTCCTGAGGTGGGAGCTTTGACATGTATCGGTGAGATGGCGCGTTGTTTGCAGTGTGTGTGTGTGTGTGTGTGTGCACGCGCGCATCACAGGACATCAGCTAGGTTCATAGAAACCTCCAGCAGCCCACCGTTTTACCTCCCTGGCTACATAGTGGTCAGTGGCCTCTGCGTAAAAATCGACATCCCTCGATCACCACGCGGAAACTGGCAGTGTGACAAAGCTGGAGTGTGATCGAGGTGATCCGATGTGTGCAGTGATGTGTGAAGCCCCGGGCCAGACACGATGAGTTGGCATTAACCATGATCCTGAGCTCCAGCGCACTGTGGCGGACGATGCGCCTTTAGTGCCAGAAAACGGCAGATTCTGGGAAAACGTCAGCAGTGCAGAGCCTCCATGCTCTCGCCCTTGCCGCTGTGTTGCATATGGAACATGGAGGTGTGCGTGCGCCGCGACTGTGAGTCCGCTTGTCAAATGAAAAACGCGCAGCTGCCACGGCGCGCACACTGCGGCATACGGACACGCAGACAGACCTATGCGTGCTCCAACACCGCGAGAAAAACACATGCTGGGACTTGACAGTACATGTGCAGCTGACCGAAATGGTGACGGGCGGTATCGCATACGCATTTTGAAATTGGAAAAATAAAACAGAAACGAATGTGATGTTTTGATGCCGTGCCCTTGACACTAAAGCCCGGTGGTGTCTCGTTTTTACCCCGCTCATTTCTGAGCCGCCCCGCTCTGTTCCCTGCTCTCTGCGCCCCGGTGCGTCTCCTCAGTCTCTCCCCACTCACCTGTCTTGGTCAACAGCGCCGACATGGTCCACGCCACGAAGAGGACACTGCAGATAAAGCACACCTGAACGAAAAGCATCTCCCTCCTCTTGCGAACTTTAAATATTTTGGAAATTATTGTCTTTTTGGACGCGCTCGCGGTGCTTGTGTCGTCTCGCTCCATCCTGCTGAGCTCGCCCGGCTGCCACTTTTTGTTTTTTGCGTCCTTGAGAGCCGAAGAAACTGCCTCTTCACACGGAACAGAGCCGGGATGTGGTCCTCATCGCAAGCCGCGCCGGCGGAGAGTCGTAACGCGGGCAGGTTCTGTCCTCCTCTCCTGTGTCCGCCGTTCAGAGGATGTCTTTGAGCTGCAGGGGCCGGTAGACAGGGCAAAGACACGGCGGTCAAATTCCGACACAGGGCTCCGAATCAGTTCAGCGGGGTTGTAGAATTCGGATTCTGCAAGAAGACGCGTGTCGGACGGGTTCCCATTGCGGCGTGCGTCCTGTCCCGCGAACAAAAATGTGTCCCCTGTCCCAGTAGTTTCTGTGTTTGGGCTTAAAATGCGTCAGTGTCCAGCCATCAACGAGGGACCGTTCGAGCTCCACACACCTGCGCCTGTTAAGTGAAACCAATCTATGTTCATCAAGGTTAATTGTTCGGATCGGGGAACAGTCGTGCCGCTGGCCTCGCTCGGGCGCCTCCCCCTCCGCACGAATCCCTCCTCAGTGCAGAAAAAGCCGTGCACATGAGAGAGGACCATCAGCTCTCTGCGCTCCCAGCTGCCCTCCTACCTCCTCAGTGAGCCCGGGTTCTTTGAAGTTCTCCGAAGAAAAAAAAATCCCCACCTTCTTCTGTCTCTCGACTCTTCGATCACTCCGGACGCTGGATGTCCGCGGTGGTGAGATCACACATGGCAAGTCCCATCATGCCCCACAAAACAAACACAAAATACCAGTTTCCCACTATTGATCCATTATGAAACCAAATCCAATACACTGGACCCTTTCAGTGACCGGCCCACGTGTCACCTGCTGCCTGTCCCCAATCTGATATCATGCTGAATAATTGAGTTTATAGATCTCCCAGCCCACAGGTATCAATACCTGCTGCATCTCGAAATCCACAAGCATGAAATAATTTCCCAGTGCTTAAAGGTTTTGTGTGCGTCAAGACTATTGGCATAAGAATGGAAAGGAGAAATTACTAGTGCAAACTTTCTGTGTGAAGTAACCGTGGCTGCAGTCACTGCAGGTCATTTGAATGGAAACGATTGGGAGTGTGTGAGCTTGCTGAACATTCAGAAACATGAGATTCCAGCCGTATGTGGCTGTCATATGAATTTTCCACCAATGAATAAGTCAGCTTAAAAAGCTGAGTTGAACTGGATTTAGCCTCCACTAATGCACCACTAATTAGTGTTTGATAGTTGGCAGCCTTGCAAGTGTGTCACCCATGCAGGCAGAGGACTGGAGAGCAGGCCTGGTGTGATTGGTGATTGGTGAAGGTCAAGTGCCTTAAGACACCTGGTGTTTCCTGTTTGACGCCGTCTCCCTCTAACTTTTTTTTTACTATAGGAAACAACTGAGCACTTTATTCCCTTAATGCACACTGCGTGCTGAGATCAATATGAACCGGGTAATCAAGTGTACTTTAACGTGCTATGTAGGTAAATAAATAAATCATTAATTCTTGCACACAGTCCTTCTTCCGATTCAAACGTATTCATTTGAAAGTCTCACAGATGGATTACACTTTGCCACAGTGCTGCCGGGCTGTTTTACTCTAACGCAGCTCTCCTCTGGTATTAACCAGCTGTATTTATAGAGAATAATCAAGTCACTTCTCATCGCTACACTTTTAATAGTTTGGCCTATTCCGTTAAAGGTTCGAGATTTTCTCAGTCACAAAAACTTAGGTCTAATCCCACATTTTGGTAATCACCCTTATTTGGTTTGTTTCTGGAGAGTTAGATGAGAGGATCAATATGACTTTCATGTCTGTTTGTTAAACACGGTTACAGTCAGGAGTTGTTTAGCTTAGCACAATGACTAGAAGCAGTGGGAGACAGCTAATCTGGCTTTGTCAGAAACGAACATCTCTAGATTCGCTGAAGTTATACATATTCTTTGTTGCATCAGTATAAAATGCAAACTGAAACTCACTCATTGTGGATTTATGTGCATCATCAATGCGTGAGTGCTTCCTGGTCACGCACAGCTGCATCTAGTACATAAGGTAAGGTATAGCATTGATTGGTCAAATTTAAAGGTGCTGATGCTGCTTGTTTTTTTTTAGCTTTGAACAGAGCTAGACTAGCTGCTTTTCTGTATTTCCAGTGCTCATGCAAAATTTCCCAAAATGTCAGACTATTCCTGCAACACTTGAGCATAACCTTGTCGTGCAATTACAAGCCCCGCAGCACGCGTGATAGGGGACATCTGAGACTGTAGAGCGCAGGTGTCTCGTGCAGCCTCCAGGCTTGCTGCAGGTGAACACAGCTTCCAAGATGAAAGACAGAAAGGCTGCCATGACCCCGCAGCCTACTACACAAACACCAGCATGGCAGCTTCTGCCGTCCCCACCTCTGTCCACTTAGCAAAAAACGAGAAGCATGTAGGGGTGAGAGGCCTCACCATGCAATGCAATATCCTGCAGACCAAGATTATATAAGATCAGGACGTGACCCCTGCTGGTGCAGTATGAGGTAGATTCAAGAACATCCACCCAATAATCTTTAAGAAGCAGCCCAGACGTTGCGCGAAAGCTCACAGTTAAGCACAGAAGGCGTTGTTGGTCTTGTCCTTTTCCTGCTGCAGCTTTTGGTCTTCTGTGTGCACACACATACACATTGACATGTGTGACCCGTGCCCATGCCAAGAGATTAGTCCCCTCCAGGCCCCTGCCCACACAGCAGGCAGGCAATCGGAGGGCAGTGCCAGGCCCTGCTTACAGAGATTTAGCCGCTGCTTTACTCTCCCTGGCTCGGTCAAACATACACACATGGCTTTCTTTGCCTTTCTGCAGAGACCAGTGAATGGCTGCTGATCTGCAGCAGAGATAATAAAGTGTGTGAACTGTGATTTCAGCTGCAGGGAGACAGTGATAGATAGGGTTTGTAAGAGTGTTTTAATGTGGGTAGACGTCAAAAGGAACAGTCAGTGTAATGTAAATGTGTTGTTTGATATAAATGCCAAGCATGTGTCATGTCCTCGCAACCGAGATCACTAATGACTTGATGTCAAGGGTGGTAACAATGAAGTGTGCGAGTGTTGCACAACAACTGCTGTTTGACTCATTGTTGCTCATTTCAGCTTCCAACTTCATTATTGCTGTGATGATTCATGTGGTTTATACGCTGGTTTAATTCAGTGTGATTAACAGCGAAGGAGCAGAAATGCCACCGTTTGCATAGTATTTTGTGTCTGTGTTAGTGTTTTTTACATTACACTGACTAAAGGAAATGACAGCAAGCACCAAACAATGCTCTGTAACTGCATAATGGCAGCTGTCACCAGACAATTGATCAACTGCAATTATAACACATGAAGGAAACTCGATGTGGTTTAGACTAAGTTCTCGTAAAAGTTGTATTAGGTTACTCTGCAAAGCTGATGTGGTCTGTAGTTAATTAGTTAATTAGCTGAAACGAAGCCAACCTAGTGTTTTTCACAATTCATTCTTAACCTTGGTTATAGCTGAAAATATCTTACCACAGCATCCACTTAGCAGCTTTGTAGCGGCCTGACAGCTCAGTGGTTAAGGCAGAGGGCTGGGATGCAGAGGTAGCAGGATCAATTCCCATCCCCTGTACCAGGCGTGTCCCTGAGCGAGACACCCAGCGCTAGCTGCCCGAGCGCCGCCTGTGGCTGCTCACTGCTCCCCCCGAGAGGGGATGGGTCAAATGCAGAGAAGAAATTTCGTTGTAACATGCAAAAATGTATCGATGACAATAAAGTGGATTCTTCTTCTTCTTCTTTCGTAGTAGCCTATCCTTAATGGAGCTTTAGATTTTAAGTTTTCATACATATCACTGTGGTGTATCAGTCAAAACACTCCGGTAAGATGATTCAGGTTTATTGAACTTTATTAGGTGTTTTTGTGTGTTTTCTCCCAGAATCACAGAAACACAACTTCAGTAGAACAACAATACAAAGTCAATTCACAGTGAAACTCCTGAGCGTTGTTCACAGGGTGTCTATACTACATCACATATACTAACAGTGGAGAGCCAAACTGTAATATTATACATACAGTAGAGTATAATATACATACAGTATGTGTTAATCGTAAGAAATAGTGAGAATAATGTCAACCTAAGACTTTACAGGCACTGTCTCACCAATAACAAAAAACATGGCATCATGGCATATACACAACTTAAAACGTACAGTGATGATGCAAAACAATAGTTAATGAATAGTAGCACGATATATGTTGATGTTAAATAAAGCTGTACACAAAGTCACTGTAGCTCCACAGGTAGATACAGGTACCTGTCTGTATAAAAATCTACTGCAGCATTGGTTAAACTTTAAAGTTCATAAGCTCCTTCTTATAGTTACCATTATATTATTAAAAAGCATCATGATGCTTCGCTGCTGCACTGGTTATAAGTACACACTCACTTATTCTGGTTGTTCTATTTGCATTAGCGTGTATGAACATCCTGCTCTTTCCTCTACAAATACCAGACAGTGGATATATGCCAGATGTGCGACAGTATGGCAAAAAAACTCACATTAGAGTTTAGGCATTGTATCTACTATTCTACTAATTATCTGACGCAAGTAAACAGATGGAGGGATAATATCCACTGCTCTCAACCCTTTTTTTCCCCCTCAACCTGCCAACTACCGCCGAGTGCACTTTAGCCAATGGCTGGTGCTTACAACACAGTACAAGCTCGGAGGAAAAGAGAGAGAGAGAGAGAGAGAAAGTTGCTGATTTCACTTGGTGCAAAAGCTCCTCAGTCAGCTGCAGAGAAAATAAAATAGTCATCGTGAATGTTGAGCATTATGTGGCACCACCGCAGGTTTATTTGTATGCCTGCTCAGGTGTGAAGAGTAAACAGGGCGGAGAGGAGCAACAGAGAGTCTAATCTGTGTATTCTGGAGGCAGCAGTCATCCTCCATGCTGCTCTCTTCATCTCCCACGACATTAAAACTCACTCGCACAGCTGTCGACAGCATAAGGCAACTCAGTCAGCCTGAGAGAGTCGACAGCAGCTGAAAACACTGGGAATCACGTAGCGCTTTTCAGGTTTAGATGTGCGTTTCATGCCCGCCGACCACGATTTAGTTCTTCATCTCTCAGAAACGGAGTTACGTAACACAAACCAGAGTGGCATCCAATTAGAGCCACGGCCTGCCTGTAACGATTTTTGAGATCACTGAACCTTTATTTTTCCATCAATTGTTTTGGCTGCAGAAGGTTCGGGAGTTAGTTAAATAGTTAGGCCCATTGCAGGATACACGTTGTTGAGCTGGAATCAGCAAATATTTGGTATTAATAATTTATCAATCTCTGTTCAGAGCCGACTCTTAGAAGGTTCATAGCCTATTCAGGGGAGAAAATGTATAAACAGTGTGCTTAATATACACGACAATCCAATAAGCTTGTAGTGCAGCATTGAGTTTAAGAATGACCTGCATGTAAAATAGTATATATATTGCTTTGTCATTTAGTCCATTCCCTTCATTTGATCATGGTTATCATTAAATGTGCTCCTTTTAAAGAAACATCTCTTCACTGCTTCCAGTTCAATGTTATATACTTAATGTATATTTTATTTACAGTTCCTGAAGTTGATAGCCTCCGTATTTCAGCTTATTTCAGTGTCTGAACCTTCTTATTTTTCATTTTTCATACAAACTGTTGTTGCGCGTGATCATCAGGACTGTGGGAAACTGCATGAAGTCTCACAGTTCGAGATGGCGGCTGCAGAAAGAAATCTGAGGGAGAGTTAACCTTTTGTAAGGAGCTGGACACAAATAACTTCATTATTCTCTAAAGAGAAGTGGAAGGCAGGCGAAGAGCAACCTTTTCTCAATGCAAAGCAACGGTGGACGGCCTCATTCAGGCTGACCGCAGAGGTTATGGAAGCAGAAACATGCAGCCCATTCATTCTGGGGAGATCAGGAGACAGGCTATGAAGTCTAAATTAATGCAGCCAGTGTTAAACAGAGGACACGCGAGGGTGAGTGCTTTCACTTCATTCACTTGGAGCTGGGGGAGGAGGAGTGTGCAATAAAGTCAGCGAGCCATTAGATTTCCCTGCTGTGTGATTTCATCGCACCTCCACACCTCCACACTGGACAAAAAAGTTACACGCACTGTGTGGTGGGAGGATGGAGTAGGTGTTGTTAATGTCGTCGTTTTATTTCTCACAAGCAGGCACGAGGACCAGAATGTGCTTTTTCATCAAAAACCAACAACTCATTTACGAATAAAGATCAGTTCACTTGTTTCCAGTGTGCTGGAAGATTTACCACCTGGCCACCAGGCGAGCTCAGCTGGCCCTCATGGCTCCTTGTGGCTCCGCAGTAAACAGGGTGAAGTCCTTCTGCTTTCTCGGCACCATAATCACCTCTACACGTCATGTCCCTAAGACAGACTCCTCATTCTTCTGTAAATGCATCTTCACTGTCTTAACCTGGTGCACATCTTGTGATGTTTTTTTCTAATTTCTAATTCAGTCTTTATCAGCTGGATTATGCAGATGCTGATTTTGTTTACAGGGGTGTTTATGAAGGTTTTTACACGCCTGGGCTCATGACCTTTAGTTAAAGTGAGGAAGATTCAGGTGGACTTTCTGTTTGACTGAGGTCTGCGGGTCACCAGTGGGAGCACTGGCATCTAAACTGAACCACACCAAGATAAACGGTTGTAGCGCTGAGTCACACTTCTCTGGATTCGCACTCGTTTTCACATCAACATCGTTCACTGCAGATGATTCAGCCTTATTACACGGCCCAGTGTCATACCGCAGAGTTGCTCTGAGTTCAGATGTCTGCAGGGGTAAACACAGAAAGCTAATCCTCCTCACGTTCTCCGAGCTCGTATTAATCATCGGCAGGGTCTCCGCACATGCTTTCAAGGTGGTGTCAGCCATGTCACAACAGATAAGGCTGCTTCCCTCTGATGTGCTGAGAAGAAGGAGCAGGCCAGCCTGGTTGGATATTCTGCGGACTTGCTAGAACCACATGTCGGCCTCGGTGCAGCTTGCGATGATACTGCCCTCATCCTAGTGCATGTTTCCTGACCTTATTGCCCGCATCACTTCAACTCGCAGACAAAGAACAGGTCAGGTTTGTTTTGCTCCAGAGCGACTAGAATGCGCTGTTTGTGCTTAACCCAAGAAAAACAATCTCATGTGATCTGTCCTAAATATCCAGTCACATGACCACTAAGTCAACCACATGTCTCTGCCAGAAAGCCAGCCAGGATCAGTCTCAGCCATGAGTTCACCCCAACAAAACGCATTGTTTCATCAGAACAGCACCACGGCAGCTACAGTACTGTGGATAATCTGGTGTCTTCATGGATCTGTGAACATTCCTGCTTTGTACATGGGCGTGAGGAGCAGGTTGCACAAGAGTATCACCTTCATAAGGTCGTAACTCTTCTCAACACAGCGCTTCTATGTTTATCTTAAAGAGTGGGTGGATATTAGTGGGGCATCCTGGCACCTAAGGAGTGCCCACAGAGGGGTGGGGGGGGGGGCAAATGATGGCAGATGTGTAGTGTGGGAAAAATGGAAAAAGAAATCCTAGAGTACCCAGAAGTCCCCACCAATGTGTTGTTGGGGATCAGGTTCGTCAGGCAGAAATGTACACAAGTCTCCATGTTTGTGTTTGACGTAGCCTCTGAACTCTCAGAACTCACTCAACCAGAAACACCAGATTTGTCTGCTATCCCTTTCTCTTCCGCTGTACACGCTGTTTGGACAAGATTCGTTAAAGTGCTGACATAAAAAGCTAATTTTACTTGATGTAAATCACAAACTAAAAACACAAAAAGCTACCAAAGCTACCAACGATGAGTTTGCATCTTTCTGTTGACTTTGGGTCAAGTTCGAAAGGTAGCCTCATGCAAAATGAGAATCAAACTGTACATGTGTCCCTTTTAATTAGCTGAATAGATTCTACTGTTTCATTTTCGTTCGATGTCACTGCCAGTTATTGTGTATTGGCAATCGTTTTCCTGAGAACAGGTTTGTTGATGTGCTCTAGTAGTTTTTTTATTAAGTAGGAGGTACTATAGATTATGCAAGATTATTAACAAGTGCCTGATATGACGGTTTTTACCATTTTTACAGGCAAAACCTAATGTACAGTTTTCTCAAATTGTTTTTTCTTCCTTTTAATTTCAAAATAAAGTGATATAACGTTTAATGAATATGTTAAATAAAAGTATGGAGGGATGACCTTTACTATCTGTCTAACAACTGTCGATGTACCTAAACACTGCTTTATATTCGTTTATGACCTGTACTTAAGCTTGTAAAACAAAAGTAATAAAGCTCAGCACTTTTGTGTGTGATATCCATTTGGGCACAGCGACAAGATCAAGTTCCATTTTTAGATCTGGACATCATGGGATTTTTGTGCCTTATGCTATGTTTGAATATTGTGAGGTTTCATAGAAATGTGTCCTCTTTTCACATTATTACATTGATGTCATTGGCATTAAGTGGTCTGCTTAGTGAGGAGACCGGGAATTCAAAAGGGATTACTTTCATTCATCCTCCAATCCACGCAGATGAATGGATATACGCCACCAAGATGCTCCTTTCTGAGTAAAGCTTCATGCCAATAAGTACAGTGAGAAAGGCTGGGGCTTGGTCGCACTGGAACCAGGTTAGGGATTTATGATTTGACATGGCCTGACAGATTTGCAGGGCACTTGTTGAGCTGAGAGCAGATTCTCATTCTGGCCTCCAGGGGGCAGAGAAGGCTGTGTGCTGTAGGGCATCACTGCCCTGCGCTCTGGGCTTAGCTGCTCGTTACATTAAAACAGGGGCTTCTGTGACAGTCAGCATTATGAAAGCTAAGAGGATTAGCTGATGGACATTTCTGGCGTTGCCGGTCAATTATCAAAATGAAAAGCAGAGACTGGGCAGGCGTGGCATGCTGCGTGGCACAGAAGAGCTCTTCCTCTCTCTCCTCAGTGCCGTCTTTCACTCAGAGTCTGCTTGTCACAGGTTACTGCGGCTCTGGGTCGGGTGGGGGGGTGGGGGCACTGGTGTGCTTCCGAACATGAAGGTTTTGTGTGTCTATGAGCGACGGATTAAAAAAAAAGAGCATTTAAAACTTAATGTTTCTAAAGTGAAACACTGTACGTTATGCAACCACGTAGGAACAGGGCTGCATTTCAGCCAGCCGAACTCCTCCAACCATGTGCACGATCACCCCCTCTCTCCCCCCACATACTCCATCTGACGTAGACGTCCTACGTGTGTGTGTGTGTGTGTGTGTGTGTACACCCCCTTGTGATTGCTTAGCAGGCCATCAGTGTAGGAGGAGTCTCCAGCCCCAAACGCCATCACACAGTGGTCACGTGAAGTTGGAGGTGATGAAGAGGAGTTGTACGGGAGGAGGGAGGGAAATGTTTGTTTTGATGTATCCATAAAAGTGGCATTCCACAGCTGCCCGTGTGAAGGATCTACCCCAGGGATTTATACAACGCTGCCAACGCATTCGACCGAGTCAATGTGCCACAACGGCTGCAACGGACACATTACTCCAGCAATGACACCCTGCCTCCCACCTGTCCATCCCCCAGCACCAGCCTCTTATCGCCCAAATTTCTAATACTCCGGCTACACCTCACTGGGGCCGAGCAGAGACGAGGCTGTAGTTCCATGTGCCAGAAAAAGATAAGAAAACAAACTGCTGAAGCATTTCATTATTTTTTACCGTCACAAACCGAGATGGAGGTAAACAGGGTTTTTCTTTTTTCCTCCGCTGCGACAGACAGTCGCCTAAAATGTAAGGACGCACAGTAATCCCAGCTCAGTACGAAGCGGGGTGAATTATATTCAGTCCCAGTTATCACTTCAGGGACAATGTCATTTCATCCCTGTGTTACAGATGGTGCTGCTGCATGGGCAGATTTGATATGGGTATTCAGAGGCCAGTTAACAACAGCTGAAAAATGTCTCCATCTGCTGTTACTGAAGTAACTAGCTGACCTAGTAAGCGGCTAAGCTTGTGCGGCGCAAACAGCACATGTAAAACATCTCACCTAATATGGGAGCACTGGGAAGTATTTAAAAAGTTTGGATAGTTCTCTCTTTTCAGAAAACCGTGGACGAGAGAGGCAGTGACACGTGACAGCGTCTCATGAGTTCTGCATTTTGGTTATTACTCAAAAATCCTTCGAGACCCACGAGAAATGATAAAACATCTGCGACAAACCTTTCACAGCAACACGTATATGAAAAAACAAGAACAGTTTTAATGACAGAGTAGGAGGAAATCATCTGGTGCATTAGGATGCTGCTGTACAGTGGGAGGAGTTTTAATACTACGACAATCTTAGGGTTTGTAGAGTCTGTTCACACAGAGAGGTCAGGCCTGGGTGAGCATCTGCCCACATCTCACGTTGTGGAGGTAAACAAACAATAAAAAAAAACATTATATGGAAAAAATTATAAAAGAGGAAATGTAGAACAAGGTTTGCAACGAAACAGCTGGAGTCGCACCTGGGCCAGAGGTAGACCATGTATGGTGCACAATCCCTTTAAAGGATTGTCTCTGTGTCGCCATGGTGTGCTCCGCTGCAGCGTGTCCTCCTCCTGCTGCTGCTGCTGCTATACCACAGCGTACTGCTGATACAGCAGCTCTCGGATCTTATAGTAGTCGTCACACAGGCAGCCTTCCAGGCCAATGCGTCCAGCCTCCGTCTGGATAAAAAGCACAGGGATGCACAGGTCATCTAGGTCCTCACTCAACATCCATTAACACGGGTTCACCTTTAAACGGCGATGCTCGAGCACTAGACAGCACACTGCTGACATGAAAAACAAACATGTTCCTTGCTCTTTTCTAGTCTAATGAATCTCGAGTTTCCATTTAAATATCTCTCACACACACAGAGACACACACTCTTTCAACTCGGCGCTCTTTGATGTAATGTTTTGGGTTGCATCTTTTTTAGGTTCTTGTCAATTATGCATTTTGTTTTCAGTATCTTGGCTTACTTTTACCTTTCTTTGTACTTTAGTTGTTCCTGTGATTCTTGCACTGTGTCTTTCTTCCCTTTTTTATACCAGCTTAAAGGCTGTATGGTTCAATGCTACACCTTATATTTAGTGTGTGTGTGTGTGTGTGTATATATATTTTCCTCCTCCAAATTATTTCTCACAGCCTCTTAAATAATTTGTCCACTCTGGAAAGTCGCTCTTGCTCGTGGTGCACAATCCATCAACGAAAAGCGGGAGAACCTGAATCTGTCATTTTGCTTTAAACCACTGTTAGCGTTTCTTATGGGGACAATTTTCAGCTGCACATCAATGCATCTGATGGTTACAGCCCCCAGAATCTTGGGCAATAAACACCTTAATGTCATTGGAAATGTATTCCTTCTGTATCTGAAGAATTATTCGCCTCTGCAGCAATCTGTGCAAGTGGCTTTTAAGGCTTTGAATGGTAATATAGAAGTAATCAAGACTGCAAACCATGTGACCTAGTGTATCTTCTGTAATCCAGCCACATTCCTTTAACATATTACTAATCACTAACTCGTGTGGAATATGCGAATCATTTAAATGAATTGTTTTAGTTTTCATTAAAATGCTAATAAGCATCAACTACGTAACTGAATAAGAGTCATTACAGAGAATGCTGCATTGTGATTACATAGAAATTTTTCACAAAAGACCGAGCCACTGCCATTGGGGACACTCACCCTGCGGACGGCCACCATGTTGTTGCATACCAGCACTCCTCCCACAAACTCGGCCTGGATGCCTTCTCTCAGCAGGACCTGCTTGAAGTCAGATAGGCGAGGCTCGTTGATGAACACCGACTGATGCCCGGGAGTCTGGAGGGGAGTGGAAGACGAGAGAGTCGGTCAGACGGTTCCTGACATTACTGGGGTTTTGACATTTAACAGATTGCGTATGTAAGCTTAATAGCTAGAAACGTTGACAAATAATTTCCCACATTCAGAAATAACGAAATATCCTACTTGTCGCCTCACCTCATGTGGAGGAAGTGGCTCCAGCGTGGGAATAACATCACTCTCCTCCGACAGCTCCTTCTCGTCCTCTCCGAAAAGATTTTTCATGGCACGCTGTGCTGCCGCCGCTGTGGCACTGTGATCTATGTCAACATCAGGGGCAATGTCCATGGCCAGATCACCGTCCTCAGCCTCCTCCTTCTTACCTTCCTCCAGCATCACGCCAGTGTCCACCTTGATTACGCGCATGTCCAGCACGCCATCGATCCACGCTAGCTCCGTGTCTTTGGCTTTGCAGAACTGCAGCGAGCTCACCAACGAGTCTTTCAACCGCACCTTTAACATAAGACAACAAGTTAGGGTGAAACCGTCGACCTGGATTACACAACTCTTTGCTGTAGGCGACCAGCAGGGGTTTACTGCTGACCTGGTAGATGTGTGTCTCGCTCGTGGCATCCACAGTCTCCTGTAGTTTGGGCGTGTAGACTTTGATGTCTTTGCTGAAAGCCTTACAGGACTCAGCGAGGTCCAGGCTGGCTTCCGGTGGTCCATGAACTATCACCAGCTGTCTAGGTTTCATCTGATTAATAATTTTCTTGATGGAGTCGCCATCGGAGCGACCTTCATAGTCTATGTATGTTACTCTCGCCCTGTAGGGGAATGAAGAGAAGATAAAGCCTTTTAATAATTTGTTAAACACCAGAAAAGACAAGACACATACCAACGCACTCCCAGGTTCATATGATCACTGACCTGATTTCAAGGTTTTCCACACTGGAGATGCATTTGGTGGGAACAACAGAGAGATCCTGGTCCATGGGCTCATCACCATTGGTCAACCCGGATTCCAGTTTGCTTTTCTCCTCCTCTGTGGCCTGCAGTTCAGGAACCAGAAACTCTTCCAGCCTGTTGGAGAGAATATGTTATTGCCAGTGGTAGAAAGTCTAAATGTTCATACTCGTATTCTGTCATCAATATTATAGTACCTGATGATTTCCCCGTACTCGTCCCACTTGATCCTCTCCTCGTGTGTAGGGAACATTGGGTAAGACTTTTTGGCTTGTTTGAAAAAACTGCCTTTGCGGCTCCCCTCTGCCTTCATCATCAAGTCGTGGTGTTTATTTTTTACCATAGCTGGTTGATCCAGATCATCATCCATATCACTCTCGTCACTGGAGTCAACATCGACTCTGAAAGTGCATTAAACGAACATTACCGTGTATGCATAGTTACATTTTTCTAAGGGCAGGCATCTTCAGAAAAAGATATGCAACCCTCACACACTCGGTGAAAGAAAATCTAATGGGACTTACTCTTTTTCTTGTTCCAATTTTTTAGCTACTTCTTTCTTTATTTTCTCCCGTTCAAGATATTCTTCCAGCTCCTTGCCTTCTAGCTTCACTCTTTTCCTCACCTGTCACAATGAGAAGAGTGAAAGATGGTTATGGTACAAATTACAGACTGACACTTTGTTTCTGCAGCGTTTATATGTGAGACAAATGCTGCCTGAAAAGCTTTCTGTCACAGTAAACCAGCACCATGACTGCTGGTCTCACCTCCAGGTCCAGCATCTTCTCTCCAGGGTTGTCGATGAGATAGCGGGCAAGGGTTCCCGGTGTAGTACGGTAGGTGAGGATAATGGAGTTTTTGGCATCTTGACACCAATGGATGAAAAGTTCCCGGGAAAAGCCCGACTCAAGGTCTGGCTGGCTGCACAGCACCACCTTGGGGTTGGATACCCGGGCCAGGTCTACTAGACTGTGGCACAGGTTCAAGTGACGAAACTGGAACGGGTTGTTTCTCTTGTCTTCAAAACATCTCATGAGCTTGTCACTCATCCACTCCACCTAGAGTGAAACAGAAGATGAACAATTATGGCTTTGAAATGCAAAATGAGATTATGTAACATGTTAATTCATTTGGTTTGTGTGAATTAACAAAAAAGTATAGTAAATAAAAATAGTTAAAATAGTGAAAAAAGCAACTGATACCTGGGACTTTGAGAACTCCACTACATTGTAGCTGACATTGTTCAGCAGAGCTAGTGGGTACACTCCCAGCCCGGCGTCTTTTGTCCTCCAAATTTGGTCCAGGAGCTGAGCCAACTCCAACACACGACCAGCCGTATCCACAGCAATAAGGACGTTACCATCACCACGAAGAGTCTCCATTACATTGGCTATGAGTAGGAAAAAAAATTCGTTGTGCGCGAGTTTAGAATTAACTTTTCACATTGTTTTATAAAAATTGAATGATAATGTTTTTGCTTACTTAGCAGCTGCTCATCTCTCTGTTTGCGACGAGGTTGTACGTAGGCAGCATTGAAGGAGTCTGTAATAAGTAAGGAAGGACGACTGATGCTCTCCAGTGTGCAGCCGTTTAGGTGGCTAGAGTCAAAAAAAAAACACACAGGGCATTACTTCACAGCCTTATCGACACAAGGTCCGACACAAAGTCCACTTCGTATGCATGTTCTGTCCATGCTTACATCTCTCTCTTATGATTGAAGTCCACAGCATAAACAACCTCTTCTTCTCCATCCTTCACAATTTTCCAAATGGTCCCTCCAATCATGTGACCAGCTGGCAGCGGCGTGATGGAGAGACCGTGTCCTTTCCCTGTCAAGAGAAAAGAAACATAGTCATTCATCAACAAACTGAATACAATTTGGATCCTGACCTGTTGGGTTGTGCACATAACTAACCTTTCAGGTTGACAATCTGAGAGTATTTCAGTTGCTGGATTTTATCAAAAGCAGAGTCCACATCATCCAGGGTGAAGAGTGTGAAATCCTCACTGTTGTTTCGAGACTAAGTGAGAGAAAGGAAATCATAAAGACTAAAAACTATGGTAGTTATGCAATGAAGCTTCATCATAAATAACTTTATATACATGACATTTCCTATAGCCCCTTCTCACCTGATAAAGATCATACATGAACATCTGACCCATCTTATAGACAGGAATTGTGGCATAGATAGTGCAGTTAAGACCCAGTTTCCCCACAGCATATGGCAGAGCTCCCAGGTGTATGGGGTCAGGGTGGGAGAGGAGCACAGCGTCGACCTGGTGAACATAGCTGAGAAAAGAAATGACATGATGCAGAGAAGTGAGAAAAGGAGTTTAGTTCCACTTAACACATGTGGCAGGGAGTTAAATACAAGTTGAGCGGCTTCAGACAGTACCTGACCTTTGTGTTTTAATATAGTGTAAAGTTACATATGCAACATGCTGAGTAAGTGTTAGCTGGTGACTAGTCACAATGGGAGAAACTTTATGTGATCAAATCATTAAATTCCAACTTTATTAAAGACACGATTCGCATTTGGTTAATTTATACATGTACATGCACACAAGGACACACCAATGAGTTCACAGTCTACACAGGAATTCTACAGACCTCAGCATAGGGTTAGTTAAAGAATAGGTTCATAACTTTTCAAGGGACGGGTTCCTTTATAAGATGTTTTTCTAATCATGTTCATCCCTGGTCATTTTAAAAATACCAATCCTAATGGCCTTATAGTGTAGTTTATAGAGAACAAAACGCATTATAAAAGGAATAGTGACAAAATATAATCCAGAGGTTATCTGAAGATATAAATTAATGTGAGGAGTTACATCCTATTTAGCAAATTCTGTTTTGTTGTTGTATCACTGCAGCTCAACAAAGAAGCAGCATCCTGAGAAGCACAAAGAGGTATTTTGAACATCAATGTGATTTGATGAACCCTGACTGCAGAAGCCTCACTTGAGGTTCAGATAAACCTTTGAACACGTTTACTTGAGACAAAACGTGGACTGTAAATGAGGACAATGAACACATTTGTAAAACCATATCCTTTAAAATAGAAACAATGTTTGCAGATTCAGATAACCTACACAGACATTTAGAGTGTATATAACAGTAATTGCTCGTCGCTTTGGATACATCTATAATTTGCATAAAAGAGTTTGCCAAGTAAAGTCAAATATAGAAGATTTGGTATTAATGTCGAGCACCAACATTTAGCTTGTGCGGTTTACAGCCCCATTTAGTGTCTGCGTGCAGCCTTGTTTGTAGCAGGTGGGCTGATGCTATATTTACCGTTTCATAGCCTCAATAATGTCCATTGAGAAGTTCTCATCCCAGCCGCAGTCGAGGAGGAAGCGGAATTCATCCACCTGGAGCAGGTAGCAGAGGGCCGACTCCTCCTGCACCCCTGACACGGCTGTCAGCTTTATAATAGACGTCATTTCTCAGTTGTCACGCTGAAATATAAATCAATTAAAATTATATTGTGCTGGTCATAAAAAAAAACCCAGATACATAACAATGAAACATAACTTACGCGCCGTAGCTCAAACTCATACAATTGAATCTAAACAGAGAAGCAAAACTATGGTAACACATTTGACTGAGCGGTTTAGTTATGGTATACTGCACAATAACAGTCTATGATCTGTGTCTGGTGACTTTAAAATATCATAGCCATGGCTAGCTTACTTTAATTCCCCGGTCTTTTTAGCATTCTAGCTATATCTTAACTTGTGGCTCTAAGTGACTTCAATTGATGAAGAAACACACAACATACCATTAAATGTGAAATCATACAAATCTTCGTAAATTCGAATAAGCGTATAATTAATTGGGTTTCCTATAATTCTATCATTAACACATTTTGGCTAGCGTTGTGCAACACACATTTCCATAGCCGACATGTTTGCCGCTGCATCATGTGTGAAAGGGCAAAGGATCGTACCAAGTATGGTGGTCTCAATATAATGTGATTTATAAATTGTCGAATACTAATCTAATCAAGCTATGTTAGAAACACTGTGCTTGAATATTAGAGATTCGTATTTATTTTTGATAATGTAATAACCACAACAACAGTCACTGTCTTACTATTAAGGCTTTATTGTTCCTGAGAACACGACGCAGCTAGTTACAAAGGTGGTACAGTCCAATGTCATCTGCCTGCTCAATGATCTGCTGAAGGCCTCGGCTTGTTGTGAACAGAAGGTAATGTTTAGATTTAGATTAAAACGTCCTACCTCTTCATTAAGCGGACAGTTGTACTGCAATATATGTGTGCTTTGTAGGCAAAGTAACTATTTTCAGGGAAAGTAATTATCCAAGGAAACCTATATCACGATTCTCATGCTAATGCTAGCATACAGGGTAGCTAGCCAGGCGCTGGTGATTCTAGTGCTGAAAATTATTTAAGTGTTTGCAAAGACATTCAGATTTCTAGCATTTTAGTTGTATATTGTGGGAAATGTATAATTTAATTCACAATGGTAATTATGAAACTACATCTTCTACATTTACCATTTGGACAGGTGTCGTAGGTGATATTGTTAGTGTTAGTGAGTAGAATTGTAGGCATATGCATAGTGTTGATTGACCTGATGGGGTGGGGTATAACCAATTATATAGTATTTCCTGCAAATAGTTTGAGGACAACTCATATTAAGACGTGTTGGAAAATAATATGTGCAGCAATTAATTTCAAACTGTTGTAACTAGCTGTTAAATAAAACATTGCCTGCCCTGTATGTCCACGACGAGAGTGGCTGGCAGAATATGGTTCCAGACCTCATGTTCTTTCATGACATCAGTAGATTGTCACTTATTTAAGCATAAAACTAAACGCACGAAGAAATACTCATGCAACAGCTTATTGTATATGAACATCAAACAGAATACTAAAATATATTTTTCACTTATTTCCATAGGAACTATGGTCAACTTTGTAGCACTTGCACGTGAGCACTGGGTAAACATACTGGTGCCCATGGGCTTCGTGATCGGGTGGTACCTTGACAAACAACAGGACCAGAAGCTCACAGCTTTCAAGAACAAAAGTGCTCTGTTTAGCAGGTAAGAAAATATACTTATCTATCCACATGGCGTTAATACTAATTATTTAAATTACTAATTATATCTGTTCAATAACATATTGAAATAGAACACACCAATACCTAAAAGCTGGTTATAATCTCTTGTATGGTGATTGTAAAAATAATATTATCAACATTTTAAATGTGAACCAGTTTGGGTCAATAAAATTTTCACAGTTCCTAGTGTTTGAAATAATTATACTACTACTAGTGTCATCTACTGACAAACTTATTCCATGCAAAATATTCAACTTTTGAAATTTCTCTGTAGGGAGCTGAAGCTGGGTGAAGAGGAGACCTGGAAGTAGAGCACCACTACCTGGAAAGTGTCCTGTGAATAGCTGACTGGTGGCCAGCTAATCACAATATTCAAGAAGAGTCCTGTACCTATGCTGTTGTTGTATCAATAATAAACATGCCCTTTATCAAGAAAACCAACTGGTGATTGTGGGTGATTCTGGCTGCATAACAGATCAATGTCAGTTTCTAAAAAATCAAGTTTATTTGAAACTGAACAGAAAAATTCATAGATGGGTTCAGCCCAATCAGATGCTGCAGAGTTTTGCGGTGAGGACTGTATTTTGTAGAAAGACAATTTGAATCTATTCACGCAGTCATCTTGTCTGATGAATCTGGTCACTACAGAGGCTCTGCAGTGTGGATAATCCCTCTCTCAAAAAGCAGCTCGGCTAAAGCAACCTGGAAGTAAAAGAGCACAAAGAGACCAATTGTAAATTCAGCATTTTAATGTTTTTTATCTACATCTATTTAGAACAGGATGTGTGAGAAGGGTGCAGAGTAAAGGCTTTCTTCCAGACATCTCACACAAACTGAACTGTTGTCCTATCATATTTTCCTAAAATAGAAAAAAAAACATACCCTGTCCTCTGCAGCATCACATGGTAAACTCCCCACTGTCACAAATTTGGGGTATGAATGGATCAGAAACTCAACAGCATCTGTGTGCTGAAACACAAGCCGTTATTAGGTACAGATTCACTGATTGTTATGACACTCTGCGAACATTATTACAGATTCACACAAATCTTCAATATCTACCTCTGGTTTTATTTCAAAACTCTTGAGCTCCTCTTTGTGGTAAACTCTGGAATTGTCTGTTATATAGTAAAGATGAACAGCCTCCCCATCACTGCAAAGCCTGGCAGGAGAGAGATTTTTTTTACAGTCATTTTCATAATCCTGCTTTGATGCATCATTGAATGAGGTAGTGTTCCTGAACACATCGTCGAAGACACTGAACGCCACGTTTTAAACAGTCCATGCCAAACCTCCCTGGTGTTAACATGCTGTGAAATACAATAAGAAGCTAGATTACCTTGCACACCCAGCGCGGAGGACTCTGACTCCTGTTTCGGTATCGATGCGTGCACCCACATCTATAACTTGCCCACACTCCCACCTAGCGGGTGCTCCTTGAACGCTGCTGGCTAACTCCTCTGTGGAAGATGGCATGAATATGTGAGTCAGAATCATTACACAGCTGGCATCACCCATTCACAAGACATCCTGTGAAATTGGAATACATTCACACTTTCGTGCCTTAGACTTTTCTGACTCCAGCTGCACTTTTAAAGTGAGTGAGCTGGAGACGATGTGATTACAGACTACATTACCTGGAGTCAGCATGGGAGGTAGGCAGTCATGGAGGAAGTCCCTGGCTTTCTGATCCACAGCAGCGTCAACTGGAGCATAATTCGATAGCTTCTTCATCAGCCTTTCGATTCGTGAGAAGAATTCTGCTCTGCGCTGGTCATCCTACACAGGAAAATCTGTGATTAGTAGGAAACAACACGATGGCACAAAATCTAAAAGAAGAAGGTAAAACACCTTGTCAGAATTCTGTACTCCCATGTATGTAAGGTAATCCAGAGGTAAACCCTGTCTGAACTCCACATCCTCCTCCATTGCTATATCTAATGCTGCAGGAACAAGCTGGAAAGATAAAATCAAGATGTCAAAGACTGTAAGATGAACAGGTTCATTCACTGCAGTTGAGCTAAATATATTCCCTCATTTGTGACTGTATTATAGTTAATATTTTTCCGTAGACGATCTAGAAAGATTTGTTTTATATACACCTACTGTTAACAACACAAAATAAATGCCTAATCTGTATTCCTAAAAGCTGCTGCTGGTGCTTAAAATACAAAATGCAGCCTCTTTATCTATAGCGCTCACAATAAAGATCGCACAGTTCCACCTTCAGTAGCAGATCTCCCCAGCTGTTCTTCTGGTAAGAAGATATAGTGATGTGCAGGGAGTGAGCATCTGGGAGACAGTCACCCTGATGGATGAATCCTCGGGGAAAATAGAGCATGTCTCCAGCTTCCAGCACCACTTCCAGGATCGGCTTCCCAATGTCGGCCTGATTAAAGTTCGCTGGAGATGAAAGATGACACAGTCACCTTTGACTAATAACAAATTCTCTGTAGCTCAGATCCCGTCCAAAGACAAAACACTGATTATTTAAGAAATGCACCACGTGCCTAATGAACATTCATCTACAATACATCTCTATAAGTGTGTGTGTGTGTGTGTATACATATATATATATATTTTTTTTTTTTACTCACGACTCGACAGCACAGGCAAGACCTCATCTTCTTTCCTGAAAAAAAGTATAAGTACACAATGTATTTCTCACTATTAAACTAAAACTGGATGGAATGCATGCACAGAAAGTTAACTAAAATCCAAAATATGGACTAATATAATAATACCAATAATATGGTCCAATCTTAGGACTCAAAAAAAGTAAAGCGCTTAAACATCTGTTTGAAGTGTATTTCTCAGCACAATATAATGCAACTGAATGTACATTGCACCTCACCTTGGGCTGTACACTCTCCAGTGTTTCTTTCCCTCCAATTGAACCACAAACGCCTCAATGTCATCATAATGTGGAGCAAAGCCTTGTGTCCCAGGTGGTGTCAAGTATCTGGTGAAGCAACACACGCATTTTATACCAAAACAAACTGTACAACAACATTATATTTGACACGTGTTTTGTCTGAAATCCCTACACGTTGGCTCCTGCCATGCTGCCAAATTGTTCTTGAAGTATGGAAAGCACATTCCACACAGTGGAGGAGAACGCCTGGGGATTTAGCAGTCGGATGGAGCAGCCACTCTGGGAAATGAAGACACAGTGGTGATTTGCTAACCTGCAGTGAGACCACTGTGCACATGATACAACTCGAGCGCTGAGCACCGAATAAATTCTTGCTAGAAGCACAAAAAATATTAAACTGCTTAATAATGTAGGACTGCTAATTTTGAAATGGAGAAGAAAGTGTGACGCCCACAGAGAAAGACGTGAAGATAACTTTCAAAATACCCAATAATTAGCTACCAGGGCCATGAGAAATCCATGGCATAAGTCAGCTGTCTGCACCACTGAATCCCATTTACCTCATAGAAGTCCCACACAGTGAATGGCAGAGCTCTCCCTGCAGGATTGTGCGTTTCCCTCTTTCCATTAGTGTAGCTCGTGACATCCAGATTCACTCCGTACTGAACATCCTCCTTAAAATAAAAAGCACAAACAGCAGGTAAAAAGCAGTTAATTATCAAAAACCTGAAAACACCTAAATAAAAAAACCCTCTTCTGATAGTTATTAATATATGCAAATAAAATCTCAAAATGTGCGTCAGGTTGTCCAAAGGTTCCAATGACTGAGAACGATCTATAAAGAGTAAATAAAGCCTTCATACATGTCCAGAGTTTTTTGCTAATGAATCCTGTGGCAAGAGAGAGTGTTCTTCTAATAAACAACTGGAGAGATTGTTATATAACCACTTATCAATAATGCTTAATACTTAATTTCTAAGAAAAAAAGAAAAACATTCTCACATTAAATAAAGAAAAGTAACTTGTTCAGATTTTTTTTAACCTAACTTCTGGTGTTATATTGAGAACAACAGTAAAATAACTTAGGATGAAGGCAGAGAACGTGCAGATAAATGCAGGATTGATGAGCCCTTGAATGTTTTTGGTCCTTACCTCTCTTAATATGCGATCAAACTCAGCTGTGGAGAACAGTCCTTTGTAGTAATCTGGATTGTTACGTTGAACAAGGATGGGTTTCTTTTCCCATGTCTCCCTTAAGTAGGAAAAACATAACTTGCTAACAGGTAACACTTTGCACATGGACATTCCGAACATATTATCGCTAGTAGTTTAGGCAATTTATCTTTGTCACTTCCAAATGACTCTACATGCCAGCACTGCCAACACACACATTGTTACCTGAAGAAAGCTTTAGCGGGAATGGGACTGATGAGCCACTGAAACAGTTTACTCGCTCTCCCCCTGCTGTTGTTGACTCTAGCCAGGTCAGACAGCAAAGCATCTAGAGCCTCACCATCTCCATTTACACAATTCTCCTCCTGTTACGGAAAGAGTACAAATTGAGTTAAACTAAGTAAACGTTTAGGATTAAAACAGATACTAAAACAACTCTTAGACAGGACTAAAAGTCACTTTTCAAGGATATGGCCATGAACATACCCTGGTGGCATTATTCTTAGTGCCTCACACTTACCTCTGTAAATTCCTTATTGTTCTCCTGTGTTGCAGATTTTACAGGCTTCTTACGCATTTTCTTCTTCGATTTTATTTGCGATTTAACTGCGTTGACTTTACTGTCTGCAATCCCATCCTGTTGTTTCTTTTTCTTCTTAGCTGCTACCTAAAACTCATCCAAGTTGACATAATATCAGTGAAGATACTGTTGACAAGTTTTTTTTATTGTTGACACAGACATTTGTTGCCAACATCTTTTGATAACTAAGCTGTATGAATACTGTGCTAGATTCACTGCTGCTCCTCTTGCAGCTGTGTAAAACTCATAACCGGGTATTAATCCAGAGCAATGCTACTGTTGTTATTATTAACATATTAAGTGAATACTTTCTACCTGGACTGAAGGCTTCTTAGCAGGAACAGGCGAGTCTGTTGACAACGTTTGATAGAGAGCAAAAGCTGACATGTGTTTTCTCTCCATTTTCCAGCACGCACGTCATCACTCTGCGACTGGTGGAACCTCTTCTTTTTCTATTACTACTTCTTTGCTTCATAATGGGCTCACTACTGCCACCACGAGACTTGTACCGGGAGTTACAGTCTAGTAACGACGCTATGTACTAAATAATTACTTCAAATTTTGATCATTTACTTATTTACAAATGCTTGAAGTTGAATAGTTACGCTACTTGTATACATGTCTTATTGAATTAAGTTGACGAAACGACATCCCATTTTTGAAAAATATCGGCAAATGTCGAGAATGCTCATTGTAGTTACTACTTCTAAAAATATAACATATGCTAAATAATTGATTTTTGTTTGTTGTCCTTACAATTTTCTTTCGCAGATTTTGCAACCATTCCTCCAGCGTGTCCTGCTATGCTCCACCCAGCCCCTCAGGAATTTGTCTTATGAAACAACAACCAAAAGATTCAGCATAAATAAATACCAGGCATCTGGTTGGTTAGAAGAGAGATCCTTGCTTAACAAATAAAAAATGAACATTGGTAACTTTGTTAAAAGTGACACTCACACTGACCAGCAGGTGGAGCCTTTTCTCCAGATTCCATTTTTCATAATAACACTGAATCAACACCGTCTCCCACAATGCTTTGCTGCGGGCTATCGGCGCTGTTTGTCCCCCCGCCGCTCCAACAATGCAGCTTTTAATGTTGCTGTGAGCTGAAAACGCAGCAGCACCGCGGGCTGGTCCTGGCACTGTACTCGTACAAATCCCAGCACAGCGCTATGGTTACGGCTTGACAAACCTGCTCGGTGGCGGAAACGCTCCTTCTCATCCCGGGCTCTTCTGTTGGGGGTAAGTAGCTACTGAAGCTAACGTTGCTTTGCCAGTGCGGTCAGAGCAAATGCATTTTGTAGTGACCACTGCTGGTTAGCAGGCTAGCTAATTGGCCAGATGAGACCTGGTCCCTTGTGGATTTCTCCTGCAATCCTTCTGTCTTTCTAAAATAATGACCCAATGTCACGCACTGTCGTTGTCGTTGTTATTTAGATGTGCATTTTTTACGCCGTGTACACATTAGGGGTAGTTTTTTATGAAGAATTTGGTGCTGCTGGGTCGTTGTCAGTAGCTGTTGTAAGTCCTGAGTCTGCTTCGCTTTGATGTGAAGCACACGTCAACCGGTATCCGGTGTAGCCGGTGCTCTGGCTCTGTAACGCTGTCGGGATTCTCTCAAAAAAGACATTTGCGCATTTAAGTATCTGTTCCCCATTGATGGCTGGACTGAAAACCCCAAAACGTCAAACTGCTACGGAGCGAGTCGAGTGTCATGCCAAATCCCGTTTAAAAAGTGACAATTCAACGACGACCTCTTGCAGCCACGCATACTTACACGCGTGATACTTGAAAGTTATAATGAAAGCCAGTACCTCCTTCTGCTTATTAATATACCGCCGATAGGTTTGTGCAGTACCCTGCTCTTCATTTAGATAAGAAATTCTTGAAGCTCGTGTAACTGCTATATTCACTGACGGCAAAAATACGATTTATAAATGGAAATTCTGTTAGATGTGTCTGAAAAGGTTTGTATTCTTAGTAACATCTCAAATCAGTTTTTTGTCGGTGTCATGTACTGTACCTTTGTCCTCTCGCAAGGTGACTGTGATGATATATTTGCTTTTTGCCATATGGGGAAATCAGCAGCTATGGTCTAAATTAGGACCATTGCATCCTACCTTGAAAGCATAGCTGTTGTAGTAGATGAGTGACATCTCAGTGTAGTCTTTACTGAATAAGGTAACTAAGATGAGCCAGCCTCTTGCAATTTGAAGAATATAGCCACGCTTAAGACAAGGCATAGCATGTTTGTGTGAACGCTGAGGTTACTGCCTGGGGGGCAGTGCTTTTTGAAAACAGTTTCATCAACCAGTAAATCATTTTTTATTCAGATTTGAGCCTATAGTTGATCTCTTAATAACAACCTCACTACAGTTGTTGGCCCACAACTGGGTGATCACTTTATTTGTAGCTGCAAGGCATAGCAAGCAGCATCAGCACGTACTTTTGTTCCTCTTAGCTGACAGTGGGATTGTTTTGTCAAATCAGTTATTGAATCATAGTTAATGAGTTGAAGATGTGAGTCATAGTTTGGGTAGATGTTATGTTTTATGCGTCTCTAAGTCTGGAACGTTGTGGGAAAACAAAGTTGCTGAGCATATGCAATGTCCTAAATTTGATGATGCAGAGAAATTTATAATAGGATTGCAGGGGTTTGGTTGCGGGAAATACACAATAATCACCTGGTGTGTAGAGGCTGCGTGAAGTGCAGTGAGTTCAGATTTCACCTCTAATTCTTATGTTCCTTCTACACATCCAAACCAATAAGCATAATTTTTTAAATTAGATTACCAGTTATGTGTGTAATGAACGATTAGATTGTGGAGGAAATTTGTGCAGCAGTTACACCGTACAAAGGGTAGAGATTGTAGGTTCTGTAGTTCAGTTGTCTGTCATCCAGTCAGTGCCATACTCTTTAAATGTAGGATACTGATCTTCTCTTACAGGGGCATTGCCGTGCTCAGTTCAGTTCAGAACAACCTTATCCTAATAGTGGCAATAAGTACCAGTCTGTAAATTACTGTTTTAATTTGTGGCGGTCAATTACTGTGTTATCCCAAACAATCCTGAATAATGACAAAATCAATATTTTACCATACTGCTGTTTGCTGTTATTCGAGCTAGCTTGCGGGCGATCTCGTGCCTTCACATACTGAATTGATGTTTTATCACATCTTTTTTTCCTGTTATAAGAGCACTGGTATGTGCTGCTGTAGACTTGTCCGTAGCCCCCAACACAGTGTGGGAGTATTCACACAGATCAGAGCACGACATTGTGACAGAGGTGTGCTGTGCGCCACAGGAACCTTGGTCCTGTTCTAAACAAACTTTGTAACGTGCCTACATGTGACATCCCTGAACAAAGCTTCTGTAGTTCAGTGAATAAACCACCGGCCATTAATCCGAAATTATAACACAAATAGCATTTGAAAAAAGCAGAGTAGTAAAGGAAGATGAAAATTCAGCGTGGCAGTGACATTTCAGATTAGCCACTCAGACGTTTTGTGACTTGAGGGAAGTTGTGTTGCTGTTTATTTTGGTTTGTAGAAAAGAACAGATGAGAGGCCAATAGCATCTGTATTATGAATCTGCTTCCAAATACCCAAATATGCCATCCACATTAATTGTTTAGGGTTTTAGTTCTGAAACAGGGACTTATCTATTTAAAGTAGCTATTGGAAACATGTGAATACACATTTAATGTTGCGTCTTTTGGCTCGACCATTTGTTTGAGGGTGAAGTAAGTTAAGTCTCATCTCATTTTCAGGCTGTAGTTGCAGGTTGTGAGCATTAAATATGCTGCCACTCAACTGTCCTACAGTAAGTAAATAAACTCAACACTGAATTCAGATTGGGTGAATAAACCGTGCCTCTTCTTTTCATTTGGAGACACAGAAGTCCCATAGAAATCCTTAAACCTTTTACTGACCGCTGCAGTAACTTCTGTAATAATGTATTTTAAGCTTATTGCAGTCTCTGTGTATCTAATACAGTCTATCTAACACTTTAAGAGAGGGGCACTGTTTTGTTTTTTTAGAATTTATGAGCGAGAAATATGCTGCCACCTCCTAGAACCAGTCTGAATCTCTTCAAAACATACAGTGCGGACGGGGGCATTTGGCAGCCACGAGGTAGACCAGCAGGTCAGGGACATTCAAGACAACTTGTTTTTTTTTTATCTTTTCCAAACTGCGCTTTAAAGCACAACTAAGCCCACTCAGAATGTTTCTGGTCATGAAGGTCCCTGCTCTTTCCTGGTAGAACTAAAGACAAGTTATTCTGAGTCATTCAGCTGAAATTGGTTGTGGTCAGTAGCTTAGCTGTGCAGCATACCACGATTTATTCTCTTGATTATAATTGATTTGAAATTTAAAACGGATTAGTCATAAAGCATAAAATATACAAGAGAGGGGGAAAAAAGCATCAATCACAGCTTCTCTACAATTACAGGTTGGAATGAGCTGTTGTTTAAACATGCCACAGCTTTAATGATTAATTACCGCAGCCTTGATTTGCCGCTTTAGTCAAAGCGCGAGTGTGAGAATTGGGCTGCGCCGTTGGGCCTTAACTGTAGTGTCGTAAAGAAGGTCTGGATGAATGGACAAATGGATCCACTCGTTCTCAGACAAAGAAAGTGCACAGGTTTACTGAATAGCTGAGTGTCCCTGGTATGGAGAAGTAAGCTCTTCTTCTACTCTGATTAACATCTGCTTGAAGAGGCAGGAAAAGTAAAGCTACATTAACCTGGGACAGCCCGTCCTGAATGTTTATCAAGAAACAGCAGGATGTTTGTTTTTTGTTGCACTAGGCAAAAGAGAAATGCATGGAATGAATAAATCTTCTGACGAGAACAGATGCAGCAGCTTGTAGCTATGCGAGGGGAGGGAAATGCTGGAGAAGGAGAGATTGCAGGACTAGTTTCACTTTTGGCAGAGTAAGCAAACAGCAGTTCCCCGTGCCATGCCTGCTAGTCAAGCAGCGGGAGTTTTTAGCCAATTCACTTTCCGAGCAGCAAAATTTCCTACCTGCAGCGTGCCTTAGTCAGTCTGGGCCTTAGACCCGAGGTCAGTGTCATATCTGACTTTTAGAAATTAGCGCTTCGCTGTGTTGCGAGAGCAGATATTTGATTGCCAGTTCTTTCCTTTGTCTCTTTATTACTGATAAGGCTGAGCAGTCCCTGGCAACATGACTTCAGGTAGTGTGAATGCCCTGCATTGAGGATCAGGTAAAGTTTCTTTTGGGGTGGTACACTGCAATAATTCTTTCATGTCAGGGGCTAATCACCCTGGCTCTCCTCCCACAATCCATCAGTGTCTGGAGGACGAGGCTTGCAGGGTTCTGGCAGCTGTTGTCGGGCTGAGTCAATCTGCTATGGCCTATGCCAGCCTGTGCGGGAGAGCTCTCCGGAGGACACGGCAAGCGGGGCTGCAGCCGCTGCTACGGCAAGATAACGAGAGGATTTATTTGTTAAGAGGGCAGGATCTCAGGGCTTGTGTGTCAATATTGCCATGTTGCCCGCTAACTGTTTTCCCTGTGAAATACTTGCAGTGGGAAAGCCAGGAGTATTTGGTAATCGTAATGAAAGTGTAACTCGATCAGTTTTAATAATTTATAACTTTTAAGATATTTCTGAACTATTTTCATCATCCTAAATGACTTTGATGATTGACTGTATTTATTTATACCTGCTGAAGCTGAAAATGAAAGAGACACAAAGAACGAAGGCAGACGTTCCCATTATTAGATGAATAATTTAAATTATTACTCTTCTTTCTTTGTTCAGCAACACAATGGAAGACTGAAAAGTGACTGAAAGTTTAATAAAAACCTTTATTTCCCAGGCCTGAAGAAGGTAACACACAGTACACACAAGGAGCACACATGGGCCATTCCATCATGTTATAAGTGTGAGGGTACATGAATGTATTAAATCACGAGCAAACGTTTCCTAATCTGATTATTTGTTGATACAAACAAATGAAAGCCATCACCCATAGACCTCATACCTAAGGGGACTGATCCCCACGCTGCTCTGCAAGGACGACCAAAGAGGACTACGTTCGCAGCAGAGAGTGGGACTTGTTGATTCCTGATGTGAGGCGTTACAATATGAAATTACATCGAGAGCTGAGGGAGGAAAAGCGTAAAAGGACCCTTGTGCGACCATAGTCCTTGTTTCTTCACATTTCCAGAGCAGAGGTGGTGCATGCAGAGTCAGCACCACCCATAAACCCCCAGTGACCACATTTAAGGGCAACTGCATCACATTGAAATTAATCAGAATTAACCTTACGTGGCACTTCTTCTGTCCCTAGCTCGTAATGTCCACGCTGAGCTATTCCACTAACATTTTATTCGCTGTGTTTACAGTTTGAGTGTCCGTTGCATTGCTTAGTTTGCATAATCAGCATTTCTAATTCAAGGCTATCCTCGGTTGATTCCCAATAAGAAGCTTCATCTCTGCAAAGAAACAGTGCCGGTTGATTTTGAGACATCTTTGCGAACAGCATCACAGTGATATATGTTAGGCTTTTTTAGGGAATGGGGGCAGTACTCTATGGATTACATTACTCCTGAGTGTTAGCCAGACATTTTTCTGTGGTTACTGTGCGTCACAAACAAGTCCTATTTGTGGATTTTTCTAAAATGTTGTTAATATTGCGACACTGGAATCAAAATGATTCGTCTTTTAAATGGTGCTGGTGCTGAGAGAGGTATTTGGCAGAGACATCTCAGTTAGATTTTTCATTCACACGCTGTTCAGAGTGCACATGAAGGTGAAAAAGCCCAGTTCTCTTTTAGAGTCTACTTCCTGTGACTTGTTACTATATACCGAGAAAGCGTTTAACTTTTTGAAGACAGCTTGGTAGCTATAGTTACTGAAGGTTTCTGTGTCACCACCATTGTTCATCTCTGTCAGATGCAGACAGGTGTGCACCGCCACATGGGGATTCCCAGGATAATGTAGGTTATATTTGTCTCCAGTGGCCTAATGCATTCTCAGTCAGGGATGCATGACATGAAAGGATCGTTGGGTTCAGTCATATAAAGGTATTGTGTTGGTCAAGAGAACCATGAGAATGTCTCGTTACGTTGGTGATCAAAGTGCCTGCAGATAATATCTCTGTTCTGTCACCGTTCCTCATTGTACTCTATCAAATGACGATTTAAAGCTACAGTATGGAAATTAAATCCTAATATTTTCACTTCTTATTGTACAGCTTCTTCAGTAGCTGTACAAAGAGCCGGTAAACAAAAGTTAAGCCGTGTTGATTCTGAAACTAGGTTTTGTTTCCGTTTATGGTGACAATTTGGGCCAGCGCGTGAGTTGCCTCAGTCTTCGCTGTGTCCTTTCATTTCTGCCTAAAGTAATTATACAGACACAAACGGTTAAATGTGCACCATGTGGCAGTCTATAATTAGATTTTTTGTAATGAATGAGTGAAATACCAGTTCCCTCTGAAGACAGGACTTAGTATTATATTTGGTGGATCACATGAGACGTGGACGTGCCGTGTTATAGCGCATCGAGACATTCACATGATGGTGTTGGGTCTGTTGATATTATTTGTCATCCAGTGCTGCTCAGGAGGAAAGCAAGGAAATAAAACCTCCTAAGTAACTTAAAACATCAGCCTTGTCCTGCTAGTTCAGGACACTCATGTATTTTCAGCACTGCACATTCTGTTGCTCAGTTATTTCTCTGTCCCTCTGTCATTCGGGAACAAGTAAACAAAGACATATGTTGAGTTAAATTTTGTGCAAAAAGATTCTGTCCAAGTTCTTCACATCCTCGAAATTGATACTAGTGGAACTCTAATTAAAGGAAAGAGAAACGGCTGCATATTTTCTGTTAACTCTGTCCCGCGGAGCTCAAACTGTGTGAACTAAACAAACTAAATGATAAATTAAAAAATTCTTTGCCTTTACTGTGTGAGCTTCTGGCAACAAAAATCAGGTAAAAATTAAATATGTAAGAGATCTCTTTAGAGGTTTGTAGTAGTTTGAGCTCATTAGAAAAATGTGTGAGCTGTTATGCACCGAGCTCTGTGTCTGCCTCTAATTGGCTGTCACACGCTCAGTTCTCACCAACACAGCGAGGGTCTCTCCTCGCGGGGTCAGCTTGCGCCGCGGCAGCTTTCCAGCCGAGGCTTCGCTGACAGATAAGCACTTGCTACAAAAGCAGTGTGACGCATTCCCAGAGTAGTTCACAGACTGGTCAGTGGATAGAGGCAAGTTGCACGAGCATTTTGAGACTTATAATATTGATATATCTCTTTCGAATCAAACATACAACCTGGGTACCACCTGAAGTTGCCCTCTTGTGTAATCTGCCTCGCTCTGAGATTGAAGGTCAACACACTATATATATTTTGTGCGGAGTGGGAGGTGATCCACACGGAGGGTGATCTGAATTGCTCTGGCAGCAGTTCATCACCAGAGCAATACTCCTGATGATCATAATAGCCTCATTGTCATCTCCGCGGCATTTATTAGATAATGAAAGGACCAGCAGAGAGCAGCAGCCACTGGAAAGTTGTTAGTGCTGATACAGTGTTGTTATTAAGTGTCTTTAAAGTCCTCTTGATTGTAAGACCCTTTATGTTTTATTTACATTCAAGCACAACAGACTGTAGACTAAATCATGTGACTGTGAAGTTAATCAGATTTGTGTCAAAGAATATATTCATAGTGTGGCGACTAATAAGCCTTTGTGGACAGTATTTTCTCACCAGATTCACACTTAAACAACTTTACAAGAATGTGATTCCGTCAGCAACAAAGAAGTCTTTACGTTTTTTGTTAAGCTATGTTTTTTTTTAATAACTAGAAATACGACTGAATATGATTTTCTTTTATTTGAGACTCTGGTTAGATTTCTAGTTGCCTGCATCATTGCAGACTTCTGCCAAATCTAGCCTGTCACTGTCATTTCTGCACTGCTGAGTGTGTCAGCCGTGCAGGACGGACCCGCTATGCTTTCTGGACTTAGACTCTGGATTTAATGCTCTGCGGGATTTGACCTCTCCATCTGATCCCTGTTAATGTAAGACAAATTCTACAATCCAGTTTGTTTCTGCATTGCTGCTTTCAGATTTTCAATTTAAGATTGTTTTTCATTGTATTGTTTCAACAATCTAACTAGTACATATCTCAATTTGATGGTGCACAGCCACACATTGCAGACAGTGATCAGACAAGTGGTTTATGTTGTTGTAGCGGGTGTCTGGTGCTAGTTGTTTCGGTATGTTATGGTAACTGAGGATGGTGATTATGTTTTAGTAGGTCTTTTTGGTCTTGATAATCCTACTCCAGTTCAGTTCTAGGACGGCAAAGGGTTTCTGCCTCTCTGAAACCTGTTTTCCTGGCCGAACACTGGTGTTTTGGCCATCGAAATGCAGAGAACCGGCCATCAATCTGCCATGGTGGAAAAAGTGTATGAGTGTAAGCACTATAAGCTATAAAATGTAGGGAAAATCCCACTTGAACAGAACCTCAGAACACATGTTTGGACAAAACGAAGCATTGTGACCTTTATTAAAGTCAAAAAAAATCTAATATCAAAGTGATTATAAATAATTAATATTTACTTTACACCAATATGAAAAGGGGAGCTAAGCAAGAACGCCAAACCAAGATGTAAACTATAAAAATGTAAATAAGCAATGCATATTGCCCGACAGTGAATCATACACACAGACATAGGAAACGGTGAAAAGCTTGTGTTTGTATATGCAATAAAGGGGGTTATATATGTCTTAATGTAAATAGCAAACCAAAGTAAGAGAACATTGCACAAGTATGAAGGTAATATAAGAGCTTGGCTGAATAAAATCCACTAAAATTCATTCAAAGCCTTAAATCTGAAATCATCTTTTCATTTTTCTAACCAGTGGAAAAGGTCCTTGAGATGGTCCATTCAGCCGTTTGCAGATGAGCTGTGATCCATGGCTGCAACAGCTGTTTATCTACAGCTGCCTTCCCCCTTTTTTCCCTTCACCTCCCTAGGGAATGCCCTACTTTGATCTTCTTTATGAAATCACAATTAATTATAGTAAAGGTAGTCTGCAAGCACAATGAGCCAAAATCCCTTAAGGGGACAAATCCTTCACGGTAACCTGGAGTCCCAGCAGACACCATCATCTGAAGTGGAGCAGCAGCATCTACAGAGGGCTGTGCTGCAGTAAGCTTAGGTAGTTTATATTTGGATTCTTTTCAGTATTGATTGATCTTTTTTAATATTTTCTCTAGATTAAAATGTTATATTTAAATCAATTTTTTTTTCGAAAAGCGGTCCAAAACCCACATAACCTGTCCTTTTTCTCAATGTGAGTAAATGTAAGAGTTTCCATACAAAGATTTGTGCCACTTATTGACAATATATTAAATCATAAGCCATGTATCATTTTGCCAGATTCGTGCCAGTATATCCAATACATAACCTCGGTCATCCACGATTGTGTTTCTTTCGCTGCTTGTATAGTCAACATGCTTGGATTTTCATTGTAAGCATGCTGGCCTGAGGCAGCTTAAAGCACTGGTCCCTAAATACAGCTGCACTGTACTTTTTTTCTGTTGTTGCCATTGAAAGATGCAGCACTTAACCAGACTAGTTTATCACGAAGGAGCCTCACAAATTACTGATTTACTTTAGGTAATGAAGAAGAACTTTAATAAACATTCATGTAGCAGTGAGTCATGAATAAAGCGCTGGAGGAGAGCATCTGCAGCAATGTAGGAAATCACTGTCAAAGTCAGTTTTATCCTCAGCGCTTTGCTTTTTTTCCCTTGATACACTGAAAGAAAAATCTTTTTTCCTGCTGCCTCTTCGAGACATGCGTCCCGGGGCCTTATTAAGAATACGAGCTGTGTGATCTTTCAGTTTGTCTTGCCATCTGTCAAATCTCAGACACCTCATAGACACCTCGTAGAAAAATGCCAGACACCCTTGCGTTCAACTTTGCAGGATGTGCAACCACTTGGAAACTTATATTTCACTCATTCACAGGCTAATGCTGCTTTCCTGTCTCCCCCACACGTGACGCCATCAATTATTTAACCTAATTTTGGTCAAGTAAAAACCTGTGACTGCTGGATGTCAGTTCTGTGTGGGCTTTCTGTTTCCTCCGTGAAGGAATTCCAGAACGTCCCAAGAAGCACTGCCAGCGTGCAACGAGACTGTTCAAACATTCATCCAAGTTCTTGCTGTCAGATGTCTGCAGATGTGGAAGCAGCGTCTTCACTTCTTCATTCACACTCGGAGCTCAGCGTCTGTTATTTTTTTGACTTCATGTAAAAGTATTTTGCACAGACCTGCTTAGTATTATTCCCTGCGTCGCACATCAGTGAGTACCTGCTGACGTTACTGTACATTCTTAAATTTTCGACTTTAGCTTAGAATTAGTTCACGACTGTCTTAGTCCTAGTTCTAAACCACATTAAAGCACCGCTAGGGTAATGCCGTCTGAGTTATTCATAGGGATGACTTAATTTGCCGACTAAGTTGTTTCTTGCTCTGTGCTCACCATGTGGAGCAAAAAGTTTTTTTTATCTGGGTCATTAGAGAAGCGGCTGTGCTTGAGCTTCCCCTCTCCCCTGAGAAAACTACAGACCCCTTCATTTAAAAGTGGATTTTGCCTTCTGCAGAGGAGTTGGATTGTCTAATACATTTTTACTGTGTGTAGTGTGATTCATGAAATATAATTTGTGAGGAAGTACTTTGACGTGCTTTATCAAATGATATTGTTGAAAAATGATTGAATATAAAGTAATCCCTGCAGCTATGTAGTGACTGTTGCCCATTGGCTGCATGAAGGCAAGGACACATGTCAGACATCTCACTATTCCTCGTGCCTTATGTCTATAAAACTAAAAATGGCTAAAACAGCAGCACTTTAGGTTCCTAACACAGAACTGCCTCACAGCCCAGTGGTAGGCGATGGTGGCATTATCATTGATCCCCACAAAGTAAGTCCAAAGCAATCAATGTTTCCCTGCGTGACCTCCGTGCAGACAGCAGCCAGAATAATCTGGCTATAGCTGAGGGAAGACGTTCTGCAGATTAGAAAGCTACAACTGAAGAGATTGAGATTTAGTTTCAGTGTGTTTGTGCCGCTTCGCAGACGCAGTCAGAGGCTGAGCTTTAAACCAGAACGGCTTTTTTGGCTTCAGATCAGGCCTCGCAGCAGCATTTGCCAACATCTGTCTGCCATTACCCCGCTGACACTGGCAGTCATGCAGCAATTAATCAGACTGTTTTGATAGTTGCCTCTCGGTCACTCTGCACCTCAGGCACATCACCGAGCAGCAGGGGTCAGCGTTCAAAGGGCCATATGTCCAGAGAGGGTTTACTGTACATGTATCTTCAGGCAGAAACCGCTGATCTACAGTTACTGTGTAGGACCTCAGCCTCATGTTTAATGTTAACCTGTCGCGCTCGGTTGTTCGTCGCAGACTGCGGCTGCACATTTGTAGCTAACGATACGATACTTGCAGCTCTCTCTCTGATAATAAAAAATGTGACATTTTATAGACCAAAGAATTACACATGATAATATAACAAAGCAGGTTAACAGTCGTTAGTTACAGTCCTAGTACACGTAATCTGATTATTTTATTTTTACGCTTTAAACTGTTGACTGACCGATCTAATCTCAGATGCAGATCTGTAATGAAAAACATGTACAACATGTAACTTTGTCATAAAGAAATCTATTTGTCAGCAGGAGCAGTGGTTTACCGTCTAGCGTTATGTTCAGATTGGAGGTGCATTCAGACATGCAGCTACGAGGAGACATGTAGCAGCAGGCTGTCAGTCGTTTCAGGCTGGAGGCGATCACGTGCCTGTCCTGTGATTGGCCCGTACCTTTCCTCATTCCTGTCCTTGACAGGTGTACACACAAATAACAGCTGTCTAGCATGACAGTGTTTTTACAGAGAGATAGGCATCTGGTAACGTCACAAAAGCTGGTCACGCAGAGGCTGAAGGCAAAAATGATTACTTTACTCTTTACTTTCGCAGTGTTGGTTTTTAAGATGGTATCTGTCTACACTGTGATCTAACCAGGTTGTAATGACAAGGTTACAACCACAGGGCTTCGACAGAGGCGCTGCCATGTCTGTAAAAGGGGAACAGCACCTGCATTTCTTTTTGCCTCTGGCCTGTGTAGCTGTGTCACTCTGAACTATGCTGCTTTATTTGTGCTGTGGGTGTAGTAATGTCATTGATAAGGACTGTTTGGCAGTTGGCCTTCGGGTTGACATCCACAGGGCTTGAGCTATAACGTGCGCTCAGAAAGCAGATTGCCTGCTGCGCGTGGAGAGAAACAATTTGTGCTGAAATTTAGATAATGCCCATGATGTAATAATCTTTCAGAGATGTTTATGCCTGTTCAAAGTGAGCTACTGAGACCTGCCTAAAGCAATATGTTTGAAACATCTGCACACCGAAAGAGCCATTCCTTATGTTCAGAACATATGGTGACCGTGAGCTGAAGACGAAGATGTTTTTGAGGTCATTCTTATATTGATCTGATGATAAAACACAAGCTATTATAGTCTGAAAACTCACATTCAGAAACCTCGGGAACTCTAAACTTGAAAATAAATCTGGCAGGAGGTGCAGCTGATTTCCTTTGAGTCTTTTCCTGTTCTGCATCACTGAGTATATTTTCTGCATCCCTCTTGGAGATGGACTGCTATCCAGGTTGCTCAGTAATTTGAGTCAGTGATGAGGTCGGGATGCAGGAGGAGGCTTTTAATGAAATTTGCTGGAGGTGCTACTAGTGTTAGCTCGCCTACTGCGTATCTTTTTCTACTCATGGCAACCCCCCCCCCTTGTGATAACATATGCAACTTTGAAAGGGATGAAACTGAAAGAGAGGTTTTTTTTTCTGTATGGTCAGTCATGCTCATAATAGAGGAAAGAAAAAGGATGAGCTGCATAATATTGCTTTACAAAGAAGCGCCAGACTATAAATATAATAAACTAGGGAATAAACTAGGCGGCCATTATTGATTCAAAAAGTGACCCAAATCTGAAAACTTGTATTGAGGAAGAAAGTATAAAAATCTTATTGAAACAGAATATAGCTCTTATTTTCGTATAGTCCTTTTGATTTAGAGGTGGATAACCACTTTTCACTTTTGTTCTGTCTCTTAGGTTAAGAAGAAGGAGCTGACGTTTTTCCAAAGACTTCAGTTCTAGAGGATTTACTGACGAGAAAATGAGCACATTCCTGATAGAAATAACCGGCCCACCCAGCTATCTCACTGCCTTGTGAGGAGACATGTCAGTAGTGCATCAACCCTCAAGGGCGCCCCTCCCCCTGCGTGGGACTGTTATCTGACATAGATTTGCATTATAAGCAAGAAAAAAAATGGCAGCAGGCAGTGTATGCTTTAACACATCTAAACACACATTGGAGTTCAGGTGAGGCTGAATTCTTAGCCAAAACACAACAGACCCTGAGGCAAGCCTGAAATGACCGTTACAGATGGACAGAACTGCACCTCAGTTTGGATGATTTAGTACCCATCCCACTGCCTTTCAGACAAGGTCAGTCATGGCTGCTGCTGATCCCCATAACAACGGTTCCTTGGTGGGGCAAGGAGCAGACTGAGAGAGTTAAAATGCAACGAAACGGTGGTGGGGTTGGTGCTGGAGGCCAACCATGGGTGTTGCGACGTGTGCGCCTCACATGGCTCAGTTTCATGCTCTTCTTCATCCTGGTCTTCTTCCCACTCATTGCCCATTACTACCTCACTACTATTGATGAAGCTGGAGGTCCGGATAAGCGCATCTTTGGACCACGACCTGGTGGCGAACTGTGTGAGGCCAAGCACGTGCAGGACCTTTGCCGCATCCGCGAGTCAGTCAGCGAGGAGCTCCTGCAGCTGGAGGCCAAGAGGCAGGAGCTCAATGGGGAGATCGCTCGACTCAACCTGCGCATTGAGGCCTGCAAGCGCAGCATCGACAGCGCCAAGCAGGATCTGCTGCAACTGAAGAATGTTATCAGCCAAACGGAGCATTCCTATAAAGAACTAATGGCCCAGAACCAGCCTAAGCTGTCGCTGCCTGTAAGGTTGCTGCCAGACAAGGAGGACCCAGGACTACCTCCACCCAAGTCTGCGCGCTCATGTCGCCTGCGCTCCTGCTTCGACTATGCACGCTGCCCTCTTACATCAGGCTTTCCTGTGTATGTTTATGACACAGGCTCCTACCCATGGGGGGATTATATTGACCCATTGGTAAAGCAGGCGTTTGCAGCAGCGGTTAAGAGCAACATTTATATAACCAATAACCCCAGCATTGCCTGTCTGTATTTAGTACTGGTAGGGGAGCTACAAGAGTCCTCCTCGTCCTCACTGTCGTCTCCTTCAGAGCTGGAGAAACAACTGAAAGCATTACCGTACTGGAGATCTGATGGACACAATCATGTATTAGTGCATCTTTCTAGAAAATCAATGACCCAGAACTTCCTGTATAACGTTAGCACAGGACGAGCCGCAGTCGCTCAGTCCACCTTCTTGGACCAGCAGTACCGCGAGGGATTTGACTTGGTTGTGTCCCCACTGGTTCATGCTCTTTCAGAACCAAACTTTTTGGAAGTGCCCCCCCAAGTTCCCGTCAAGAGGAAATACCTCTTCACCTTTCAGGGGGAGAGGGTGGAGTCACTGAGGAGCAGCTTGCAGGAAGCGCCACCTCAGTCTTTTGAGGAGGAAATGGAAGGAGACCCCCCAGCTGACTATGATGATCGCATCATTGGCACCTTAAAGGCAGTGCAAGACAGTCACTTGGATCAGGTGCTTGTAGAGTTCACTTGTAAGAACCCACAGCCAAGTCTGCCAACCGAGTGGGCCCTTTGTGGAGAAAGAGAGGACAGGCTTGAGGTACTTAAGGCTTCTACCTTTGCCTTGGTGATTGCTCCAGGAGATGGACTGCTGGTGGCCTCATCGGGCTGTGGAATGAGGCTCTTTGAGGCTCTAGAGGTAGGGGCCATCCCAGTTATACTAGGGGACCACTCCAGACTCCCTTACCACCAGTTGATTCGCTGGACTGAAGCTGCCATCATTGTCCCCAAACCCCGTGTCACAGAGTTACACTTCCTGCTGCGCAGCTTATCGGACAGTGACATGTTAGCTATGAGGCGGCAGGGACGCTTTCTGTGGGAGACCTACTTCTCCACCTCAGAGAATGTTCTCAACACCATCTTAGCCAGTATCAGAACCAGCATTCAAATTCCTGCTGCACCCATCAAAGAGGAACCTGCCCATGAGATTCCTCACAAAGCTGGGAAGTTGGCAGGAACTGATGCCAATCTGGCCGATAACGGTGATTTAGATTTGGGTCCAGTTGAGACGGAACCCCCATACGCTTCTCCGCGCTTTCTCCGGAACTTCACATACACAGCCGTCGACGCATATAAAATATGGAACCGGGCCCCAGGGCCTTTCCATCTGTTTCCTCACACTCCTCTTGACCCCGTGCTGCCCTCGGAAGCCAAATTCCTTGGCTCAGGTACTGGTTTTAGGCCTATAGGTGGAGGTTCGGGGGGTTCAGGGAAAGAGTTTCAGGCAGCTTTAGGAGGGAATGTTCCCCGAGAACAGTTCACTGTGGTCATGCTGACTTATGAGAGGGAGGAGGTCTTGATGAACTCTCTGGAGAGGTTGAATGGTTTGCCGTACCTTAACAAAGTCGTGGTGGTGTGGAACTCTCCCAAGCCTCCTTCAGATGACCTGCTGTGGCCCGACATCGGCCTGCCCATCGTGGTGAGTGCTACTGGAGAAAAAACCTCAAATTCATGTTCAATTAAATGTTCTTTAGTAAGTAATACACATTCTCATGAGGTCTGTCTAAAATTCATAGAATATAAGTTGTAATATCTTAATGTGCCTGCTTTAGTGCATCTCATTGAGCCAGTTGGATCCGGGCCTCTTTGACGCTCTGCAGGAGTCCATACAAATTACCATTAGCTTTACTAAAAAGATGTGAAGAAGCCTGATGTTCATGAATAATAAAACGTATGCTTTAGAATAAAATATTCATGTAGTTCATATTCACACCATTAGTTTGAGACAGTGACTCTGTGAACCAGTGGGAAGCTGTGAGAGGGGAACTAAAGGACCGGGCTCAGTACTAAAACGAATTGTAGCAGGATTCCAGAGGCTGGATTCACACATAGTTAAAGTAACTGTTGTTCTGAAATAATGTACGTGTAATGAAAGCCTATCACAGGTGTTTTAAAATGGAGATCAGGGACGTCATACAGACAAGCAAACATATACTGTAGAAAATGTCCTCCACATTAACACTGACCCACAGAGTACTGCTTTACAAACTATGTCTCGTCTAACGCTTGCAGGTTGTTCGCACAGAGAAGAACAGTCTCAATAACCGCTTCCTTCCCTGGGACGCCGTGGAGACTGAAGCCATTTTGTCGATTGATGATGATGCTCATCTTCGGCATGATGAGATCATGTTTGGATTCAGGTCAGTGCTGGTGGATCACCCACTAGATGTTAAAATGTTTTTGTCACTTCGGCACTGGAAATCATCTGATATTTCCATATTCAACATTAGAGGAACTCAAAAAGACACTTTTTCATTGGCTAATACTATTTAAATTGATCATGAACACCATTTATAAACCAATTAAAAGATCAAGCACCCTGCAAAGGTTTTTTTGTGCTTTCATTGCTTCCCTTCCCCCAGACCTGTCTACAAGTTGGTGCTGTAACAGCTTGTCCAGACAAGCAAAGAACTGGCTCAGAGACTGTGGTATGGGGTCATTTGTCATGAATTATCTCTAACTCCCTCCAGAATTTGTCAGGAATGTTTCCTCCACTCTTGCCAAAGAGGAAAAAATTACACGGCCTCCGATTGCTTCAAAGTGGTCTCCCTCTGAAACGTCTGAGTGCACTTTGAGATTTCCTCTATCTTCTGTGTCTGTGTTAGAAATGTCAATTGTCATCCGATAAACTGAACCCCCCCCCACCCCCCCGTTGCTCTCCGAGGCTGTGACTGGGCTACGTTGCTGTAAATGAGTCTAGACTGACATGTGGTTAAAGTAAAATATAAAATGGTCATCTGCTTATAGAGGACGACAGATTGGGGACTTAATTAGTCCCAAAAAAATAGATGTCACATTATTATAGAAGTCAAGTTGAAACAGATGGATGCAAAAGAATAGCATATGCACAGACACAAAGGAAAAAAACCTGACAAATAACCATTGTTATAAATCATCCAGAAGGCATTCATCATTCGCCCACGTGGTTTCTCCTGACTTTCTATGTTTGGCGGTGTGTCACAGAGTGTGGCGTGAGGCGAGAGATCGCATTGTGGGTTTCCCTGGGAGGTATCACGCGTGGGACGTCAACCATCAGTCCTGGCTCTACAACTCCAACTACTCCTGTGAGCTCTCCATGGTCCTGACAGGAGCTGCCTTCTTCCATAAGGTCGGCTCTTGTGCTCCCGCCCTCCAAAATAACAGGAACTACCACATCTTACCAGATTGATCTCTTAGCCGCCTCCTAGCTGCATGCTCACACATCTCCCTATGTCTTTGTGTTTTTGTAGTACTACGCCTATCTGTACTCCTACGTGATGCCACAGGCCGTCAGGGACATGGTGGACGAGTACATAAACTGTGAGGATATCGCTATGAACTTCCTGGTTTCTCACATCACCCGCAAACCACCCATCAAGGTCAGAGACGCAGCATGCAGCTAAGCATCATGCCCAGTGTTTTAAACTTTGCCCACTTAGCCTTGCCATTACTCAAACTGACATGTCCAATATTCTACACAAATAGAAAATCTAAAACACAGTATTGAATTGGTGTGTAATGCCTGTTGTTTTTTTCTGGGGTTTTACCACCGAGGCACATTTATTACTGGAGAGTATATTTATTACTGCGGAGTATATTTATGGCTAGACAAATAAATATAGCAATCAAGCCGAGGAAGCTGTTGGAACGAAAATGTCATTGCAGTCCTCAGTTTAAGTTCTTTTTGATTTAGTGGGGTGTTAATATTCAGGGGTGTTTCAGAGGGAATTAAGGACGGCTTTGATGGAGTGTGTTGCATGACAGCAATTCACTGCAAGGAATAAGCCTTGTGAATAATGAATCCGGGCCAAGTTTGAATGTGGAGTCCTAAATGATGAGAGGCTGCGTTTCTTTGAGTCCACGGAAGGCAAATAAAGCAGAAAATAAATTGCTTCTGCTCTGAGCTTTAATGCATCACTGGCACTGAATTGTCAACATTCAAACTTAGTTTTAGGCATGTTTTCTTCAGCTTTATCAAGATTCAAGTTCTTTACTTAATTGAACCTTTGGCAAATGCCGTGCCACTTGTACAGTTTACACTTCCAGACAGAGGCAGACAACAGCAGGCCTCTCATTCCTCACCAGGAACCTTTCTATTTACTGGCTAAAAATAGAATTCAGTGTATTGTTAGCCAACTTTTATGGCCCCTAGTTGGATTTAAACACTATTCCAAACTGACTTTTCCATGTTTCTAGCTGACCTATTTTAAAATGTGAATCTGGTAGAAAGGGGCCTGAAATAGCATGTATACCAACAATTGAGGCTAAAGCGTTTGAAATGCCAGGTACAGTTCTGAGTAGGGAGGTCGATGACTCGTTTATTATTTGCCATTCAATTAATTTTTATTTTGCAATTAAACTATGTCAACAGACAGGATGCAGATGTGCAAAATCGTATTGTAGTTTAGTGCTGTACCAACAAACCTTCTGTCCTTGAGACTAGGTTTACGTGTATAGTGTCACCCTATGGTGTGAAGTACCACATGCACAAAGTACTAAAAAATATATATAAAAAAAAAAAACACATTTACAAAAAAGTGTCTTTCTTTTTTAGGTAACGTCTCGTTGGACTTTCCGCTGCCCTGGCTGCCCTCAGGCCCTCTCACACGACGACTCACATTTCCACGAGCGCCACAAGTGCATAAACTTCTTCGTCAAGGTGTATGGATACATGCCACTGTTGTACACACAGTTCCGCGTGGACTCTGTTCTGTTTAAGACTCGTTTACCCCACGATAAAACCAAGTGCTTCAAGTTCATCTAATGTGAGAGCTGAGAGCCAACGGCGGAGTGCATTAAGGGACTCGGTATTTAAAGAGAGCAGCAGCCCCCAGTGCCAGATGAATGGAATGTTTTGGGTTGGGATTTTCTCCCAGAGACTGGGATAGACACATTCACCTTAAAAGCTGTCGGCTGGAGGTCTGATCCACAACTCTACTGAAAATATGAAGTGTAAATGCTGGAAGGGACCCCCGTTAACTGCTTCTTTTTAGTGTTCTGCAGTCGTTTGCACCTCTCAACAGCCTGCTGAGGAGCGACGGCAGTTGTACACAGTGTATAGAAACTCGCCCGGGATGGACGATGCAAAGGAGCGATCGGTCACCAAGTTTGCTTCGCTGACAGGCTGATGTCAGGCTCCGCAGTCTGATCGTTTGATGTGGGAGAACAGAAGCGGCGAAAATGTGGCTGCCACTGTGCTCGTTTTGTTTTCCACCTTACGGTTACAGACGGAACTTCTTGTACATATGCGTTAGACAAGCACTGATGGTCAGAAGTATTTTATTGAACTGTTTGGGTTTTTTTTAATAATGTGTTTTAATGTGTCAATCTCTATGTGGAAGAAACAGTTCCCAGAACCCCTCTCTCAAACACAGACTTAGTTTGTCTGAAAATGAGACAGGACCTCAACTGAAGACTAAAAACGTGGGCCGATTATGTTCAAGTAGTGGTAGTAATTCACTTCAGTGGTCACCACAATGCCTCAGACTTGTCATGAAAACCAGCTGCCATTTTGTTGTTTTGTTATGCTTATAGAAACTTCACTCTTCTTTGATGAGGGTTGAAAAAATGGCCTGTTTTTTATGCTATAGAGTGTTTTGCTAATGTTTGTAAAAATTGGTCTGATGTTGAAGTAGTCATGTTTTGTGTAACTATATCAACCAACCAGCGGTTACAGTTCCGCTCGCTGTGCTGCAACAAAGTGGAGAACCGAGAAATGCCAACATTTACAAAATAAATATCTATACAGAAGGTCTGTTAGCTATACAGAGTAAAGTTAGGATTATGGTAACATTTTTAGGTTTAAGAGGAGTCATTTTGTGTTTTGGGAAAGCAGCTTTCTCACAGGGTTGGGCGAGAGGAATCATCTTCTCTCTAAAGTACGAGGCTACAGCCAGTAGTCAGTCAGATTAACTGGAATCATGAGGACCACAAACCAAAACCAAACCGCACAACAATTTCCCCAAGGGAACTAATAAAGTATGTCACTACTATTATCAATATTAAATATGTCCCACCAAGATCATGCCGCCCTCCTGTATGACGCCTAACAGAAATGTGCTGTCACCACATTTTTTTTGTTTACAATATCTCAATGAATGTCTTCTTTGCCAAATAGGTACGATGTCTGCTGCTTTACAGTGCAGCACAGGGAAGGGTGCACTGTTTTAGTCTGGTTTACCCATATCTACTCTGCGTGTTACTTTACCAGGAGTCAGTCTGTTAACGCCAACACATCACATGTGACACATCAATGCAAAGTCCTTCATTTGTCTTTGCCAGGCTTAATTTATGTAATCTGGACCAAGTAAAATGAGTAATGTTTTCCCCTCTGAAGTGTGTCGTACTTTCCTAAGTACAGTACTACTAAGGACAGTCATTTGCATATGTCCAATAATTAAGAATTTATTGAGCGATTTAAAAAGAAATGTTACAATGACGATGAAAAAATAAACATTAAGTTAATTTTTCTTAACTGCAAAGAGGTCTGAATCTGACAAAGCCGTCATCTAATTTCTTTGCCAAGGAAAACGAGTAGATACCACTGAATACTTGCGGGGGGGGGAACTTGATTCACACAAGAGCAGCATTTGGGCAGATAAATCTGGGTCATAGACACTCAAAACAACCTGTTTTTAGAGAGGAATTCAGTATTTACAAGATCAAGTGGACACAGATTTAAATGTCTAAACACTGCCAGTAGCCCATCCCCACCTGCGAAATATAAACCTGTTCAGATGATCATTTTTATAAAGGGGGTTGAATTAGAAGCCAGTTTCCTTATTATTCTGATGTAAAAAAGGGATATGCACCAGATAAAACAAATCCAAATTTCCGCTAAGTGTTGCTGTACCAGACCTGAAAAACGGGTTTGGCTTCTTGCCCCCTCATAAACACATTTATTGGTGCCCCAGGGGCATCATAATTACCTGGCTGCCTCGCGAACCTGTCCTCGGGACACAGTTTTGGTCAGCTGATTATTTGGAAGTAAAAACCTTCACATTCCCACAGGAAGTGTTTTCTTTCTCTCTAGGGTCTGTGTCAGAGTTGGTTTTCCTAAGGCAAATACATTTTCCCTGGGAGACAGTCACGCTGCTCGGTGTGAAAACTATGTGCTCGCTCTGAAGGCTCTTGTGCCAGACTGATGACAACGTCAAACATACCATTGAAGGCCGTGGTGAATTTAAATAAAAACCTAATATTGTTAAAAACATTATACGACTTTATGTCCTCATTCTATTATCTGTGTCATTTTCAAAACACCTACACTTTGAATACATGAAGAATTACTTTATTTAGAGGAACCGTTTTATGCTAAGCTAAGCGTGCTAACCTGCTGCTGCTCCAGCTGCAAATACCTGAGTGGCATCAACCTTCTCATTTAACTCTGGACAAGAAAGTAAAGAAGCGTGTTTCCAAAATGTCGAATAACTCCTTTATTTGTTGTAAATGCTGGTTTTGCACACACTGTGCTTAAAAAAATGCACGCCAAACCTGTCTTACAAGCACTTCAGTGGCAGATATTCCCTTTTCTCCAAGCAAAAGGCAACTGTTTATATGGTAGACATTCTAGACATCTGGTTTTCATTCAGTTATTTGAACTGATCTTATAATGGATACGATCGACCCTGCAGAACAACTAAAAGGACAAAACTGACGAGGGGCTGAAGTCTGACATCAGTGGGAGAAGGAAAAGAAGAATGTGTCCCACGCGCCTCAGCTTCTTCCAGCAGAGAAAAGGGAGAGGGGGATTCATACTTTTTATCGTTACATGGGTGTAGCTGTAAAGTCTTCAGAACTCTTTTGGGAAATTTTCTGAATGTCAGCTTTCATTCACTGATGCAACTTCAACATTAGCTTCCATATGAGAACATCAAAGAAATAACCAGATCTCTACACAGTTGTCTTCTTTTCTAGGTTTTTTAACACACTGACATATAATAAGACAATATGACTTAAGTTTTTCCTCTCACTTAGTTGTAAAACTCTTTACTGAAAAAAAAAACCAAGGACCGTCATCGGCACTGCCTCAGAGAAACAGCCAGGTTTATTACTGCACATGCTTTCGCATATTCCTCCTCAACGGAAGCACCGTGTTTCTACATGAATGAACATGGCTGAGTCGTCAGAAGGCTGAATGGTGAAACAGACTCGATCTATGTTGCACGGGAAAGGGAGCTGCTCTTTGATACCAACGGCATGCATAGCTGTGTCCAATTCTGACTCAGAAGCCTCGTCGAGCACAGGACAGTTTCATTCTTCTCGTTTAAAGTGGCTTCAGCTGCATAGTGTTGTGAGTTATCCAAGACCAGAATAAAAACAAAGACACGTCTTCTGTAACACTTAACTCAGGGAGGGACACACGAAAATGGTGTGATAATCCAAAAAACATAAAAGGGAAAACCTATGGATGGGTCTTGCATAATGTTGTGCATGTAAACAAACTGTACAAAGCATAGCTTGTAAGCAGAGTTGCAGCATGTCGTAGGCTCTTAATAACAGTCTTCGTTGCTTTCTCTATTGTCAATGGCTGTGACTGATAGAGAAATGTCTGGTATGCTGGTGGCAGCTGAAGTCCAGAGAAGCCCAGAAAAAACAGGGAGGAGTCTGCTAGTCCTGGACCAAGCTCTTTGGTCCAAGATTCAGAGACAAATAAATGTCTCAGGGTTGTCCTGTAAACAGTTGCAGTGCACATGCAGATTTTGCTGTAGAAAAATTCACTGGGAAACCAACTGTTCCCTTCTGTTCTTGTTTAGTTCAGTCGTTATAACATCATTAATTTGTCGGTCTGTCATTTCCCTATTTGTCAGTAAAGAAAAATCTGGAGCCAGAGTTAATGTCTTCACCAACAACATCTACCTCAGAGAAATGTGTCAGACTAAAGGGTGCTCAGGCAGTCTCTTGGCAGTGAGGACTGGGAACATGTGCCCATCCTCACACTTGTATGCAGCACGCACTCTTAATTTAAGTCCAGTCTCTATAAATCTTCGTCCTATGTGTTGGTGAGCGTGTGCCAGTGGCAGATCTGCTGTCCCTCTGCCTCTTTCATCTCTGCCCAGTGGGCCTGCTGCTCCTCACTGGTGCTGTTGAGGCCTAGGGAGACCCAGCCCAGCCTCTCCCTGGGTCTCATGCTGCTCCGGCGGCAGAACACCGACAACACCAGCGACACCTCGGACAGCTGGAAGAGTGCCACCTGGAACACAAACGTCTCCTTGTAGGTGGGGTTGGGCTGGCCGCGGCACATAGCCGTCTTGCGCTTGGACATCTCTTTCCCTTTGGAGTCCAGCATGGTCAACTTGACATAGGTGTCTAAAAGGAGAACGTATGAGAGTGAGAGAGTGCCATCAAGTGGTGGTAAATCAGTAGTTCAGTGGCATCAAGTAGGTTATTTCAAGGCTCCCAGGTCATTTTCCTTTTGATTTACTGATTGAAGAATGAGTTCACAACAAGTCAATGTAAGGAAGAAAACACAGTGATTCATTTCAGGAAAACAAAGATAGAAGACTGACTTACCTCTCATGATGTAAAGCTGACCCCCTACGAAGTGTTTTAAACAACAAAACAGCCCATCTGTGCACAAACACCACAACACAGGCAAGGGTGAAAGACGACAGTGAGGAATCAGTCGGAGTAAACCGTTTAAACACTGCGATACACATGAGAATATCAGCTCTCATGGGAGTTCTGATGAACAGCAATTGCTTCAGCGTAATGGTTTCAACCACTTTTGGTATAAAATGTGCTTAATGTTGCCAGGAAACATCTAAATGTTTGTTAGAACTATTTGTTTTTGCTGCATGCTGCTTTGCCCAAACACTTGCTGTGTGTATCAGCAGCCTTTCAGGATAGATAGAACTTTACCAGGAAGAATATATATTTTCTGAACAGAAAATATATATTTGTCACGAAACCCCAGGATTTAAACTCTTTAACATGGCGGCTGTTGTACTTACTGACTGGTTTATCAGACGCTGTGGATCTGAAGTGGCTTCCCTGGATGACCTCAGCAGATAGCTGTCCCGTAGCAGAGTTGTAGATGAGGCCCAGGAGGACCTCTGGTGAGGACGAGTCTTCCGTAGAGCGGTAGGACAGCGCTCCAGCACTGCGAGAGACACTCACCAGAGAGCCACAACCCTGCATGACAGAACATGAAGATGGTTATTTAAAGAAGAAAGAACCACTGTGGCTGGACGATTAGTAGAAACAGATACAGCTGTCCTCGTCAGTCCAACATCCCAGTGCACAGAGTAAGACATAACTACTTACTGTAAGTTCAGAGCCGGGCTCCAGGGTGACAGGTAAGGCAATCTTGCCCTGAAGGTTGAGTTTAGTCAGATAAAACACTTTTTCTCCGAGGACCTTTTCCTTTTTCATTCGCCTGATACTATACAAGCGGAAGCGAACAGCATAGTCCCCCAGAGCCTCCTGTTCCACCCTGGAAAACTTAAATGTTTCTGTGAAGACGGGACACGGACCCCTCTGCACACCAGTCTTGGCTCGTTGCTTCTTGGTGGGCAGCAGAACCAGGTGAACCTGCCATGAGATGTTGCCCGTCTGTTTGAGAGCAGGTATGTCTGTAGCTGCGGTGACTGTCACGGCCAACCACTGCTCGCTGGAGTCGTATTCAAAAGCGACATCTAAGGTGCCATATTGAGCGAGGGGCTCTGGCTCATAGGCTGTGGGGAACTGAAGACCTGAACCATCCTGAATGAATTAGAAGAATGAGAGAAGCAGAAGAATGAGTGGATGACAAAGTGTTGCAACCCATTTCCAAGTCCATTTCAGTTTTCTTCTGTTGTTATTTATGTTACAGACCATTTGCTTCCTTTATAGCAAATATCACTTTTATCTCAATCTACTGCATTAAACCAATCTGATCATCCCATGGCTGGCGAACCGCAGATATATGTGCTGAAATTGATGCAACCCTTCCATTACTTGGGGTCTTGTCACGTGAAATATCACATCACAGTGGGGTTTAATTGCCCCAATGTTTCTCTAATGCACAACATAACAGTAAATTGCATTTAAACATTTTCTCAACTTATATTTAAAATAAACACACACAAATATAAAAACATTAATATATTTTATATATATATGTACTTTATTTTATAAGATTTTGTAGGAAACTGAAACTATGACTGCAAATGAAGTCACATTTTTTTGACTTGTCTAATTGAATGAGTAGACTGACATAAATGTGTTCTGTTACGTTATGTTATTTGTAATAATAATACTGTAGCTTATCAAAACGTGTTGATAATTCAGTGTACAGGGCACTAGAAAGCCAACAAACCTTTACAGGAATGTACAGAATCTTTAATCCCACCTCTGGACCCAGAACAGCAGTGCTGTCACTGGGTATGTCCTCCTCACAGCCCTTGTTGAGGTAGCTCTCAGTGTCCTGGTCCTCACTGGTCTCACTGGAGCAGCAGGGGCTGTCGCGGTGCCGGTGGGACGACCCTTTCCTAACCTCTCGCTCTGAGCGAGAACGGGATGAGCCCTCATCCTGGTACGGAGGAGGCTGGAGCTCATTGAAGGATGCATCTTTCTTTATCCTCTGGATGCTGCTGACTGCTTTCATGACAGAGAGGAATACAAAAGAAGCAATGTGATACGGAAGCAGTGTTACTGGAGACATTCTCATTATGTATGGATTAAATAGTCTACCACGGAGTCAAGTTAACTATTTAATGATACACCAAAAAAACCTTTAGTTTGAATTATAAGTATTGTGTATATTTGTGTTTTTTTAATTGGTAACATTAGTGCAGTTGTGATACTAATTAACTAATTAATACTAATTAACTAGCATATTAATGGTAATGGTAGTTATGTGTTAGCATCAAGCTAATAATAGCGTTCGTAAAGAATGTACTGTGGTCAAGTACAAAACTGCTAATCTGACTAATGATGTGGATCTACAGGTAGTAGACAAGCTAAAATGCTGATACGTGGGTTTGGTATGTGTACTGCACTTTTTTAAAGCATCCTGCACCCCTATGTGCACTGACCAGCTATGGATGCGCTTCAAGCAAAGCAGCATGCGGAAACTCACTGTCGCATAGGATGATTGACAGAGGTGGATGGTTAAAATGCCAGGATGGTGCAGTGCAAGTTCAATGTTTGTTATCGTTGGTCAAGTCATGCTGTATTACGGAATACCATGTAGAGTTCTATGTGTAGGGTAATGGACTCAGTGGAATCAGTTAAACAGCCTGAACTAGAAACCTGTTTGTAATATAAAGAGCAAATCAACTAAACTCAACCAAACACGGTCTTGGCCAGGACAATGCTGTGTTTAACATGAGTAGATTATCTGTGGAGCCTATTCCCTCACCTCGCTCACTGGAGGCTTCACTGCTGAATCCTCCCTGCTCAGTGGCCTGTTTGCTGCTCCACACAGAAGTAGAGTTCTGCTGGGCCAGAGCCTTTGGGCCCCCGTCCTCCTCGCTGTCTGACAAAACTCTCTCTGGACAGAACACATGACAAACAGGACATTTATCTGACAAACCAAGACCTGTGCTTCGTTTAAAGAAGATTGTGAAACAAGAGCTGCAGATGCTGACTTTCACACTACTTTGGAAAGAAAAAGAGAGGAAGAGAACACCCAAAGTGGCCGTGCAAAGGAAGCAGCACACCCTCTGACCTTGGTTGCTTTTCTTTTTCCTGCTTTTCTTCTCTTTCTGCTTTTTTTTCTCCCCATCTGATGCCGTTTCTGCCTTCTTTAAATCCTCTTTCACCACTTTCCTCGTTCTCTTGTCTGACTTGTTATTTTTTACTGTTGCCTCTTCCTCATCAGACCCCCCTCCCTCCAGACTGTCCTCCATCTCTTCCTCCCCTTCTCCTTCATCGTTTTGCCTGTGTTTGTGTAACATATTTTCAGTTTCATTACTAGGTGACTGGAGAGCTTCATCGTGCTCATCACTCGTAAGTTGAGCAGCTTGGTTTCCATTGCCATCTGTTTTCTCTAAAGCATCAGCTTCTTCCTCCAGCTCTGCCTCTTGTGACTCTTCTTTGTTTCTCTTTGACTTGGCTTCTTTTTCCAGCTGCTTCTCCCTCCTTTCCTTTCTCCGCCGCTCTCTGTCCGCCTGCAGCTCCTCCTGCTCTTTCTTCCGCTTCTCTTCCTCTGCTAATTCAACTTCTGTCTTTTTAACTCGCCAGCATCCGTCCCTCCATTCCCACTCCAGCTGGCTTGGAGTGTACTCTGCCTCTGTTGAATCACTGGTCTGGCTGTTCTTTGAAATTGAGTGACTTATTTCTGAGTCTTTAGACATCGGCCATATGCTTTTGTTGCTGGGCCTCCTTTCCTGTGAGCCGGAAGTCTGACCAGACTCCTGCCCGCTGCTGCTGTTTTCCCCCTCGTCCACCTTGTTGATTATAGTGGTGACCTGTTCAGTGAGTTGGTCACTGACTGCATAAGTGACATCGCTGACAGCGTTGGCCAGATCATCTACGCGGCTGGTGACTGAGTCCAAGATGGAGGAAATATTGACAGATGGGAGGTTCTGCTGGAAGCTCTTGAAGAAGGCCATGTCTCAGCTGGGGATCTTGTCACCGCGCTGACCACTAGATTAGCTCATCAGAGCCACTGACATAGACATGTGGTTGTTAGCAGGGTGGGAAAGCAGCATCAAAGTGTGTGGTCAGACCAATATTCATCCACAACAATATGGCTACGGTGAAAATGACAACGCAGCACGTTTTGGAACAGAAACACAAGAGCAACTTTATATAACATCAGACTCTATTTTGCAGTACAGGTGCTGAATCCAAATACATTAAAGGATAATTCCAATTTATTTCTGTGCCTATTTCTATGACGGCTTTGTCCTCACAACTGGGTCTAACTAGACCAGATCTAAGGTAAGAGAACGTGGCAATCCCTCATTGCACCAAACAACTGCAAAATGAGATTTATAACAGATAATAATACCTAACCCTTACTGTTTGCTTTTATTTTTTCGTCCTAAGAATTAATCTGGTACTTTATAAAAACCAGTATGATGCTGTGACTGCTCGTGTACCTTGTGTTGACGCCACGTTCACGGAGCTCATCAACTAACTGCCACGCACAAGTAAAAAGAAAGACAAATGGATGCAATGTTATTTTTACCAGTCATCAGAATCATTTACACTATGAATGTTTTACAATCACAAAGAAAATCAAAGTCTTCTGCTTAGGACAGAAGATTTACAAACATACCTAGAATTTCAATAAATCTTATTTGTTTATAATGAGTAAAACCTAATTAAATCTGCAGGTCCCAACTTTTACAAGATATACAACGGCGGCACTGCAGTCTTTGGTTCTATGAAATCTAATACATAATATTTCTTTATTTTATTTCATTTATACTTTCTCTTTGCATGCACAGGTTGTCTGTTTAATTTCCTTTTCAGTTCAGTTTTTTTGTATGTTGTTTATGACAGAATCATATCATATTTAAATGTGGCTTGTGTTGTAATCGGGCATCAATTCAATCCCTGGATCTTTCCATTTCTCTGGTGTCAACTATGGTAAAAGCAAACAGCATAATTTTGAATCTTGTTATCCTACATCAACTAGCTAGCCAAAAAAGCCAAAAATCACTATAATATTCTTAGCTAGTTGAGTACCTGCTGGGGTGTTTTTATAGCTGCTGAGCTGTGACAGATCGTCAGGACTCTCCACTGAAAGCTTGTTGCTGAGATACAGAAAAAAGAGAGCCATCAACGCCATGAAGACGGCGATGGAAGACAGGACACCCATAAGCTCAGGAGAGACTGGGGAGAAGAAGATAAAGCAATAAAGGGGGAGGGAAAAGAGGAGATGGGTGAGGAAAAGAAAGACAGACAGAAAATAAAACCAAACATTAGACACATGTTATAACATTTATTTTTCTAAATCAGTTTTTATATTTTTAGAAACAAATTTTCCTGTGGATATAAATACAAAAATACAAATAGCTGCAAGCTAAATAATCTTCTTTGATCCCTCAAATGAATTTGACGATAGGCATCTTATGCAAACTCTCCCAATGTTGCTTTGTCAGTTGACTCTGAAAAAGTCAGAGTTTTTTTCCCCTACAAAGGCAAACCAAATGCAACCTACAGCACCGTATGTAGGCCAGCAATACTTTGTGTAAGCATGCAGCTCTGTGCTGCTGATGTGCTATTTTTATAAGCGCCTCAGAGGGACTGTATCTAACTGAAACATAGCTTAAGTAAAGCTGGCACTTAATGGGCTAGATAGGCCCGCAACAATGTAATAGCTGAAGAAAAAGGGGAAGCTGTGGACAATAAAGCAGGAGGGATATTTCTAAAGACAAAATATGTAAGTGGAAATGGTAGTTAAACACGCTGCAGGCAATGCTCACTGATATGAAGTGTCTGAGTTTTCAGTTTTGGTACTTAAATCAAACAACAATACTATCTTTGATCCATATTTCCAACAATATCTTATATCACACCAACCTGAAAGAATTTGTATGTCAACTAAGCTATTTTCAGCGAATTACATGTGAACCTGAAATTGTAATGAAGCTGTCTATACTGTGTGTTTATTATGTTCACCTGATTAGCTACAGTAGTGCACAAGCATTAACTTGGAAGGCCAAGAGTTAGCTTTTTATTAACTAACCACGTTAGTTTGTATGGTTACAGGTTGAAAAAGAACCATTCACACACAGAGCTTAGACTAATTCTACTGTAAACTGACTTTAGGAAAGCTTCAGTAATGCAGATTTGAGCTCTTTTTTTCTAGCTATGTTGACCAGGGCATTATTTTTTATTTTCCCGAATATATAAAAATGAAAGAAACTATAGCAAAAAACAGCTGAAACAATAACATTTTTGTAAGGTTAATTGAGGTTGTGTTCAGTAAACTAATTAATAATAAAAGTTATAGTTGCTGCAAACATTTAAAAACTGAATAGAGGTGCTTTTTAGGCCAGTGCAACTGGCGAACCTAAAAGTAATGATACAGTAGAATTATCTCTCTAAGAGCAGAATTAAAATAGAAGAAATGATAAGTGGAACAGAATAATACTTTCTTAAACCTCCTGACTAGAAACGCAACTTCTTGTGGACAGACCTGTTTCACCATGGCAACAGGCAGAGACCACTGCAGTCTGACAGCTAGCGCTGCTGCCTGCTGCAGACTACCACGGCGATGCATGCTAAATTCCCAAGAATGGCAAGAGGAATATGAGAGCGATAAGAGAGAGATGTGGCGGCCGAAGCTTACCTCATCTAAATGAAAATATCCTCTTTAAATCCAGCTGTTCTCCAAAAGCACTACTTCCATAGCTATGGATAGCAAATGATCAAGTTGGGGAAAAAGAGTTGTCCTGCTCTGAAGTAATCCAGCATGTAATAAATCCCCTACACACTTGCTCCTGCACTCGCCAGGCTTACATATCAACTCTCACTGCTGACAGTCGTGTTGATTGAGCCAGAATGACCTCTGCAACCATGGCACAACGGCCATCTGTCGAAAACGAAGCGCTTTAGGCCCTGTACCCCAGGGTTGTGATAATGCTTCATACATGGACCTGCTCTGTAAATGTCAATGACAGCTGAATAATTTATACACCTGAGGTAACCTAATCACTCTGTCAATATACACTAGAAAGTCCAGCGGTATCAAGACAGCTTTTCAGAGACCCCACCCTTTCATCAATTATATTTTTACATAATACCCAAGGCTGATATTTATATTACCAGCAGAGCCACATGCTTTTTTCAGGCAATGATTCCAGTAAACTCACGAACAAACACAGTAAATGAACCACTCAGCATGTTGACAACAAATTAATAACCTCAGAAAAACACAAGGTTTTTTAATTAAATATTTGTGTCAAATTTACGAAAGGAAAACAAAAAATTATTCTGTTATGTTCCTGCATAAATTGGACGTAGACAAAAATATAAATTTGTTGATGCTGCTGACAATAAATGTAACTTTCTTTAATGTAGTTATTTAATAACTTATCTCACTATTAGGTTTAGACCAGAGCAAACTTACCTGTGTAGTTCATGCTGTGGTGATGTAGTTTATAGGGCATTCATGTTTAAAAGTATGTAGGCAATCTAGAAATGTTGCTTACACATGTGCCTCTGATACGAAACAAAAGCTCCACTCTGAATAAATTATGACCACACAGCTGCCTTCTTTTGCTGAAGTGAACTAAAACTTGATATGCCATACATAATTCAAACACAGATATTATCATTCCCCAGGCCCATATAAAGAAACTTTCTATACAACAAACCCTTTGAAAATGAACAGGAAAGAGGAGGTGGAGAACTGCATGTATATCTGGGTGTGCACCTTTCTGCTTTTAAACTGATATGTACAATCAAACATTAGCCAAATGTACATGCGCTGATAACAAATCTAAATCTACATCTATATAGATGCTTGTGTGCAGTGACATGGTTAGGTGCGACATGGATTTACCTCGTCTGGCACAGATGAGCTCGTGAGCACCACAGTTCCTCCCCCCTCCTGGGAGAAAAACAAAAATAAAAAGTTTGTAGTCAGAGGTTAAAAACTGTGGTAAAGCCCATTAATGTATTTATAAAATAAAATAATAGCTGCTGCACTTCAACGAAAACATCAGCATGTGGCAAGGAAAAACTGGGAGTCAAACCACCAATCCTGCGCTAACTGGACAACTGCCTCACCTACTGACCAACAGTCACTCCAATAAATTATACAGATTAAATGCACTGTTTATTACTGCAATGAATTTTTAATAAGAGCGAAAGTAACAGCGCAGTGTGTTACCATGCGGTGGTTTTGATGTGCAGAAGTAATCATTCCAAGAATCCCTATTAGAACCAGAGTCTAAAAATGCATTTCTCAAACTTTACCTAAAAGTAGATTCATTTAAAATTTAGGGGAAAAAATACATTCCCCAAGTAACTATTTTTATTCAGTTAAATATTTTTATAGTATTCAAGTCATTAAAATGTATGGTTCTTGTTACACGTCAGAGTCTATATATAATCCCCCTGAGGCTTAAGTTAATGAAGGACACTGACACTCTCTTGCACATTCACGCCCCCCCCCCTTTCACCCTTACTTCCACACATTATCTCTCTTGGCTCAGTGCTTCTGTATTTAATGATTAAGGTGTCTACAGTGAGAGCATGGCAAGAGCAGATCTGTATCAGGCTACGGACGGAAGAATTTAGTAATTAAAGATAGTGGATATGTCTTTGTTTACAGATTTTGTAACCCAAAACACACTCAAATCATCCATGGATGTGTTCTCTCGAAAGGATCGAATGCCAAAAGTGCTCTGATTCACTGACTTGATGCCAGAACAAAGAGAAAGCTTTTGAAAATAAAAAAAACTTTTTTAAAAAGTAGACACACCTTACCATTCAGTTAATGGTAGAGAAACTTTCCATTGGCTAATCTGGCAGAGATAATAAATTCAAAATATAATGCACTATCACTGTTGTCCACCACTCACCCTTATCACAGAGATAAAATAGGTATCTAGAATCACTGGGACCTGGACTTTTAATTTCGTGTTTAGTGTGAGCTACAGAAACATGCAATCCCACAGTTACCCTGATGCACCACAGCTTTTATTAAAATCTCCCTTTTTCACCTTTTCATGCAACCTTTTCTGACAAGTGTAATGATAACCTGACAAATGTTAATTGCATTACCAAATGTAAACATATTTGTATGTATTTTCCTAATGCTATGCTTGTCCCATGTTATTTCTGTACATTTCAGCAGCAGGACAATAAAACTAGTGGCAGCAGTTCAGCAGGGAACAGGTCGTTTTGTTTGGGGGTTATTTATCAGACTGTAGATTATATGCGTATTACTGATATACTGTAGCTTACTAACAGCAGTTGCACGTAACTGAAGTGTAATGCGTGGTGCTTCTCTTGCCCACGGGGAGACACTGCTGAAGTGTGTTCATGAAATCACGACTCCTCTCTCTCCGTCTATCAACAAACAGCGCTGCGCCGCCGCGTGCACGCATGGCTGCACGGGACACAATGACCGTTACGGGACAAGCGCGCGCCCACACTTCACTGACTGCATGCTATATTCGGTGCTCGGTGTCCCGGTCGCTTTCACTGAAACCACGGAGAGACACTGATCCGTTCCCGTTATAACGATGAATTTAAACGAGAGCTCACAGATATTATGGAGCGTTTTCACAGCACGTGCACCCGCGATAGCGGAGTGGTTTTTGCACTCGCGTCGTTATGTTTTAATTGATAATTTCATTAAATATTCATCCGCCAACAAATGTAGTTCTTTAACTACAGCAAATCGAAGTAGTTGCTGCTGCTGTGATTTTCCGTTAAAGCCCAAAATATATATTGAATTATTTGCTACGCGGTCACATGAATCTTAGAGATAGGTTTTCAATCCCAACGTGACTCAGTCAGGTGTGTGTCTCTGTCTCCGCATTACTACTGATGGTGTCCGCACTTCAGCATCACAAGCCCCGTGAAGCTAGTTAGCCGCCGTCCCAGCTCCGGAGCACTGCGGTACTCACAGCGTCATTTAAAAAGACGCGGGGTAAAATATTACAGCACCACCTTCGCTGAATAAAGCTTAAACAAAATGAGCTCTCATTCTGTCCCGAGCAAAGTTTCCCGAGTCCCGCAGGACACCTGAGTCCGAGTACTTACCGTCAATCGCCATGATGCTGCGTCCCGGACTCTACCAACTCTGGGGGAACGAAGGAGGGAGGGGGGGGGGGTCAACGCTGTGCCGGTGGACGGTGTATTTAACGGGTTGTGTTAACGCAGATATTTCACAGGCAGGGCCACTATATTAAACTGTATTAAAACACGGGACCTATAAATGCTATACATATAAGCATCTCATCCAATGGGCAACGCATAAAGCCTACCTGTACAGCTATTATCGATAAGGCACCTTAAAAAAACTTTATGAATGCTCAATAAAACATTAGTAGTTCATCACAGATACGTTTTAAGAGTCACTAAGGAAAACAACTTTAAAGTTTAGGTTGTCAGATTGTGGGAAAGTTAACTTTATCAGAGGGACCTCTCTGACGGACCTTCTTGTCTAAATTAAAGACTTATGAGTATCTTTTTTTAATGACTGTGTTTTTAAACACAGGTCAATGGATCAAGTGTGACCCCGAATTATGCCAAAAGATAAAATCCATTCTCACCCAACATCCTACATATCTTGATTCATATAGCCTAATAAAAAAAAATATTGTATTTATTTAATTATCAAATCTCAATCTCAAATCTCTATAGACCTAAAAAATAATTTAAAAAAATTATGTTAATTGTTCTTGTTTTTTTGCCCAGTGCAATGATGCTACTTGCACTAAAGAATCAAGGTGTCTCCATTCAAAACTAATTTTTGAAGTAAAAGGTTGGATGACGTGTGCTGTTCTTCTCCCCATGTGGATAAATTTAAATTTCCACAGCAGCACACGAAGGTGCTATTAGGAGATAAGACTGAACACATTGTCACCACACAGACTGAATGAAAAGCCACATTTAAGAGGTTTCTTTCCAGATCATTTAATTTTCAATAGTCAAAAGTGTTTTGAAGGGCTTGTCATTGGTTTTTGTTTTAATCACAAAATAGTACCACATTTGGAAGATTAAGAAAAATGTAGGTACCCACATTCATGACATAAATGACTTGATCATTGAGACATGTCAGTGTACAATGCCTTGTTATTTGTGTATTGTTTTAAAAGGTTTCTAAGAGTGGTTGTTCTTGTTCTTCTTGTCCAACTCATGATGAATGCCAAACTGAAATGTGTCTGAACAAAGGTAAATTAAGGTTTGTGTCTGGTGCTTCTCCTTTGACTCCCTGGAGTCTGGAGTTAATTTTATTTGTGCAGATTTAATTGCATTCATTTTTTGGCTTTAACAATGTTTAAACCATCCTTATTCTACATGCATCGTGCCGTTTTGTTTCTGCACAAAGCAGCCGCTGCAAACAGCTGTAAAGTGATAATCAATGGTAATGACTTTGTATGAAGGTTGTAAAATAAAATAGTTTCATTGTTTATTTGCACTAAGACGGCATAAAATTTGTATTATTTTCAGTAAGCCACAAATCAATATTAATAATCAACCTTTTTAAACATTTATTTGCAGTCTACAGCCACAGAGTGTATAAACGCTCCACATAAACGTTGTGAACTGTTTCTTTTCTACACGATTCATAAATAAAGATGTGTCAATATCAAAATCTATTTATAGAAAGTAGAGTTTACAAAGTTTTCCTCAAAATTTCCAGCTGCACACGTGTGATGGATGTCTGTTCTACTCTCTCAGGAGGGACGCCAACTCGCGCAGGCCTGCGTGCGTCACTGCGGACACGCCCACCGGGCTTTCCCTCGCCACATTTCCGCAGTTTTTCTCCACAGCCGCCTCACCTCGTTTGTGTTGCGTCAGTGCAACAGGACGCAGACAAGTTAGTGAAAATGAGTGAGCAGAAGACACACGGTTCGGCCAAGAACGAGAAAGGCGCGGAGGAAAAAGACTGGGTTGCGGCCAAAGCTGCATTTGATAACCTCAAATCAAACAAACCGAGACCTGTAAGTATCCCGTGAAAGCTTTATTACTCCTAGCTTTAGTATAAGCTAAGGATACTTAACATTTCCTACCTCCCAGCCCAAACCCCAGTACGCCGTCACCATCGCCGTGTCCTCTCGCACCCTCTTCAACATGGTGGAAGAGAGGGAGATCTTCCAGGCTGACGGGGTAGAGACGTACGTGGCTCATCAGCTCGAGCATGAAAGTGAGCCCCTCAAACCAGGAACTGCCTTCCCCTTCGTCAAGGTACAGCCAGCGGCGTAGTGGTGTCTGGAGAAGCAAAATAAAAAGTGCAAGGTTTTTACATATTCAGTTCCCACCAGAAAGTGACAGTGCTATTTACATCTGCTGCCGGACTTCATTGCAATACACAATAGTGTGTGTATTATATACATATTTATATACATAGTCCACCTCGTTCATGAAGATGATTGTGATATACTTTCTCACTACAGTGAAGGGTATCTGAATAAGACAGTTAATTTCTCTTTGCCATTTTTACTATTATCTTACCAGTAGTTGGAGAACATATTTTGGTGTGTAACAACGGACTGACAGGAAGGTAGGGAGAAAGAATATTTTTACAGTTTAGCAAAAGAACAGGATGTCCCGCCCTATTCTGCCTCTAATTGGTGTAACCCCGGACTAAGCTACTGGGTAAAGTAGTGTGCTGCCACAGTGTCGCAGTTCAGAGAGTGAATATTTTTGATAGACCACCATGTATGATACTGGGCTGCATAAATTCTACGTTAAAGTCCTGGGAGTCCACACTTGACACTCAGGCCTACCTGTAACCCGGCAGTGTGGTTTCTGTGCTGAGACTTACAGTCAAGTTACACCTAATCCCACCCTCAGATTTTATGTAAAGACAGGTGTTTGACAGGCACTGACAGATCCAGTGTAATCAGTGAAGTCTATACATCCTTGAAGTAAATATGGTTCTGTGTGTCCATCTGCTTGTCAAAGACAGATTGATAACAGATTCCTCCTCACATGTGACAGCAGCCACTGCAGAATTTCTTAGTTCAAGTTATTGAGGAAGAACGCAGCCCTTTCTGATGTTATTACCACATGTCTTTCGTTAACACATAATTGCATTTTGGATAAAAAGGGTTTGTTCACTAAACACTAGTGAATAGGATTCATGCCGAGTGGAATATTTTACAGTTAAAAAAACAAACATATGGGTAAACCAGATCAACAAACCAAAAATGTCCCTTATTTTTGAAATCGCAATATAGTTTCTGGCCAACAGGAAACTATATATCAGTACAGTGCATGTTCGTGCAAAACATTCTGATGAAGGTGGGTTTTTAAGCAACTTCCTTGGTGTGTTTAAATGTGCTGTAATGTCAGTTTTGTAACCATGTGTTAAACACCACATCTTGTGTGTGTGTTCTCTCTCGCAGGCGCTGATGAACGTTAATGCGCGACTGAGGGAACTCTATCCAGACGGCGAGGAGCTGTTCGACATTGTCTTAATGACCAACAATCATGCCCAAGTGGGAGTGCGTCTCATAAACAGCATTAATCACTACGGTGCGCTGTATTCTGCACAAACATTGCTGATTGTTTTAACACAGTGGCTAAGGTGGCAGGGTGGAGTCAGGACACAAATGCACACTAACTTAGGAAGGTACCAAAATAGGGAATGAGGAAAGAATAACATAAGGTACTACAGGGAGATGATCTGACAAAGCAGGGTTAATATGACGTGAAGCAGGTTGGTTGATTGGAGACAGCTGATGCAAATGAAGTTTATTAAACACATGGACCAGAGGCAACAGGAGTGATGGGAGTAGTAATTCATAAAACCAGGAAGTCCAGAGGGTGACAAGGGGATGATGGGTAAAGTAGTCTACATACAACTATGCAGAACCAAACAAACAGATGTACATAAAGAACAAAAACACATGGATCCTGAACTAGACAAACCGTGACAGAAACAGCACCTACCTGCTGCTCACTAGATATGAACAATGTGGTTCTGGGGAGGTTTCTTCCTTCACATATGTCCACCTTTTTCATTCTTTCAGATCTGACCATTGAGCGATTTTGCATGACAGGAGGCAAAAGTCCTATAGGTTACCTGAAGGCCTACATGACAAATCTTTACCTCTCCGCAGACTCTGAGAAAGTCACGATGGCCATAGATGAAGGTATGCGACACTGTTGTTGGGTTATAGTCCCAATTCCTATCACACAACAAATTAAAAACCTTTGTATAATGTCACCCATCAGCAGCCTTAATGGGTGTTTGTACTTCGCTGATATTTACACACTCGCATATTGAATCTGTCTGACTTATTCACGCTGTTCAGGGAAACCTCAACCCACACTGTGCAGCAGGACGGAGCTGGCTGAAGATAGCCTGTGATTTATGGCCCGTGGTGTCAAAACACATGATAATATGCATGAAAACAAACTGATATAAAGGGCCTAAAGGTTAGAGAAGCTAACTTGTGAACAGAAACCCGTTGGTTCAATCCCACACGACTGTGGTGCCCTTGAACAAGGCCCTTAACCTCAGCTCCTCCAGTTCATTTCCATAAGGGGCTGACAATGTGTCTACCAGATGTCAGGGCGATTAAAATAAGTTTAGGTTTAAAATGATTTATTTTGCATTTCACAGTATGAGTCATGCATTGTCCAATCTCTCACCTCCCTTCGGTCATCAGGGATCGCTGCAGCCACAATGTTTATGCAGAACACGGAGACTGAGTTGAGCAGCACTCAGCTGAGAGTGGCGTTCGATGGCGACGCCGTCCTCTTCTCCGATGAGTCAGAAATCATTGTGAAGGAACACGGGCTGGACACTTTCTTCGAGCACGAGAAGAAGTTCGAGAACAAACCTCTTGCTCAGGTAACAGATGTTTAAATATGACACCTCAGAGAAGCATTGTATGAGCATGATAGCTCAGCGGCGGCCTGGTAGCGGAGTGGTTAAGGCAGAGGGCTGGGAAGCAGGAGCCCCGGGTTCCATTCCCAGCTGAGTCGTCAACCCCCATACCAGGTGTGTCCCTTGACACCCCGAGCGCCTTCTGTGGCTGCTCACTGCTCCCCCCAAGGGGGGATGGGTTAAATGCAGAGTACACAATTTCACTGCAGGTTGTACACTGTATAAGATTGTATGTGACAAATAAAATTTGTATTTGTATTTGTGAATAGACCAGTTGGTTGGAGCACCTGTCCTTCAGGAAGAGCTTTGCATCACTCGTGTAGTAATAATAATAGTATTTCACATGTCAATCTTTATTTTTTACTTTTGCAGGGTCCCTTAAAGTGTTTTCTGGAGGCTCTAGGGAAGCTCCAGAGAAAATTCTACGCCAAGAATGAGCGTTTGAACTGTCCCATCCGAACCTATCTAGTCACAGCCCGCAGTGCTGCTAGTTCAGGTGCTCGTGTACTGAAGACGCTTCGCAGCTGGGGCCTGGAGATTGATGAGGCTCTCTTCCTTGCTGGGGCTCCTAAAGGGCCCTTGCTGCAGAAAATTAGACCCCACATCTTCTTTGATGACCAGATGTTCCATATTGAAGGGGCCAAGGAAATGGGAACCATTTCCGCACATGTCCCCTACGGGATCGGGCAGAAGTACCACAAAGGGAAACTCATCGAGCAGCCTGTAAATAAGGAATAACCTCTGACTGGTCAAAAGTAACTAAGCACTGTGTGGTTGCTCTTATAAGATAAGATTATAGTCTAAAATATTATATTTTATTTAGAAAAAGACCTGCCAACAATGTTTCTCACTGCGTTATTTTCTTGATGATAGGATTTTATTACTGTTTATTACTGATATCTATTAGCTGGTGAAATGGATTTGGCTACTGATGATGTGTCGGTCAGAACACAGGAGTCATGTACTCTTTCGGGGTGTTTGTTCTGATGTTCACAGATGGTGTTGATGGGATATGTGTGTATAGGGTGTGTGGTCTTTGTCAGAATGTGACTACAGACCCGTCCACTATGCAAGGCCATAGCTAAGCTAAATATCACTGACTGCACTTAGACAAGCAATAATTGAGTGATCAGATGCACAGTACAATTGAGAATGTTGACAGTCAAACCTAACAAAGCCTGCACACTGTGGATAAGCACACAATGGTCACAGCTATGCATTATTAGTCAAACAGAGCCTAATATACACAAACTGGACAACAGTTACCATCTGAGCAACGCATACGAAGGCTTTTGGATACAACATATACGTCAAAGACATCAGAGACAGGTGAAACAGGGTTACTTCTGTCTTCATAAAGACACACACTACTAAAGAAAAAGGTGTACTGCTACAGTAAACTGGAGTACAAACCATAAACTTTAAGCTGTAATTTTAACTTCTAAAGTGATCACTCCCACTTCTCTGTCGACTCCTGGCTCACCCCCCTTTTCTCAGCAGAGGGCGCCAACTCCCCCCAACCTACTGATCACGCTTCTGTACGAACCGTTACGGGCGAACACTGGGTGCATTACAGGGTTTTACTTTATGCTGTTTTACAAAGGAAACATCAGATTCAATGTCTGTTGGTGTCTGATATTTATGTTTGTTTACATTTTTAAAAGATTTACTTAAGTGTTTTTATTTTTCATATTTATATAGGAGTTTTTGTAGTCGTCTTTACACTTTTATATAAACTTTACACAGTGACTCCACAAAACACTGAGGCACCTTCACCTTTTGAACTTCGCTGTGCTGTAGATTTTAATTAGTAAGTAACCCATAATGATGCTACACCTGTGATAAAGCAAAGAGCAGCTGCTCTTCCACCGCAGCTGCAAGAAGTTGCAACTTGTACAAGCTTGTAATGCAGCTCTAATGCGAATCAAATACAGGAAGCTCCTCTATGTATAATGAGAAAATCTACTAATTTAAAAATGGAAGGGTCCGAAGGTTGCAAAGCTTTCACAGTCTCGTGTGTGTTTTTTCATGAGAAGGCCAAACAAACTTTCAATTTCTAATACGTTTAAATACATTTATGAAAACATGATTTTATTTTGTTATTATTGGTCATTGAGTGTTGATAATGTCAAACTACAAATGCATTTCAATGGAAACCAGCCAGGCAAGAAATGCCAATTTATAGTGTCTTGCATTAAAGTTACTAATTTAATGGAACCTTTTGGTTTTAAAGAGATATTTATCAGGATGTTTTTATTCTCTTATGTCCTTTTCAACATGTGAGTTATCACATGTTCCCGCGAGGCGACTAAACCCACCCGGAAATCGCCAGACTGTAAAAACAACAGTAAAAACTAGACTGATGAAACAAAAATGTAATGTACAATATTATTTCAGCCACATTGCATGTTTTTAAATATATATAAAGAAATTATTTAATGGATATACTGTCATATTTCATTAGGACGCTTTCTGCCATTATGATTAATTGGTTTCTTGTCCTGCAGCTTCTTGTTGTGATGAGTCACTTCCTTATAAAATTAAACTGTCCTAGGTCAAAGGGTCAGCAGTGCACTGATAAGTCACATTTATCAGTCAGTTCGACCTCAGCTGATGTAGAGCACTGCCAGACTAACATGTAAAGGGTAAACAGAGCCATCAGGGGGCGCTTGTGTCTTTAATTAGGCACGCAAGCCATTTCTTGTAGGATCCAGAACATAAAAAATGAAAAGAGCAATGGCAAAGACTGTTTAAATGTCAAAAAAGTAAAATAAGAAAATAAAAAAGACAACATTTTCTTCACTCGCAGTGTTTTGAGATCTAGTTCCGCAATTGTTTTTACTGAGCTCCCATCTACCAAAATACCATTGCAAGGCACAGCGAGAACAGGAAAATGCAAATTACTTTCTTCATTAGACCTCACTGGAAGTTAGTGAGACATCCTGTGGTTGCAGATAAAAATCTTCGTCATTCCTTCTCGGATTAAATTAACATGATGCAGTGTGTAATGCGTACGGTGGGAAATAATAAGTTTAATGGCTGATGCATTGTAATTCCTCTTATAGTGGTTTGAGCTAGTACTTATACGGGTGAGATGGTCTAAACTGTAAGGATTACAACAACAACATAAATCAGATTTACTCCCCACAATGACCCAAATTATAAATGTAAATGAACCTAAATACTGATTTAGATGTTTTTAATTTTACTACGCTGCTAAATTTCTCTGTCAAAATACAATGTTTCTCAAGATGGTACTTACTGAAAATACAATATTGATGTAAAAAATTAATTTTTTTTAGTATTTTCTTAGCAAAGAATATAGTATTTCTTCCTGATATCTACAGGTATTGCAATTGTAAAATCTGTGGAAAGTGTTTATCACTTTCTTTTATCCAGAAGTTTAAAAATGTTAAAGAAAAAATAAAAGTACGTAGAAAAGAGTCATATTCTTATACATGCGGTTATTATAACTGTTGTTAGTAATATTAGTTAGTATTACGTTCAGGTGGAGATGATGAATAATTTAATAATAATTTAAAAGTGTTTCATAATTAAATGTTAAAATACACGTATATGTGTATATATATGGTGCAGCCATGGATAAAAAGAAATCCACCGTTGTAGTGCAGTAATCTCTCTTTAAGTAGTATTTTATGCATATAGTCATGTAAAGTACAGTCAATCTATCGTTCAGTGAATAATGCTGTTGGATGCAGGGACAGATTTTTTGTGACTGTCATGTTTCTTAATCCCCTTGGACAATGCAGCAGCAACAGGCATCTTTACTAGTCGGTGGTCGGTGGTTATGAGCTTTGTTCCTCCGTTAAAAGCTGATGTGGGGCGGAATCGCTCTGGGGGTCTGAATTTACTTTAATTTTCTTATCTTTTCGCTACAGTTGAGTTATTCATCTTGTCGGTGGAGCATCTTTGCAGCGAAGCATGGTGTTGTCAGGCAGCCGAGTGTGTGTGTGTGTGTGTGTGTGTGTGTGTGTGTGTGTGCGTGCATGACGAGAGCTGGGACCAACTGGCTGTTGCCATGGATACGCGGTGCTGACACGACAAGAACTGTGTAGGCTTGTTGAAGATATAATTAATAACAAAGGATTAGTGGCAAAGGTAGCATGGGGCTCAGAATGAGAAACCTCATCACACAGTTGCTATAATTGGCAGCCTTTCCCTCCGAGCGTGTGTGTGTGTGTTTGTGCACGTATTCAAGAAAAGTTACAGGAAAACAACAGTTGAAACTGTATCCTCACACACCGCTGCTGCATTTATCTTCTTGACAAGCAATTTGCTCTAAATATGTTTTCTTGGTTAGTGGCCAGAAATTTGTAGGTAGATGTTTTCTGAAAGCAATTTATTTGGACCACCGTTACCTTGGTCAACAGCTTGATGCCTACACATTCTGGATATTTTGGAAACATTTATTAAACAATTTATATTCATTTAATTAACCCATATTTTGACAGGAATGCACAGATATGTAATGTTTGCTACAAGTACAGGGTGGAAGCCGCACACAGGATGCAGATGCTAGTCTCAGTCGACTGAAATAATGGGAATGGATTGTCCTCAAACTTTATTCACACGTTCATATGAATCATCTGAATCAACTGTATTCACTTTTGTGATCCCACTTCAGTCTAGTGCCAGTGTTTGAACTAGTCCAACATCATGGTTTATGTCAGAAATATGCAGATATTATAAGATGTACATCAGCTATACTGTCTGTTTTATAGTAATTCAATTCAATTCATCTTTATTTATATAGCACCAAATCATAACAAAAGTAATTTCAGGGCACTTTACATAGCAGGGTTTAGGAGCTGGCATAAATATAAGTTTATATATAAACAAAGTAATGCAGAAAACTGTTTAATATGCTAACATTATGAAATTGTTCATATTTAAAAACCTAGCTGGACTCATAAGTGCTGAAATGAAACTCTACAGGAGAGGCCTTTAGCTGTGGCTGTGAGCTCTCAGACTACCACACACCTTTACTCTCGGTGCGATCTTTGTTGGTTGACCACTCCTGGAGAGTGTCACACCATTGATGAATGCTCTCCATTTGTACAACGATCAAAGGTGGAAAATAAAATCCCTCGAAATTCTCATTTTGGCAACAACTCTCACCTCATTCTTATACCACTGACTGAAACATCAGATTCTAATTTCTCCTTTTTAAACTGAAATAGTAGCTTTGTCATTCTGAGACGTGGCTGAGTGGTGAAAATCAACATCATGCCGTCACTCTACTTCTAGTTAACCTCACCTGCATGGATAACTCGGACTATCCTTGTTATGGGTTCTGACAATTCGAGTTAGAGCTGATATTCAGAATTTGTTAAAGAACACAGTGGATGACGTAAACTAAAGCCATGACTACATCCAGGCGACAAGAAACCTGGATATTATTAGAAGAATGTGAACAAGGACACAAACAGCCACATTATGAAGTTCCTTGTGAACTTATGGCAGAATATGAGTTTCTGTTGATGAAGTCTGAGTTTCTGCAGGTGGCGCTCATTTCTCTCTCGGTTCAGCCGTGAAGTCTGTCGACACTTGTGAGAGCAACTTGGTGAATCTGCTGCACGACGCCACACTCACCATTTGCTGTGTGACTGAGTTGGTGGAGCGCTCTGTTGACAGAAGACTATGGTATGGTAATAACATGTATTGAGGTCAGCTGGTCCCCCTCCCCACATCCACATAGACGCATCATTCATGAGTGTGAGTGGGGTATATCTACTCCCACCCCTAAAGAATTAAAGCTTTAGATAGGGATCTTTAGTGTGAGGATATGTTTATATTCCCAAAGTCTTTGATCCAGCACTGAGCTGTTGGCGAATGCTCTGTAAAGATTAAACTATACACAGTTCTTGTCTGTGCTAACACCCTTCCAGATGCTCATCACCCTTGTGGTGTGTATTATGTGCTTCTGTAATTGCTGTCTGACGGATGTTATTGCAGCCTCAGCTGTGTGTGTGTGTGTGTGTGTTTTGCGGGGGATCCCAGGAAACCTATCTATACACTTCCAGAAAGATCTGGCCTTTATTCAATTTAGCCCTTTTCTCGTTTGATTGCCCAGTGTGGTTCTCTGAAAGCGACCCCACAGATCTACAGGCATTGACAAGTGTCTCTGCATGAGACGGATTACAGATGCCACATTAACATGCAGTTTCCTCATTTTGGCTTTTCACGAGAGCACCTGTTAGCCCTCACTGACAGGCTCGGCAACGATGCAAACCGCTACCATACCCGCACGTTCAATATGCAGAGCTAAAAGTGGAAAGAGCTTAAGTGATTCTCTGAAAATGCTTCTAACAAACTGAAATCAATCACCGCTTCGCCTGTTTCTTTGAAAGACTGCCAGGAGAATACAGCAGTGATTTTGCTGAGCGTACGTTGACTGAAGTTTTAGGTCGAGCTTCCTGTGTGATCGACACATTTTGTCAGTCTCATTTTGTTTGTTGGGTAAAAACGTGAAATGGTGCAGAGTGGAGTGGATTAGATTACTTTTTCTTCCAACGTTTTAGATTTATCTCCGCTTTGTTGAAATGGGATTGCCCTGCTCTTTGTCACTGCCGTAAATAATATCTGTTCCATGCAGTTTCTGCTGTAATTCAGCCACAGGTTAAAATGACTTTCATCATTTCGTCCAACCAGAGTTCAACATGAGGCCCCGTGGACAGATGGCAGAACAGCCTCTGATCTGACAAGAAGTGTAGGGAAAGTACACTGCCATAGTAACAGCTGAGCAGCACAACGGCACCCTTTTTATGGCCAGAGCAGATCAGCTGTGGCATTTAGTTTGCTCTGCAGGCTTAGCAAGGGACACGGAGTGTGGCCCCTGCAGAGGCTGAGCCAGGCAGTGGAAGGGAAAGCAGAATGCAACCAGTGAGCAAGGAAGCATCACCAATTATCTCCACCTCTGCGCTTGTAGCAGGAATCCATTTCAGCACCATTACCTCTGGGCAGCCATGGGCTGACAGTCTCTCCCGTCAGGCCGATAGTTCTAAATTGGCTCCCACCCCTCTCCTCCTCCTGAGATTGAAAAGAGATTATTAAAGACATTTATCATAGAAGAGGCCCGAGTCTGTCTGGAAAGTCTGAGAATGGTGAGAAATAAGGGCACAATGGAGAGGGCCTGAAGAAGAAAGATGAAAGAGATATGGAGTGGGAAGGAAATGATGTAGAGATATGTCTCTGTGCTGAAAGCTTGGTGCTCCTCCATGTACCAGACAGGGTGGTCCCCTGGGTGTCCTGTGAGCAGGCTGGGCTGTAGCAGCAGGCTGGGTGTGGGGCCCATTTTTGGAGGGACGCATGCGTACAGCAGGCCACCCGGTCATGGCTAAAACCCTGCACATCGGATGTGGCACTAATGATACCTCTAGAGAGTGAAACAGTCTGGCTCCTGCGTGACAAGATGCACTGTACAGTCTGACCCAAGAAGATGTCTTTGGTGTAAAGCGCAGGTAGTGAAAAATGAGAGTTTGCTCTGTGGCCTCAGAAATCAAATAATATCATAATGGCTTGAAATATTAAAAGGATTTCCAACCCCAGAAGTCTGCTGTACGTCCTCACACACAGCACATGTCTAAAGACGACATGGAGAGACATTCGATTCCTCCCACTCTACAGTAGATATGCAAAACTAATACAACACCATTTCCAGTCTAGATTCTGTCCACTTTTACTCACGGCTACGATCTCACTCTACATGGCTGTTTTCGGTACATGGCATCTAATTTCGACTGCTGTCACTCACTTGCCAGATTCGATTTCTTACTCTCCTCCCATGCACAGACCAACTGAGCTATTATCGATGCAGTTATGTAACCACCTGAATACTGATGAACATTAGTATGCCCATATGAATTCACAGCTCGGTACGTGGAAGCTGTTACACAGATTGAATGTGTATATGTAGATGGTGGAATTTGGAACTAAGAGAAGATGCAGTATGATTAGCCATGATTAAAAGCTATCGTGGCCAATTAGCTTTAAAAAAAAAAAAAAGCTACACATTTTGTATGAGTGCCGTGACTCCTTTTGAACAGAGAGCAGCAGTGACTTAGTGGAAGTTAACTTTTTATACATATTTAATTCCATACATGATTTAAAGTACGCCTAGTTGAGTTTAATATTCTATAAAATCCATTTTGTCATTGCCAGACCGATCTGTTGCAGAGAGGCAGCAGAGTTTAAGAGTCTCTCTAAGTAATGAAAGTTTCATCACATACATTACATACATTTAAATTTTATGGGTAGTTAGGGCGAGAAGGAAGCATGGTGGGAAGTCGCTGTAACTCCTGGGTTGTTGCTGCTCTCATCAAAAACTAAGAACAAGGAAGTAAATAAGCACATCTCGCAAACTATCATGTTATCGCCATAAGGGAATTTATGACATGACAGACATTATATCATTCTAATTGCATGTTGTAGTTAAAATAATAAAAAAAATTATATTAAGATGTTTTCATTAAATTAACATCTGTTCTGTTACTGCAGAACAAAAAGCCTTTTTGCATTTCAAACATAAAGTACATCTTTTCACTAGGATCGATACCTGTTGGTTATTTTCGATGAGACTGCTGTAATCCATTACTCAAGAGGCCCGTCCATTAGTCTGTGTTTTATCTGCCATGTGCACTGTTAGATCAATGCTGTTCTATGACCACTGACCCGGAAAAAGCTGAAAATGCTTTGCATGCTCTGTCAATAGATGCTCTAATTGAGAACAATACCCCCCAGAGTAAGCTCTGCTCAACTGGCAAAGACACTTGCTAGGACTGTATGAACATTTCCATTCATTAACCTGCACCTCGTATTTTTAACAGCAGTGATTTTCCTTGTGTTTTATTTCCTTTCAGAATATATGACCATAAACACACATCGTCATATTAAAAGATCCGTCACACTTTTGTTAGACTGGCCTACAATGAGAGGACATGTCCATGGTTCTCTGCGTTAAATTTTAAGTCGTGGATGTAGTTGTCTGACATAGCAGGAGGTTTTCCTGGCAGTGAAGGAGGCCATCTGTTCAGCCTGGAGTGAAAAGTATTGGATCCCTTTTAGGTCAGGCTTTCACAATAATGAGGCAGGATTGGGGTAAAACTCTTTAAAATCAGAGCTGTCCGCTAGACCATGGCTCATCTGCCAGTTTCAACAATTACAGCCAGAACACATCCATGCAGACGGGACTCAAAGCGATGGATAGGGCAAGTAGCACAGCCTGCTTCCTTTGGCAGAACAGCCCAAACAAGCCGAGCCAGCTATCACCAAATTCTTTTACTTCCTTTGCAACTGTCTGCCCCATGTTTAATGGGGACCAGGTCTGGCTGGAAGAGCTGATTAGCCCGTCTTTTAATCAGTCCTCCCCCAGCCAGACATCCAGCCCCAGTGTCCCCAGCTGCAGCCCAGGAGGAAGCCGGAGCAGCAGCGAGGGCACTGGCAGCCTCTATAGCTGGAGCTCTGGGGTGACCTGCCTTCTGCACAGTTCAATCAAGAAACAGAGCCAAGAAGCTTTTCAAATTCGACAGAGAGATGAGAAAGGATGGGGGAGGTTTGCAGCAAGTACTTTCAGAAGGCCTCGTGGCAGATGTCGTCCACAGGTGAAGCAGGAAGGAGACAGCAACCATAACAAGGGTGGGCTGTATGAGGGGAGGGGCTCTGCAGCAACCCACACCAGAGCTAAAAGTGCAAAACTGCAGTTGCTGCTGGATGAAAGTGTGGAAGCGAAACTGAAGTTCTCACAGTTCCTGGACGAGGTGACATCCAACGTTCTTGACCCGAGCTGCCTGCAGGCATTTGGGAGACCAGTCTCTCCCTCCAGCACCACCAGCACACACCAAGAACAGCCTGAAGAAAATATCCAAGTGGTGACTCAGTGCAGCCCTGAGCTCTCCCACTCAGTGCCCCATCAGCAGGTTGCTCTACCCAAACAGAAGAAGCCTCAAGAACAGCAGACACTCCCTGTCCTGACACAAAGAACCTATCTCGAGACAGACATTGACACCGTGAGAAGGAATGACAAGACACGCGACCTCGACATAAAAGCAGATACACGATCACCCCCGGAGATAGGCGAGACACGCGCGATTCCGCCTCCTCAACAGTTCTCCGAAGGCTTTAAAATGTCATGCCTCTTTCCGGAGTTTCACCATGACTTCTCCAGATCCCCCTACAGATCGGTCTCTCTGCCTAGGGGCATCAACATGGTGAGTGATGAAAGTTGCCCCAGTCTAAACATATGTTGTGAATAGAGTAGAAGCTGTTTCTGGCAGAGTCTGAAGCGACGCCTGGTGCCTATTCAGAGTAAAAAGAGAGGAAGTTCTTTTGTCTAACGCAGACTGCAGTGTTTAGTTTTGGTCACGTATACAATATGTAGATAAACCCTTCCAAACACTATTCGCTTAAAAGCATCATTTTCTGACCTGCAACTGTTTGTACCTACTTGAGGACTGAGGAAATGAACTGTAAACACAATACGGACAGACTGTTCCCACAAACCAATTAGCAAACAGATGCTTATTTACATGCCCAGCAGATACGGCACATACTTTGTGACCCCAAGTGCAATATTCACTCTCCTCTCCACATACTCCTGAGGTAAATATCTGTGTCAGTCTGCTGTTTGCACCACCCACTTGCAAACCTGTCTGTTCGCTGTTTGGTACTGGGCGGGTGGGCAGTGGGTACTTTTTCCCTGCTGCGGCCGTAAACAACACTGGTGAATGTGGGAAGAGTGAACCAGAAGAAGGCTGTGAGCTGAGTGATGATAAAAACAGCTCTGTTCACCTGAGGTGTACTGCAGAGTCTTATTGTACCTCTCATTGGATTTGTCAATTTAAGCAGCCTATGTTATACACATCATCGTTTCTAGCACATTATAATCTCATTATCGAGGATAATAGGCACTCTCAGATTTAAAGCTGCTATAAACTTTAATGTATTGGTGAGCCTGTGCTGGAGTGTGGGTCTCCGAGCTGACATGATCAGTCCCGGAGAGTTTAGGTAGTGTTTGAAACAAATAAAGTTTAAATTTTAAAAAACAAGCAATAGTAAAAGAAACACACTACAAAGCCACGATTCTTACTCAGTCTCATTAAAAGTGATATTAATCATGATCAATTTAAATGATGAGTTGTTGCTTTCTGAGGAAAAAGACAAAAAAAACTAATCTACTGCACTCGGGCGTCCTTGCTCTAGCCTAGCAAATGTAGAGTGATTCATATAAAAAATACAAAATAACCACAGAGAGACACAAAATGAAAAATGAAATCAAAAGCAAAATACCAAAATATTCATAATGACCCAAACTGATTACCAATGACCTGAATAATCACCTACACGGTGTGTGCACTTTCCTGCTGGTCCACACAGATGGGGCTGCACCTCAGATGGATGATGATGATGATGATGAAGAAGATGTGTCTGTGAGGGTGCTTCATGCTGACCAGTGAACAGGCGTTTGTGGTTGTGCTCATTAGCATGCTACCCTCCAGCAGCTCCTCCACACAAACAATCTGAAAGGAACAATGCAGTCATTTACCGAGTCAGACCACTCACTGCCGTTTATTGTGTGACATCCATCATTCACGCAGCTTGAGACATAATCTTGCTGCAATGGCTGTGGATGCAGAGAACCTGTTTAAACTAGACTTAGCAATTTCAGAAGAAATCGCGTGGGGGAGCATGATTGCCGCAAGACGCCTGTCGGCGTCTTTGC